>JAVQMG010000120.1:26720000-27320000 GCA_032878915.1 Castanopsis chinensis
GTCATCTCCATTCTCATAAGTGATGAAGTTTTGAACAAATATTTTACAATTTTCTTTTATTTACAATGTTTTATTTTTTATTTATTATTAAAATGCATCACTTGCACCAGGCATGATTTATTTGAGTCTTTGTTGAAAGTTTAGGGAGTTTGAATATAATATTAGAATAGGTCAACTTGATTTTGGCCCAAGATTTCGGAAATGTTTTTGCATTTTGCCCCAATTTTTATGATAAGATATATCATCAACAGTAATTTAGAGACAACATTATCCACAATTGTTAATATAATATGTTGTGATCAATAGATATAAAAGTGCCGTCAACAATGAACTCAAGTAAAAATGATGTTACTTCACACTATATTAGTAGTTACGATAAAAGTTGAAAAAAATATTGTACCTCATGTTACTCATTTTGTAAAGGTCTTATTCTAATTTAAAGATTAGCACACAAAAGAAATGTTAATTGAAAGTTGTTGCATTTCCCTTCATTACAAAAAGCACTTGTACCTTCTCATTTAAAGAAAGCACATGGACCACTCATGTCATACTTTTGGGCTCCAATTGCGTTTCTGTCTTCTGCTACTAGGAATGGATTTTCATTTTAATTTTGCAACAAAACCCACAATCTGCGGTTGAGGTCGTGAGAGATGTATGATTGGCAAAAATGAGAAAAATTAATTCTCGGTTTTACAATTTGTTTTGATAAGTGTAATTTTGACCTTAAGGACAGAACAATAGCGGTAGGGTACGGATTTTTTAGTAAATTTTTAGGTCTATTCATAATTGTTAGTGTTTATGGAAAGGGAAGTGAAAATTACACATACCAACTTGAATACATGTCTATACACTTAAGTACAAAAACGGCTGAAATCGTTAGTTGAAGACAATTTCGTGTCTTCATTTCATGCACGATTTTAGTTGTTGCACGCCTGTGTGATTAGTACACAAATGTATGCAACGGGTTTTACAACTACGGAAAAAATATATAGATCTTTATGGTTAATTAAAGTACTTTAATTTCATTTATCCATATGTGCCAATGCCTAAAAGACAAGGTCACAAGAGTAATAGAAGTCACTGTTGCAGTTGAACTGTTGTTTTCTCATTCCCTGGGTTTTAGGCTTCTAGTTCTGGCAGTGGCAGAGTGTTATTGGCCAGTATGACCACTAATGCTTGTGTGTACCTCCTTGTCCCACAATAGACTAATTTCGTGCCCTACAACAACACATATCTATTATGCATGCTCTTTCGTGTTTTGGTCTCTTCTACCAATTTTAAAATAATCATTGTAATATGAAGCAAATGAGAATTTAGTTTCAATTTTTTTTGCAGAATGGTCACTCATTTTTGTGGATTAAATAAAATTACAGATGCCCTTCTTGTGCCTGTATGATTAAATTTGACAAAGAGATTCTTTTTCGATGTAGACCCTTACGATGGAGACAATAGCCAAAGTCTTTTCCACAAATTTGGAGACTCTCACGCCCTCCACCCAGTTTGTTTGGAACCTCAAAGTCAGGTAAAAATTTAAAGGCAGCGATAGGAGACACCAGTAGAAATCACTTTCATTATTGTAAGATCTTCATGACATTATGGTACCCATTTAAGTTAAAAAAATTTCTGCTTAAATCCATCTTAGTATTGAATACTGTTCATTCAAAAAAATATGGGCATTGAGTTTTGGATAAATGCTGAATAAGTTTTGATGAGGTCTGGTCAGAGTCCTAAAATGACATGAGGTTTGGTTCAATCATGTTACAATTCTTTTACTTTCCTCTATTGGCTTCCATGTTAAAAAAAAAAAAAAAAAAAAAAAAAAAAGGTGTGTTTAGTGCACAAAACTTTAACTTTTGCAAAATTTGGAGACTGTCATAGTAGATAGTCTTATTCTTAGCCCAATTTTTTTGAAGAGGTTGATATCCAAACTTGGATCTGTGACCTGTCATTTTTGGCTTTCATGTAAAGAGTGTTTATTTATTAAATTATTTTATGGTTATAATATATAAATTTAGACATTGATGATATCTATAAAGCACATTTCTGAGCCTCTTGTTCCTTAATTGACTCACCCAGCTATGTTGGTTGGGCAGGATGACGAGTTGCCAGCAGGCAAGTCATGACCTGTGACATATATGCAAAGTGTAGGGCCATAACAGTTCTTTTTTTTTTTTTTTTTTTGTGGGCAAAGCTTATCCACTTAGATAATAAATTCAATGTTATGGGTCTAGACGGCCTGCCAATAAGATGTCAAACTGATATATAACCTTTTTTGATCATAGCCGAAAGGCCGAAATAGGTTTTGAGTTTCATAGGTTCTCTTTTCCGTTTTATATAAAGGCCAACCTCTTTCACAAATATATATTAAATACCTTTGCAATTTCATATAGATCTAAAGCTATCAGCCGGCAGAAGGTACAATCAATTAGAATATTGCAGCCATGGAAAGACCATCTTACTGGCTAGTGCACTGCACAAGCATATGAAACCTGTTATATATATGATGATGAAAATCACAATCATTTGATAATTGATTCAACTTTGGCCCTAGGTGGAGTCTGAGGCTGAAAAATCTATCTTATTAATTGCTTGTATGTGTTCCAGTATGGCGTGTGAGTTTTATAAGCAAAATAATAATGAACAATATACAAAAGTCTCAGATATGGGATGAGAAAAAGGGTGGAAGTCATACCCTGCAAAATAGTGCAAATATTATTACTTGGTATTTGATCATTTCGAATGGTCATTGCTAAACTCGCCAGAACAAATATAAAATGTGCACAATCTTTTTTTTTTTTTTTGAAGCAAAATAATAATGAACAATATAAATCATGAGTACCCATGTTGTTGATGAAAAGGTAATGACGAGGAAACCATGTGATTTGGCTACAAGGTAAACGGTCTACAAAAACGATAAATTGCCTCAGTCAACATTGTGATACAGCTCGTGGGACCTTCAAATCAAAAGTTCATACAAAGCAACTACGGCTGTCAAAAAACAATAGAAAGCAAAGTTGTGAAAAGAAAAAGAGAAAGAAAAAGAAAAGATTAAGCAATTAATTAATATTATATTATCTAAGAATAAGATATCAGGCTAGAAGCTAATGCTTGAATTGACGAGTCTTCATGAACAACAAATGCTTTGCATCAGAGTCTGTCCCGCTTGTTTGGGGATACAAACCAAACCACTATTGCCCATCGATCTCGTTTGCCCTTGGAGGCAGGACATATATATTGAATACCAAGATAACCATTCTTTTTTATCAACATAAGCTGGGAAGATCTATGTGCGAATTCAACTCCAAAAACTGCAGTTTGGGTTTGCATGCATGGGTTCCTGATATATTCTTGCGACCGTGTTTGTAGTGAGGAAGGATTTTGGTCTTACTACAACTTGCAGAATCATTTAATAGGTACTGTATGCTGTGGAGAGGCACTCCCAGACTTTGTGAGGGTACGTACTGCTGCCTTTTCTGAATCTTAGAACTTGGTTGGGAATGAGTATTGACCATGGCGTAGTTAATAATGAGCAAAAGCTAGCCACCATAGCCAATGGTTTGATTCAGAACCAGTTTAGGTATCACATTGATGTCCTTAAATGGGATATAAGAGGAAAGAAACAAAGGTGTGCGTTATGGTTGATTGAGTGGTGAAGGCATGAAAGCAAAATGTTTTCAGATCAAGTCCATTACCTTTTTCAATGGTAGCAAAAGTGTGTTCGGAGCATCCAAATGGATTCATTCTAAGGCCCTGTTATGGGTCGAGTTGGTGGTGCAAATTCTTGGGCATCTGAGCTCAAGGTTTGTGAAGGGTAAAATTTCATCAGGTACTGCAACTATAAGTAAATCCATATGCTGGGACTTCTAATTTGCACCCGGCAGGATTGCGGTCTGAGGTTGAGCATTCAGAAGTTTCAAGGTTAACAATGGTGGCCAAAATGGTGTATAAGCGGATTACATCAAGGTTGACCATCGTTCCCTTTCTCTACTAATTGTTCTTTCACAAAAGATGCTTAGTGTACTCAAGGAAAATAAGATATTCCCAGTCAAAACTATGCCGGGATAAAAGGCTGCTATATTCACAGCAAGACGTCAATGTTCTTTTGGCAATACTTTTTCTAGAGAATCCACGATCTACTTGCTCTATTGATGTTTCTTTAACTACAATGTGTTAATCATTACTACAATTTTCAGCTATGTTTAGCTCAAAATTTGTTTTGATAATGCATGAAGTCCATCAACAATTGCTGTATGGACTATGGACACATTTGGAAGAGATTATTTTTGTAAGAAAAAAATAGTTCACACACCTTATTATACACACTCTCACACATATTCAAACTGTATGTAAATCGTGACTTGAAGTTACAGTTTTCATAAATGTGTGTATGAGTGTGTAACAAAGACCCATCCTATTTCCATGAGCTCATTAATTTTAAAAATTGGGTAAAAACAAAAATGCATTTGGAAAAAGTAGAGATATAAAAAATTGTACATCAACGGAATTAATTGGATATAAGTTTAATTGGCAAAGCAAGAAACACTTGTTAGCTTTAGAAGTTAGCAAATTTCATGACATGTTGAATTTGTAACGTATCATCATAATATAAGATCAAGTGTCCAAAATTAACACAATTCAATAGATAGAAGACTCTTTAATTTTGGTTACTCTTTAATTGGGAAAATAATTAAGTACTCTCGGAGTATCATAAATGCATGTTCTCATTTCACATAAATAGTAGGTCACACTATGAATTTAATTAGTGGGACACATCATTCATGTGAGAGGAAAGAATACGTATTTATAATATTCTAGGAGTACATAATAATTTTCTCTTCAATTGAGTTCTAATTGATCGAAATAGTGCTTTGACAAACTTTCAATTTACTCTTGATTGATCGAAGCAGGCCTCTCGAAACTTCTTAATTGTTACTCACTTGAACGAGCAACAGGAAATTTAATTTTTGATTGCTTAATGAAGTCGACTAATGACTTGGAACTTGTGCAAAGGGATAGAGAACTTGTTCCGTTTGCTACAAAAGAGAAACCCTAAACCTGGTTTTTGCCAACTTGTGAGTTCAAAATTTAGATTCAATACAACGTTGTTGAAGAATTGTGATCAATTTTATCAAAAAAAGAAAAAAAGAATAGTGATCAAGATCTTTAGCCGTAGAGTCATCCTAATATGTTTGCTATAGAGATAAAAACTTTCAAGATGGTCCTTGAAGTCACTGACACGGTTTGTAGAAGAATTTTGAACATAGAAGGGCCCAAGCAACTTAGAGTTGTTAGTGAGGTGACGTCAAAAAAGTTTCTACTAGGAAAGTCTAGGATCATGGGTTTGATTCGAATTGTAAACTTCAATTCTATGTAGTGAATTCATTCTTGGAATTAGGGAGCCCTCGTGCTTTATTTTTTTCTTTATGGATTTCCACTTCATTGTCAATATCTTGTGTTATATATTTTACTACTTATTGCTTTATATTTGGTTACTTGGATGCTAGTTGTTATTAATTGGTAATAATTTTGTTTTCATAATTAGTTATTTGTGAAGTTGATTAAATTCCACCATAAAATCAACTAGTCTAGAGTTACTTTTCAATTGGTAGAGCGTAAGCACTCTCTGTATATATTAACTTCTTAATTGAGATCCTTGGCCTTTGTTGTCATGGATAAGCCTCCATAAAGTTATATATATGAGTGACCATGATAACTTTTCTAAACTCGACTCCTATAGTGGTGGTAATTTGCAAATAAAATGTAATAAGCTATTTAGGGAAGTCTTAAGATCAAAGAAAATTTCAAAGAAATCTCTACAAAAGCTAAATAGAGTCGAGCATCAAAACTAAACCCTAAGTGTTAAGCTAAATGAATCTATTGCCTTGATTAAAAAATACAAGGAAGGTAAGTTCTCCCTTAGGAAAAGAGAAAAGGAATTGGAAAATAAGCTACTGTGCTTTTAAGCTAGGTTGAACTATTGAAGAAATTTTGCGAAACATTCTAGATTTTGCTGTGGTGTCATTGGTCATACTAGATCTAAATATTTTCAATCTAAGACTTAGGATAGTACATCTATGAATGTCTACCACAAATTTAATGAAAATGGGTTTTGAAATCAATTTAGAGCTTTTGAGTGGCAAGTTAGACTTATTAGTGAGTTGTTATCCATACTGACTCATATTCAAACAATGTCCTCAAGATTGAGTCCTTTAAAGACCTCTTCTATCAAGTGGGTCTAGGTAAAGGAGGACAATATTCATTTGATAGTCCACACAGCTTTGAAGGTTCTTTATGCCTGTTTGTGATATCTAGACAGTGTCAACAAGTCTTTAATTTTTACTTTAAAGGAAGGAAGAAGTGGCTAATTAGTAACCTTTGGGGATGGTTGTAGATCTAATGTGCGTTTGGATCCAGCTTTTCAGTTTCCGTTTGCGTTTCACGTTTCACCTTTTTTTTTTTTTTTGGTTCTGCTGCGGGACAGATGCTGCGGGCACTGTGCGCGCACTGTTCACGTCCTTTTTCAGCAATTTTTTATTAAAAATGGGTCTCGCAGTACTATTCACGCATTTAAAAATTATTTTGCTACAGTGTTATTAGTTTCAGTTTTCAGTTCAGCAAAAATAAGCTGTATCCAAACGGACCCCTAATGTTATAGGCAAGGGAATTATAGCCATGCCAAATTGGCCAATCTTTTTTTGCATATCAATGACATATGTGATGATGATCTCATTGTTCAATTCACTAAGGACTGTTTGGTTTTTAATGAAGAGGGAGAAGGAGTTGATGGGAGAAGTGAGAGCTTCTGAAAATGTTATTGTATTATTTCCGACAATAAAGATGCAATGTTGTTAGATTAAGTGATCCTAAGTTGTGATACCAAACACTTAGCCTCAGCCATGCTAGATACTAATAATTGGCCAGGTCTGAAAAGATTGAGGCTATTATTGAATTAACTAATTAAGTTTAGCAAGGCAGAAAAAACGGCTTTTGGACCTTGTCTGACAGGACAATAGATTAGATCCCAACTCCTTCATATTGACATCGTAATTCGTAATCAATATTTGGGAAAAAGTGTAATTTGTTCAAAGTGCTTGGCCTAAAGTGAATTTATCAAAAGGTTTAGGGTTTGAAAGTAATTATACTACGTGTTGAAGGTTTAAGTGTAATTTTTTAAAAGCAAATGTGCTACTGGGCCTTTAGGTTTTTTAACAAGAGTTGCTTTTGATGGGTTACTGGGGCTTTTAAAGAAAAATAATGGGCTTGATTAAGAGAAAAGAATTTGGGATTAATTTATTTCGGTTTCTGGGATTTGAAGGAAAAAGATGTTAGGCTTAGGTAGTAATCGAATTGAGCAGTGTAATGTGGCTGGTTCGAGTGTATCTGAGTGAGTGGGCCTTTAGGTTTTTTTTAACAAGAGTTGCTTTTGATGGGTTACTGGGGCCTTTAAAGAAAACTAATGGGCTTCATTAAGAGAAAAGAATTTGGGATTAATTTATTTCGGTTTCTGGGCTTTGATGGTAAAAGATGTTAGGCTTAGGTAGTAATCGAATTGAGCAGTTTAATGTGGCTGGTTCGAGTATCTCTGAGTTAGTGGGCTATGTACTTTTACTGCATTTTATTCGGGTTCTTTGAGCTTAACAGAAGTGGACAATACACTTTGTTGTATCCTTGGACTTTGATGTTGTCCTTATTCTTCCTTGCTCTTTCGCCGTATAATTACCATGTATTATACCTATCAGAGAAAGGATGTCATTGGGCTGTGCCCAATGTTATCGGCCCAATGACGATAACAATAAAAATGGTAACAATAAAATTAAAGGAAAAATAATTTGCCTACCATGTACGGGTGCAAGTGTGCATGGGTTGAGTTAGGTGAATAGGGGACAATATTTTTAATCAACTTTTAGTGGAGAGTTGGTAAAATTTCAATGTGGCACCGTCTCACCAATCTATAAATTCAACGGGTAGCTTGAAAATCTTAATGGATCAATTCCATGGGTTGAGTGGGTTGGCAAATGCAGTTCACTAAATGAAATTATTTCAATTAAACTGGATAATTTTTCCTCCCTAAAAGGAAATTCCAATTTTTATTAAAATTAATTATAAATACTACATTATTATTTTCTAATTACAATGCTTAAATTTTTATCACACTAAAAAGAAAACATATCAGAATATGAAATTAGACGTGTACATAGATTAATAATAATAACAAAATCTTAGAGAGAGCCGTTGGAGTTTATTAGGGAAGAGAAATGTCAAAATGAGAGAGAGAGAGAGAGAGATTTGGTTGTGGTAGGTTAGAAATTTCAATCCACTATTCAACTTATAACGAGTTAAATTATCTACCTAACCTGGTTATCCTATCTGACCTGCCTCACTTAGAGTACTAGCATTGGAGGGTGTTTTACACCCTCTAGTTGCCATTTTACAACCTAAACCACCCACAACCCACTCTATCTGGATTTGTAAACTTAAAAAATTTGCAACCTATGAATAGTAAGGTTGCGTGTGAAGAGGAAAACTAAGTGGTAGAAAAAGAGAGAGAATAATACTTTTTATTATTTTATTAGATAGCTTATATTATTTTATTAGGTTGCATGTAAAAATAAAAACTAGGATGTAGACACTACAAGAAAAAGGGCTATTGCAGTGTCCCAAATGCGCCACTAAAATTAGAAAAAGCACCGCTAAAGGCACTTTTGACCTTTAGCAATGACAACTATTGCAGCGGTTATCAACGCCACCTTTTAAGTGCCGCAGTAGATTTATTGCAGCAGTAATAAAAAGCACTACTGTATAGGTAGCTTTTAGCAACTGATTTGGTTTATTGCAGCAGGCATACTACTGTCGCCATATAAGGCTAGGAATTAGGTGAATCAACCTTTAGCAGCTATAGGTGTTGACATTTAGCAGCAGGTAATAAGCCCTGCTATAGGGCTTCATTTAAGACGTTCCCAATACACTTTTAGCGGTGCTTCTAACCGCCGCTACAAGTAATTTAAAAAAAAAAAAAACCAAATAACCTATTTAAAAAGATCCTGTAATACTATAACCAACTGCCAACACACCCACACCAAATCAATCCCAGTAAACTTTACCCCACACTGGCCAACCACCAATTTTGTATAAAGGTTATACCCAATGCACAACGCTCCCACCAAATTTGGATTAAAACCACGGATCCCAAATCAAAACAACCACTACAATCAAATCACCCATACTCACCATCATTAAATTCACCTTTATAGAAATAAATAAAATAAAATAAAAAGGACAAACACAAAACTGATTACTTTTACTTCCCTTTCATTTTTATTTCTCCTTTTAAAAAACTTACAACCAATGTACTCTTTTTTTGACCTACTTAGCCTAAAGCCTTTAGATTCTAAAACATCTCTCCAAATTTCTAACTTGGTGTTAACCTTCATCATCTGCAAAAAGCACAAGACTAACTGACTTCATCTTGAATCAATCTAGTAAGTTTTTCATAACCAATGTAAAGGGATATGGACTTAAGCTATACATGATGCAAACCTATTGTGATAGGAGTCAACAACTAAAAATGCAGAAAAGAAAGGTAATTTTTTTTTAAAAAATAAAAATATACAACTTGCTTTTTTCCTAAGAGAGCTCTATAAATACATTTCAACACAATCAACCATAGCTGAACACATAAGTGCCTTCATCGACCATCAAGAATCAATTTATCTCATTCAAAATCAAAAAGCAGCATATTATATAGACATAGTGTGTCATACTAGCATCTATTTAACTTCCATTCCAGAACTCATACAACCACCCAATCTTGAACTGCAACATTTGGCTTATCAATCTAGTACCAATATTTTGTATAAACAAACTACTAACTGTATTTACTATTATGATGCCAAAATAGGCCAAATTTCAGTCAAGTCTTACAATATCGTTGACAGATATATCACAAGGCCAGATCAGTATTAAAGCAGCCAAGCTCAGTTGAATAGATGATATAATAAATTTAATCTCCCTAGGACATTATAATAATCTATCATCATTGCTATAAGGCCAACCACAAAAGATGTACCCTCTAGCAAGGATAATTATGCCTGAAAATCAAAAGTAAGCCAAATTGAAATGCCAATAAGTCAAAGACATTGAAACCATAATCCGGAAGGTAAGTCCTCACAATTAATAGTTCGAGAAAATGCAAAGACATTGGAAAAAAAAATTAAGGTGGACACCCCAACTATATAATTGATATACAATTTTTCAAAATATTCAACCAAAGTTCATGTCACCTAACTCCTTTAGACGCATCCAAGATTTGCCCAAATTAGAAACTCTTTGTTGCCAAGATCATTTAGCAGATTAAGTAATCGAACTTTCAACTAGGTCAAGCAATAAAGCAATGAAATTTTTTTAAGAAATAAACAAAAGCAATATAAAAACCACAAGGCATAGATTGTAGAAGAAAGTTGCATATAGATCTTCAGTTAAAAAATAATAATTTGCTTCAAAACAAAAATATTCACTACTTTACCGTCATATATGTATTTAGCCTTGTGACCTCAAATCCATGATTAGACAAGCCTTCCTTTGTAACACACACCATAATGGTTGTTTAGGATTTCGCACAACCTAATTCAAATATAAAAACAAAGAAAATCAACTAAAAGTATAATATTGACTGCAAAATCATGAAACATTGAGACTTAAAACTATTAAGCTTGGGCTACCCCTCACCACACAGAAGTAATTTGTAACTACCCCATACCATCGGAAGGTAATTTGTAATTTACCCCCACAAAGAAATACATCATTATAACAACAGTGTTGTTAAATGCAAGCTTAAAACTCAAAGCTCAAAGCCTCAAGATCTAAGCACTCTGCTTGGTCAAAGTGAAGCTCTTTTAATGAAGTGTCCCCAAAATCCCTCTTGTCAAATTCCTTAAAAAATTTTATGACTTGATGGTACTATTCTGCGGGTTTTGAAAATGCTAGTTTGGTGCTTAATTTTGGTTTCCTATTTCTGTATATTGTTAATTAAAAAAGCCCACAGCTAGCCACTTTTTAAAGTGGTTGTTATAAGCTAACTCTAGCTACTAGTCTGAGTCACCAACTGCATGATCACATACTACTTCTCATCAACCTTAAAACTTACTTGTATCACTGCACCAAACCAATCAAACTGATTTTGCAAAGCACAACATCAGTCTCATTCTCATAAAATATCAAATAAGTAACATTTGTAGTATTGAAAAAGGCTAAAATAAAACATATAACAAGAAGCATAGCACATACCAATATATGACTCTGCATTTTTGCCTATTCTTTGGACCTTACCCATTGCTGGACTGAGAAAATTCACAAAAATTTCACATTATGGTGCTTAACCAAATCAAATAGTCATCTTTTAGAAGAATGAATTATATATTGAACAAAATACCATAAACAATAAGTATCTGTGTATGTATGTCTGTTTTCGCATGTATAAATGGGGTCTATAACCAGCCCTAAATGCAGGAAAGCAAACCCATCTAAATGTCTCCTCAATATAATAAACAAAATTTCTACAATCTAGAAATCTAACTAACACATCAACACGAGATTGTTCTAATATATTCACGCAATTTTTTTAGCTTTAAGAAAAGCAAATAAGAAAATGTTGGAATGTTAAAAGCCTAATTCATGTGATTATCAAGTTTCATGTATGATAATACCCCCAATGCTCATCATATTGATTATCATGTGGTCCTAATAACAAGTAGCAAAATGAAAGTTTAAATTTAAGTGCAAACCTGCACAAATACATAAATGAGTACCTTTAGAGGGTGCAAAGACAACATTGAGTGTTCACTTTGAGGACTGCATTACTTCCTCAAAAACACTGGTCGTACTAGCTCACACAACACCTACCTTAACATTTGGAGTCCCAACAGTCCTAAGATTTTAAGTAAAGGTCAAGTTTACCATTTTCGCCAAGTATGAAAAGAAGAAAAAGAAAAGGAAACTAGTATTTTATTTAAAATCTATTTTAAAGCACCATATTTTATGATATACTAAATAGCATCTAGCATCCTAGGGCATAAGTAATTTTCCACACAGCCTTTGAGCATTATGTTCAATTTCCAATACACACACACGCGTGTGTGTGTGTGTGTGCATGAAATAACAATAATCTCATAAAGAGTTTTGACACCACAGGCAAACAAGAGATAATTATAATAATAACTAAAACAATAATAATAATAATCTCAAAAGGCCAATCACCACATTCGTAACTAGTGAGAGAACATTTCAATTGAGAAATATAATATACATGTCTTAAAATGAAGGCTAACAAGCAGCTCAAGAAGACAAGAGACACAATTGAAGCACAAACAAAAATTCAAGTCACATCTTCTAGAAAAATTTGCAGAAAAAAGTACCTATATTAAGTGGGCCAGAGTATAGTAAACAAGTTCTAAACCTTACTTCCCTGCCTCCAAAAAGACTGAACCTGCCTAAGGGGAAGTTATGACTATCTAGTCAAACATAGCGTCTGCTACCATAAATAGAAAAGAAGAAATAATGTGAAAAATAAATCTCATTTGTTACATGTCAGGCAAGCACCACTAACCAATCATTCTTTAATGACATAAAATATATGCAATTAGGCATCATACTAGGTGGGGGCAAGAACTTTAAGAAACATGAGAACCAGTTGTCAAAAGCCACTCAACTGTCCAAAATCATAACAAAAGAAGACTAAAAAACAAAAATAAAAGCATATTCAATTTCAAGCAAAGAATAAATAAGTCATAGCTAAGGTAATCGGGACCTTGGACATGCACCAAATCCAAGACATGTTCAATTTATAGGTTCATTTCATATTTATCGGCTCAAATTAATCCAAACTTGCCTTGGCATATATAGGGTCCGTTTGGATAGAGCTTATTGCTGAAAACTGAAAACTGAAAACACTGTAGTAAAATAATTTTTAAATGTGTGAATAGTACTGCGGGACCCATTTTTAATAAAAAATTGTTAAAAACGTACGTGAACAGTGCACGCACAATGCACACCTGCCACTTTGTCCCCCAGCAGAATCGGAAAAAAAAAAAAAAAAAAAAAAAAAAAAAAAAAAGCAAAACGTGAACGCAGGTTGAATAAGCTGGATCCAAACCGCACCATAATCCACACAAAGACAACATTCCAACTGATAAGGAAAAAAAAAATTCATCCTTTTTATGATATTCCAAATTTGTTTAGGCATAAAACTAAAGCAATGTATGAGAAACATTGTGGATCTATATTAATGGTCTACTACAATATCACAATAAACAAATATAAACAATAAAAATCTACAAATTTAAAATCAAACACAGAGGCATGATATTATATAATTAGTAAAAAGATGAAACTTTTTAAACGAGAGAGAGAGAGAGAGAGAGAGAGAGAGAGAGAGAGGTATATACAGCAGAGGCATTGCTGATAAGCTCACGGAGAAAAATCTCCATGTTGCCATCGAAAGTGTTGATGATCAAACTCAACAACTAGTTAATCTCAACTTGGAAAGCAAACATCTCAGTATCTGCCATTCTCTCTCTAAAAATTGTAATGTGTCGTAGGTACCCTCACATGGACACTAACCACTTTTGTTGCATTCAACTTAGAATTGGAAGGAAGTTAGACATGACAAGAGATAATGAAAATAATACATATTCTTTGTAGGTTGTGATAAATACAAAACAACCAAATTGATCCACCATCAACCTATATAGAATGTTCAATGGTATATGCAACATTCAAAAGGTCACCATATACTAGCATTACTAATACTCTTCATATGACATGGTTATTGACATAAGCAAGATACCTATCCCCAGTCCACATAAAAAAAATGTCCTTTCATAATTTCTTTTGAGTTTAACATACTACAGCCCAATGACTTTTTTTTTTTTTTTTTTGGGTGAGGTGGTTAGAAATGCTTACATAAGAAAAATGTTGCCCCTGCAGCATGAACCCACGCCCTCCTCCTACTCCTCCAAGCACTAAGGCTTAGGAAGGTACCAACTCGCCCAAATGGTGTGGTAGTACTACAACCCAAAGACCTGTTATATAAACTATACAGCCGAATGACTTGTTAAATAGTTTATATGATGATTGTATATGATTGAATCAACCATATGGGAAATATCACAAAGTATTTTTAACAAGCACAAACCTTAATGTAGATATAAATGAACACAACCATGCATGCATGCATGCATGCAATTATCCCATAAGGACAACTATACCTATAGTTATGTACCCTTGTCTTCATTGTGCATATTTTCCACATTTCACACCCTGTCCCTATGTCAAATTGTGCATGTTACAAAGTAGAGCATGTGTTCATTTTTTAGTAGATATTACTGCCTCACTGCTTCTAAACATAACATTATAGAAGAACAATTGACACACGCATTTTCTTCTTAACTTATTCCCATTTCTTAGCCAATGAGCCCAAGCCCCCCCCCCCCCCCAAAAATAAAAATGGGTGATGGGTGCGTGTATGATTTGCTAATTAAAAAAAAATCTCACCTCAACATGCAACTAGTCAGCATACAAATGTAGTTTTCATAATTGAAACTAAAAAGAGTTGTCTTGAAACCATTTCTGCATCATCACCTTTGTTTTAAAAATCACTTTATTACATGGGTGTATTGAAATCCTCATGGTTTATCCATCAATAATTAAGCCTATATCTCAAGTTTCATAATTGAAATAATCATCACCTTTCAAAATTTTCAAACCACAAATAAAAGTATCAAAAGAATAAACTTGTGCGCATTTTTAAAAGTTTCAATTCAATTAGTTATTACAAATTCAAAAAAGAAAAAAAAAAGATTCAACTAGGTCTACAATAATTCCTAAGGCCTACTTTTCAAAAACAATTCAAAATACTCTATTCTCAAGTTTTTTTTTTTTTTTTTAATTTTTATAACATAAAGAACCTTTCAAAAGAAGAGCCGTTTGGACCCACTTCTAGCTAGTAAAACCTCCAAGCAACTGAACCCACCCACTAGAAGCAGTTACCAGGTAATCCAAGGGCATTCACCACGACAAGCTCGAAAATTTAAGCTCTTACCTAGGAGCATATACTCTAGGTTTTCATAATACTCTTCCAATTTATTAAATTCCCAATGTGTTCCAGACACAAGCTTCAACCCAAAACAGGAAATTACACTCTTCCATTGTTTGTGTACAACTATAGATCTTGTATATCTCTTTTACAAGCATAAGAAGAAAAGGAATAACGAATAATTAATGGGTTTCATGTAAATTAATTCTTCCATTCATCTAAACCAATACCGTCCAAGATTGCATTTTTATCATATTCTTCTTGTGGGGTTGAGCCAATTTAGAGAACTATCAAAGACTAAGACCCCATTTCATACACAAATGCATTATGTCTAAAAATTAGAGCAATCAAAATTAGGGTTTTTTAAGTAAAAACCCAAATGAAGAAAAGGGGTTTAGACGACAAAACCTGCAAGGAAGAGAGTTGGTTTTCAAGGGGATCAAGGGCATCAGAAATATTCAAAAATCTTTCCATTTCTTCTTGTTCTTGCTCTTCTTCTTCATCTTTATTAGTGACTTCTTGTTCAGGGAGGCTATTGGTTGAACTGGTGGTAGCTTTGCGAATGCAATCACTGATTTTGAATCTCAGCTTTGTGGCTTTTGCTAGCACTAACCCAATTCCCTCTTCTTCCATTTTCTCACTCTCTGTCACTCTATGTGTGTGTGAGTGTGTGTATTGATTTGAAAATTTTGAAAGAAATAAATGCTAAGGTTGTTTGTGTCTTAGTGATTTTAGAGTAGTGAATTGGGGAAAAAGTACAACTTGTTTTTCAAAGAAGAAGAGGAAGAAGACGAAGAATTTCTCTAAGATTCAGAAGAAGGAGGAATAGAGAGTGTTTTCAATGAAGGGGTTGTAAGGGGCTTTACAAGTTAGTGGTGGTTGGGGATTATGACTCTGGCTTGAGGGGAGAGAGAGTAGATCGGTGGCTAGGGGTGGCGGCGTGAGGGGAAAGAAGAGGTGTGAAGAGAGAGAGAAGTGAGAAATGAAAAGAAAGAAGGAAAAAAAAACACTCTGAATGAACAAAAGAAAGAAAAAAAAGGAAAAAAGTGGGAAATGAAAAATTGGAAAAAATTTTTGCAGAAAGAAAAAAAATCTGGGGGGAAAGCTTGTCCTATAGAGTTTTTTTTTTTTTTTTTTGGGATAAGGCTATATAATTAGAGTTTTCTCTAATAATAATAATAATAATAATAATAATAATAATAATAATAATAATAAAGCTTAAGCAATAAAATAATGAATTTTAGGTAGTACAAGTTGAAGGATGAAGGCCTGAATGGAAGTTGAAGGATTTAAAGGCCATGACAATGTACAAGTCAAAGGAGCAAGAGCTTCGAATGAAAATTTTGGGAAAAAAAATTTTATCCATGTGGGAAATTTTGTGTGTGAAGGATAAGAAAAATATTGGAAAATTTTAACTTTTAGGGTAAAAAAAAATTTTTGTCTAATAACTATTGTAGGGGGTTATAAAAATATCGCTATAGCCTAGGAAAAATTCCACATCAACATTTAAATAAATAATAAATCGCATAAAAATTAAATTTTTTTTCAATTTCTAAATTTTTTAAAAATAAAATAAGATAATTAAATTAATTTTTTATTCCTTTCATTATTATTAATTTTTTGGAAGAAAATGTTTATGTCCTTTGTGTTCTTCCCAAAATATAACTCATATTTTTAGATCAATAACGATTAATCAAGATAACATTTTAGTGAGCATTTTCTCACACAATCACACACTTAAAAGAAAAACTTCAACCCCAAAACCTCATTCTCAAACCAGTTCTCCAACTCTTCTAAGACATTCTCAATCCTCTCTCTCTCTCTCTCTCTCTCTCTCTCTCTCTCTCCTTCTCTCTCTCTCTCTCTCTCTCTCCCTCTCTCTTTTCCAAAAAATATTAGATCTCTCTCTAACTCCATGACCGAGCATTGCCATCTTTGCTCATCACACCACCACCACTAGATCTCTTTCTAACTTCATGGTCGAGCACTACTACCTTTTCTCTTTGCTCATCGCTCATCGATTCACTCTCTCTATCTCTTAATTTTGCTCAAAATTAGACCCAAATATCTCAAACTCCTCCTCTTAGACTGGTTTCTCTCTCTCAAACTGGTGGGTCTCTCTCTCTCTGTGGCTTAAATCCATGTTTCTCTCTCAAGGATTGGTGCTTCACTCTCTCTCACTGAAATCAATGTTTGTGTTTTAGTTGGTTTCTCTCTAGATGGGTCTCTTTCTTTCTGCCTCCATCCCTCCATGGTAGTGGTGGTGGTGGTTGGTGGTTATGGAAGTGGTGGTTAGTTGGGTCCAGTGGTAAGTCGTGGGGTCGATTTGTTGATTGCTTGGTTTTGGTCTCAATGGGTTTTGGTGTTTTGGATTTGAGATGTTTTGGTGTTTCGGTGCTTGCTGGGTTTTGTTCTCAATGGGTTTTGGTGTTTGGTTGCTAAGAAAATGCAAGAAAAGAAAAAAAAATTGACTAATCCAATTTTATATCCTAAAATAAATTCTCATTTATATTATTTTCTTTTACTGCTAATTTTTTTTTTAATCTTTTGAAAAATTAAAATAGAGAACACCCACAAAACTCTGTAAATTTAGCATGACACAAAAAAATTTACAGTTTATTAGCAAAATTCCTTAAGACCTAGTTCGAGTATTAGAAATACAATTAAAAAAAAGGATTAATTACCCAAAAAAAAAAATTTGACATCATTGAGATTAAAAAAGAAAAAAAAAATGAAATAATTTTTACTTGCTTCGTTAGCGCAGTTAATGGCAAAATCCAAGCATTTGGCTTTGTCCAAGCCTCAATGGTTGTTTTTGGTGCTTCAATCAGCAAGCAGCGGCGGCGGCGAGTGCTAATAGAGAGAGACCCAAGCTGGGCGTTGAAAGTGAGGATGCGTGGCGGTGGTGGGAAGATCAATCGTTGGGTTTTGAGAGAGAGAGAGAGAGAGAGAGAGAGAGAGAGAGAGAGAGAGAGAGAGAGAGAGAGAGAGTGTGTGTGTGTGTGTTTTTCTTTTATTGAGAGGGAGACAAATGGATGAGAAATGAAAAGGTTGGGTGCTAAAGTGATAGGTATAGGCGAGGGAAAGGGGGGGAAAAAAAAACAGAGGGAAAAAATTAGACCAAAAATGTGTTTGGGCAATTAAAAGGTCTATTGTGGTGATCACTAAAACTGCCACTATAACTAAGAAAACATGGAGCAAAAAGGCATATATTGTGGCGGTTTAGTATACTGCTGCTATAACTAAGAGAAATGCCGCTAAAAGACATATTGTGGTGGTTTTTTATAGCGCTGCTGTAGAGCGCCGCAAAAACCTATACCTATTGTGGCAATCTAATGGAACGCTGCAATATATCTTATGTATAGGGACAGTTAAAAAAGCGCCGTAATATGTGACATATAGCGGTAGTTTTCGTAATCGCCGCAAAAAACCAACTGCAATAGCTTGTTTTCCTTGTAGTGATGGTAAGTTGTAAATAAGTTGGTAAAATAGATAAAATAATATTTAAGGATTCAAAATAAATTTTTTTGCATCCCCAGATGTTAATGCTCTTAATAGACTTACATAAATTGGGCCGTGTTGGTTGAGTGAGTCGACGAGTCAGACAGTTTTTTTCACAACCCTACTACCATGTCACAACAACAATATTTAGTGAAATTATTAACTGACATCATGATTGAGACATGACCAACCACTACTATAAAGAAAGTGGTTCCTTTAGTGAAGTTTTAAGGTTATTCATGAAAGGGAAAAATAAAAAAATAAATAAAGAAAGACAGAAGGAAAGAAAAAAGTGGTTGTTTAACGGTTATATATTAACCATTACAAACTATAAATATACGAAAACATATTCGTGAAGTAAGAAGTTAGTCATATATTTAATCAGTATTGATGTAGAAATGTGAAGTAACCAACAAGATCTTATTGTGTCACACTGTTCAATGTATTATTGTTCATTCGCAAGTCCTCGCACTCATCTACTCTTATAATTAATGTGTCTCAAGTCTTAACTCTTAAATATTATCGTGAAGCCATAAAGAAAGAAGATTGGGGTCTTCTAGTTTAGTTTGTAATATTTGCATCTAACTGCTATAGCAGCTATAGAATACCATTTTATTTTATTTTATTTTATTTTATTTTATTTTATTTTATTTTATTTTATTTTATTTTTATGAGAAAGAGTAGAAAAAAAATTTTGTGAACTGTGTATACATTTGAATCACAAGATAGAAATTTCATTCTAACCTAATTTAAATGTATATGTATGTGAAGCTTCTTCCTGAAGACTAGAACCTCGACTTTTATTCCCCACACCTCACAAACACTTATACTTGTGGAATGACCATCGTATCAAGGGTGAGCGGCGGTATTCATAGTTTAGTATTAATTGTTAAGTAATGTGGCAACATATTTACCATTATTGTGATATATAATAAAACTGGGTCTTCTTACAAATTCATAGTTCCTCTATTGCTTTTCCTTTTCCATCATTTCCTTGGCAGCAAAAAAGAAGAAGAAGAAATTCTTGGAAATCAAACAGGGTCTAGAAAGTAGAAATATGTGTATTCCAATTTTGATATTTGTTGAAGACCCACATTATTTGGGTTTACCCAATTTTAATATGTAGAATATAATATAATGTGCAATTTTTTAGTAACAAATAGGTTGCAATATCACTTAAAACATGCCACATCATTGTTTGCTAGATATAAAGATGAAAAAATTAACGAAAATTAAAGGAAGTTAATGGAGCAATTAATTGTGCTTAGATATATTTAAAAACTTCAGGATCTAGCACTCAGCCACTCACTTGAAACATAGACATCCCCCAATGGTACATTATCGACCACTTCCGTGGTTTCATGTTATCTGCGTAGGCATGATATTCTACCATTGGAAGTTGAAAAACAATATATATATATATATATATATATATATATGTTATAGTAGAAAGTTCAGGGAAATTTCATTGCCGTAAAAGTTTGATAGTCTAGAGCCTAAAAACCTTATATATATATATATATATATATATATATATATATTTGTGCGTTAACAACACATGTCTTCCATAAAATCTAAAGTTTGCTTTCATTCATCTAAATCATTATTGAACCTTACTAGAAATTGAAATCATAATGCCTGTATTAAAACCCTTTTGCCTTTTCCATAAACTAACACCATATCTATGTACTCTGTGCGTAGAATGTGCTTTTCATAGGTTGTTAAGTCCCTTTTTTTAGTATTCCTCTTGGGTGAAACTCTCACTCAAGTAGGGTGCTTTAGTTTTAATTATCCAGTCTTTGCCAGGGACGATAGTCAGCTCATGATTATGCTAAATTCAAGTGTTCAGCTCGATGCTATTGAAGTTACACCAGATGTTAGTGGAGCTTCTATCGCAAATCATTCTAGGCATGTCTTTTACAAGGAGCCATTCATATTATGGAACAAGAGCACGGGTGTGACAACAACTTTCACCACTAACTTTTTACTTAGAACTTCACCAATTATGTCTCCAGGATGCGAAGGTTTGGCCTTCATTTTAGTTGCAAATGCCACTCTTCCACAGAACAGTGAAGGACAATGGCTTGGGATTGTAAACGTGAGCACAAATGGGTCCTCTCAGGCTAATGAGGTGGCTGTAGAATTTGACGCGAAAAAGAGCTACCTAGAAGATCTCGATGATAACCATGTTGGCTTGGATGAAATAGCATCGACTCGATCAAACAATTATCTTTAACTAACCTCCAAGTTTCTTCAACTCACCTTAATGTCATTATTTCAGATTCTGATGTAATGGTAACAGTTTAGTATAATGGCAAAACTTTGACTGTGTCTGTTGATTCCATGGAAGTATTTTCTTTGCCTTTTAATCTAAGTTGACTATCTTCTGGAGGAGGTTTTTGTGGGATTTTCAACTTCAACAAGCGATAACACCGAACTCAACTGCATAAGATCATGGGAATTCAATGGTTCAGATAGGTGATGGCCATGGGGATGAAGGTTTGAATTGTTGTTGTGGTTATGGATCACAGTATCAACAGCAGAGTTTGTGTTAAGCGGAATTGTCCTTTACTTGTATTGGAAAAGGAAACGGGCTCTATATCCAGAGGATCCATACCCAGGGCTAGATGACCAGGTCAATGGGTCCTCTATGGCTCCACGAAAATTCCTCCTGAAAGAGTTGAGAAAAGAAATAGGCAACTTCAACCCCCAAAAAAAGCTTGGAAAAGGTGGCTTTGGAATAGTCTATAAGGGACACTTGGCAAATAAGGAGGTAGCTGTCAAGAAAATTCAAAGAATTCACATCAAGGCAAGCAAGAATTTATAGCAGAAGTCACAACAATTGGCAGCCTCCATCACAAGAATCTTATGAGATTGATCGGATGGTGCTATGAAAGGCATGAGCTCCTTCTCTTTATGAGTTCATACCAATTAGTAGCCTTGAAAAGTTTATATACAGAGATGAGAAACTAGGCATGGAGGAACTAAGTTGGGAGAAAAGGTACATTATAATTTTTGGGGTAGCTGAGGCACTGGATTATCTTCATAATGAATGTGAAAAGACGGTGCTTCATCGAGACATAAAAGCCAACAATATTATGTTAGGCTTAGAGTTCAATGCAAGGCTCGAAGATTTTGGACTAGCCCGTACCATTCAACAGAGGGGAAAAGCTCACCACTCAACACTACAAATTGTAGGAACATCAGGATATATGGCTCCAGAAACTTTTCTTATTAGTAGGGCAACTGTTGAAACAGATGTCTATTCATTTAGTGTTCTTGTACTGGAATTTCTTTGTGGAAGGATGCCTAGAAATCAAAATGAAGAGAATGACCACAACAGCAACATTGTGCTTTGGCTATGGGAACTTTACAGCGAAGGAAGGATCCTTGATGCCGTTGATTCAAGATTGAACATGAAATTTGATGAGGAAGGGATGTCGTGCATGCTTGTTTTGGCATTGGCCTATTGTTATCCAAATCCACACCAAAGACCCTCCATGAAAACAGTTTTACAGGTACTTACAGGGGAAGCGCCTCCACCGCCAGTGCCTGCCAAAAGACCTACTTTCGTGTGGCCAGCCATGCCTCCTTCACTCAAAGAGAATACTAGTAACTCTTTCACTAAAAGCCAACTTTGTCCTTTCACAGAACTCTGAGGGAGACAAATCATGCCAAAAGAATTAGTTTCAATAGGAAGAAGATACGAAAAAATGTCCACCCGAAGTATCTATATATTTGTTTTTATAATCCAACTTTAACCTGTTTTTGAGCATTAGTTTCAGTGGGAAGAAGATCGTGATTGAAGTTTCGTGGTTATTCAGGAAAAAAAAATAAAAGAAAGAGTCTGTTTATTGGTTTTACTTTTACCAACTGTTACAAACTATAAGATTGATCGGATCTCTTTGCGCCACATTGTAAAGTGTGTTGTTCTTTGTTCATTTGTAAGTCCTCCCGCTCACCTACTCCTACCAATTTGTGTAATTAATTATTACTAATAACTATCCTTATGAGGTCATAAATAGAGAAGATTGTTGGGGTCTTGTAGTTTGTTAGTAATCTTTGCAACTACTTTGATCATACTGGTAAATCAAGGATTGACAAATGAGTTTTAGTTATTTCAGCTGCATGTTAAAATCTCTTGTATATCTTTGAGTGATATTAGTAATCTTCTAGTTTTTTCTTCTACTAAAATTCAATTTAGTCTTTGAGTTCTAGTTACAATCATTCATGGCCTAGTAAGCATTTTTTCTAGAACTCTTTCGTAGGCTTTATGCCTTTATGCACGAGGATATGCATGAAAGAGACCAGTTTGCAGTCATGTAGGAATGTCCCTATTTAGTGTTGATTAATACCTGTACTCATCCTAAGACTAATTTGAATTTTAAAGGGTTATGAAAATGAGACTATGACATGTGAGGGAGGGGTTTGATTAAGTCTTAAAGGGATGGACTTTGTTATGGGTTTCATGGCAAGTCGTTAGCCAATTCCATCCTTTACATGCGAGCCGGCATAATTGCTGAAAATTGGTAAGTATAATGGTCTTCACAACCTTCATAGAACTTAATGATTTTGGCCTTCAAAAAACTAGAACAGTGCACTAGTAACAGTGGCAGCTCTAGGAATTTTTCTCAGGGTATTCTTTAAGAAGCACAAATTACACAATCTAATAAAAAAAATTTTATATATTGACAACAATAACAATAAAAAAAACAAGCAAATACATAAAGTTTACAATTGCTTTCTATGAGTTTTCATATTTTGAAATCGTTGCATGATAGTCTTATTATCAATGATACAAGCTACATCTCTTTCAATGTAAACAACCAAACAATCATTCATCCATTGATCTTCCATTCAATTTCATTGTTCATTCTTTATATATTTCATTGTTGAACAACTTCTTTCTACTATTGCAGTAGCGACAGGAAGAGTCAAAACTAACTTTACAGGCAAATAGACTAATGGATAAGTCTCATGCTTCCTTGTCTTCACTAACTTTTCAGCAAGTTCACCAACTCCTTGAATCTCTAAAACAAGTCATTGTTGCGCATATCAAAAATGTAATTCTGAAGTTGAAAGCCAAGTACCTAAATATCTGTCCCAAGAAAATCACATGGATAGAATTTTGTTACACATATCAACTTTTCCTTATCAAAGCCACAAATAAATTACTTGGATTCAAGCAAGCCATACAAAGGAGCAAATCATTATTTGCCTTTGAAAAATGGTTGTTAAGCTCTTGAAGTTGCAAATCTATGACTGTGTAGAATAACTCAACACGATAATGATGTAAATTTGTATTTTGTTGGGTGTTACATCGTGGCTTCCCACTAATTACAAATATTTCATCCATGTTCAAGATAGGAATATCATGTGTGGTACGAAATGAAAACACTTTAGTCAATAAAGATATCCATTCATCATCCCTCATCACTTGCAATCATTTCTTAGACACTTTAACAAGATCCATAGTATTTACTATATCTTGATTGTTTTTTTTAGAATGCTATTGACAACTCAATTGTGATCCCTAAAATGTTTTTCATCAAGTGTAGAGAAAAGACAAATTCAAAAGATAGAATTGACCTTATAGTAAATCGAGCTTCAACTTTTTGGTCAGAGAGGCCATCTTCTTCAATAATCTCAAGGACATCAACAACAATAGAGAATATCAAAATCAAGTTGAGAATAGTCCCACAATATGATCCCCAATGTGTATCACCAAGACATTTAAAATTTGTCTCTTGATTCAAACCTTGCCCATTTCTACGTACACCATTCTCTAATTTTTCTTTAATTTTGGAAAATTGTGCATCTTGAAGAGCATCTTGTCTCTTATAAGAGCCTCCAACAATAGATACTAAATTACTAACCACATAAAAAAATTTAGCAATGTTAATTTAATGTGATTTTTAGCAATGGCAACAAGAGTCAATTGAAAAGAACCCATTGTCAAGATCCTTGATGATGGCTTTGGATGTTTCACATGCAATTGCATTCACAATGTCTTTTTGAATTTCATGGTGGGTAGGCTTGCAATTTTTTGGAGCTTTTTGCGACACTTCATTGATAGATTCACTGTGATCCACCAAAAATTGTAGAAACTCAAGGAAATTTCCTTTATCACTTGAACCTTAAGATTCATTGTGACCACGAAAAGCTAATCCCCGGCATAAAAGGGATCTTATGCAATCAACTACTACATTTAATTGAACCCGATATTTAATTTTATCTAGATTTGATTGCTTAACCAAAACACTTTGAATGTGTTGCTTTTCCTTCATTAGATCTTTACTCTTCTTGATAACTTGGTTATGAGCACTATTAACTCCTCCAACATGGGATAATAACTTCTCTTTCTGATTCCAAAGTTTGAATCCCTCCGTTACAAAATTCTATCCTCCTCCTTACTTACCAACATCTTGCCAAATAGGTAGCAATATAAACAATATATTGCATCCATGTCTATACTATATACCAACCAGTTTCTATTTACATACCTTTCAGATCTAAATTGATGAGGCTTTCCAGAAAAATTTGTTAGAGGGTAATCATGGTTTTGGAGAACAAGTTGACAAGGGCCTTTTTGTAAATAAAATCTTCTTATTTCATCATGATTATTAGGATGATATCTTTTCTCGTAGCCCAAAATCTGAAGGAGAATTTTCTAAGTTAAAGTCGACATGAATTCGCTTAGAAAATGAAGATGAATCTTGCACAGGAGATGAATCTTAAGTACATAGTTTTCTTATCAAATATTTGTCAATAATTCTAGCAAAATAATAAACAATAAACTATAAGTTCATTTGAAATATTAATAAAATTATTAATTATTGTTATTTAGTTGTTTCATTATTTTTCTTTACTGACTATTAGCAATCTAGCACACACCCCACTATGCATTATCTGCGACTTAACCCACTACTTAACAAAATTTAATTTGTTTGTCTTTTATAATATATTGGTTATTTAAATTATTAATTATTGTTGTTTAGTTCCTTCATTATTTTTCTTTACTGATTACTAATAGTCTAGCACACACCCCACTATGCAATAGGACACATCCCATGTGCATTATCCATGGCTCAACCCATTGCCTAGTGCCTAACATAATTTAATTTTTTGTCTTTTATAATGTATTGGTCAGTTAGCTTTTACTGCCTCTACTTGTCCACTTCCCTAATTCAAATATCCCACCCCACAGCCCTATGGCCCCCATCCACTCCCTACTCAACAGACAAGAGTCACAAAAGCCAATCAACATTCCACAAAATATTAAACATATAAAATGTTAACACATATGTCATTTGATGTTAGGAACATATGTCAACATTTTATGTAGTGGTTAATCTTTTGATAAAACATACTTTACTTGTAATTGAGTAGATCTAAGATGTGTTTAATACTTCAAGGAACAAAGTTTCAAGTTCAAGTGTTAAAACCATGCAAAGCCTGTTCAAGAATCAAGAAAGGAAGTGTCAGATTTTAAATCTCAACAGCTAGTATCTATAGAGGTTTAAAGCTATTGAAGCTCGTGACTCGACAGCTATCTCGATAGATGGCTATCTATCAAGGTTTATGAAACTCAATTTTTCAAAACTATTTTTTTTCCAATCCGTGAGTATATGTTTAGACTTTCTTTTCTCACAACCCTAAACATATATAAGAATTATTTTAAAGGCTGTTACAAGTTGCACAGTTGCACAAGAACACAATTCCACAAGTGTAAAGAAAAGTGTGATCAGAAACCTAGTTGCTTTAGTTCATCTTGAAAAAGCTGCTGTGTTTGTACACTGTAGGGTTTTGTGATCAAACAACTTCATGATCTTCATTGTGTGATGAACTAAAGAACTTTGCAGCCAACATCCTTCTCAAGTTGGTGATTAAGTCGTGTACTGGGATTTGCTCACCTATTAGTTAGTCACGTACTAGGAGCCATGCAATACAAGGAGAGATTGTCACTACAAAACAAGTCCAATTGGGTATTGGGGTAAGAGTTCAACTGTAAGTTGGTATAAGGTACTGGAATTCCTTTACTTGTAACCACTTGTTTTGATAATAGTAGATTCTCGGAAGTTGTGACCTTAAGATCACCCAGTGGGATTTTTGCCATGTAGGTTTTCCCCATTTGTAAACAAATCACCGTGCCATTTGATTTCCACTACATATTTAGTTATTTGGTGATTTGTTTATGCTGCCACGTACATTGCATGTTAATTTGATTAATTAATAAATTTGGCTAATTAATCAATTAATATTTCACAATGGGTCAATACGTTTTGGCCTATCAAATGGTATCAGAGCAGACACACTCTGATTAGGTTTTAATCTTTGCTGTGGGATCCATTGACCCCTGTTTTCATGGATAGATGACAATCACTCATTGTACCTCCTTTATTTGATGGTACTAACTATGCATACTAAAAAGTACGCATAAGAGATTTCTTGTAGTCATTAGATGAGAAAGTGTGGCAAGCTATGGAAATAGGCTAGACCAAGCCAAAGGAAGCGTCAGTCGATTGGGATGATGCAAAGATCAAGTCGACAGACTTCAACAGCAGGGCATTGAATGCTTTATTCAGTGTAATCACAAATGAGGAGTTCAAAAAGATCTCCTCCACTGAAATTGCAAAGGAGGCGTGGACCATTCTCCAGACAACCTATGAAGGAACCAAGGCTGTTAAGGATTCAAAATTTCAGAGGCTCACTACTAGTTTCGAAGAAATCAAGATAGAGGAGGATGAGTCATTTGATGAGTTTTATGCCAGGCTCAAGTTCATAGAAAACTCAGCATAGAATCTTGGGGACCATTACCAAACCTAAGATTATGAGAAATGTGCTCAGATCGCTGCCTGAGAGATTTCATGCATAGATCACTGCTATTGAGGAATCAAAGGATATTGGCAAGATTCCTTTGACAGAGCTCGTTAGTAATTTGCAAACCTATGAGTTAGGTTTGACAAGGATTGGCAAGTAGGGTAAGGGTAAGAACATGGTATTGAAGGCCAAGAACAGTGACACAAATGAGTCTTCTTATTATGAAGATTATAAAATGAAGTACTATCTCACTAGGCAATTCAAGAAGTTTATGAAAAATGCCAATGTAAAGGGCTTCAACAAGGACCGTAAGCAGTCAATTTCTTTTCAGTCTAAGAGCCAAGACAAAGGGAAGAAGGATGATAAGGATAGCAGTGAGTACACTGTTCCCTCAAGACCCAAGTGTTTCAAGTGTCAAGGTTTCGGTCACATGAAACAAAAGTGCCCTACTTATCTCAAGTCCATTGGGAAAAGTAAGACACTTGTTGTTACCTTGAGTGACACTAAACCTGAGGATGATTCCGAAAATAAAGATGATGGAATCCTAAATGCCTTCACCGCCACTGTCAATCCTATTGAGGAAACTGTAGAAGATGTGGATGAAGAAGAAAACTTGGTGGAATCAAAATTTGAGAAGATGGATGAATAAGATGACATTCACACAGCCTATGCAAACTTATACAAGGTCTCTGAAACATGAGAAGTTGTATAAGTTGACCACCAAGAAGCTCAGTGATGTGGAGCTTGAACAAGAACAACTCTCCACAAAGGTTGATGAAGCCGATCAAACCATTGGAGCATTGAGGTTTGAAAACAATTTCTTGGCTGAGAAGATTAAGAAACTTAAGGCGGAACAGTTCCAAGTTAGAGCTCAATTGGAGAGGACCTCAAGTGCAAATCTTGATAAGATGATCAACATGCAAAAATCTGTCTCCGATCGAACCGATTTAGGGTATGATTTTTCTTTTCCTAATATTGCTTCTTCTAGTACTATTGTATTTGTTTCTCCTGCTAATATTATTGAATTTGAAAATAATAATGCTAAATATGTGATAGCTAATGAGAACATAGATAAAGATAAATCTATCTTAGGAACACCCTCAAAACTTGCTAAGAAAGAAACCAAAAATTCTAGGGCTAAGAAAAGTAATGCTCAAAAGTCCAAAGAGAAGAAGCAGCATCTTTGTCATCACTGTGGAGCAGCTAGACACACTCGACCAAATTGCTACAAGTGGCAAGTCACTAAATAGAGTAATAGCATGCTCTTGACACGAAACCTGAGTCAGTTTTCATCCTCTTGTGCTGCTCTTGAAGAATTCCTCAAAGCCCTCATGTTCCTTACGAACTTGAATGGGTACAATTCTTCCCCCTCTTCGCTGGTTCAAGGGTTTGCCAAAAGGAAAGGTTCTTCCAAGGTGTGGAAGGAAAAAAGGCTCCAAGTGATTTAGTCACTTTTTTTCTCTCTCTCTCTCCCTATTTTTGTTGTGTTTGCATTACTTGTGTGTTTTGCTTTCTTTTTTTAAGACAGTCTAGTTTTTATGCATTGCTTTATTTGAAATGTTTTTGTTTGGTTGTTTTTCAGTTTTGTTTTGTTTTGTTTTGTTTTTCATTCATACAAAAAGAAATTTAAAAAATAAAAAAAATACAAAAATAGTATGTGTTTGTGTACATTGGTACTTGTGTACCTTGAATGGCTAATGAAACAAAATTTTCTAAATTTTGCATCTTTTGTAACTCGGATGAGCATCTCTATGCACGACTAAGTAAGTGAGCTTTGTGGCTCGTGCTTGTGATGAGAAATGTTAAGTGAGCTCTTGTGCTTAACACTCGTATTACTCTTTTTGACAGAAAGAACTAGAAAATCTTAAGAAAAATGCATAAATAATCATCTCACCACTCGTAACGACCCAAGAAAAAGCGCTAGCCACATCTGCGTTATACCTCAAAAGGACTAGTCACAATTAAGGCTCTTTACAGTAAATACCCAATATTGGACTCATCACACACCCACGCATATCATACAATCAATCAAATTGGGGCATCACAATCTCCTCCACTTAAATCCCTAATGTCCTTATTAGGGCCCACTTTGTAGAGTAGTGTCTCCGAGCACACACGAGGTTACTGGGCCGGCTCTGATACCATAACTGTAACGCCCCAAAATCATAAATAATAAAGTCTATGCAATCTAAATAATCCATAAAAAAAACATTAAATAAAAGAAACTGACAACTTGAAATCTCATCACAAATGTCAGAGTTCTAATCGACCAAAGACAAAACATTCTTAAAATAATTCTCCAATACAATGTTTAATGCCATAAAAATAATAATAAAATCCTCAGTTTCAGAAATTATTCGTAACTGTTATCTTCCAAGAATCTCTACTTCAATAATCCCTCTAATGTATCTGTAAGGGAAATAAAAGGGGGGGGGGTGAGATAACTCAATAAATGGAATTCACTAACATTAAGATGTGGGAACATACCTTTTAAATAAATAATTCTTACAAAAAATTCATAACTTGTAACTCATCAATATTTTCTCATCAAATATTTCATATAAAAGAAAATATTTTTATATTGTGAGCCATCATAATATATATATATATATATATATATATATCAATACTATCATATACGTATATTCGTAGGCATTTCTTATGGTCAACATTTACGCACTGTTAACAGGATTGTGCTGTCCCCTTTTGGAACTGGAACCTCCTTTTTGTCCCCTTTCTTAAGGATGACTCCTTTGGAACCTAAAGGTACACTCTCTTGCTAAGGAGTTTTCTTTTTGGATCCTCAATGGTATACTCTCTTGCTAAGGGGCTATCAAATATGCACTATCCCCTTTTCTAGGACCGTCCCTTACTAAGGACTAGCTGCAATATGATTGTCCCTTGCTAAGGACTAAATACAATAATGAGTTTTCAATCACAACTTGTCATAGGTTTTCAAAACATATTCAATATGCTCACAAAAATAATCGATTCATAATTCTAAAAATTATAAAGATATATTCACACACACAAGTTTAAATAAATTTAGGTTGTCCTATAAGTTTTTCATAAAACAAATAGTCAATGTGCACATCAAATATTTATAAAATATCAATTTATATATAGAAGTGCAACTTCAATTCCTCGCCACCAACAATAAAGCAGAATATGAGGCCATATTGATGGCATTCAGGATCGGGAAAGCTTTAGGTGCTAGGAACTTACTCCTTCAAAGCGATTCTAAATTGGATATAGGGCAGATAAAGGGTAAATATGAAGCAAAGGAAGACAGGATGCAAAAATACCTCAAGCTGATGAGCCTCCTAACCCAAGAGTTTGATCGGGTAGAATTAACACAGGTCTTCTGGAACCAGAACTCAAAAGCAAATGAAGTAGCGAGGCATGCATTGTCTAAAGAAGGAACAATGTCACCAGATTTGAAAATAGAAGTGCAAAAGCATCTTCGCATTGAAGAATTCCACGCTATTGCAATTCAAGACCAAAAAAACTGAACGACTCTGATTCTCTCTTTCCTCTGAGATAGATGACTTCCAGCAGACATCGATGAAGCTATGAAGGTCAAAAAGTGAGCAACTATATTTATGATCCTGAACGATGCCTTGTATAAAAGAGGGTTCTCTATGCCTTATCTAAAGTGTGTCGAAGAAAACAAAGCTAAGTATATTTTAAAATAAATCCACGAAGGAATATGTGGAGACCACACAGGCCCAAGATCCTTGGTAAGCTAGATCATCTGAACAGGTTACTTTTGGCCTACCATGCAGAGAGATGCAAGAGAGTTCATTGAATGGTGTGATAAGTGCTAGAGGTTTGGGAACATCTAACGTGTCCCAGGAGAAAAGATGACGGCCATAACTTCCTCATGGCCAGTCGCTTAATGGAGGGATAGACATTGTGAGCTCTTACCTCAAGGTAAAAGATAGGTAAAGTTCATATTGGTTGCAATTGACTATTTTACAAAGTGGGTTGAAGCAGAAGCACTTCCAACTATCACAGAGGCAAAAATCCAAAACTTTGTATGGAGAAACATTGTTTGTAGGTTCAGAATACCAAGGACGATAATATTAAACAACAAACGCTAGTTCGACAGTTAAGACTTCAGAAACTTTTGCTCGGGACTAGGAATCGAGAACTAGTTTTCTTCTTTAGGACATCCACAAGCCAACGAACAGACGAAAGTGACAAATCGAATACTGTTGAAGATCATCAAAGTTTGACTGAAGGAGGCAAAGTCACATGGCCGGTGAAACTGCCAAATGTCTTATGGGCATACAGAACCACCACAAGGACCCCAACAGGTGAGTCGCCATTCAAACTCACCTACGGCACTGAAGTAGTAATACCAGTCGAAGTAGGAGTCACCAGCATAAGAAGAGAAGTTTTCCACAAAGATAGCAACAACGATCAATTGAAGGTCAACTTGGACTACTTGGACGAAGTAAGAGAAGAAGCATCTCAAAAGATGACAAAGTATCAGCAGAAGATGACCGAATACTACAACAAGAGAGTGAAACTCAGAAGACTTGACATATGCAAAGTCACACGAGCAACGAAGGATTCAACACAGGGAAAACTCGAACCAACCAGGGAAGAACCCTACAAAGTCATCCACTATTCAAGACAAGGAAGCTACCATCTGGAGTCAATGGACGGGAAAATATTACCGCGACCATGAAACATCGAGCGTTTGAAAAAATATTATCAATAGAGATAAGGTACTGTTGTAATCACAAAAATAAACATCTTCATTCAAAAAAAGTAATAAAAGTACTATTCAACGAATATTCAGCAAATTGTGTACAAATATATGCCAAAAAAAATAGCCAAGTGATAAAACTCCCCAAACGTACGTACATCACTGACAAAGCCAAGTGATAATGTTCCTTAAATGGATGTAAATCATCCCAAAAATGGCTAAGCAATAAAATTCCCTAAAAGGACGTAGATCACTTAGCCAAGTGATAAGATTCCTTAGAAGGATGCAAATTACTGACGAAACTTAGTGATAAAATTCCTAAAATGGATACAAATCACATGAAAATGACTAAGTCATAAAACCTTGACGAAGTCAAGTTTCTTTGCAAACATAGATCACCAAGAACAAAGAGGTGACGACCATCGGAGGTCAAGCAAGCAAAAATCACACAAAGATGAATAAAAAGAAAGCAGAACAAACATCGAAGGTAAGGTAAATGAACAATGGCATAAACATATAATCATCGAAAAGATTGGTTCAAAGTTAATATTTAAAGCCCAAAAACACACTGGGAGCGAAGATTGTTTCAAAGTTAATATTTAAAGCCCAAAAACACACTAGGCACCTTAAAAAAAAAATTTTTGATGAACAGGGGAATGCTTAAACAATAGCCTCGTCACCACCAGCCGCATTGAGAGGAGCATCCTTAGGTCCATGTTCATTGCCCTCTGGAGCATCCTCTTCGAGAGCAGTAGCATCAGTTTAGGCAGTTTCCACAGCCTCCACCTCCTTATCTACTTCCTTAAAATCCAAATCCTCCAAGTTAACTCCAGAGGAATGCTTCACCATGTATCGCCTGAGAAGCTCAAAAACCTTGTAATGCTAGCTAAAGAGTACGGTGTTGTATTCTTCAGTCTATTGGAAAGCCTGGATGGCTTTAGCAGCCACGGACTAGACCTTTTGGTTCGCGGCTTGGAACTATTCGTCCTTTTGTAGTGTTAGTTGCTTCTCAACCCTAAGCTGGTCAGCCAATGTCGTGGCCTTCTCTCTAGTTGTGTTGGCATCGTTCATGGTAGTAATAAGGTCTCTCTTCAACTTCGTAACCTTAGCTACCAAAGCCTCCACTTTGGACCCGCCACCACAACCTTCACCTCCTTGCCAAGGTACTTAGCAAATATGTGGATCGCCTCTCCTAGAGCCGAAAAGTCACAAGGAAGGAAGGGTTATAAAATTACGAGAACGATTCCAAACCATGAGTGAAACAAAAGGAAACTTACCTGGACGAGCTTATAAATATGGCAATTCACAAGCTCATGGGAAGGGACTTCAGCAAGTACCTTAAGATCGTCTGCAGTAACAATGGAATGGGCCCTCGCGAAAGCATTCCTAACATCATCCCAGACATTGGACGCCTGGGAGCCAATTTCCTCCTTTCCCTTGGCCATGGTCCTCTGCCTCTTTGGACGTGGAGTGAGCTCTTCCAGGGAGGTCATGGGAGAGGCCATCCTCGTGGCTTCAGGGACGGAGACAATCGGGGTGACCGAGACCCCCTTCTCAACGACCCGAACCACTTTCTTCCCTAGGCTCGAAAGGGGCTCGTTCTTCTTGGCCTTCATACTAGCATACATCTCCTGATTGAACTTGGTCGCCATTTTTACGTAAAAAAGAAAGTGTAAAAAAAAAAAAAAAAACAAAACTCACTTTTTTCTTTGATCTCGATAGCGCGTAGGACGAAGAGGGAAGGCATTGAACCCAAGAAGTGATGAGCCAAAGTTCGGGGATCGATGAGGTCGTCGATCTTCTTCACGTACTCAATGGTTGCCTAGACGTGCTTCTTATTTATGCTCTTGAGCCTGGGCACTCCTTAACTGTGAATGCACAACAAACAAAGGTTAGTGACGAATCAGTTTTGAGAAGAGAATTGTTAAAAAGCAAATAGGGGACAATGCACCTATGTTCGGGGACCTCCACCAACAAAGCAATATAGGAACCTCACCTGAAAAGTCCTCAGAAAGTGTCTCCTATCCATCTCCAAACACGAAGAAGTATCTGGACTTCCAAGGTACGAGCTCATAATATCCGTACTCTTTTGGACTCCTTCAGATGATACAAGTAAACGAACTTGTCCAACTTGATCATGTCACCTTCAGTGATGACCATCCAAATCTCCATACAACTAATCACTATCCTCCACGAATTTAGGATAAGTTGCCCAGGAGCGATGTTGAAATGGTTTAAGAATTCCATGATGAATGGATGGACGGGGAACCTAAGACCACATTGGAAAGTAGCCTCGTAGAAGCACACTTCTCTAGGTAAAAAATGATAGGCTTTTTCCCCTTCTCGAGGAAGATGAATCTTGACTTCCTCGAGGAACTGGAGTCTGTCCCTAAACCTAAAAAGGGTGTTAGTGCATAGGGCACACTCTTCCCTAAGGGCATAGAAGGGCCTAATCTCCCTCCACCTAGATGACAAAGGGCCCGACGCAATAGTATCTCCTCTTGCCCCGATGCTACCATCACTAGATGACAACCTCGTCTCAAGCTTATATATATATATATATATATATATATATATCAATACTATCATATACACAATTTTGTAGGCATTTCTCGTGGTCAACGTTTACGCACCGTTGACAAGATTGTGCTGTCCCCTTTTAGAACTAGAACCTCATTTTCATCCCATTTCTTAAGGATGACTCCTTTGGAACCTAAAGGTACACTCTCTTGCTAAGAAGCTTCCTTTTTGGATCCTTAATAATATACTCCCTTGCTAAGGAGCTATCAAATGTCCACTATCCCCTTTTCTAGGATCATCCCTTGCTAAGGACTAGTTATAGTATGATTGTCCCTTACTAAGGACTAAATACAATATTGATTTTTCAATCACGACTTGCCATAGATTTTCAAAACATATTCAATATGCTCACAAAAATAATCAATTCATAATTCTAAAAAATATAAAGATATATTCACACATACAAGTTTAATTAAATTTAGGTTGTCTTATAAGTTTTTCATAAAACGAATAGTCAATGTGCACATCAAATATTTATAAAATATCAATTTATATACAGAATATCAATATATTTCTTTAATATAAAATAGTTTAATAATCAATACCGTTTTGGGAAAACTCCAAAAATTAGTAAACACCACTTACCTCTTAGTTGCAAAAATAAAAGAAATCAACCAATCCTGTCACTAGGTTCATCACCAAGAATCTCTAAACCTAGAAACATAAGGAACAAACCTATTAATAACAAGACTTATCGCAAAGTTTATCATGACATATGTCTCCAAAATCGAATAAGATCCCCGAAAACAAATCAAATGCACTAAAGCCTAGCTTGCCCAACCTAAGATAGGCACCCATTCCCAAACGGGAACCAAACAAGCATACAAACTCATAGTGCCACAGCACAAAACCAAAGCATTTTAATTCTCAACTGCAAGCAATGTGCACACATAAACATAACATAAAACACATCAATTCATAATTAGAGTAGCATATCTCATGAATTTCCCTTTAGAGCACTAAATGATTAAACCAAACCATTATTAGACTTAACTAAGTAAAACACATGTCGAAAAAAGCACATACAAACTAATCCATTCAACAAAGATTTGAAGTAAATTCCACAAAATCCCAGCATTTTCATCACACTTTTAGATTCAATACACAGCAGGTCAGCCATTTTGTAAAAAATTTTGGTTCATGAAAAGTTATCCAATTAACTTGAAATTAAATAAGGGATAAGCACTTATATGTGTAGTATGTACCATAAAAAATTCAGCCTAAAACGATTTTTCTGTAATTTATTAAAAATCATGTATTGCAGCTGACTCAAATCTGTCAGGGACAAATTTGCAATTCCAAAATAAAACTACTATAATCTTTAATTTTATGCCAAAAACTTTTAGACTTGATTAACCTCAAAGTTACATGTTTTAGCACATGATAACAACTATGAATGCAACCAATAACCTTATATAATTGTCATCATAACATGAGTCAAGAAATTCAATCATCTAACTCATATAGGCAATTTACCAAACACTTGACATGCAACAAACATATGCCCACATTCACATATGTCAAAGCCAATCAAATGCAAAGGAAATACTTTGGAATCAACTCATGCAACAACAAAACCCATACACTACTCTAGGAAACCAAACCTCAAATACCCATTAGTAAAGTAGACAACCAAAACCTTTTATCAAAGCAAAAACTCTCAAATGATATGAAATTTTCGGATTTTAACAAAACCATTGCTGCCCAAATCATTTTAACCCTCTAATCCTCCACCAAAACCCAACAAGTATTCACCATAATAATCATTAAATAGCAAAACCCAAAGGATTTCATGGAAGAAATTGAGATAAAAGCTTAGATTTTTAGCTTGGGATTAATCCACTCCAAAATCTCATGAAGTTTTAGCTATTAGGAAAACCAATGGAGACATAATCCTCCCTAACAAGGAGGTCTCGACTAGAGAGAGAGAAATAAATGAGGAAAGAGATATGGGAGCTTGGAGGTTCGGTCATCATTGGGGAAGAACTAAGAAGAAGATGAACATGAGAAGAGAGGGGAAGGGAGAGAGGGAGAAGCGGCTGAAGAAATTTTTTGGGGGGGGGGGGGTTGGGTGATGTAAGGGTTAGCATAGACCACTCTTCACAACAATATCATGGGAAGAAATTTACCATTTCACCCTTAAATTTCTTCTCTTCCTTAATCCTCACTCAGCCCATCATCACAAATCACTTAAATGCCACCTCAAGCTTTTAAAATTAAAAAGAACTCTACAAAAATAACAAATAACCTTATTGAAAAGCATAAAATTCACTTGAGATATTATTCACATTGTAAAATTGCTTTAAAAAGTTTGGGGTGTTACACATCTACCCCTATTTGTCAAAAGAAGAAAACTAAATACTTTATAGCCGAAACTAACAAGATAAAGCTTCTAACTGCAGGACAGCTTCTTAACAAATATATCACTACAAGGCCACTTGACTCCCAGAGTCATTGCATGTGTGATCAATCTTCTATGATTTTCTCTTGCATCGAACAACTATGGACAATCTGAGAAACAAATGTCAACGAAAAATATGTAAAGATCAAATTAAGAGTCAGAACCAATATGACATTGAATTTTGATTAAAAATATTTCTAGATTTGATTAAAGATGTTAAAATATATTAGAATTGACATCCTCAAACAAGTCCAATTGTCAAGCACAAGCTCACAAAGAAAATTTGAGGAAAAAAAAAAAAGACAATTCACTAAATCATAAACAATCTCTCATTCATCATTTTATACAAATTACTGTCATTCAAGTGACCGAAAATAATCATGTAGTAGAATTTTTCCAGCATTTTCTATAATTTTGGAATGTTGTTCATTTTTTGTTGAAAGCACTAGATTTGATACCAACTTTTATCGCAAACATTCCAACTAGTTCTACAAAAATTAGACAATGTTGATAAACATGCAGTTTAAACAAATTATTGAAAACTGTAAAATTTACATCCAAGAAATTTATTACCAAAAAGGGTATATTGGTATTGAAAATATGTGTATACATGTGTTTAATAACTTACATGCCGCAATCATACCTGAAATATGAAAACAGTTAAAAAAAAAATGACAACAACCAATAGCAATAGATCAGGATGTTTAGACTTTTTTCACACTACCAATATTTGGCGGCTAGAACTAAACCAGAATGCAAAGGTATTAGCTCACCTAGAGAACCACACATTGATAACCATGTTGCAACCAATCCTATAAAGGTAGCTGTGTCAATGTCAAGAAACTAATTTCTCTCCTCATTACTTAGCATATAAGAACTATAAAAACAAAATTTGAGAGTACAAGGCTACACATGCATAATGTTCCTCAATCATTCAGAAAATCACATTTTATTCACTCACAAGTCTTGTAGAATTTGGCACACAAATTGTGTGAAATTGACCAACATGCAGAACTTCTTCAAGCTAGAGGAGGCCAGCTCACAAACCAACTTGAGCAAATACTAAAGGAGAAAGTAAATCAAACTAAACAGCCCCATGATGCAGGGGCAGTGACGCGGTGTTAATTGTTCTTCAGGGGGATCAAATGAAGCCCCTGACTTGAAAAAAAAAAACATTTTTATTAGCTTAGAACAACAGAAAATCTACTTGAATGATAATCAACTGATTGAATGTGATAGGTGCTCTCAACATAATAATGGAAGGATTACACTAAATGACACCAAACAAAATTTTTTGATATGGCGGCCATTGGACAAAGTGAAAAGTTTATCAAGCAGACTAGAATCAAATTATAGTAGGAGAAAAAGAGAAAGAGAAACCTGTTTGACGGATTCAAATTCAATGCTCTAATATCGTCGCCAGGCCAGAGAACAACTAGAATTGAAGAACTCAATTTCTTAATTTGTGGGATCTCCTTAGGGTTTTGTTTAGTAGCTGTTCGTGGCTGGTTTGGAAGAGAAGAAGCATAGAAGGAGAGGGTTTTGTTCAGTTTCTTTTGGCTGATTTGGAATTGGAATTGGAATGGAAGGAATGAGGCCTCGAAGACGAGACAGAAGGGAAGAAAGAAGCGCAAGGGCAAAAGAAAATTCTAATCTTGTTTTTTTTGTTTATATAGGTAACCTGCTCTACCGGTAACCAGCATCCACTTAAATTAAATGAATGGTAGACACAAATTATATAATTATAATATTATATACATAGTTTGAATGCAAAGAATAAATTAAGAGATACCTTACTAGGAGGAGCTCAAATATGGGGCTATTATGGAAGTGGCGGCCTTGAGGTTTAATGTGTGGCAATAAATTTTTTGTGGTTGGAGAAGGTGACGGTGATGACCAGGAGAAAGCTAAAGAGGGCGGTGGCGACGAAGAGGAGGTTGAAGAAGAAGGGGGCATTGAAATTGAGGAAGTTGAAGATGAAGGGGGCATTAGATTTGAGAAAATTGTAGAAGAACGCAGAGATGAAGAAGAGTTTGAAGATGAAGGCAGCCAGGAGTAATTCAATTTCCTCAAAATTACATGGCCGCCTTCATCTTCAACCTTCTCTTCATCGCTGCATTTTTGTTCAACTTCCTCAATTTCAATGCCTCCTTCATCTTCAACCTCTTGTTCATCACCACCTTCTTTTTCAACCTCCTCCTCATCGTCGCCTTCTTCATCGTCTTTAGAGGTTCTGGTGGGATCTATTGGGAGGCAGCGGCAGTTGGAAGGAGACTTTATTGAAAGGCATTTCTTTCCTAAAATAGGACTATGTAATAGATGATGTCCCTATTAATTGCTCAATTGGAGTCTTAAGGGGGAGCTGTTAGACTAAATATGTCCATTGCCAGGGAAGGAATCCTCTCAAATATCTATTTTTGACTCTATACTAAGTGAGAAAATAAAATGCCTCAATTATTCATCTTTTGTAATGGTTTTAATTTCTTTCTTGAGGTTATTGTATTTGAATGACATTATCTAAAAATACTACAAGTTGACCCTTCACCCAACCCAATTTTTTTAAAAAATGTTTTTAGATAATGCCAACTTACTTGCATCTAAAATTAAACACAACAATTAGATTATTTTTCAAGATATTAGATTACTAAATAAGTTTTCAAGATTGTAATTTTCTCATGTGTTTTTTATTCTTTGTCGAATTAGCTTATCCAATGGGGTATTTATAATTTGATTCTCTATTTTGGGATATTAATATTACGTGAAAATGGAACTTGTTTATTTTTTTATATTAAATTTTCAAATAGTTAACTAGACTCATTAGTATTTGTGCTATTTTGTTTTGGTTCGCAATGCTATAATTTTATTATTGAATATTGATGCACATATCAATTTGTTGATTTGAACTCTTCTTTGAAATGGGTGAATACAAAGTAATGCATTTTACACCAAATAATTTATTGCATAACTTGCCAAGTGGAAAATACATGCTTTAAAACAAATCCATGTAAAAATATGAGTCAACCAAAATCTAAACCCGCCCAAAACCGGATTGACCAGATTTGTTTCTAATTCATTTAAGATGACTCATTTTCTATTCAAACCTAATTAACATGACCCAACTTGACCCATCTGCCGCGCGGTCTAGTTAGAATTTATGTATTTCACAATTTAATATGAGACTCTCTTCTCATAATAAGATTTTTAGTAAGGAAAGCTTAAAATAATTTTAATTTAAAATATATATGATCTATTCTTTGAATTTCATAGGCATTCATGCCATGCTCATAATAGAAATTATCCAATGTGAGTAGGTAGAATAATATTGTTTGATCATTTGCTTGGGGGAAAAAAATCCAATCAATCTAAAATTATTCATATGTTAAAGAAAAGCAACTATATGTGTATTTGAGTTTAGTTCACTTGGTTAAGAGCTTTATAATTCAAATTGTTGTCATTTTATGATATTTTGAACTGAAACATTCAAAATTTGAATCTACCCTGCACCGTTGTAACTATTAAATTATTAAAAAATAGTTTAATTCTATCAACCCTCCTTGTAACCATTGAATTATTAAAAAAAGGAGTTTAATTAACTTGAAAATTAATCAACACTCATTATAATCATAAAAAACGAGAGTAATTATCAAATATTGAATATCCCCTCCCCTCCCTAGTTGTAACCATCAAATTATAATAATAAAAAAGAATTTTAATACACTTGAAAATGATCAGCATTCATCAATATATATATATATATATATATATATACACACACATTGGACTTGTTCAAGTGGCTGTTAAACCTTTAACAAGAAAAGGTATCAATGCTTCTGTTCTTATGTGTTTACGTGATGCTAGATTTAGGCAATTTAATGATAGTATTCTAGGCATGATTACTGCTTCTTTATATGATGGTTCTGTTTACTTTGATTGTTATCCTGATCTTGCTATTGCTTTAAATGACTCTAATATTGTTAAAGCTTTAACTTTGAACATATTAACATCTGGTTATGATGTGGATGATGGTAGTAAACCTTTTGCTCTTATTTACCGTATTTACTATCGTTTGCTTGGCTCTCAATTAACTCCTTGTTCTAAAGATAGAGATACTGCTGGTAATACCATTTTAATTCAATGTTCTACTCCTGATGCGAGAATTCGAGTTCCCAAGATGATTCGATGGGAAGATATCAATCTTCCTAAAGAATGGACTTTGGAAAAAGAAACACCTCTTATTCAACTTACCAAACTTGTTTTTGATGAACTTGATCTTACTCATATTCAACAATTTAATGATGGAACTGTTAAAATACGTTTTGATGATGATAACTGTTTATTTCAAAACAAGCCTTTGAGAATCAACGAAGGAAGACATTCCTTTGCTGGATCTGAAAGTCTTGCTAAAAGAGATCACGAAATTGATGAGTTTTTGAAAAAGATAGGAGGAAGGCCATCAATAAACTTCTCTTTCCAGTAAGCTTTTTGGGAATCATTTCTAAGCATAACTCTGGAGAGAAAAACATCTTGGTACCATCTGTAATCAGACATAGTTGGACATTTCAAATTATTCAAATAATCAGAAATGCGAGATGAAATATTAGATGGAGTACCAAGGTATTGACAGTATCAGGGATACCTCATCCAATATCTTCATCAAAAATAGGCATACCATCATCATCTTTTTTAACAGAATGTTTAATAAGTTCTCTGGATTCTTCTGTGAGATGTTTATCCCACCAACCGCGAAGAGTTCCAGAAAATCTAGTGACAAGCAAGTTAACAACATCAGGATGATCAAGATCATTATGATTGTTCATGTATGCAAAACCAACCATAGATATGTGAGCAAGTTTGTTAATAATTTCTTGTTCAGACAAACCATCAATATTCCATTCATACATTTTATCAGCAGAAACAGAAAACTGAGTTTGAAAAGATCTTTCTTCAAACTGCATATCAGGAAGAGTGGGTTTTGGATGCCAATTTTTTGTAAAAGACATGGGATTGGGTTTTCCAATGAATCTTTTAATTTCTGGTTGTAATTCATCAAAAACATTTTCATAAGAAGCATGAGAAGATGATTCATAATCTATTGTTTCTTCAAAAACAGGTTCTTTTTCATTTCTTGAAATAGCACAAGCAGCACTTTTAGATGCAGAAGTCTGCTTGATTTTAATTTTTAAATCAGAAAGCATTTTTTCAACTTTGTCAAGTGTTGAATTTTAGGAAGCAACTAAGTCAACAGTTTTACTCTGAGAAGTTTTGAAATTAATTTTTTCTCTTTGATCGTTCAAATCAATCAAAGGAATCTCAGGTTTTGGACTAGCAGTTTTTTAAACAAATTTTTCTTCAATACGGTTAAGCTGCTGACCAATAATGTGCAAAGATTCATTAGTAAAATTGTTTTGTTCAATAATAGAAATACATGGGTTTTTTCATCAGCAATTTTGAAAGGAGAAGCTTTCACTTCGACTTTCTCATTAGCACTTTGGCAAGGGATCAAAACAGTTTCAAGAGGAGGATGACTAGACCGAATAACGGTTTTGTCAGGTTTAACAAAACTAGGTTTTCTAATAAAATTTAAATAATTAGTATGAACATCATTTTTAGAAACATAATAGTTTTCAAGATAATCAAAGAACAAAATATGTTTTCTTTCTTCAATCATTTTTTCTTTCCATTTTCTTTTGACTCTATCTTTTTCTGATTAAGCAAAAGTATCTTGGTAATATTTCCTTTTAGGACGGTTTTTTAACAACATAAATTCATTATATAGAAAAACCATATCATATTCAAAGGGTTCGAGTCTGGTTAAAACTCGGAGATGATTATGAAGGATAGGAGTTTCAATAGGGGGAAAATCAGATCCAGAAGGAGCATCAAATTTTGCATCATCTTCATCTTCATCAATAGTTTTTGTATTATCAGAAGGAAATTCAGTTTTGGTTGAGTAAAAAGCATTGCTAACTTAGGAGGTGTTGCTAGCAACTCCTTTTAGCTTTAAATCTTGTTTTCGAAAATTCTTTTTCAAAAACTCATCAATTTCGTGATCTCTTTTAGCAAGACTTTCAGATCCAGCAAAGGAATGTCTTCCTTCGTTGATTCTCAAAGGCTTGTTTTGAAATAAACGGTTATCATCATCAAAACGTATTTTAACAATTCCATCATTAAATTGTTGAATATGAGTAAGATCAAATTCATCAAGAACAGGTTTGGTAAGTTGAATAAGAGGTGTTTCTTTTTCCAAAGTCCATTCTTTAGGAAGATTGATATCTTCCCATCGAATCATCTTGGGAACTCGAATCCTCACATCAGGAGTAGAACATTAAATTAACATGGTATTACCAGCAAGATCTCTATCTTTAGAACAAGGAGTTAATTGAGAGCCAAGCAAACGATAGTAAATACAGTAAATAAGAGCAAAAGGTCTACTACCATCATCCATATCATATCCAGATGTTAATATGTTCAAAGTTAAAGCTTTAACAATATTAGGATCATCCGGTGCAATAGCAAGATCAGGATAACAATCAAAGTAAACAGGACCATCATACAAAGAAGCAGTAATCATGCCAAGAATACTATCATTAAATTGTCTAAATCTAGCATCACGTAAACACATAAGAACAGAAGCATTGATACCTTTTCTTGTTAAAGGTTTAACAGCCACTTGAACAAGTCCAATGTGTAAATATTTCACTTTCTTAGTCATAAAACTGTTAATATCTTTTCTGGAAAATAAACAGCATTTTTCATGAAACTTAGAAATAGAAAAAGTTTGTTCAACAGTTCTAACTTTATATTCAGAGAAAACAGTATTTTCAGACCAACCAAGTTCGTAAACAGATTTAGTAGAAACTTTGGAAATATTCTATTTTCTAAAATCAGGGTACTCACTCTTTTCTACAGTATGGTCTTCTTCATTCACAATATCAGGAGGACAACTAGTCCTAGAGCTAATAGAGGATTTGGATCTCCACATTCTTTCTATAACTATCCTAGTTATAACACTCAATTATCATGTTTTTCTCGCAACCGTTGCATTTCGTAACACATACCGCAATCAACCCTTTTTCCTCTTACGCCCTCACGCCTCTCTCTCGGCTTCACGGGTCTTACTGTTCGGACTCAGGAATTCACTTTACGACTACGGTGGCGCCAACGACGGCAAGATCGACACAACAACGAAGGGTCACAAGGTCAGACAGATATAGGAAAAACAGGGAAACACAATAACTCTACCAGCGGCCAAGGAAAGAATGGCTCTGATACCATAAAGGGAGGGGGACCAAGCAGCAGATACAGGAAGCACAACTGATAATAGTAAAATAAGGCGGCAGAGCCAGCTAAGCAGTTATATCAAAATAATTAAATTGAAAGTAAGGCGGTAGAACCAGCCAAGCAGTTATATCAAAATAATTAAATTGAAAGTAAGGCGGTAGAACCAGCCAAGCAGTTATATCAACAAACTCCTCCTTTTGGTAATGTTTCTGATAACTTGATTACTTGCAATGATAATCAGCTAGCTCTTGTTAAACATATGATGCCTCCGAAATGGTTTACTAAAGTTAGAATTGTTGTTTCACATGATTATGCTTTTGATACTATTGCCATGATTGATTCTGGTGCTGATGTTAATTGCATTCAAGAAGGATTGATCCCTTCTAAATATTCTGAAAAATCAACTGAAAGATTGGTATCTGCTAATGGCACACAAATGAAAATTAAATATGAATGGAACAATGCTCACGTTTGCCATTCGGATGTTTGTTTTAAGATACCTTCTGTGCTTGTTAAAAATATGACTGATAAAGTGATACTTGGATTGCCTTTCATTGCTTCTTTGTATCCCTTTCTTGTTGAACATGATGGAATTACTACTGATCCTTTTAGACAAAAGGCGAAATTCAAATTTTGTTCAAAAAATGCTGATAATGATGTCTTTAATCTTATTCATGCTAGAGTCAAGCATCTTAATTTCCTTAAACAAGAAATTAAGTACAAAAATATTGTTGAACAGCTTTCTGATAAATTATTACAATCTAAAATTAATAATTTTCAGAAAATCTTGATGAATGATGTTTGTTCCGATATCCCTAATGCCTTTTGGCATAGGAAAAAGCATATTGTTGATTTACATTATATTAAAGACTTTAGAGAGAGGAATGCTCCAATGAATGCTGAAAACATTGAGTTTTATAAAAAAAACATAAATGGTTTACTTAAGAAAAAGTTCATTCGGAATTACAAGTACCCATGCCCTCGTGTTGTTTCCCATAACCAGAGTGATGTTAAACTCAAACAAGAAGCCCTCTGCAATCCCTCCAACAATTTCTTGAAAACTTGTTCATCTCAAACTCCTTTTGACTATTCCTGTCCAGCACAATTTATATGTATACAAAGATATTTAACATATTTACATACTAGATTTCAAACATACTTTTCAAACTCTCTTATTGAGTCCTTCTTTGCTCAGCAGGCAAAAAGAATTATTAAAACCCCACAAAAGTGGACGGTAATGACTTCTTCAGCAGAGAAGAGGAATAAGGGGAAAGCTCCTGCACAAGACTATCCTCAAGACAAAGGACTCCTAGCGGGACAATCCTTTGTAATGCATGAAGGCGCATCTTCTGGAGTAACATCCAGTTATGCAACATCCCTTCAGGAGAATGTATCAGCAGAGGTTGCATACTCCAGTAGTGACATGATTATTGCTCTGCAGGAAGTTTTGTCAAAAGAATTACAATTCCACAGTGGAATCTATAGTGAATTACCAGATTCCATAAAATATATTCTTGACAACCTCCAAGCTGCTTTCAAAACAAATCAGCGCAATCTGTTTAAAAGAACCCTTCAGGCCCTGGAAATCCACCTTGTTAGCCTTACAGCCCAAAATGAAATCTACAATGATTACCTTATTAACTCCACCTTTGAAAATGAGACTCATAGGAGTCAACCCACTCACCTTGATAACTCCGGTGTTAACCTTTTTATTGGTCAACTCCTTGGCAATGAGGAAATCCATTCAATGGATCATAAGATCATTATGGGTACTGATTATGCACGATTGAGTCCAAAGTCTCAATTTACCATAAGAACTGCTGTTGCCAACTTGCCCCCAGAAATACAAGCCCGTATTTTTTAGAGCAAGGTTATGACCAAGGATCTTGATCTTTGGCTCAAATATTTCAGAATTTTGATTCTCATCACTCCAACTCTTATGGAACCCAATGGTCCCAACAGTGTTTACTTAAAAAAGAAGTGGGAAAAACATTTCAAACATAGCCTCAGAGTCCATGAGAAAAGGAGGATGATTCTAAGAAGAATGTTTTTGGTGATCCCTCTGGTTATCCCAAATGTTTGAATCTGGCTTTATACGGTTCATAAAAATAATGGACCATAGCCAAATTAGCCAATTCCCTGATATCATCAAAAAGGCTATTGAAAATGAAGGACCTCTTATTACTATTCGATGCTGGAGCACTCTACCAAAATGGATAATAAATGATTGGATGAATGTTCAACCTTCCAATCACCTCGTCCTTATTAACGGATATACTTACCAAGGCCAATGGTATGATGGTAATACTTATGTTTCCCACAAACAGCCATTTGCTCTTGCTGAATATTGGAGAAGTTATTTCAATAATCATATTCTAGATATCAGCCAGGAATTATGGAAAGATTACCATTTTGTTGGTAGCACAGATAGAATTTCTGTTTTCATAAATAAACCTTATGCTTCAGCAGCTGTCCGTCATCTTCAATGGACAAGTCATGCTGACCCAAGAATATTTCTCAAAAGAGATCCTGTTTATGATCCCATGTTTTATTGTGGGCTCTGCAACAAATATTGCACCTATCATGGTCATGAGTGTAATGAAGATCCCCTATAGGACCCTTGCCAGGTTTTGGATTGTCCTTCAGAAGGTGCTTCTACTGGATCCCATTAATTATTTGCCTAGCCAGCACAAAAGGCCAATAAGGCTAAATCATTATTGACTACTTTATGGTACCACGCATGTTCATCCTGGTACTAGTATCAAGCTTTGTGAATATATATATATATATTCACCAACTTTCATCCTGAAAATGGTTCATTCTCCTATTCACTACTTTTGGCACTCCACGCCAAGGCCAATAATGATGTTACCTTCACTATTGAGTTACCTGCCTGAAAATGATTCTCTTATTGACTACTTTTGGCACTCCTCGCCAAGATACTTTCGACTCCTGAAAAGGCGCTCCTGATGCTTTCTACTATTTTTGATGCCCCTCATGGGTCCTGATATGAATAGTGAAAAAAGTTACTATTCACATTGAACTATTCACGTCACTTTTACTATTCACTGCTTTATTTGCCTATTTAAAGGGGGTTGTCCCTTATTGTTAAACTCACAACTTCTCTTTGTGAGCTTATTTCAGAATCTCTGAGAGCTTTCTTTAGGACTTCCTTAGAATCTCCTAAAACACATAGAGTTTCTCACAAAGCTTGTAACTAGGTTGATGACTAGCCCTCAAGCCTTGTACTACTATCAGCTTGCTCTTGTTAAACATATGATGCCTTCGAAATGGTTTACTAAAGTTAGAATTGTTGTTTCACATGATTATGCTTTTGATACTATTGCCATGATTGATTCTGGTGCTGATGTTAAGTGCATTCAAGAAGGTTTGATCCCTTCTAAATATTTTGAAAAATCAACTAAAAGATTGGTATCTGCCAATGGCACACAAATGAAAATTAAATATGAATTGAATAATACTCATGTTTGCCATTCTGATGTTTGTTTTAAGATACCTTCTGTGCTTGTTAAAAATATGACTGATAAAGTGATACTTGGATTGCCTTTCATTGCTTCTTTGTATCACTTTCTTGTTGAACATGATGGAATTACTACTGACCCTTTTGGACAAAAAGTGAAACTCAAATTTTGTTCAAAAAGTGCTGATAATGATGTTTATAATCTTATTCATGCTAAAGTCAAGCATCTTAATTTCCTTAAACAAGAAATTAAGTACAAAAAAATTGTTGAACAGCTTTCTGATAATTTATTACAGTCTAAAATTGATAATTTTCAGAAAATCTTGATGAATGATGTTTGTTCTGATATCCCTAATGCTTTTTGGCATAGGAAGAAACATATTGTTGATTTGCCTTATGTTAAAGATTTTAATGAAAAGAATATTCCTACCAAAGCTAGACCTATTCAAATGAATGCTGAAACTGTTGAATTCTATAAAACTGAAATAAATGATTTGCTCAAGAAAAAACTGATTAGGAATAACAAGTTCCCCTAGTCTTGTGCTGCTTTCTATGTCCAGAAAAATGTCGAACTCAAGAGAGGAACTCCTCGCTTAGTGATCAACTACAAACCTCTGAACAAAGTCTTAGAATGGATTAGGTATCCTGTTCCCAACAAGAATGATTTAGTTCATAGGTTAAGTGAGGCTGTAGTGTTCTCCAAATTTGATATGAAATCTGGAATTTGGCAAGTCCAAATTAGTGAAGCAGAAAGATACAAAGCTGCTTTTACTACTCCTTTTGGACACTATGAATGGAATGTTATGCCCTTTGGATTAAAAAATGCTCCCAGTGAATTCCAAAATATCATGAACGATATATTCAATTCCTTTAGTCACTTCACTATTGTTTACATTGATGATGTTTTGATTTTGTCCAACTCTATTAATGAACACTGGAAACATTTGTACTCGTTTCTAGATATCATAAAAAGAAACGGTCTTGTTGTCTCCGCCACTAAAATAAAGTTATTTCAAACCAAAGTCAGGTTTCTCGGATATGACATATCTGAAGGACAGATCCATCCTATTTACAAAGCTATTCAATTTGCAAATAAGTTTCTTGATGAAATCATTGATAAAACCCAACTCCAAAGATTTCTTGGTTCTCTAAATTATGTTGCTGATTTCTACAAAGATTTGAGGAAGCAGTGCAAGCCACTTTTTGATCGGCTGCAAAATAATCCTCCTCCTTGGACTGACGTCCATACTTCTCTTGTTAAACAAATCAAATCTCATGTTAAAACTTTGCCCTGTCTTGGTATTCCTACTGTCAATGCCTTCAAGATTGTCGAGACTGATGCCTCTGACATTGGTTATGGCGGCATTCTAAAACAAAAAATTTCTCTGAATTCTCCAGAACAAATTGTTCATTTCTACTCAGGAGTTTGGAATACGGCACAATTAAATTATAGTACTATAAAAAAGGAAATTTTAGATATTGTTCTCTGTATTTCAAAATTTCAAAGTGATTTGTTAAACCAAAAGTTTTTGTTGAGGATAGATTATAAAAGTGCTAAATATGTTATTGAAAAAGATGTTGAAAATATTGTTTCAAAACATATTTTTGCCTGATGGCAGGCTATTTTAAGTGTTTTTGATTTTACTATTGATTATATTAAAGGATCCCAAAATAGCATTCCTGATTTTCTTACTCATGAATTCCTGCAGAATTCTAATGGCGGGTAGAAGATCTAAGGATAAAAACCCTGTTGAACCACAAACAAAGTTAGTCAAAAAAGAACCAGTCTCTCCTACCGAAATTGTTAACCATTTTACTCCCTTAGGAACAATTCCTAAACCAAACTACTCTTTTGTTCTAGCTTCAGCCTATGATCCTTATGCTTTGACCCCTGTTCACCAACCAGTCAAAACTATTTACCCCAAAAAAACCAATACTGCCCAGTATGTTAAAAAACAATATTTTTAGAATCTGTTTTTCATTGAACCAAATAGATCTACAATTAGGAACCCCCTCCAAATTGCCAGATCTTATTTCCCTCCATTGTTCCATTGGATTCCGGAACATTTTGATAAAAAACTTGAATACTATTCCGAGATTTTGCGGCAGGAAGAAGCCGTTTTGATCAAAACTATTTATGATCTCACTGATAAATCCAAAATTATTTACCATAGTGTTTACATTAAGAACTTCATTTCTGAAGAAGAATGGGGCCCCTCCCCTACCTTTTTAAAAAGATTAACAAGATCTTCAGTTCCATACTCCTATTATGATTATATTACTGCTTGATTCCAATTCATGCTTCACCAGAATGACACAATGACTCATTCATGGTTTGTTAACTTTGACAAAGAATTCAATGCTAGCACTACTTTGCCTCTCTAGTTCAACAGATGGTGGACTCAGTTTGGCCCTGTTATTGATATTTTCCCTAAATCATTATTGACTACTTTATGGTATCACGCACGTTTTATGGTACCACGCATGTTCATCCTCGTACTAGTATCAAGCTTTGTGAATATATATATATATATATATATTCACCAACTTTCATCCTGAAAATGATTTATTCTCCTATTCACTACTTTTGGCACTCCACGCCAAGGCCAATAATGATGTTGCCTTCACTATTGAGTTACCTGCTTGGAAATGATTCTCTTATTGACTACTTTTGGCACTCCTCGCCAAGATACTTTCGGCTCCTGAAAAGGCGCTCCTGATGCTTTCTACTGTTTTTTATGCCCCTCACAGTTCCTGATATGAATAGTGAAAAAAGTCACTATTCACATTGAACTATTCACGTCACTTTTACTATTCACTGCTTTATTTGCCTATTTAAGGGGGGTTGTCCCTTATTGTTAAACTCAGAATTTCTCTTTGTGAGCTTACTTCAGAATTGTCTGAGAGCCTTTTTTTAAGACTTCCTTAGAATCTCATAAACACATAGAGTTTCTCACAAAGCTTGTAATTAGGTTGATGACTAGCCCCCAAGCCTTGTACTACTATCCCTGTTGATCACTGTAATCTTGTAACTACTACTGAAGTAAGTGTTTTAAACTACTTTCAATAAAATATTTCTGTTTTCAGTATTTTGAATTATTTTGATATAACTACTTGGCTGGTTCTACCGCCTTATTTTATATACAACTGCCTTATTTTCAATTATTATCAGTTGTGCTTCCTGTATCTGCGCCTTGGTCCCCCTCCCTTTATGGTTATATATATAACCGAAGCCTTCTACTTTTTTGCTAAGCTCCACAAATTTCCACGTTAGCATTATTTAAAAAAAAATCTGATTTTTTTTTCAGAGTTTTAATACAAGTAAAATTAGGCTTAAGCTTGAAAACAATTAAGTCATGATATCATGAATAGATCTAATGACCTAAAGGAAATGAAACAAGGTCACAATGATAGCTACACCGCAACCTCATGAACCAATTATATATTTCCAACTATTAGACTCCTCTAATCATCACTCTATTTTGATTGTTCCCACAGGACTGGAGGTGGATAGAAAGAAGAAAATTTTCAGATTTGAGGAGATGTGGCTCTTCGACAAGGGCTGTGCAAAAACAGTAGAAGCTATGTGGCTATCGAGGGACTTTGAATAATCTAATTCTCAAGTTCTAGAAAAAATAGAGAAGAATGGTGTTGAATCATGGTTTTAAAAACCGGTGCAGTGAAAGAACCGAAAAATGAGCTAATTACTGATTTTATGGTCGAATCGGGGTCCGATTGATGGTTGAACCGATGACTTCATAAATAATTTTATTATTATTTATTTAAATTATATAAATAATTAATAATTTTTTAATATACTAAAACTAACAAACGAATAGTAATAAATATGTTTCCTTTAAAAAAAAATACAAATATATAAGTATATAACATCTTTTTAAAAAATTTAACATAATAACATTACAAAACAATCATCCCTTACATAATAAACTTTCAACAAAACCAAATAAATAAGTTCATTAGTCATTACATTTTACATCCAAATGACAAATACCAAATAAGTTCATTACATCCAAATAGCAAATAAGTCTTATAGTTTCAAACAAACAACTACTAAGTTTTAAGACCCAAGCCTCATTTGTTATGAAGAAAATTGAAATCAATATCATCATGTGAACCAAATGCTTCACCACTAGCATCATTATCATCATCCTCATCTTCTTCATCTTCAACATGAATAGGATGGTTTTTATCTCTAAATCTGGGAGGAGGGTCATCTTCATCACCAAATGATTCCAAATTGATGTTATCATCATCCTCAATCACTTCATTGCCCATATCTATACAAATTCCAAAACCAAAGAATAATAAATGAAATAACGATTCTAATAATCATTTCTCATAAATCATAAATAGTCTAATTAAAAGATGCAACTAGGCAAAGAATTGTTATAAGCTAACCTCTTTGTACATGGATAGAAGACCCTTCTTCATTTGGATAGGCTTCCTCTTCATATAATGCATTCTCCATATCCTCGTGATCTACAAATGGAGGTTCCTCATCTTCCACTACCCAAAATCCACAACATACTCCATAAAACACTTTGTAAACTATATTTCACAAGCAATAATTCTCTGTAAATCAAATCCACAACATACTTTGTAAACTAATAATTGAAAGATAGAAGTTACCACTTACCAGTGAAGTCATGGAACGGAGAACCTGAGATGAAGCAAAGAACATGAATGGAGAATCTAAGATGAAGCCGAGAGAAATGAAAAAAAGAAAAAGAAAAGAATGTTACCTAATGAAGCCGAGAAGCAGAGAGCAGAGCACTTCAGAGGGCGAGAATGAAAAGGGGGAAAAAAAAAAAAACAAACTAAGAGAGTAGAGCACGATCACAACCATACCAAGTAAATTGCAACCTTTGGCTCCAAGGTCCAAAAATTTCTCCTGCAAACAACAAGGAGAATTGAAGCACGAGGTTTTAATTGAAATTTCTCCAGTAAATTGAGCTTCAACCCAGCACTTCATGCACGAATTGAAGTGAAAAAAGGAAAGAAAAATGAAAAGAAAGGGAATACAATAATACCTTGATCGGGCGAAGAGATGATCGTGGGTGGAGCCAGAAGATGTCGGTGCCATTATGCTTAAGGGCGTGATCGTGGGCGTGCGTGCATGGAGGCAGAGAGAGTGACCGACGTGAGAGGGCAAGGCATAGAGGCCGAGGCGTGTGACAGTGAGACTTGAGAGTTGAGTGAGAGGCATGAGGGAAGAGAAAACTGAGAGTGAGACTGAGAAGTGAGAAGAACTGAAATCAGATGAGAGTGTGAGAGTGTTAAGGTTAGCTTTTAGGGTTAAACACTTAAATGACGTAGTTTTAGGTGGGAAAGGACAAACCGGTCAGTAATTGGTTTGACCACACCAATTTTCAATTCTCAGGTTGAATCGGTTGGTTTTTACTATTTATTGGTTTTTAGGCCATTTCTGGTTTTATGCCATAACCGGACCAGATTAAAGGCCAGTTTCCGGTTGAACCGGTCAGATCGGCCGGTTTGATTTTTTAAAACTATGCGTTGAACTACTTAAGTGGAGCCGAGAAAATTTTGGAAATGTGAAGACTGAGTTGGTGCTGAAGCTTAAGATGTTAGCTGAAGCCGAGAGGGAAGCCATTCTATTAGGATGCAACAATCGAGTTAGAAAATTGAAGTTGGAGATTGACACTCTAATGGATAAGGAAAATCAGATGTGGTTGCGGCACTCTAAAACTCTTTGGGCAACTCAAGGAGATCGCAATAAACGCTATTTTCACACTAGAGCTACAAAACGTTACTGCAAAAACTTCATACACATGTTTAGGAAACTGGATGGGAAGTTGAGTTCTACCAAGGAGGAGGTGGTTGATATGCTTATCAAATATTACAATGAGCTCTACACTTCGACGACACCCACATACTCTGAAGAAATGTTCCCTTAAGACTAAGTAATTACCCTCGTCCAAGGAAGCGAGTCTGGACAAAGATAGAGCATCATGAAAACTGTCATTTAATGCTTCGACAGTTACACATCATTAAGAAGACCGTTAGGGCCCTAATAAAGGTCAAATTAAAGACCTGGGATGTTACCCAAGCTCTCAACTACTAAAGAAAGCCAATATATATAGGCCTACTAAACCCAAGGGAAAGGACAGACATTCTACTTAGCTTAGGCCCCTACTACTAAGTTCTCTACATCTTTCAAGCCATACTCACTGACTTTATCAACAGAGACTCCATGGCCAGCACCACACCAGTGACCACCCTAAGAGATCCCATTCTCCTTTTATAACCTTGCAGGAACTTGGACGAACTCGTGTTGATCCATCTAAACAAACCTACTTACAGATGATTTCTACATCATCAGTTTGGTGCCGTCTGTGGGGATGAAAATTTCACACTTCGGTCTGAAAGTGTAGTTCCATTCAATCCTAAGGTCCAAATAGAGTCCAACACACCACAAGATTCTGCAGCACTAACGCTATAGATCCATACCCTTACAACAAGTGTGGAGGAGCTCACCAAGAAGAACCAGGAGATGAGATTGCAGTTACAACAGAAGGAGAATTGTTCACCCACGAGGACTGGGACTAACCGGAATGACGATGAAGATAGCCACAAAAGAGACGACCATCGACGACCAAACACTTCTAACAAAGAACATTCTGAACTCCTCAGAGAAATGAACAGAGAAATAGACGAGTTGAGGAATGCAATAAGGGAAAAGATGGATTGGAATCTAAATGGGATGGTTAAAAGACAAACTCACCCTTGACCACGAAAGTCCTAGAGTGCCATATTCCCCCGAAGTTTCATCTCCACAGCTACAGCTTGAGTCGTTTGATGGTCTGAAAGATCCGCTAGACCATATTACTTCCTCCAAGATGAATTTAAGTCTACAGCAACCCCCAGAAGAGATATTGTGCCACTCCTTTCCTACCACCCTTAAATGAGTAACGTGAGTGTAGTTTAGTAAGCTAGCAACATCGTCCATTGACAACTTCAAACAACTGGGCAACTCTTTTGTGCGTCATTTCATTGGTGGACAATGCTCCTAAAGGCCTACAGACCATCTGCTCACCATCAAGTAAGGGGCAAAGGAGACCCTAAGATCATATGTGAAGCGTTTCACCAGAGAAGTCCTAGAAGTTGATGAATCAGACGACAAGGTGCAATTAACCACCTTCAATGCCGGGCTGAAATCTAGAGAGTTCATGGTTGCTCTCATGAAATGTTCCCCGCAGATGATGGCAAAAATTCTTTTGAAAGCTTAGAAGTACATGAATGTCGAAGATGCCCTAGCTGCAATAGGGGAGGAGGATAAGCCCAAGGAGAAAAAAGGTAAAAGAGAAGACTAGAAGGGATGTAAGAGAGAAAAGGGATATTGTTAGAGTTTGGATGGGAACAAGCAAAGAGACGATAAAATGTCTTGGACAATAAAATTTATCCCTCTGGTTATGCTCGTTGATAAAATTTTAATGTAGATTAAGGACGATCAATACCTTAAGTGGCCAAGGCCACTGCATTCTTCACCTAGTGAGCGCTACAAGAGAAAATACTGCCGCTTCTATAAAGACCACAGCCATTATACTGAAGATTGCAAAGACCTAAAGGAATAGATTGAGGAACTCATTTAGAAGGGGAAGCTACAGAAGTTTGTGAAAAGTGGAGAATCTAGCAAACCTAGAAATGATAACAAGGAGAAGCACGAAACTGTTCCCAGGGATGAGGATAATGCATTCAATCGTCCATAAAGTGCGATAAGAGAGATAAAGACTATCACAGGAGGACCATCCACTGGTGGATCCTTTAAATACCTCAAGAAGTCATAGCAAAGGCAGGTAAACAGTGTCCATAGGATACCACCCTTAAAGCAGAGAAGAAAAATAGAGAAGAAAATCCTATTTTTGGAAGAATACACTAAAGGTGTAAAGCAACCGCACGACGACCCCTTGGTTATCATGCTTATGATAGAAGGATTCAACACTAGCTGAAGGTAGATCCCAAAAGTTTACGGCCCTTTGAATCCCCCCTCGTTAATTTCAATGGAGACTGAGTATACCTCAAAGGTATAGTAGCACTGACTGTCACAGTGGGGTCTCACCCTCAACAATTAACCCGTTAGCTTGACTTCTTAATGGTAGATTGCCCATCCTCCTACAATGTGATTATTGGAAGGCCTACTCTCAACGGCTGGAAGGCAACAACATTCATATACTGCCTGAAGGTGAATTTCCAATGAAGTATGGCATGAGTAAGGTAAAAGGAGATCAATTGCTGGCCAGGGAATGCTACCAAGTAGTGTTAGCTACAAAGGAGAACCATACGTAGATGATTAAGGAGAAGTAGAAGGAGAAAATGGAAGCCTTGAAAACTGTGGAACTAATAGATGAGGAACCAACAAAGACCACAAAGATAGAGACAAACTTGAGTGCTCAGATGAAGATGATGCAAATGAAGGAGCTGGTCATGCTGATCATACATGTGGAAATGGAGTTGAATTTGTACATGACCCTTTGTCACTTCCTAGTGGCCCAATTACAAGACTTAGAGCCAAACGTTTCAAGGAAGCACTAAGTGGGCTAGTCCAAGAGAATTAGGCTGATTCTGAAAAGACCAAGATGGGCTCAAATAATAATCAAGGCTTAGTCTATGTCATGGTCATGTTGATCATACACATGGAAATGGAGTTGAATTTGCACATGACCCTTTATCACTTCCTAGTGGCCCAATTACAAGACTTAGAGCCAAACGTTTTGAGGAAGCACTAAATCGGCTAGTCCAAGAGAATTGGGCTGATTCTAAAAAGACCAAGATGAGCTCAAATAATAATCAAGGCTTAGTCCATGTCATCAAAGCAATTAAAGAGGCTAATTAGCATGTAAATTCGCACCTAGCATGGTCTGACCATTAAAGGGTGTTAAAATACACTAAATTTAGTCATTTAGCTATGTTTATTGCCTTTAAAAGTCCAAGAATCCAAAAAAACATGGGAACTTGTTTAGGTTGATTTTTGTGCTGTTTTTAAAGCTGTAATTATCACTTTGCCTATTCTTGGAGGGTTGTTCTAGGTATATAGATGGGTAGTACGAATTTTAAACGGAATTTTTGGTTTCCAGAAAATTATTCTCTTTGTGGGGTCTTGTGTTCCTCTTGGTTCTTAAAAGAACTCTTGAACTTATCAAGTTAATCTTGTGGCGTTCAAACAACCAAACTTATCACCTTGATTCTTGAGAGTTTCTTAGGAATTCTTGGTGTGGCGTTTAAATCCATCGTAGTCTTGGTTTTTCATCTAATTAGGTGATGGGTCAAGGCTCAACAAATCTTGTCTACACGATCTTAGGGTTCTAAACCATCATTGTTATCGGGTTTCATCACAATTGTTGGTGGAGTTCATATCATTTTGGTATTAGAGCTTTGGTTCTAAGATAAGTTTGACTATCTTTTATTTTCATTCTATTTCCTGTTCCTTGCTCAAAAAAAAAAAAAAAAAAAAAGAATAGAAAATTTCACAATCTTGTTCCTCACCTTATTCAAGTTCTTGACCTTTTTGATGAGTTTTGGTTGTTTCTCATTCTGAATTACTGCTGGATTATTTTGAATTAATTTCTTGAATTTCGATTAAGAACTAAAGAAGACACAAAAGAGTGGAAAAAAGGTAAGAGTGTTTGAGACCATAAGAGGGTAAAAGCTATTTAGAGTGAAAACACGAGTGCGAGTGTATCAATTCTTGAGTGAAACACGTGAGGGAGGGCCTATGAGGATTCTAACTTTGTTTTGCAGATTTTAAACATGGCCAATAATCAAGAAGAAGATACAATCAAAGAACTTCAACAACCAATAGATCAGAACCTCCAATTGCAAGCACTGCTAGGGGAGATGAGGCGTATGTTGAGGGCTGAAATTGAACCTATTCATGAGAGATTGGATAGGTTAGAAGCGGGAACTCCTAGAGGCCAGCAACATGACATCCACAACAGGAATCAAGGTGTGCGTGTTCCATGGCGGAATGTTGAGGAAGAGGCAGAGTCGGAGGAGGTTGATGAGCCATATGTGAACCGAGGTAGGTTTGAGCGTGGGTACGAGAATAGAGAAGCTAGGATGGGTAGGCCTAGGAGGGATAATGATTTAGGAAACATAAAGATTAAAATCCCATCTTTTTAAGGCAAAAATGATCCTGAAGTTTATTTGGAGTGGGAAACTAAAATGGAGATGGTGTTTGATTGTCGTAACTATTTGGAGATAAAGAAGGTTAAATTGGCTGCAATTGAATTTACTGATTATGCCATTGTGTGGTGGGATCAATTATTGATTAATAGAAAAAGGAATAGAGAGCCACCCGTGGACACTTGAGAGGAGATGAAAATGCTTATGAGGAAGTTTTTTGTACCCAATCACTATTATAAGGGATTGTATCAAAAGTTACAAAGGTTAACTCAAGGTTCCAAGAGTGTGGATGAGTATTACAAGGAGATGGAGGTAGCTATGATCCAATCTAATGTAGAAGAGGACCAGGAAGCCACCATGGCTAGGTTCTTGGATGGTTTAAATCGTGAGATTGCGGATATAGTTGAGATGTAGCACTATGTTGAATTGACGAATATGGTGCATCAAGCCATAAAGGTGGAGGAGCAATTCAAATGGAAGGGATTAGCTAGGAGGGGACAACCTATGGCTACCACTATTTAGTGGAAGACAGCTCCAAAAAGGGACAAGCAGCTACAAAATAAGCCAAAATTTGAACCATCTAAGAATGCCAACACAAAGACTGCCATTACTTTAGGTAACACCGAGGCTTCGAGTTCTAAAACCCGTGATATTAAGTGTTTTAAATGTCAGGGGCGGGGACACATAGCCAACCAGTGTGTAAACAAAAGGGTGATGATGAAAAATTGGCCTTAGCTACCTTGAAACAGCCTCAACCTTATCGGCTTCAGGTTGAGGAAGAAAGTGGCTTTGTAAATAACAAAGTTTGCAATGTAGCCAGCACTTATTTGGTAGAAAAATTGGCCTTAGCTACCTTGAAACATCCTCAACCTTACCGGCTTCAGTGGCTGAATGAATGTGGCGAAATCAAGGTGACAAGACAAGTGTTGGTGGCGTTATCCATTGGCAAATATGAGGATGAGGTTCTATGTGATGTGGTTCCCATGCATGCATGCCATTTATTGTTGGGAAGACCATGGCAGTATGATCAGAGGATTACGTATGATGGATTCACAAATAAGTATTCTTTCACTCTTAAAGGGAAACCTATATTACTCTTGTGCCATTAACTCCAAAACAGGTCAGGAAGGACCAATTAAAGTTACAAAGATCAAATGAAAAAAAAAAAAAAAAAAAAAAAAAAAAAAGGAAAAAGAAAGTAAGGCCGAAATTGAAAAAAAAAAAACAGTTAAAAAAAAAAAAAAGGAGAGAAAAGCATTGATCAAAGTGAAAAAGAAAGAGAGAGGATTTCGGCCATAATTAGAGCAAGAGAGGAAAAATTCAATTACATAGCAAAAAGAAGTGAGATCAAGAGGGCATTATTTTCACACCAGCCCCTTATTGTACTCATGTACAAGGAGGCTCTTTTATGTACTAATGATATCGTCGGTACTTTGCCAAGTGATATTGTTTCTCTTTTGCAGGAGTTTGAAGATGTCCTTCCCGAAGAGGTACCTCATGGTTTACCTCCAATTCGAGGGATTGAATATCAAATTGATTTCATACCTGGTGCATCAATTCCAAACCGACCTGCTTATAGGAGTAATCCCAAGGAGACCAAGGAACTTTAGAGGCAAGTAGGTGAATTATTGAAGAAGGGATATGTGCGTGAAAGCATGAGTCCTTATGCGGTCCTGGTGTTATTAGTTCCTAAGAAGGATGGAACATGGAGGATGTGTGTTGACTGCCGAGCCATCAACAACATAACAGTAAAATATCGTCATCCCATTCCTAGATTAGATGATATGCTGGATGAATTACATGGTTCTTGTGTCTTTACAAAAATTTATCTTAAGAGTGGTTATCATCAGATTAGGATGAAGGAAGGTGATGAATGGAAAACTACTTTTAAGACTAAATACGGTTTGTATGAGTTGTTAGTGATGCCCTTTGGCTTAACTAATGCTCTAAGCACTTTTATGCGTTTAATGAACCATGTTTTACGTGCATTTATTGGTAGATTTGTAGTTGTGTATTTTGATGATATCCTAATTTATAACAAAAATTTGGAAGAACATGTAGTGCATTTGAAATCTGTTTTAGAAATTCTAAGGAAAGAAAGATTGTTTGCTAACCTCAAAAAGTGCACCTTTTGTACGGATAAGCTTGTGTTTCTTGGTTTTGTTATTAGTAAAAGAGGAATTGAGGTGGACGAGGAAAAGGTGAAGGCAATTCAAGAGTGGCCAACGCCTACGGAGTTTCCACGGCTTAGCTAGTTTCTATAGACGGTTTGTGTGTGATTTTAGTAGCTTAGCCACCCCTCTTTCTGAAGTCATCAAGAAAAATGTGTCGTTTAAGGGGGGGAAAGAACAAGAAAAGGCATTTAATCAGATCAAAGAAAAGTTAACTAATGCACCTTTGCTTGTTTTACCTAACTTTGCTAAAACTTTTGAAATTGAGTGTGATGCTTCAGGAATAGGTATTGGAGCTATTTTAATGCAAGAAGGCCATCCAGTTGCTTATTTCAGTGAAAAGTTGGGTGGGGCAACCCTAAATTACCCCACTTATGATAAGGAGATGTATGCCTTGGTAAAGGCTTTGGAAAATCGGCAACACTACCTATGGCTAAAGGAATTTGTGAATCACACAGATCATGAATCTTTGAAGCATTTGAAAGGACAGAAAAGGTTGAACAAACACCATGCCAAGTGGGTGGAATTCATTGAAACATTTCCTTATGTGATCAGATACAAGCAAGGTAAGAAAAATGTGGTGGCTGATGCATTGTCCCGAAGGTATGCTTTACTTTCCATTTTAGATACAAAAATGCTTGGCTTTGCATACATTAAGGATTTGTATGCACAAGATTTTGATTTTGGTGATGTGTTCAATGCATGTGAAAAAGTGGCATTTGGTAAGTTTTATAGGCATGATGGATTTTTGTTTCAGGAGAATAAATTGTGTGTGCCTAGGTGTTCTTTGTGTGAATTGCTTGTGAGAGAAGCTCATGGTGGTCGTTTGATGGGTCATTTTGGTGTAGCTAAGACTTTAGGAATTTTGCATAATCATTTTTTTTGGGCTCATATGAAACGTGATGTGGAAAGAATCTGTGAGAAGTGTATCACGTGTAAACAGGCTAAGTCTAAGTTGAAACCCCATGGTTTGTACAACCTTTTGCCAATACCTAGTGAACCTTGGACTGATATTTCTATAGATTTTGTTTTAGGTTTACCTAGGACTAAGAGGGGGAGAGATTCAGTTTTTGTGGTGGTAGATAGATTTTCCAAGATGGCACACTTCATTGCATGTCACAAAACTAATGATGCATCACATATAGCTGATTTATTCTTCAAAAAAATTGTTAGGTTACATGGTATGCCTAGGACCATCATTTCTGATAGAGATGCAAAGTTTTTGAGTTACTTTTGGAAGACTTTATGGGGAAAGTTGGGAACCAAGTTGTTGTTTTCTACTACTTGTCATCCACAAACGGATGGTCAAACTGAAGTAGTAAATTGAACTTTGTCTTCTTTGTTGCGTGCTATCATTAAAAAGAACTTGAAAACATGGGAAGATTGTTTGCCACATGTTGAATTTGCCTACAATAGAAGTATACATTCTGCATCTAAGTTTTCACCATTTGAAATTGTTTATGGTTTTAACCCATCGTCACCTTTGGATTTAACTTCTTTACCTTTGAGTGAACGTATGAACTTAGATGGCAAAAAGAAAACAGAATTTGTAAAGATGATTCATGAAAAGGCATGGCTGAACATCGAAAGGAGGACTCAACAATATGTCCATCAAGCCAACAAGGGATGCAAGAAGGTAGTGTTTGAACCAGGAGATTGGGTTTGGTTGCACTTCAGGAAGGATTGTTTTCCAGAAAAATGGCGTTCAAAACTCCTACCACGAGGTGATGGACCATTTCAAGTAGTGGAGCGCATCAATGATAATGCCTACAAGCTTGACTTACCAAGTGAGTATGGTGTTACATTAAGCATTAATGTTGCTGATTTGTCTCCTTTTGATGTAGGTGATGATTTGAGGAAAAATCCTTCTCAAGAGGGGGAGAATGATGCAAATCAAGGAGCTCGTCATGCTAACCATACACATGGAAATGGAGTTGAATTTGCACATGACCTTTTGTCACTTCCTAGTGGCCCAATTACAAGACTTAGAGCCAAACGTTTCAAGGAAGCACTAAATGGGCTAGTCCAAGAGAATTGGGCTGATTCTAAAAAGACTAAGATGGGCTCAAATAATAATTAAGGCTTAGTCCATGTCATGGTCATGCTTATCATACACGTGGAAATGGAGTTGAATTTGCACATGACCCTTTGTCACTTCCTAGTGGCCCAATTACAAGACTTAGAGCCAAATGTTTCAAGGAAGCACTAAATAGGCTAGTCCAAGAGAATTGGGCTGATTTTGAAAAGACCAAGACGAGCTCAAATAATAATCAAGGCTTAGTCCATGTCATCAAAGCAATTAAAGAGGCTAATTAGCATGTAAATTCGTACCCAGCATGGTCTGACCATTAAAGGGTGTTAAAATACATTAAATCTAGTCATTTAGCTATGTTTGACTGCCTTTAAAAGACCAAGAATCCAAAAAAACGTGGGAACTTGTTTAGGTTCATTTTTGTGCTGTTTTTAAAGCTGTAATTATCACTTTGCCTATTCTTGGAGGGTTGTTCCAGGTATATAGATGGGTAGTACGAATTTTAAATGGAATTTTTGGTTTTCAGAAAATTATTCTCAATGTGAGGTCTTATGTTCCTCTTGGTTCTTAAAAGAACTCTTGAACTTATCAAGTTAATCTTGTGGCGTTCAAACAACCAAACTTATCACCTTGATTCTTGAGAGTTTCCTAGGAATTCTTGGTGTGGCGTTCCAATCCATCGTAGTCTTGGTTTTTCATCTGATTAGGTGATGGGTCAAGGCTCAACAAATCTTGTATACATGATCTTGGGATTCCAAACGATCATTATTATCGGGTTTCATCACAATTGTTGCTGGAGTTCATATCAAAAGAGAACGCTAGTCCAATTCCTTAGGAGCAATTTGGATATTTTTGCATGGAGTCATAAGGACATGCCAAGCATAGAAACTGAAGTCATCCAACATCATCTGAATGTAGACCTTGAAAGGAAGTCCATCTAACAAAGGCGACAAGTCTGCCTCTAAACAAAACAAAGCCATCATGGATGAGGTAAACAAATTACTGGTAGCCAATTTTATCCAAGAAGTCTACTACCCAAATTGGCTGGCCAAGGTCGTCCTAATAAAGAAAGCAAATGGGAAATGGAGGATGTGCTTGGACTTCATGGACCTGAATAAGGCCTGTCCAAAAGAAAGCTTCCCCCTTGTCAAGAATAGATCAACTTGTGGACTCCACGACTGGGCAGAGGCTCCTCACATTCATGGATGCATTCTTAGGATACAACCAAATCAAGATGTCAAAAGAAGACCAAGAGAAGACTACCTTTATCACTAGCAAGGGGCTCTACTGCTACAAGGTAATGCCCCTTGGACTAAAGAATGCAGGGGCGACTTACCAGAGGTTAGTCAACAAAATGTTTGATAAACAGATCGAGAGAAACATGGAGGTATACGTGGATGATATGCTTGTCAAGATCAATGAGGAAAACAAACACTTGGATGATCTCAAGGAGACTTTCACGACCCTCAGATAGTATCAGATGAGGTTGAATCCTAGCAAATGTGCCTTCATGGTGCCTCAGTGAGGGATAGAAGCTAACCTAGAAAAAGTATGAGCTATATTAGAGATGACATGGCTGAGAACAGTGAAGGAAGTCCAGAAGTTAACTAGAAAGATCGCAGCCCTCAACAGATTCGTCTCTAAAGCGACGAAAAAATACCTACCTTTCTTTAAAACCCTGAAGCAATCTTTTACCTGAATGGAGGATGGGAAAAAGCCTTCTAGGAATTGAAATGCTACCTAAGTAACCCCCCATTCCTAAGCCAATCAAAGGAAGGGGAAAACTAGTTTTTGTACTTAGCAGTGGCAGCCACCGCTATGAGTGCAGCTTTGATTCGAGAAGAGAATGAAGTGCAGCTCTCGGTTTACTATGTCAACCAAGCTTTCCAAGGAGTTGAGGCAAAGTATCCATGAATTGAGAAGATCGCCTTTGCCCTAATCGTCACCTCTTGTAAACTACATCCCTACTTCTAGGCAAACCTTATTTTAGTGATGACTGACCAGCCAATAAGGAAATCAATGAACAAGCCCAAAGCTGCAAGAAGCATGGTGCAATGGGTAGTTGGGCTCAACCAATTCGACATCGAATACCACCCCAGGACAGCGATCAAGGGACAGGTGTTAGCCAGTTCATAATTCTAGATGAAGAAGAGATCCAAGATGAGTCGGAGAGATGGACATTCCAAACCAATGAGTTGTTAGCCCGAAAAAGAAGGGGAGTAGGGGTCATCATCAACACTCTAGAAGGAGACGTCCTCAGGTACGAAGTGCAACTTCAACTCCTCGCCACCAACAATAAATTAGAATATGAGGCCATATTGATGGCACTCAAGATCGGGAGAGCTTTAGGTGCCAAGAACTTACTCCTTCAAAGCGATTCTAAATTGGAGATAGGGTAGATAAAGGGTGAATATGAAGCAAAGGAAGACGGGATGCAGAAATACCTCAAGCTGATGAACCTCCTAACCCAAGAGTTTGATCGAGTAGACTTCACATAGGTCTTCTGGAACTAGAACTCAAAAGCAAATGAAGTAGTGAGGTAAGCATTGTCTGAAGAAGGAACAATGTCACCAGATTTGAAAATAGAAGTGCAAAAGCATCTTCGCATTGAAGAATTCCACGCTATTGCGATTCAAAACCCAAAAAAACTGAACAACTCTGATTCTCACTTTCCTCCGAGATAGATGACTTCCAGCAGACGTCGATGAAGCTATGAAGCTCAAAAAGTGAGCGGCTATATTCACGATCCTGAACGATTCCTTGTATAAAAGAGGGTTCTCCATGCATTATCTAATGTGTGTCGAAGAAAACAATGCTAAATCCATGAAGGAATATGTGGAGACCGCACAGGCCCGAGATCCTTGGTAAGCTAGATCATCAGAACAGGTTACTTCTGGCCTACCATACAGAGAGATGCAAGGGAGTTCGTTGAACGGTACGATAAGTGCTAGAGGTTTAGGAAAATCTAGCGTGTCCCAGGAGAGAAGATGACGGCCATAACTTCCCTGTGGCCATTCGCTCAATGGGGGGATAGACATTTTGGGCTCTTACCTCAAGGTAAAAGACATGTAAAGTTCTTATTGGTTGCAATTGACTATTTTACAAACTAGGTTGAAGCATAAGCACTTCCAACTATCATAGAGGCAAAAATCCAAAAATTTGTATGGAGAAACATAGGTTGCAGGTTCAGAATACCAAGGACGATAATATCAAACAACAAATGCTAGTTCGACAGTTAAGACTTCAAAAACTTTTGCTCCGGACTACGAATCAAGAACCAGTTTTCTTCTCTAGGACGTCCACAAGCCAACGAACAAACGAAAGTGACAAATCAAATACTGTTGAAGATCATCAAAGTTTGACTGAAGGAGGCAAAGTCACATGGCCAGTGGAACTGCCAAATGTCTTGTGGGCATACAGAACCACCACAAGGACCCCAATAGGTTAGTCACCGTTCAAACTCACCTACGGCACTGAAGTAGTAATACTAGTCGAAGTAGGAGTCACCAGCATGAGAAGAGAAGTTTTCCACAAAGATAGCAACGACAATCAATTGAAGGTCAACTTGGACTACTTGGACGAAGTAAGAGAAGAAGCATCTTAAAAGATGACAAAGTATTAGCAAAAGATGACCGAATACTACAACAAGAGAGTGAAACTCAGAAGACTTGACATATGCAAAGTCACACTAGCAACGAAGGATTTGACACAGGGAAAACTCGAACCAACCTGGGAAGAACCCTATAAAGCCATCCACTATTCAAGACAAGGAAGCTACCATTTGGAGTCAATGGATGGGAAAATATTACCGCGACCATGAAACATCGAGCATTTGAAAAAATATTATCAATAGAGATAAGGTACTATTGTAATCACAAAAATAGACACCTTCATTCCAAACAAAGTAATAAAAGAACTATTCAACGAATATTCAGCAAATTGTGTACAAATATATGCCCAAAAAAAAAAAAATAGCCAAGTGATAAAACTCCCTAAACTTATGTACATCACTGACAAAGCCAAGTGATAAATTTACTTAAATGGATGTAAATCATCCCAAAAATGGCTAAGCAATAAAATTCCCTAAAAGGATGTAGATCACTTAGCCAAGCGATAAGATTCCTTAGAAGGATGCAAATCACTAACGAAACTAAGTGATAAAATTCCTAAAATAAATACAAATCACATGAAAATGACTAAGTCATAAAACCTTGACGAAGTCAAGTTTCTTCGGAAACACAGATCACCAAGAACAGAGAGGTGACGACCATCGGAGGTCAAGCAGGCAAAAATCATACAAAGATGAATAAAAAGAAAGCAGAACAAACATCGAAGGTAAGGTAAATGAACAATGGCATAAACACATAATCATCGAAAAGATTGGTTCAAAGTTAATATTTAAAGCCCAAAAACACACTGGGCACCTTAAAAAAAAACGTTTGATGAACAAGGGAATGCTTAAACAATAGCCTCATCACCACCAGCCGCATTGAGAGAAGCATCCTCAAGTCCATGTTTATTGCCCTCTGGGGCATCCTCTTCGAGAGCAGCAGCATCAGTTTAGGCGGTTTCCACAGCCTCCACCTCGTTATCTACTTCCTTAAAATCCAAATCCTCCAAGTTAACTCTAGAGCAATGCTTCACCATGTATCGCCTGAGGAGCTCAAAAAACTTGTAATGCTAGCTGAAGAGTACGGTGTTGTACTCTTCAATCTGTTGGAAAGCCAGGATGGTCTCAGCAGCCACGGGCTAGACCTTTTGGTTCGCGGTTTGGAGCTATTCATTCTTTTGTAGTGTTAGCTGCTTCTTGACCCTGAGCTGGTCAGCCAATGTCATGGCCTTCTCCCTAGGCTTTTTCTCCTTCTTGAGGAAGATGAATCCTGACTTCCTCGAGGAACTGGAATCTGTCCCTAAACCTAAAAAGGGTGTCAGCGTCTAGGCCGCACTCATCCCTAAGTGCATGGAAGGGCCTAATCTCCCTCTGCCCAGATGACAAAGGGCCTGACGCAACAGTATCTCCTCCTGCCCCAATGCTACCATCACTAGATGACAACCTCGTCTCAAGCTTACTAAACCTCACCTCAAACGCTACCTCCTTCTCACCCACCATCTCCTTAAACCAATTCATGGATCGGTATAGCAAAGGAAGCAAATCAGCCAACACAAAACCTAAACTACTATCCCTAAATAAAAAATCCTCAACTGGGGGGTGCTAGGTGCTAAAAGAACCAAAAGATGCCCTTAAACGGGCGAAGAGAAACTAAATGGAGGGATAGAGTTGCCTAACCTCAGAGCTCTCAACCGTGGAACTAAAAAAGCCAAACAAAAAAAAAAAAAAAAATCCTCAACTGGGGGGGGGGGGGGGGGGGGGGGGGGGAGAGGGAATTTCTATCCTTAAATGGAAAAGGAAAGGTAAGTAATTTTTGCTATAAAAAAGGAGAAAAAAAAAAAAAAAAAAGCCGTACCTCAAAAAACCGAACTTAGAGAGGAAAGAGTTGGCGGAACTTAAAAAAGCTCAAATGCAGAGTAACAATGGCAAAAGAGAGAGAAGAATTGAAGAAGAAGAAAAAAAATGAAGTGGCTTAAAAAGCTAGGCTTGGAAAACTGAAAAACGGCAGGAAACCCAAAAGACTTTCGGACAAAGCACTGGTATCCACCATTAAGAGTGCGCCAAGTGGCCACGACACATATGGCACCGCCACTCTGCCTTAAATGTAGACACAACCAGAATGTCAAGAGTCACATCCAAGCAAAATGGCCTTTTGTATTCTCAAGATTGTCATCACACGTAAGGGCGATCTCAAAATAGGGGGACAATTGATGGACTGAGTAATTACTCTCATCCAAGGAAGCCAGCCTAGATGAAGATAGAGTGTCATGAAAGTTGTCATTTAATGCCTGACTACACATTAGTAAGAAGACCGTTGGGGCCCCAATAAAGGCCAAATTGAAGACCTAAGACGTTACCCAAGCTCTCCTTAAACCACCATTTAAAGAGAGCAACGACTACTAAAGAAAGCCGGTATATATAGCCTAATAAACTCAAGAGAAGGGACATACATTCTACTCAGCTTAGACCTCTACTACTAAGTTCTCTACATCTTTCAAGCCATATTCACTGACTTTATCATCGGAGACTCTGTGATCGGCACCACATCGGTGACCACCCTAAGAGGATCCCATTCTCCTTTTATAACCTTGTAAGAACTTGGACGAGCTCGTATTGATCCATCTAGACAAACCTACTTACTAACGATTTCTGCATCATCAAAGTGTAAAGGGGCAAGACCAAGGTTCAAGTCTCCAAGAGAAAGCTTCACACTTATATACACTTAGATTAGGTTAGAGTAGAATCCTATCTCAGAGCCAAAAAAAAAAAAAAAAAAATCAAATTCTCATAACCACTTTTTCTAGATGAACTAAATAAATATGGAATATCTCTATACTTCTTACCTGTGCAAATGACTTTGCATGTTTGAATTACCTATTTTTTTAGTTTCAATCTACGGTGTCCACTCTTGATAATTATATTTTATTATCGGATCAAAATATCAATTGATTTTGGTGTATATAGGGATCAAACCTCATCTCTTATTCGACTATAAGAGATTTATCAATTAAACTAACTAGGATTCACACATGTTTGAATTACTTAAAGAAATTCTTCATAGCTGACTTTTTATTCCATCAAATCAATTCCTTCCATCTTTCAACAGTTTAGCCGGCTCCATGGAGTTATTTAGAATTCAATCATTTTCTATATATATATATATATATATATATATATATATATATATATATTGAGTATACTTGAGGTAATGATATGGATTTAATTGCACTTATAGATAAAAAAAAAAAAAATAATCTAGCTTGTTGAGAACTGTCAGACTCGCCAATTCTCCACAAACAAAGAACTTAGAAGACAAATAAAAATTGTAGACAACGAAGGACTCGTTCTTCCTGGGTATATTAGTCATATTACTCTGCTTTAAAATTTGATGATAGCCTGACAAGCTCCGTTGACATTGCTATTCTATAGTTTCGTTGTTGATTCGGTTAGAGGAGAGCCGCGTCCAAATTACAATATCCTAGTCTTCTTAATTTTTTAGATGAACTTAATACTCATTGGCTCGTAGAAAAATGACGTGCATGCCACATTGAACTGGGAAAGTCCATTTAATTAAAAAAAAAAAAAACTAGACTCCTTCAATTTGATCTACATTATATTCAAATTAGTAATAGTGCCCTGGACGATAAAATTTTCAAAGAAAATTTTCTAAATCAGGTGCCTATAACAAACAAAATTGGAATTTGCAGATGAGTGAGAAAACAGAATGCAATTCATAGTTTTAAACTAAAGTAACAAGTGACACAGACAACTCATTAATACTGATTAAAAATTGACAGCTAACAAAAGGGCCACTCAGGACCGTTTGGTATATATATTTAAAAATTGAAAATTATTGTTTAGAAATATTTGTGAAAATACGTATGGGTGAAAAAATGTGTAAAAATGTGTGATATGTTGTTTAAAAACTGAAAATGATTGTTTGAAAATACAAACCAAACATCCCCTTGCTGTTTTTACTTTTTTGTTCCATGTTTGATTGCAACTTGAAAATAAGTTAGAAAATGTTTCTTTTTTGTTTGTTTCATTCAAATGGAAATTCATTTATAATTTTTTTAATTTCAAATAATTATATATATATATAAATTCATTCACAAAAACATATCATAAATAGAAAAACATTTTCTATGTTTTGGGTCATTTAGTTGTCTCAAATGGGAAAATAAATTTCAAACTCCGATTCTACTAAAAAATGAAGTAGGAAAAGGACTACTATTTGAGCAATATAAGTAATTTGAAACAAACAAAAAAGAGGACAATAGTCGGTCTGTAGAGGAGAGAAGGATAGAGAGAGAAAAGTGGGAGAGTTTTTGTAATGTGGAGTTATTTGTATTGATCTATTGAATATGTAACATTCTAGATCCTATTTTTCCAATTTATAAAGCAAAAATCATTTAACACTCTCTTGGATTTGTTTCCCACTAACCACCAAAAAAAAAAAAAAATCGAATGCATAAAATGCAAAATTTGTTTGCAACAAAGTACATTTTTACTGTACCAAATACTAGAAGATGTAGCACAATAGTCATGTTTTTTTTTTTTTTTTTGAGAAATCCCTCTAGCTGGGGAGAAACTTAAATAACTAATAAGTCTTTGGTTACAGAAAACATAGCAAACGATGGAACATCCTCCATCCAAATACGCAACAGAAAAGACATCCTAGCCTCTCTAGCTAAAACATGAGCAACTCCATTGCCCTGTCGCCTTACATGAGAGATAGAAAAGGTTTGAAAAAAACCTGCTATAGACATAAAGTCTTTTACAAGATGCCCAACATGGGCATTAGAGCTGACCTCCTCTCTTAAGCTCCTCATAACCCCCTCTACATCACCCTCAAAGAGAGCATGTTTGAAGCCCAGCTCGCGAGCAAAGATGGCTGCCCTCCTAGCTGCTAACATCTCGATAACTTCCACCGACGGGGGCATCAAAAATTTCTCCGATAGAGCAGCCAGCACTTTCCCATGCTCGTTTCTAATTACTACGCCCACCCCTGCCTCATGAGAGTCACCAAACACCGCGCCATCGAAATTTACTTTTATCGAGTTTGGAGGAGGGGGCTGCTAGTGAGTCGGTCCAGTAAGACTTATGCCTGCATTACCCGGTCTCTTTCGCTGGAACTCAGCCAAAATTGATATAGCTGAACTGAAAATTTTTTGAACCGGGGTGGTGGCCTCCTTGCTCCGAAGTTTGTTGCGCCGTTGCCAAATCGCCCAAGCCACCATAGCGAACTTGTCAAGCGCACCAGTCTCGTTGTGGACAATGCAGACCAAGTCCCACATGGACTCAATGCAGGGGTGAAGTATTCTGACTTCTTCAAACGGTGCTTCCCAAGCTGGTTGGACACAAGCACAGCTCCAAACAGCATGAACCTCATTCTCCATACCCAACAAACATTGATCACAGATTGTGTTGTCCACCACCCTTCTTTTAAACAAGCCCACTTTTGTTGGTAATGCAGATGAGCAGGCCCGCCAGAGGAAAACTTTCACTTTGTTTGGCACTTTAAGCCTCCATACTCGCTTCCAGAAGAGATTTTGTTCCACATTCGAGGACCCCCCTGGTGCTTCCATTGCCTCGGTATCACACAGCAGCTAGTAACCAGACTTGACAGAGTAGCCCCCCGATCTGCATCTTGGCCAAACCACACAGTCCTCTTGAGGAGAGACACAAACAGGAATTCCCTTAATTCTTTGGGCTTCGAAAGGAAGAAACAGCTCATCCACAAGTTGCTCATTCCACCCAACCCCCCTCGGATCAAGTAGCTCGCTCACTGTCCAGTCCACTATGGAGCTGTTTGGAGGGGAGATAACCATCGCAGATCCCTCCCCAGGCAGCCACCTCTCCCCATATACTTTTATTTTCTTGCCATCGCCAACTCTCCACAACATACCCGATTTGACAATCTTTTTAGCTTTCACAATGCTCTGCCATGCAAAAGATCCCGAAGAAGGTTTTGCATCCAAAATCGATCCATTTGGGAAATACTTAGCTTGAAAAACCTTATAGAATAAGGATGAGTGATCGGTTAGCAACCTCCAAATTTGTTTGGCCAACATCGCTTCGTTAAACTTCACCAACTCCTTGAAACCCAACCCCCCCAATGCCTTAGGCTTACACAAGGTCTCCCAATTTTTCCAATGGATTTTTCGACGCTCACCACGCTGCCCCCACCAGAATTGTCTGATCAGCCTTTCAATTTCATGGATAAGCCCCGTTGGTAATTTGAAGCAACTCATTGCAAATGTGGGGATTGCTTGGACCACCGCCTTGAGTAGGACTTCCTTACCCGCTTGAGATAAAAGCCTCTCCTTCCACCCTTGTAGCTTGTTCCAAACTCTTTCTTTTATATAGTTAAGACTCTCTTTTTTCTTTCGCCCCACCACGGCCGGCAGGCCAAGATACTTCTCATACTCTCTAACCTCACTTGCACCCAAAAACTCCACCAACTCCTTCCTTCGATCCTCCGTTGTAGACTTGCTAAAAAACACCGTGGTCTTTTCTCTATTTAATTTTTGTCCCGAGGCAAGTTCATAAAGCTGTAAGATATGATGGATTACCTCAAGATCTCCCATTGAGGCCCGGCAGAAAAGTAATGTGTCATCCGCAAAGAATAGGTGACTGATTTTTGGACCTTTACGACACAAAGAGAAGCCCCTAATAGTCCCCGTCCTAGCTGCTTGCTGCAGTTGTTGATTTAGGGCCTCTGAACATATCAGGAAAAGGTAAGGGGATAAAGGATCGCCCTGTCAAAGCCCCCTTGTTGGCCTTATATCCCCTCTTTGAACGCCATTCACCAAAACTTGGTAGGAAGCTGAACCAATGCAAGACATAATCAATTCCAGCCACTGTTTGCAAAAGCCCATTTTTTTCATAGTTTCCTCCAAGAACCGCCATTCAATCCTATCGTAGGCCTTGCTCATATCTAATTTGAGGGCCATGAAACCCCCCTTCTTTGACTTTTGGTTTTTCATATGATGTAGAGTCTCATAGGCAACAAGGATGTTGTCCGAGATTGCCTTATTTGATTGGAAGGCACTTTGGGAGTCCGAAATGATGAGGGGTAGTAAGCCTTTCAATCTATTAGCAACAACCTTTGCAACAAGCTTATAGATAATATTACATAGAGAAATAGGGCGAAATTGAGACACTTTTGAAGGGCTTTTTACCTTTGGAATGAGAGTAATGAAGGTGCGATTGATGGAAGGGGGAATGACCCTTGTAGTTAGACAGCTCAGTACCGCCTCAACAACATCGTCCCCCACTGTATGCCAATAGTGTTGAAAAAAGAGTGGCGGTAAGCCGTCCGGTCCCGGTGCTTTTAGAGGATCCATTTGTTTCAAAGCCACCACTACTTCATCCCTAGTGAAATCAGCCATGAGCGCCCCATTCATCACATCATTTATTGAGCATGGGATTTGGTTAACCACGGCATCGATCCTAGATGGGTTGGATGAGGTAAAGAGCTGCTGATAATAGTCAACCAAGATGTTTGTTATCCCCTCTTCATCGCTGCTCAACACACCATGTTCATCTTCCAAGCTATCAATCCGGTTTCTCCTAAATCTATGGGAGGCACGGCTATGGAAATACCTAGTATTATTGTCCCCCTCTTACAGCCACAAGGACCTCGACCTCTGTTTCCACATTTGTTCCTCCCTCATAAGAAGTTTGGAGATTTCCTTTTTCAACCTCAAAACCCGAGCAACACCACCCCCTCTAGTAGCTTCAAATTCGGCTCTCCCCAACAAAGTCTTCTTCTCCTTCAATTTTCGGATCACATTTCCCAAGGCAGCTTTGCTCCACCATTTCAAGTTTCGTCGGCATCGGTCAACTTTTCCAACCAGCCTACTTATAGCACTACCCTGGGCCTCATAAGCCCAAGCTTCTTCCACCACTCCCTTACACCCCGCATCCTCCATCCACATCTGCTCAAACCTCCAAGGTTTGTTAATCTTTTTTGGAATGCCCGCTGGATAAATCATGAGAGGCTTATGGTCCGAGGAGCCACTCTCAAGGTGGACCACCTTCAAAGCTGGAAACATATTCACCCACTCCACCGTACCCATTGCCCTATCTAACCGTTCCCACACCGTGCGGCCTTCCCCTTACCCATTGCACCAAGTAAACATATTACCCTTGTACCCAAGGTCTTGAAACCCACATTCATCTAACACATCTCTAAAATCCTCCATTTGCCTACTTGGCCTCACTCTTCCTCCAAGCTTCTCGTGAGCCCTAGTAATTTCATTAAAGTCTCCCGCACATAACCACGGCATTGAAAATTTTGAATTAAGCCTCCTTAATGTAGTCCAAGAAATGTGGTGATTTCTTGTGTCGGATTCACCATAAAAACCCGTGAACGGCCATTCTTCCTCTTTACCTTTGTTTATGATAGCGTCTATATGGTTAGGCGAGAAGGTGTCAACAGAAAAATCAACCTCTTTTTTCCATATCACTGCCACCCCACCCCCCCCCCTGCCCTCCCTAGAGAATTCCAACATCCCCTCAAACTTTAGCTTGTCCCTAATGTAAGTCAACCTAGTCTTATCGAGCCATGTTTCGGCTAAGAACACGACCGAGGGACCTTGAGCCCGAATGATGTCTCCAAGCTCCTGCTCTGTCTGAGGGTTCCTAAGCCCCTGACAATTCCAACATAGGAGATTCATTGTTGTTGGCGGGGCTGTGTGACAGCCTCCACCATTGGCTCAGATGAAGCTTCATTATAGAGGGAAACCGCTCTTTTCTTCCTTGGTAACCCACTACAATCCTCCTCACGAATTCTCTTAGTGTTTGTCAATACCACAGAACCCAAAGACTCATCAGTATTAGCTTTGTAAATTTTCTTCTTTCTTATTCTATGTTTTGCCGAGTTTATTCTAACAGGTCTGCCTACAGTATTTGTAATATCTCCTAATATGCTTTGAGAGATTGGGATACTTACCAGGTCAGCTTCCTTTACACGTGGCAGCCCACTCAGCTACTTGTCCACGTCACTCCCAAAATGAGCCCCTGAAGAAGCCACCTTGTCTACATGCCTATTTTGAGCCGGAGTCAACGTATTTGAGTGTATAGGGCCAGTAACTCCCCCCAATGCATTAACCTTCCCAATATCCGGTTTCAAACTTCCTTCCTTGTCAAACATATCTAATCCCCTGTCAATCTCCTCGATTTGCTCCTCAAAGCTTTTCCGGAAATCTTGGCTTTTCCCCACTCCCCCCTCAGTGGTCAGAACGTCAGTTTCAATTTCCGTACCTGCTTCCCTACCATGCTCTTTGTCCTGGAAAGCCCCCCCATCATCGGATTGTGTCTACACCCCCACCGGAGGCTATTGTGACCCCAAAACCACCACCGGACTTGTGATTGGTTCAGCTCTGTCCCTCTGTTGCTTCTCCAGTTTTCTCGCCGCATAGAAGCCGGGAACTTTTATTACTTGACTTCTTCCCTTAACGAAAGGTGAAGCACGAATCCAAGGCCTATATTCTTGCGCTTCTTTCTTCAGCTGACCCTAACTGTCTAACCACAGCTCACAGTCTCTATCGGCATGACTCAGACACCCACACCAATAGCAGAGGTTGGGTAGTCTTTCGTACTTGAAGGAAACCCACCCCTGTTCCCCTTGAGAAGAGGAGAAACGTCTACCCCTGCACAGAGGTTTATCAATATCCACCAGTACTCTGACTCTCATAAAATTTCCACCGTCCAACTCGAGAACGTCCTCTCCTTTAAGAACCGTCCCAGCACACTCGCACAACTCTTCAGCCACCTTGAGGTTGAAACACTTAACTGGGATGTCATGGACTTGAATCCAGATTGGGACTTTATCGAACTTAAGGGCCCTAATAGGTGCTTCTCTATCATACCTCTGAAGTACCACCATGTGTTTGTCGAAACTCCACGGAGAGTTGTTAAGAATTTTGTCCACTTCTTCCTTATTATCAAACACAAACATCAGCACATGGTCCCCACCTCTTCTCACCTCAAATCCTTTCACTGAACGCCAAAGGGGGTTGAAGGTTCTAATGACTGCCTCAACACTCAAGGCCCTTTTCGTTAAAAATTTTGCAGCCAGGATATACTCATTTGATGGATACTCCTCAGATAGCTCTAAACTTTCATCCTCTCTTTCATTTAGTGATAGATTCTGCCAGTGCTCCACCAAGTTTTCCATCTCCTAATCCCTCTCAACTCTCGTGTTTCCCTGATACCCACAGATAAAGAACAGAAAAAATAGCGTTGAATGCTTCCCCCCCACCTCCAAGTAACAATGGTTACCTGAGATACAAAGAAATCCTCACACAAGGAATGGCAGTTCTACTGTCTAGTGGAAAACTTCTCAGGAGACCAGGCGAGAAATTTTCTTAGTCAGAGAAAACTCTATAAAATTGCACAATAGTCATGTGGCCCTTTGCGTTTGTAGTTTCTTTTTTTTTTTTTTTTTTGGATTATATTTGTTTCAAAATTTTGATTGTGACCCTTTATGTTTAATTTCATTTTTATATTGACACTGTCATCCATGCTTGTTAGTAATCTAACGGTCTATAATATGTTTCACTACCTACAATTATTAAACTTCTTGCATTCTATAGCATTTTAGAGCTAATCATTGAAATACATTTAATGTCATATTAGTAATGGACATGTCATACTTTTTATTTTATTTTATTTTATTTGCAAACACTCATTCGTAGAAATGTTGTGGTCCTTGCTTCTTGCCTATAATAAATTTAAAACATTTGACGTATGGTATGGAATAATATTTTAGAATTCCTGAAAATGTTAAAAGATTTTTATGTTTGGTTATAAATCACACAAGGGAATTAAATGTCAAGAGTGGTTTGCCACTTAACCCCGTTCTTTTAGGAATATGAATTCCCTTTGAAACAGGTGGGTATCTAGATTCCCAAGCTTAAAAAAATTACATTTTTTATAAATAGACAATTTTATTAGTTTTTACTTATCAATTAACCAATGAAGATAAAACATACTTATCAAAAAAAATTGGAGATAAAACATAAAAAAAAAAAAAAAAATCATCAATATCTATTCCTTTATTTTTATCTCTTCCCACCACAGTAACATAAATGTAAAAATAAAATAAATTATCTATATCTCCAATTTGGATTGGTTATTTGCTAAAATAAATAAAATATTTATTAACAAAACATGATGTTATGATTTTTCATAAAGAACAAGAATTTAAATAGTTATTTCTGTATTATACATGTAATTTTGAAATGTTAGACTATAATTTTAATGAATTTGTCATAATTTATAGTTTATATTTTGTTTGTTATTTTTATTTGGAGGAAAATGTTTTTTTTTTTTTTTTAAATTGATATTGGGTTTATAAATCTAAGGATAGCATGGGAAAAATAAATTATCCTTTAAGATTCCTATGAATAAACCAAATATAGGAATAATTACATTCCAAAGCATCCAGATTGCAAGAAATCACATTCTAAAGAATTTGGATGCCAGGCGTAATATGAATTCCCCCATACCAAGCACCATCTTAGAGTAGTTATTACTTATTACACCTTTAAATCCTTTATAAATTATAAATTAATGTATGTGGGTGCCTTTTTTTGCTAATGTTGGGTTGGGCCGCCTCCTACCGCACTTGGCCCCAATGTTTTTCTGGATCAGGGAGTTGGGATCGTTCTAATAGCAACCCTCCTTGGTTTGGCTTGTGCGCAAACGATGTCTTCGTTCGCCAAGATTTTTTTATCACTTGCCCATGATAGGCAGAGCTGTTATAATAGTTACAGCAAGCAGATATAATAAAGACAATAATAAAAATTCTTTTACTATTCAGACCAAGGCAAATAATGGGCTTTGATAATGAATACTCGTTTTATAGAACAACAACAAAGGATAAGTATCGAATGAATAGCAATAAGCTTATTAAAAGAAAAATGTCGGTATGTCGTATCAAGTTATGTTGCTGGGTCTAAGTCAAGAAGGGGAACCATCTCCTCAACGTGACTAATCTCTATGAAGGAGAAATTAACTGCGTTGAGGGGGCAGGCTTGAATGACTTGTACTTGGAGAGGTCCTTTGCCGTTATCAGAGAACACGAGTCGGAGAGGGAGAGAGAGATCAACCTATTTGGTGCATGCCTGCCACTCTGTTCTTCTCTATTTTTACTTTTCTTTCTATTCTCCCTAATTCTTTCCTTCCTTTTTCTTCATTTTATCTTTCAATGTTTTTTCCTAGTTATGGTGATTCTCTCCTCCAAAGGTCATTTTACCCCCCGCCGTGCATAGTAAGGGCTCCTTATATAATGCTAGTCGCGGCTAGCTTTTACTATTTTAGCTCTCAACCATTTTTGTCTGGTGTGGGTGTCCTTGTCGACCATTACTAATTGGTCAGTCTCTTAACTAGCGCCACTCACTTATGCTGGCCATGCCACTCCACCTCACCAGACAAAGAAGACTATTTTTTTTGTTTGCTTGTCATGGTATTCTTACTTGTCACGGTGTAAGTACTCTCTTCCTCTCTGTCCTTCATGGTATGCACCTAGTGGTTCTAACTCAGCTTTGTCTCTTTTGGGTCGTATGTCATCCTAGTAGGACACTGCCTCCAAAAGAGCCTAAGTAAGAAACACAAAAATAGGTTTTCCCCCTCCCCACCGCTAGACCATGCCCTCTTACCTTTGACCGATGATCCACCACTTCCTATATTAGCTGGGTATAGGCTGGTGGTGTTTGGGCCATGTGTGTACCTTACTTCCATGCTCGTCCAAAATCTACTTGCTGCTCATGTGCTTGTCGTGGTCTGAAGATCCGTTTTCCTGTTCTTCCGCTTGTCTTTGACTTCTTACGATGTGGGATACTTTATTCATTTATGATTCTTTATGGCTTGTTGGGCTTTGCCTGATTGTGGGATTTCCCTCCTTCGCGCCCTCCTCTGCATTCTATTGCTAGCCTTGCTATTACTTCCTGTCGTATTATTCTGTCATGCCTGTCATGATGTTTACTTGACCCAAGGCTACTGGGCTTTCTTTGGGTTTGCTGTTCATTCATTTTCTAATGGCCCAATTGACTCATTAGGCCTTTTATTACTTGCGGGCTCCCGCGTCTCTCTTAATTCTTTTGGGCATCCTTGGCCCGTTTACTTTCTTGGAGCATCCTTGGCCCGTTTACTTTCTTAGGGCATCCTTAGCCCGTTTACTTTCTTGGGGCATCTTTGGCCCTTTCCGGTTCTGTGCTTCCCATGGGCTTTTACTAACTTCTTGGGCTTCCTTGGCCCAAGTACTTTATACTTCATCCTTGGGGCTTATAGATTCTCCATTGCCCCTTACTCTCTTTACTTACATTACTTTGGGCCTACTATGGCAACTATGACCCATTCTCACTTTTCTATATCCACACTACCCATAGGTTTGCTATTTCTTTCTTTTTGGGCCTTCTTAAGCCCATTTACTTCTTTAAAGTCCATTTGTTTGCTTTATGGACCCATGATCCATTATTCCTTCTACTTGGACTTAATGGTGTTTCCATCCCACTTTCTCCTGCCCGCGTTGTTAGGCTTCCTCCTCTTGCTGGGCTTCTAAAAAATGAGCATCTACATTTAGCCCCCTGAGCATATGAAATGCTCTACCAGTTCATATGTGAATAAATACCTTCCTATCCCTTCTATTTTCTTCTTCTTCTTTTCCTTCGCGAGCTTTTTCCAAAAGTGGACCCCAACTCATACATCTTTTTTTCTTTTCCCGCTATGAACAGTGTTGTCTCTTTGAATTTTTTAGTTTAGCAGTTATTCTGAAACACAACCTTCGCTCCATTAACTCCTTCCCTTATCCACTGATTGACCTATCACATCCCTTCATACCATTCTCCATGGTGCTAGTATTTAAGACCGAGTCCCTTCATATTTCGGACACAAACACCCTTTCTCTTCTCTTTTCTTCTCTGTGTCCTTCTTCCTTATCACCACGAACCGTCTTCCCTGATTAACCAATACTCCATGACACCGGCGAAAGGTCAAACCTCTTCCTGTCGTAAGGGAAAAGAGGTTGTTAATAATCCTGTTGGGCGTGAGGCAGGTGAAGAGGCAACCTATTCTAAATCGAACCGTTCCAATAAGGAAGCAGAACGGCGTGATCCCAACAATGAGTGTGCCCCCCTTATAGACCCTTGGTATGATGTCCACGACCACTTCCCCAAGGTTCCTAATGATTATACACCGCCCCCGCCGGGCCATGTGTGGCTCGCCCTTTTCCAGGGTAACCCCGATATTTCTTGGGCTCCATTGGCCTCTTCGATTTCTGATCTTGCCATCCACCAAGGCACTTCACTCGTTGTACCCATCCATTTTGAATTTAGGTCCAGCGCCACCTTGGGTTGGAAGGAGTGGGTAGATAGAGAGTTGTCCGATACAGGCTTCATGGGATTGCTACAGCGGGCTGGCGTGTTGAAGACCATTGTTCTATCTCGTCGTTTGGCTAACTTCAGATACTTATTCAACCTCCACCATTTAGTCCGTCGATGGTGCACCACTACCCATACCTTTTTTCTCTCCTGCGGTAAGATCACCGTGACTTTGGAGGATGTGGCGAATCAGTTGCTTCTGCCCATCCTTGGCGATGTCGATCCTACCACTCTAGAGCTTTCTCCTGAGAAAGAGGCCATGAAGGCCGAGTTGAAGAAAATGATGAGTGGTAACGCCAAGTTATCATTTTGAATTGGTTTCCTTTAAAGCTCTCTGTCGCTGCTAGCCGTACGGCCTTTATCACATTCTAGCTTTGTAAATTCATCTTTGGCTCCCATCCCCACTATGCTGTGAAGCCTCTATACTTTCGATTGGCTATTGAGATTTCTACTGGGGTGAGTCTGCCGCTAGCACCCATGTTCTTAAGGCATCTATATGTCCAGTTAGACATCCTGCGGAGCAATGAGAGTCAAGCAAGATCCTGTCATATAATCACCACATCTGTTCATAATACCATCTTGTAACATGTGTTGTATGAGCGGTGCACCAGGCATCTGGCAAAGTGTAGACCCGTCCAATTTGCCAAGGAGAAGTGCAGTCGTGTTCAAAGGTCATCACGGACTTCTGTGGCAGGTTTGATTTTGATTTTCCTTTGGCTTTTCGTTGAGTTGGTTTAAAACTGATTGGTCATCCTATTGTTGAATTCTTTTATAAAGGAGTTGGGTTTTCATGAATGGTGTATAGGAATTTAGATACAGGTTATACGTGTGTGGATTTTGTAATGGGTACATTTGTTGATGTTGTTGGCACCGCTATCACGCTAACTAGCTTTGAGGAGAGGGGTATAACATACTTGACTGCCACCAATGCTAAATGGTTGCCTTATTTGGCTGATGAAGGCGTTAGGTTTATACATTATCCTTCTAACTGAGTGAGGAGGCAATTTGGACTAAATCAGGACATTCCTAATGACATCTCTTTTCTCGTGGAGTCTCCCACTTCCGTTTGACCGTTCCGGCAACATATCGCTTTTGAGTTTTGGAGCCAGCGCTTTACCGCAGTTACTATTCCAGGCTCTCAGAGGGAAGGCATTTGTACCGCTGCTATTCACGAGTACTAGCAAGCAGTGATGATTTCTTTCGAGAGGGAGTTATTGGGTAGTCGCAGAATTTCCCCCATCCCTCTTGATGGGCTTGGCGCAATTGTCTCTCCCAATCCTCGCTTGCTTTTGTCTTCTGCGTCCGTACTGGCTTATGCTAGGAAATAAAGCTGTTATGCCATATTCAATTAGGTTGAAGAGGAGAAAGTGTGGTACTGGCACACTGGTGATTACCTCATGGGCTGGGAGAAGAGAATGAAGGTGACTAATGTCCCCGTGCCTGCGAAGAAGGGTTCCACCAAGTCCAAGTCTGCGAAGAAGAAGGCAGGTGATGATTCCACTGAGACTTACTCGGATATTGTACCTTTTGAAAGTTACCTTCCTCCTATGAGTAACATTGTCTTAGAGAGCACTACTCCTCTTTCCGTTCGCACCCGCTCCAGCAAGCGTTCCGCCACAAGCAAGACTAGGCCTACCATTCCCCGGCCATCCACTGATGCTCCTCCTTCCAGCAGGACTCGGGGTAGTAAAAGGAAGACTTCTCCTCCTCAACCACCCACCACTACTTAGTGGAGAGTTTGTCATCTCTAACTTTCCCTATTCTTTATCCTTTTTGTATAAGATTCTTCTTACGGCTAACTCTGTGCTCTTGTTGACTTGTCCCCTTCTTCTCATTTTTTTTTTTTTTTACAGTCGAAGTATAAGAAGGACTCGTCTACTACCCATCCTATTTCGCTCAACGAGCCCAAGTTTGAAGTATGTCTCCTTCTTCCCTTTTTTTTTTTTTTTTTTTTTTTACACATGTCATTAACCTTCGTCTTTTGTTTTCTCAGGCCGAGTCTGAACCCATCTCTATGTATTTTCCCATGGCAGAAGAGATTTCTGCCTCTATGGGTACTCCTATGGAGGGTTTCTTTGACGGGGCGGATGTGATGTTCCCTACTACGACTTCTGCCACTTCTGCTGCTCCACAAGGAGTTCTTTCTGTATGGGTTAGTGAGACCATTCCCATTCTTGTCTCGACACCCACCTCCCAGGAGGGGGCATCCTTGCTGCTGTTGTCTAGGCTGAAGTTGTCTCTCCTTCACACCCTTTATTATCACCACCAATGACCCTTTCGCATCTCTATCCCAGGCCGTGAATGATGGCTCCTCCTTAGTGGTTACCCCTTCCTCCATTCCTAGTTCTGCCACACGCGGTCCGGATGTGGACTTGTCCTCTAAAGAGTTTGAGGATGTTCTCAAGGATCCTGATGATGAACCTGCTAAGAAAAAAAGGGTTTTTGAATCTGAAGGAGAAGAAGAAGAAGGCTCTGGGCACGAGGTTGAATTCATGGGTATGTTTCTATATGTATTGCCAAACTTCTCTTCCCCCCTTTTTTTTGCTATTAGTGTTACTTCCCCTGCTGCGGTCTCTTTTTATTTTGCATGTCCATTTTTTTATTGCAAAGACTTCTAAAGAGCCAAAGGTTGCAGCAGATAAAGATACACCCACAATTACTTCCCTGTCGCACTTATAGCATCTGTTTCTGCCATTCCTACAGCCCCTATTCTTGCAAGCCTTGGTAAGTTCCTCTTTTCCTTTTCTCTTCATCACCCATTCACTATTTGTTTCAATTTGTTTGTCTCGTGTATTCTTATTCCACTCTTTACACCTTCTGCAAAGTTTGCTTCCCACTGTTCCTTCTTAGTTTGAGGTAGGTAGCAGTTCTACCATAGTGCTAGACTCAGCAAGTGAGATCGCAGCTTTCTTTACCCACTTCGACCACCACGAGGTCAATGACCTCGATCCTACAAACCCTAGGGTTTCGGGCCTCCCTATGTCGACTTTCATGGTTTTAAGATACCTATGGATTGCGCTTCTCACCTCGTGGCGATTTACAGTAGCCGCGGTGACTTTATGCAAGGATTTTGATACGGTCGTTCTACCAGGGAATACTTTCTGAAGCTGCTAGGAAGCGTGATGAATGATATTGAGCATAATTTTGTTGACACCGTTTCAACCGAGAGGATCCTGCAATGAAGGGCCATAATTTAGGAGCTTGTTAGTGTGGGTTTCATTGTAGAGTTCATCCTGGATCATCTTCGTGAGATTACTCGTGCCTCTTTTTTATGAGGAAGGTTCAGCCTACCATTGATGTCATTGACACACGCCTTAAGGTTCTGAAGAAGGAGGTGGTAGACTTGGAGGGTCGTCGTGAGCGCCTCCTTTCCAGCATTGGTGGTTCCAACCGTTTTGGAGACCAGACCTTTATGTCCGAACTTTGTTGATGATGATGAGGTTCCTTTCCTTTTCTATCTAGTACCTCTTATATTTCCCTTCTTTTCTTTTAGCACTCATTTGGCAGGTTTGCCACAATTTGGGTTTTGCAACTATAAGATGCTACACTTGGTTATTGTTTCTTTTCTTGCTACTGCTATGACATAAAATGCTTTATAATTCTTCATAACTTTTTATTGCATATTTCACGAAAGCACATTACAGTTCTTTGTTTTGTGACAAAATCACTTGAAAAAGAAAACAAAAGGGAAACATAAGACTCTTCAAAAGGAAAGGGTGATCTCGTGACCTCTCGTTCTTCTTTATTCTACGCATAATAACACTTCAACCACTTCCTGTTGATGGGATCTATCAAGTCTTTGCCATCCATCTAGATCACGCTGTAATACCCAGTAGGATGCACCTCTCTTATCACAAAGGGTCCTTCCCATTTTGGTGCAAACTTAGATGGTCCTGCCATGCCTCGGCTGATGTAGTTTGCCACTTTTAACACGAGTTGTCCTTCTACAAATATCCTTTCTTTAGTCGTCCTGCCGTAGGTTTCTGTCATCCTTTGTATATATCTGTAGCTGCGCTCCTGAGCTTCTTCTCTCTTTTCGTCGAGCCCTTCTAAGTTCTCATACCTTTCTGCCATAAAGACCTCTTCTCCTATTCCTTTTCCTTCATTTGCATAACCCGTAAGGAATGGGTTATTATTTCTGTTGGGCTCATTACTTCTGTTCCGTAGACCAGAGAGAATGGTGAGAATCTTATTGCTGACTTCTGCGAATTTCTGTAGGCCTAAAGGGCATCTGGCAGATACATTGCCCATCCTCTTGTATACTCTTGACTCATTTTATTGATGATCTTTATGAGGGTTTTGTTTGTCTCTTCCGCTTGCCCATTTCCTTGTAGGTAGTAAGATGATAATCGATGGTGTTTGACCTGGTAAAATTCCAGCATCCTTCTCACATCACTATTAATAAATAGCGTGCCATTGTCGCTGATGATTCTATGGGGTACCCCAAACCTTACAATTATATTTTCCTTAATGAAGATTGCCACTACTCCTCCTATGGCTTTGCGAAGTGACACTGTCTTTGCCCACTTAATGAAATACTCTGTAACCACTAGGATTCATATGTATCTGCGTGATGATGGGTTAACTAGCCCTACCAAATCAAGCCCCTAAGTATGGAATGGCCATGGAATAACCATACTGTGCAAGTGCTGCATGTGGATGTGAATCAAGTTGGCTTGTACCTGGCAACTGTGACATCTTTTTACAAATTCTGTCGTGTCCCTTTTCATGGCAAGCCAGTAGTAGCCCATCTATAGCAGGCATTTGTATAGCTTCTTCTTCCCTTGATGCTCCTCGCATTCTCCTGCGTGTACCTCCTATATCATACTTTTTGCTTCCTCAGGGCCCAAATAGCGTAGTGGGTCTCCATCATAACCTTTTTTGAAGAGGACCCCGTTATGCAAAAAGTAACATGTTGCCAACCTTTTAAGCTTGTAAAAAAAGCTCACTGTGCTATTGTGGCATGATACCTTCTGCTAAGTACTAGGTGAATGGTTTTCTCAAGTCTTCGCTGACGAACATAGCGTAGCTTTCTTCTTTATCAGCCACAAGCTGAGCTGGCAGGTCTCGCATTGGACTTGGACTTGGTCCGCATCTCTTCCCATACTTGGCCAATAAAACCGTGTCCTTTGGAGTCTGCGGTAAAGGTTGATCTCTATGCAGGATCTGCAAGTCTTGTCGTGCACTTCCTTTAACTTTCTTTAAGCCTCTTTTTGCCTCACACATCTAGACAAGACCCCATCTGGCATCCTGCTGTATAGTTCTCCTCTTACTAGGGCGTAATTTTTAGTACCTTTAATTTCGCAGGCTCTCCTTCCTTCATCAAGACCTCTCTTATGGGATTCCATCAATCCTCTTTACACTGTTCCTCCTAGAACCTTTCTTTCAATATTTTGATAATAGATTCTTTCCTTTTGCTGACTTCTATCCTGGTGCTATCCCCTTCGAAGACTGTTTATGAGCCTAATACGGCTAGCACATCTGTGAACTGATTTTCATTCCTCAGAGTGTGCTCTATTCCAAAGGTCAAAAACCTTTCCTCCATCTTCTGGGCCATTGCTCTATACGAGGCTAAGCTGGGTTCCTTTAAAGAGAAGCTTCCTTTGGTTTGGCAGACCACTAGGTTCGAATCCCTTATTACTCCCAATTGCTTGACCCCCATTTCAGGGGCTGTGGCTAGCCCGATTAGATAGGCTTCATATTTTGCTGTGTTGTTTGAACAGGGGAATTCCAATTTGAATGATAGTGCTACAGCCTCGTTTTCTTCATGATACAGAACTACTCCCACTCCCTCCGATTGGGTAGTAGAAGACCCATTAAATTTCAAAGGAGCCTATGTCCCAACCTGTCTTAAGTTTAAAAGCGAGCTCCTCCTCTTTAGTTATTCCTCTCTGTTTTCTCTCCTGTATCTCTCTTCTCCAGTTTTTTCCAACCCTTCTTCTTACTCCTTCGATACTTATTTATATACTTCCCTTAGTGGGGTTGTCATGATGATGGGAGAGGCTTTTGATGTTGGTGGGGCCCTTCTGAGATATATTCCTAACCAGATGAGACCTATCTCTTATGACAGATGTGACTATCTCAAAACTTGCTCCCACTACCAAAACGATGCTTGGCGGGCGATTTCCCCTAATGCACTATCATTACCAATCAGTTCAGTCCCGACCTACCGTTGATTTCTAGACTAATATGGCCCACTATCTGCCACTAGGCCCAATAGTTCTCGAGCAAACAAAGGCTAATGGGTTAGACCTATACCTAATGCCCATACAATTAGTTTCCTATCAAAAAAAAAAAATATATATATATATATATATATATATGTATACAATAATTATTAGTTTATTATAAATTCAAATTATTAGCTGACATCATGATTGAAACAAGACCAATCACTTTTATTTATCAAAAAATAATAATAATAATAATAATAATAACCATTGCTATAAAGAAAGTGGTTGTTATTGGTTAGTTATTATCAATATGATAGAAGGAAAGAACAAATTATTAATATACAAAAACTTGTATGTTTGGTAACCATTTTTTTCCTCAATTTTCTGTTTTCAAAAATAATTTTTGTTTCCTGAGGCAAAAAACTTTTTTGGTAACCATTTTTAGGCAAAAAACAAAAAAAATTTTCAATTTCCAAATTGTGAAGGAAACTAAAAACTGGTCTTGTGATGTTTTTATTTTTCGGTTTTCACTCACCTCAAAAAACACGCTGAGACACAGCCTATTAATGAACCAACACACTGGTTTAATCCACATGACTGACTATTTTTTTCCCGCGCTTCCCTTTTTGTTCACTCAATATTAACGCCTAACGTATCTAATACCCTTTATATCAACATCTGTGCCTCCATTACCTCCATCTTCCTCATAGAGAAAACCTGGATTGAGAGAATCACTTGTAAGATAAGTGATTGGTCTTCATCGGATGAAAAACATGACTGCCTCTTGTTTTTCATTAGATTCTACGATTCCTTTTCTATTCATTATCTCACTCTCTTTTTCTTTTTTCTTTTTTTCTTTTTTTGTGCGCAATGTAGCGAGTCTGTGCAGGTCTGTCAAATTTGGGGAAGTATTTCATAAACTTAGGGACCCAATCACTCAAAGGTACAGGCCTTTTCCTTTTTTCTTTGTTCATGGATTACTACAAAATTGCTTGAAGTTTGCTATGTATTTTATGTAATGCAATTTGTGTATGTGCGCTGAATCTGGGTTTATTCAGAATAGGTATTTTCAAAGTGTGTTTGGTTTAGGATTTTGGGGTTTCGGGTTTGCTTTGGCCGTGTCAGTATGCTTGTGGGCTCTATGGTGTAGCCGTGTGTCTTGCATTCATGTTTTCTCCCCTGTATAAGTGCTACCTCCCCTGTTTTCTTGGTCATTACCCTTTGTTTCTTTAGCTGTCTAATATACTCTGTTTCTGTGCTCTATTGATAGCTGAAAAGGAACAAACCTTTGGTTAAATTGTGAACTAAAATTGGAAAAGAAAGAAAAATAAGAGTAAGAATAGAGTGAGAAAAAATTATTGTGTGGTTTGAATTAACAATATGTATGATTTGAATGTAACAATATATGTGGTTTGAAAAAATTGTTGTTGTTTTGTGTTTGTAGTTGCAATTGTTGTTGAGAGTGGTTTGAATTAACAGTATAATGTGATTTGAATTTAAGAACAATATTGGTCTAAGAACAACATATGTTGAGAATAGTATACTGTTAAGAATGGTTTGAATTAATTGGAAACTGTAACAATATATGTGCTTTAAAAACAAAAAACAAAAAAAACAAAAAAAAAAAAAACCTCAAGATCCCAAACTGTTACCGTTGAGTGTCAATTGTTAATGTGAGGTTAATGGTTATTATCAATTGTTTATTTATATGTTTCATATGAATCTGTCCAATTATAAGTCAGTGTTGTGTTTCAATTGTTAAGGTTGTACACGGGCAGCACACAATTGTTTCAATTGTTACTGTTCACCGGTTATTGATGCCCATTTTCGCAAACCCACACCCAAAAGCCTATGAGGAAGAAAGCCCGATAAGTTGCAAGACGAAAATCAAGGCCCAAGGGCCCACCAAGAAGGCCAAAGAGCAAGAGAGGTCCAAAGGAAGAAATGCAAGGGAAAGCGATCCACAGCAGAATACAAATCTACCATAGAATACAAATCTGCTGCATGATATAGCTTTGCCACAGAATACAATTCTCTGGCAGAATGGCTTCGGCAGACAAAGACAAATTGGGCCCAAGACCCTTTTGATCTAATCAACATTATTTGGCCCACAAAGGACCAAATCCTTCTGGATAAAAAAGATAGGCGTGAAAGCTAATATGAAGAAGCACGTGAAAAGAAACAAGGAACAGTAGGAAGTGTTAGCAGCAAGAATCACTTGAAGGAAAGAAAAGCCAAACCAAAGGAAATGACAAACGCAGCAGGAAACGCATGAAGAAATAAGACAAAAAAAAAATACACACAGCAAAACGAAACAAAACTAATCTGCTACAGCAGAAACGTCGTAGACAAAAACAGAAGACAATGGAGCAAGCACAGAAGGGCCAGAGCACCACCAACTTGTACCCAGCCAATACAAGGGAGGTGGGCCTACGGTCAAGGGGATTCAGAGGGTATGGTTTGGTGGTAGGGGGAAAAGGGGGTCTATATTTGGTTTCCTGCCATAACTTCTTTTGGGAATATACTTTGCTAAGATGGTATCTTACCCAAAAGAAGTAATAGATAGTTGGGACCATCTGATGCATGCCATAGAGCTAGGTAGTGAGGTAGCCTAATCCTTACCCATTTGAACCTAGAGGTAGAGGTATACAGCAAGAACAAAAAAAAAATTGTCGTGAAATGAGTAATGATGCAGCAAACAAACTGAGCAATGACAGTGGTCGGGGCAACCAATGGGTTGGTGGGTAATCCTAAAGGGTTGCCCATAACAAACCAAAAACAATTGGTGAAGCTCTAGGGGTAAAAGGAAGAAATCCCATTGAATTCGCTTACTATAAAAGGAGGAAGGACCGAAGGTAAAAGGGGACTAAATAGGGGAAGCATTAAAGGGAAAAGACCCAAGTGAGAAAAACAACCCATGACAAGATAGTAGTTAGAAACTAAGAGTAAAAAAAGAACGGAGAGAAAGAAAGAAAGTGGTAAAAAGAAGAGAGAAAACACGGCAGGAATAGGGGCATGCATCAATAGACCATCTTTTCCCTCCCTCTTAGCAAACCCACTCTTTGAAATCTCCCAAAGTCATAGCTAGTAGCCATTTAGGCCTATTCTCCAAAATGCACAACTTTGATGGCAGAAGCCTATGACAAAAGGTTATTCAAGTTGAGATTTGCGTTCCTTCTTGGTTTACTTATTCTATGGGAAGATTCAATATTTGGTTTTGATCGCAAATATATTTTATTTTTCTCATTATAAATTATATCTGCTGTATTTAGTTATTCTGCTGTAGCAAGTTTTTTATCACATCTACTGCATCAGTTGTCGTGCTGTGGTATCTTATTTGCTGTACTAGTTATTCTGTTGTAGCACCTTTTTATTATGTTGACCGTGTTAACTATTATACTAACTAAAATTTTTCTACCGAAGCTTTCTTCTTTATTTGTTATTACGTATTTTACTTTTGACTCATTATCCTGCCATAAGAATATATATACATATATCTTGTTTCTCATGTTCTGCAGAATATATTTTATAGATGTATATGTGAATACGTATAAGTATATTTACGAATATGTGTATGTATATATTTGAGAATATGCTAACCCTGTAAGCTAACATTTGCTTGATTGTCATTTTCTTTGAGTTTTAGATATGTTTATATGCAGGAAGTAGAAAAGATTTTCTGTAGTAAAAAAAGGAGAATAGTCATTCACATTTCAGAAGGCTTTACTAAACGGCAGAAGGCTTTAATGCACAACAGACAGCTTTATTGCACAGCAAAAGGCATTATAGCAGATAGCTTTAATACACAGTACACAGCTTTATTGCATAGCAAAAGGCTTTACAACAAACAGTTTTACTGTACAGCAAAAAATTTAGACCTGCGGCAAAAACTGGAAAAAAGTTCCTTTTGCAGTAGAAATAAGGAATAAGCCCACTTTGCAGCGTTTTCCCTTAGACTTGGACTTAATGTTTGCACACAAATTTGGCAGCAGCAGAATGGTACTTTGGAGCCCATTTCGCGGAACCCCAGACCCAACTTCCTTCTTAGAAAAAAGCCTAGACTAAGCGTTGTTCAATAACATCAAGAATCGTGTCTAAAGTACAAGAAACGTAAAAAGAACCCTCGACATCGGTCAATTGTTTCAGTTGTGTCAATTGTTAATGTTCAATTGTGTTTCAATTTTTTCAATTGTCACTATAGAGCAGCACACCATAGTTTCAATAGAGCAGCACACGGGTTATTACTTTTGTGTTTCAATTGTTAATGATGTCCACGAGAAGCAATTTCTTAGTTGTACTTGATGGTTGTGTTTATAAAGGTTTTTCCTTAGTTGTTTTCACGTTTCATTGTATTCTAATAGATGAAAGGAAACGGTTCAATTGACAAAGATAACCTTTGGACACCACAACTTGAGAAACTATTTATTGACATAATGCTGAAAGAGATCAATAAGGGAAATATGGCAAATGGGCAATTCAGTTCCGATACTTGGAAGAAAATGTTAGCTACATTGAATGAATTAGGTAAACGGAGTTTTACATTGACTCAATTCAAAGGGAAGCTTAATAGGATGTGTTTACTACACCGTGAGTTTTCTACACTCATAAATCAAACTGGTTTTGGTTGGGATGCTGAAACCAACACTGTTCATGCACTTGAAGTCATGGCAAAATTATTGTCAGGTAAATATCGTTGAATGCAATACAGTGTTTTATTTTGAAACATTATCCCCCCATCATTTTTTTTTTCTTATTAGATGTCTTTATATTTTTAGGCACATCCTAAGGCAAAGATGTTTCGAACCAAAGGACTTTCAAATTATAATTTACTTAGACTTATATTTAATAAGTCTACAACTACTAGGGTTCTACATTGTGCATCCACCCAAGACCCTCCTAATTCAGATGAAGAGAATGCGTTGGAAGAATGGCTCATTTATGGGGGAGTTCATGTTAATTTAGAAAGTCCAACCTAAGACCCTATCATGGCAATCCTTGAGTCTAACATTACAACCCGATCGAGCAAGCGTCCTAGTGATAGTTGTGACGAGCGTCCTAGTAAGAGTATGCAAGAGTTAATAAGCTCCCAAATGAATGATGCCTTACAATCAATGGCTGAGGCCGCTAAGGCTAGGATAGAGGCATCTAAAGCAAAGGCTGAGAGGTATAAAAGGTATACCATTGATAAAGTTAGTAGCAGTATTGCACCTACTAATGACTTCGCCTTAGGCAAGTGCATTAATATCCTTGAGACCAAGGAAGAAGTCAATGATGAAATATTTATGAAGGCTATTGACAAGTTCAAGTAGGATCCTGATGATAGAGAGATCTTTGTTAAGATGAGTTTCGCCAGGAGGATGGTTTGGTTGGGTAGGCTGTAGGGGATTATGTCAAAACAATAATTTCATATTAGATTATGTTTATTTTAATGTCTTCGAACTATGATTTGGTACTATTCTATTGTTACTTAATGTTATTAAATGATGGTTTATTATTATTTTATGGTAATCCTTTTTTTTATTTATGTTGATAATGTATATTTGTGTTAATAAAAAGCACTATTTAAGAACAAATTTGCTGTTTAATTCTCCAGGATGAATGTAGAACCAAATTATTATAGCAGTTCATCCTCTTCAGATGAGGAAGAGGATGATGATATGTTCTTCTTACTAATGTTTGTTGAGAATAAAAACAACTATATTTATTCCTAAGGAGCCTCAATGTATCTCTATGTTGACTGGTGATGCATTTATAAAAGGGATATTGAATGGCAATCCTCGAACATGTTATGAGTCATTCCACATGGATAGGCCAACATTTACAAGTCTCTGTAAGTATTTGAAAACACATAAGTTCTTAACAAACTCACGCTGGATCACAATGAAGGGGGGCAGCTGGTGTGTTCCTATTAATAGTGGGACATAATGTGAGGATAAGGGTAATAGCAGATCGTTTTCAACACTCAACTGAGACAGTGGACAGGCAATTTAAGGAAATTATAGAGCAATATGCTGATTGGGAAAATTCATTATACGTCCTTCTTAAAGCAATGAAGTGCATCCACGTATTGCTAACAATACCAAGTTCTTTCCATATTTCAAGGTAATCCCACGTTACTGTTCATTTTATCATACAAATATTATTTGCTCGCATATGTTAATACTTGTGTTTATATTTTTTCTAGAAATGTATAGGCGCAATTGATGGAACGTATATCAATGCATGGGCTCCGGCATCAAAGCAAGTCAACTATAGGAATAGAAAGGCCACAATCACCCATAACATAATGTGTGCATGTGATTTTGATATGAAGTTTACATTTGTTTACACAAGTTGGGAGGGTACAGTCAATGATTCACAAGTATTCTTAGATGCACTTCAAAGGCCAAAAAATAATTTCCCATGGCCTCCATCTGGTAAGATATATTTTTGCCTCACTTACATATTTCCAATTTTCAAGTTTAATCCATCACCATGTCATACTTCTCTTTATCTTATTATTTTTTCTGTTAGGTGGCTATTATTTAGTGGATTCTGGTTATCCAAGCACCTTGGGGTTTCTACCTCCGTACCGTTCTGAGAAATACCATCTACGAGACTTTCAAGGTAGGGATCGTCCTGAAGGTGCTAAAGAGCTTTTCAATTATAGACATTCCTCTTTTTGTAATGTAATTGAAAGATGTTTTGGCATTTTAAAGGCACAATTTTCAGTCTTAAAAATGATGCCCCATTATAAACCATGTCGACAAGGGAATGTGATGAAAGCTTGTCGCACAATTCATAACTTCATTCGAATGGCAACAAGAAATGATCGCTTGTTTACTCAATTCAATATTGATAACCTTACTGTTGAATGTGAAGATAGGGATAATTCAGGTGAGCCATCACACACTGTTGACTTAATTAATCAAGCCGCTGAAGCTATGGTAGCTTATAGGGATCAAATCGCAGGATTGATGTTGGCAAATAATAGGCATCATTGATGCCACGTTATTTTATTTTATTTTTTGATGAAATTGATTTCCTGGCATTGATGCCATGTAGTAAACTTTTTAGTTATTGATTATCTTTTATAACACTTGATAATTGTTATAGTTTCGGTCTTACTTATATGATTAAAGTTTTAGGCTTAGTTGTTATATACAAAACAATTGATATATAATTTCTTTAGGTGTAAGGATTTTAAATTCTTTAGAGTAAACGTGTTTTTGAATTAGAATAAATATAATTTTTTAAAAAAAATTAACTAGAGAAAACAAAATTCAACTTTTTCAAAAACAACTACCAAACAAATTTCCTAAATTTTGTTTTTGAAAAATGTATTTTTCTTTTCAACTAACCAAACGTGTTTTTCATTTTGAAAACATGAAAAAATTGTTTTCTTCGTTTTTCCTTAAAAACACAAAAACAAAAATAGAAAATGAAAACAATTACCAAACATGCTTATTTGTTAGGTAAGAAGTCAAGTCGAAATTTTAGTCAGTATTCATACAGAAATGTGAAGTCAAGTAACCAACAAGATCTCAATGCGTCACACTGTTCAGTGTACAGTTCATTCACAAATCCTCGCACTTACCTACTCTTACGAAATTGTGCCTTATTAACTATCATTGTGAAAGTCATAAATAAAGAAGACCTGGGTCTTGTAGTTTAGTTAGTAAAAACTATGCATTTACTTTGATCATACTTTCAAATCAGGAGTTGACTATAGCTTGAATCACCTAATCTATCTGCTATAGCAGCTGATGATGCTGAAAATCGTCAGTAAGCCATACGGTTCTCATATGCTCCCGATGAAATACCTGCACAAAATAAAAGTTGAAGACCTTAAGAGGAGTACCAGTGTGGTACCAGCCAAATACCCTCCGACGGTCAAGTTAGAGAAATCTCTTATTCACAACTCTAGAATGTCAGAGTTGGGATGAATGCGTACCTTGCCTTGTGAGAGTCTTGGGGTATTTATAGTAGTGTAGGGCCGAAATTCATGCCTTGGTCAAGAATTTCTTTCCTTCTAGGAGACTAACTCGTGGATTTTGCGTATCTCCTTGAATTCTTTTCCTTATAGGAGTCCTCTTAAGGCTAAGCATGTAGCGCAAGAATTCTCCTTACTTACGCATGCTTAGAGATCAAGAAATGCTGCAAACGGGAGTTTCAACTGGCCTCTTTAGCTTATCCCATCAGCCTGATGCTTCGTTTGTTTCTAAAGTCATCGGGTTGTAAGTCGAGGTCGTCAGCTTCAGGATCGTCAGCTTTTTTAGGGTCGTTAGCTCTAGGATCGTCAGTCTTTATGGTCGTCAGCTTTGAGATACAGCCTCCCCCCCTTGCTGTAATCAAACTAATCGGTACCATTGGTTTCGACACCTTAATCTTGTCTACAAAATTAGCAGCTATAGAATATACCAAGTCTGTGTTTTTTTTCCTTGGCGTTACAAACCCTTACGATTGCTCTTAATTAACAATCATTCATTCGTGGCCTAGTATCATTGTTCTAAAACTCATTCATATCCTTTATTCATACATGGTGAAAGAGACCAATTTGCAGCCATAGTAATGTCCCTATTTAGTGTTTGTAATTTGCCGTGTGACTACGTGATTAAGTTGTAAAGGGATGGACTTTGTTATGGGGTTCATGGCGATAAGTCATTGGCCAATTCCATCCTTTATATGCAAGCCGGCATGATTGCCGCAAATTGATTAGTATAATGGTCTTCAGTCTTTACAACCTTCAGAGAACTCTAGGACGGGGTTTTCATATTGATTCTTTTTGGTTTTCTAAGATCAAACGAATAATAAACAATAAGTTGAATAAATGACTTTCAGAATAAAAGATAGTGTTTCTTAAACTGTGAATTGCTTAAGAATAACATGATATTCATAAATAAAAAATAAATAAATAAATCATGTATGAATAAGTAAATAATCAAACATTGATGTATATTCCCAAATTGAATCAAACTATCAACCACCATGCATCTAAAATTAAACACAACTATTAGATTATTTTTTAAGATATTGAATTATGAAATAAGTTTTCAAAATTGTAAATTTTTTATATGTTTTTATTCTTTATCAAATTAGCTTTTCCACTAGGGCATTTGTAATTTTTGTGATGCTGATGTTGTATGGAAATGGAACGTGTGTTTTTAATTAAATTTTCAAGTGGTAGACTAAAATCATTTGTGTTTATGCTATTTTGTTTTGGTTGGCAATGTTAGGATTTGTATAATATTATTATTAATGAACAAGTATCAATTTTTTATCTGAGCTATTTCTTGACATGGGTGAAACCAAATTAATACATTTCACACCAAGTAATTTGTTGCATGACTTATTAAGTGGCAATTACATGTAAAAATAAAATCATGTGAAAATAAAATATGAGTAATTGACCCAATCCGTTTCTAATCCGTTTTTTACCCAAACTCGATTAACCTAACTAACCTAAGCTATTTGCTACGTCTAGTTAGAACATACGTATTTCACAATTTAATATGACATTACTCCTATAATAAGATTTTTAGTAAGCATTTGATTCAAAATATATGATCTTTTCTTTGGATTTCAGATGCCTGCATGTGATGCTCATAATAGAAATTATTTAATGTGAGTATGTGGAATAATATTGTTTGATCTTTAATTTGTTTGGGGAAAAAATCCATTTAATCTAAAACTAGATTATGTTCAAATGAAAAGAAAAGGCAATCACACGTGTATTTGAGCTTAATTCACTTGGTTTAGAACCTTATAGCTCAACTTCTTGTCACTTTTTTATATATCCAATTGAGATATTCAAAATTTGAATCTACCCTCTCATTGTAACCATTGAATTATAAAAATAAAAAATTAATTCATTTGAAAATTAGTCAACATTTATTATGATCATAAAAACAAAACAAAAAAAAAGTGTTTATAGCTCAACCTTGTAACTATCAAATTATCGAATCTCTCCTCCTCTGTTGACTGTTGTAAAGTTGTAACCATCAAATTATCAAAAAAGAGTTTAATATACAGAAAAATTAATCAAGGTCTATTAGGATAATAAATAAATAAATAAGTTCAAGCGTTCATCAAACCAAAGAAAATGTCAAATTTTGAACTCTTTTGAGATTTTTTTGGTGGTCCCACACCCAAACATAAATATAATAATAATTGTCCTTTCTTTAATAGTACTTGCAATAATTAAACAACCAGCAAAAAATATCCAAATGCATACAAACACGTATTTTAAATTGGTTCTAATCACTTTCAAGACAGTGATGATAATGATACATCAGCAGCAAACTTCATCTTATGATGCTTACTAAGAGGTTAATGGTCATTGGGTCTAGTCACAATCCAGCACATGGTATTAGTTTTCCATTGCAGAATAGTTACTAAACTTGTCAACTATTCAAAATGGGAAGTTTCTTGGAAAAATGCAACTGCTACCCATTTCTTGTTTTTTTTTTTTTGGTTGAATTCCATTCTATTTTCTCTCTCATCATCTGCTTTCCTTTTATTTTTTCTTTCATTTCTGTACTTTCAATAAATAAACAATCAACAAAGAATAATCAAATTCTCAAAACCCCGCGTGCATGGAAAATAATCATTTTCCAGATGATCAACTAAATAAATTAGAAATTTAGATGTTTGAATGACTAATTCCAATGGAAAATCTCTAGTCCTTACCTGCAAATGACTCTGCATGTTTGAATTACTTGAAGAATACTTCATCTCTGACTTTTTTTTAATTTGTTTTTATTAGATTTTTTTATTTTAGAACGCAATCATTTTCTAGAAGAAAGAAAATTGAGTGTACTTGAGGTAATGAGATGGATTTAATTGCACTTATCAGATAGAAAAATTAATCTAGCTTGTTGAGAATAGTCGGACTAGCCAATTCTTCACAAACAAAAACTTGGAAGAAAAAAGCAAACTTTTTTTTTTTTTGTTTTTCAGAAACACACACACATATATATATACACATACAGAGGAAAGAGGATGAAATAAGAGAATACACTCACACGCTAACACCAAAACTACATGTGGCAATTTGTGAAGAAAAAAGCAAACTTTTAGACAATCAAAAGGACTCATTCTTCCTGGGTATAATAGTCATATTACTCTCCTTGAAAATTTGATGATAACTTGATAAGCTCTGTTCACATTGTTCTCATATAGTTTCGTTGTAACATTCTGAGTTTATTTGTATTTCAATTTATATAGAAAAAATCAAACACTCTATTGGATTTGTTTCCCATTAATCACAAAAAAATGTGCTTCATTTGAATGCATAAAAATATAAAATGCAAAATTTGTTATCAACAAAATACAAATTTATTGTACCAGGCACTAGGAAATGTATAAAACGTAACTAAAACAAATGAGGCACAATAGTCATGTGGCAATATGCTTTTAGATTCTTATATTTTTCTTTTCTAAATCAAGAATACGATTATAAAAAATAAAAATAAAAACTATTTAAAACTGACAAGTTTAACGCATACCATTTTGTAATACATGTTTGTTGTAGAAAAATTTAGCTTGAAAGAAAAAGAAGACTAAATTACACTTATGACCTTTAAAGTTTGAAACTTTTTTTTTTTTGCTTTGGCCTTTTATTATGTTTTTTGTTTTGACCCTTTATGTTTTTTATTTCGACCCTTTATGTTTTTTGTTTCATCTGTATATTGGCACTGTCATTCAAGTTCTCACAGAGAGAGAAAGAGAGAGAGAGAGAGAGAGAGAGAGAGAGAGAGAGAGAGAGAGAGAGAGAGAGAGAGAAAGAGAGAGAGAGAGAGAGAGAGAGCTAATATTTTATAGGAAATATTAACGAATGACCTAAAGACATTGGTGTAGAAAGTATTTCTAGAAACTATTTATGAAAAAAAAAAATGAACCGACTTCTTTTATAATTTTTTATATTTTCTATAAAAGTAATATTAAAAGTTTCTAAAATTTGTCGAGAGAGAGAGAGAGAGAGAGAGAGAGAGCTAATATTTAGTAGGAAATATTAACGAATGACCTAAAGACATTGGTGTAGAGAGTATTTCTAGAAACTATTTATGAAAAAAAAAATGAACCAACTTCTTTTACAATTTTTTATATTTTCTATGAAAGTAATATTAACAGTTTCTTAAAGTTGTCAGTAAATGTCTTAAAAGTACCCTTTAACCAAACCCTACTTTATATATAGTAAGATATCATTATTGGGCATTTAATGTCATGTTACTTACTGAAATGACGGAAAAACTCTTTTTTGTTGTAATTTATAAAAAATAAAATAAAAATAAAAAATAAAACCCATTCCTAGAAATGTTGGGGTCATTATTTCTTGCCTATAATAAATTTCGTTTTGAGAGAGAAAAAAAAATTATTATAGGCAAGAAATAATGACTCCAACATTTCTAGGAATGGGTTTTTTTTAAGTAGTCTTTGCATCTTTAAATCCTTTATAAATTATAAATGTAGAACTAAATACAAACAATTAAAGATTTAATAATTTTATACATTGATGAAATAGTAAGAAAGATCATTTCTATCTTTTTTTTCAAAAAAAGAAAAAGAAAAAAGAAAGATCATATTCCTACAACAGCCCACAATTTAAATCAGGATCTTAAAGACCATACAAATTTAAAATTCTACTTAAAATCTGAATTGTTTTAGGGTCTATTTGATTGGAGAATAGAAAAGTGTAAGGATAGAAAATGAGAAGATGGTGGGAAAACAGAATAATAGAAAAGATTTTATTTTCTCTCATTTGTATTTAGTTAGGGAGTGGAAAAATAAAAGGATGAAAAATATAGTTTGTCTAAATTTACTATTATGTACCTATTTCATTATATATAAGAAATACATTTCTATGTAGTAAAATATTACTAATATATCCATTAAAATTAATAAAATGACATTTTATAAAAATAAAATTTTTTTAGAAACAAAAATTAAAACATTATACCTATTACAATTTTTTTTTTCTTTATTATTATATTTATTATATTTTTTCATAACACGATGGGGCAAAATAGAGCACAGAGATGAGATGGGTACTGAACCGACCGAAAAAGAAGAAAAAACAAACAAACAAACAAGGAAGAAAAAAGTTACAACGTTAAAAGAAAAAAAAAAAAATTAGAATTGGTGTTAAAAAGAGAGAGAACATGATAATTGGAAAAGAACAATCATAAAAAGAAGAAAGAATGGGACAAAGAACAAGAGAAAAAATGGAAAGAGAGAGCTCAGTTGTCCAATGTAAAGAGTAAAGACGAGGCAAAAACGTAACTTGACAGTACCTGTATTTTCTCTCTAAATTGGAGAAAAAACTTTTTAATATACCCGAGAAAATCCCACCAAAATCCATTCAACTTTTCACCCCAACCAAACAACTTCAAAATCACATTTCTATCATTTATTTTCTATCCCCTATTTCACTCCTACCAAACGGACCCTTAAGATAATTAAATATTAAAATACTATTATTTTAAATTTAAATCAGGATTTTAATTCTTCTAAAAAAATCAATCAAGATTTTAATAAAAAATTAACCATTACCCACCCCTCTATAGTATTATTGACCACTTCCATGATTCCATGTTATTTGAGGACTATCATTTGAAGTTGAACAACAATAAAATGGAATTACCGTAGAAAGTTCAGGGAAATTTCACTCCTCTGAAAGTCAGATAGAGCAGAACCAAGAAACCTCATATATTTGTCCGTGAGCAACATTTGTGTTCCATAAAATCTAAAGTTTGCCTTCATTCATCTAAATAATTGAACCTTACCAGAAATTGAAATCCTAATATTTGTATTAAGACCCTTCTGCCTTTTTCCATAGATTAAGACCATATCTGTGTATTCTCTGGGGGTAGAATGTGCTTTTCACAGGTTGTCAAGTCCCTTTTTCTAGCAGTCCTCTTGGGTGGAACTCTCACTCAAGTAGGGTGCTTTAGTTTTAAATTTCAAGCGTTTAAAAATGAAAATGGTTCTCAACTGATTATGATAAATTCAAGTATTCAGTTGGATGCTATTCAAGTTACACCAGATGCTAGTGGAGCTTCTATTGCAAATTATTCTGGGCGTGCCTTTTACAAGGAGTCATTCAGATTATGGAGCAAGAGCAAAGGTTTGACAGCAAATTTCAATACCACCTTTGTACTTAGAATCAGTCCTAGGACACCTCCAGGAGGCGAAGGCTTGAGCTTCATATTAGCTGCAGACGCCACACTTCCACAAAACAGCGAAGGTCAATGGCTTGGGATTGTAAACGCAAGCACAAATGGATCCTCTCAAGCAAATGTGATGGCAGTTGAATTTGACACAAGAAAGAGCTATCAAGAAGATATTGACGACAACCATGTTGGCTTGGATGTGAATAGCATCTACTCAATCAAACAAGTCACTTTAACCAACCTTGGTATCAATCTTTCTTCGGACTCTGATATAACGGCAACAATTCAGTATGATGGCAAAAATATGACTGTGTATGCTGCTTCCAAGCTAGTATTTTCTCTGCCTTTTAATCTCTCCCATTATCTTCCGGAAAAGGTTTTTGTGGGATTCTCAGCTTCAACAAGCAATGGCACCGAACTCAACTGTATAAGATCATGGGAATTCTATGGTTCGGATATTGATGATGGTGATGATGATTTAGAGTTCTTGTGGTTATGGATCACAATATCAGCTGCAGTGCTTGTGTTAAGTGGGATTGTCTTTTACTTGTATTGGTGGAGGAAACAGGTTCTGCATGGAGAGGATCCATATCCAGGGCTAGAAGACCAGATCAAAGGGTCCTCTATGGCTCCGCAGAAATTCACACTGAAAGAGCTGAGAAAAGCAACAGGCAACTTCAACCACAAGAACAAGCTTGGAAAAGGCGGTTTTGGAACAGTCTATAAGGGACTATTGGCAAATAAGGAGGTAGCTATCAAGAGAAATTCAAAGAATTCAAGTCAAGGCAAGCAAGAATTTATAGCAGAAGTCACAACCATCGGCAGCCTCCATCACAAGAATCTTGTGAGATTGATCGGATGGTGCTATGAAAGGCGTGAGCTCTTTCTTGTTTATGAGTTCATGCCTAATGGTAGCCTTGACAAGTTTATATTCAGTGATGAGAAACTAGGCATGGAGGAACCAACACTCACCTGGGAGAAAAGGCACATCATAATTCATGGAATAGCTGAGGCACTGAATTATCTTCATAACGGATGTGAAAAGACAGTGCTTCATCGAGACATAAAAGCCAGCAATATTATGTTAGACTCAGAGTTCAACGCTAGGCTTGGAGATTTCGGACTAGCCCGTACTATTCTACAAAGGGGAAAAACTCACCACACAACAATAGAGATTGCAGGAACACCAGGATATATGGCTCCAGAAACTTTTCTTATTAGTAGGGCAACAGTTGAAACAGATGTCTATTCATTTGGTGTTCTTGTACTAGAAGTTCTCTGTGGAAGGAAGCCCGGAAATCAGATTGAAGAGAACGACTACAACAGCAGCATTGTGTATTGGCTATGGGAACTTCACAAGAAAGGAAGGATCCTTGATGCTGTTGATTTAAGATTGAACAAGGAATTTGATGAGGAAGGAATGTCACGCATGCTTGTTTTGGCATTGGCCTGTTGTCATCCAAATCCACACCAAAGACCCTCCATGAAAACCGTTTTACAGGTACTTACAGGGGAAGTGCCTCCACCACTAGTGCCCACGGAAAGACCTGCTTTCGTGTGGCCTGCCATGCCTCTTTCATTTAAAGAGGACTCGGGAAACTCTCTCTCTAAAAGCCAACTTTCCCCTTTCACAGAACTCTCAGGGAGATGAATATTTTCAAAGGCTAGATTAAGAAAAATGTGTACTTAAAGCGCCTATTGTTTTTATTTGCAGATGTTTGATGACCTATCTATATAGCATTAGTTTCAATGGCAAAAAGACTGCGATTGCATCAAAATAGTACAATCTTTTTCGGCCCTGTACATATCGGTCCCAGGTTTCATGTAAAAAGATTGTAGATTAGGATGTGAAGAAGGTTGTAATATAATGGCACTGTCAAGTTCTTCTTACGTAGGAAAATTTAGATTTGTATCCATCTCACTCTGGTAAGAAAAACAAAAATGTAATTTAATATTTTAATGTACTCGCAGTGAGGATTGTAGACCTCTTGGAAACTGAACCATGTAGATCATAAGTGGCTTACTTTCTTGTTCTAGTGTCATACTCTTGTAAGATGCCATGTTTATGGCAACACCTTGTTGTCCCAAAGTATCTAGATAAATAAAATAAGGTTCCCCTATGAAAGAGCGTACTAGTAACAACAGTGTAATGAGTAACGACGCTGCTAAACATTAGTCCAAAAGAAAAACATTGTTTCACACTCGTTTTTGCAACGTCCACAATTGCACGCACGATATACACACAATGTCACAATTATTGATACCTCAATTTAAAACATGTAATGGCCAAATGGGGGTGATATGTACTGACGATGTACAAAACAAGTGTGAGATAATTTGTTAAATCTGTCCTTCAAACGTTTATTTCCAATTAAGAATCCACTTGGTAACTACAGGGTAATGACGCTGGTCCTAAATAATCTATTGAACACTCAGGACAGAAGTACACAAGAAGCAGAGCATCTACCATGGTACTAGAAGGCTCCATTCAGCCACCCAATGGAAAACGATTTACCTTACATTCTCTAGAATTTCCGGAATTTAAATAGAAAACGCATCAAGTAAAATTTATAACGATTAAGATATTGATGGTCATATCCTGAAATCCCTGAATATGTACGGACATTGATAAATCGAACTTGTTCTTCTCACACAGGGAAAATAGGCTCAGGAAGACAATGTAATGGGGAGAGTTTAGATCTGGAGTAGAAGAGCTTGCAAAGAAATTCCAGGAACAAACAAAACTAAAGAAAAGAGAGATAATAGGATTGAATTTAGGACAATGCAAACAGCAATCTATAGTTTCAAAGAGCTCAAGAATATTCAAATATAAAATTTCATAAGGTGTATAAGAAAATGCTATCTCCTATTACTCAAAGGATGGTATTTATAATCACCAGTCTTGTATTTTGTTAAGAAATCAAACTCTTCTACCGAAAGAAACCCACACTACGTTTTGAATTAAACTATTTCTGAAAATTCAAATATCTCAACACTTGATGATTAGAGTAAACCACATATTCTTGATATGCCAAGTATCAAGAATAACATCGTTTAGCATCAATTAGTTTCTCACTAATAAATTACACTGGCCTACCTTTCTTACTGAGAGCAGTTCTCACTAATAAATTACGCTGGCCTTCCTTTCTTACTAAGAGCAGCCCCTATTCTATTGTGTGAAACATCGCATCACACTCCACAACAAAAAGTTTCCCAAAGTTTGGTAGGGTAAGAACTGGAGCTTCCATCATCAATATTTTGATCTGCTTAAAGGCCCTTTATGCTACTTTAGACCATTGAAAATCAACTCCCTTCAAGCACTGAATGATAGGACTCATGATATAGATGAAGAGCATATCCTCAAATTTACAAAGAGTTTCTAAGCTGTAACACTATGAAAAAATGACATAAATGATCTTCTCTAGTTCGACTATACATCAATATATCTCAAAATAAACAGTTGAATATGACCATATGAGCTCAAGAAAGGTTTATACCGCATCTTAACTTGTATGAAAGCGCTTGGTACATTAGAGAGTCCAAATAGCACTACTAACGACTCATAAAGCCCATCCAATGTCTTATCATTGTCCGATTGTCATGAGAATAGTTTTTTCATTTAACATTTTAGCTTATTTAATCTTATATAAAGCTTTTAAAACCTTTTTTAAAAAAGTACAAGTATAACCCACTTTTGACAAAATGAATTAGACTTGAATGCTCTAGGTTGTGGGAGGGAGGTGGGGCAGAGGGGAAGGGGGAGGGAAGTCATGGTGATTCAAATCTTGGTCTCTATCAATATATGGAGGCAATCCCATGTCAGATACCATTTTCTACATCTTATATCCAAACACACTTCAGGTATTCCACCTCTTCCTAAAGGATTGTAATAGTCCAAGGTAATTCAGTAAGAGATAATATTAGACCTACAAGGTAGCCCGTATATATGAAAGAAAGATGAAAATAATCTTCATAGAGAAACCTGACTAATTTTTCCAATTAATTGAAATGAAAACAATTACAAGCAAGGTTGTCAAAATCGAAATCTTCATAAGACCAAGAGTCATCATTTACTGCCTCTTTTACATTATTTAAGAAAAAAAAATTTGTATATTAAATAATCACATAAATTATACATTTATAAAAAATAAAAATTTAATCCATTTGATGTAACCTAACATCATTACATCCATTTGAATATCATTTAAGGCCAACAAAAAATCTCAAAAAAATACACTCTATCTCAGACATTATTTTTCAGTTTGCACACTAAATTTTATCTCCCAGACATTAGAATAGCAAAATTGGTCTATTGCACGATGTTATTTTTTCTTGACCTGTAAGTTGTTCAAAGTTAAAAAAAATTACAAAAAACGCAAAATTACAGATTTGGAACAAACATTTCGATACAATGCTATTGCATGCTCTATCCTTGAAAGATTGAGATCGTTTTGAACAATCAATCGTAAAATCGTAAACTAATTTGTTTTTATTTTCTTGATTACAAGAATCACTTATCTCTACCAAGAGTCATCATTTACTGCCTCTTTTACTGGCGATACACCCATTTGTTATGACAAGTCAACAACCAATAACATATAAAGGACTTCCAATCTACAATTAATCTCATGTACCAAAATGTTATAACCCAGAATCAATGTCTCTAAGGCCAACAAAATAATCATACAAAAAAGAATATAAGAAATCTCAGACATCATCAGTTTGCACAGTCAATTCCTGTATTCCCAGATCATGGTACAAACCATGCACAAATTGGAGTATTGCGCGATCATCCATCTCTTTCTTGACCTGTAAGTTGTCATCCAACAAATGACACCGCAAAATTACAGATTTACAAACATTTAGATAAAACGCTATTGTATGCTCTACCAGAGTGAGAAGAACAATCAATGTAATGATAAACTGATTTGTTTTTATCTTGTTTTTCTTTATTAAGAACTTACTCAATTTCATCCAAAAAAAAAGATCAATGTAAAGGAACATAGTAACTATACTACAGGGCAATAAATCCACTGCCATAAGACCAATTATATACAAAAACTCACCTGTGTTGAGACAGAGCCAACAACGTGACCAGGGACTAATTCCCAAAAACGAGCTTGAGAAATCTCTGATACATCTTCGTGGGTAGTAATCTAATGTCAAAAAATTAATACACTTCAATGAAAAAAGTTTTTTTTACTCTCTTTTTTTTTCTTTCTTAATTTTTTTTTTTTTTTTTTCAGGATGTGCACTTAACTAAAACCCAGTGATCTAAAAGAATGAGAATCACCTGTCTCCAGCATTTGCTCAAGGCTGAAGTTGGAATGCTAAGTGGTGCCATTTGAAGCAAGATGCCTCCAGTTGCTTTAAAGAGTGGCATAACAAGCATAAAAACTGCAACTGAAACTAGTCCCAAACACAATACTTCAGCATTCTGAACCCTGAAAAGAGTAGAAAAGCAGAAATTATGAAAGATATAAACGGGGTCAAGACAGGGGAGAGGGATAGATTCCAACTTTGGGAGATTTATCTTTTCGAAGGAGGGGGCAGGGTTCGGGATTCTCAAAGCAGTCAAAAACTAAGCAAGAAGAAGTAATTACCCAAGGGACAAAAACCAAGACGCCAATATCAAACCTGCACTGAGAGACGAGCAGAGTAGACCAACTTAAGATGGCCATAAATAAAAGGAAAAAAAAAATAGAAATAGAGCAATCATGTGTGCACACATGCAACCATGTGTGTATAATGCAAGAGAGAGAGCATATTATACCTGCGAATGGAATCTGCAAGAACATGCAGGCAAACTGAGTGGTAGTTCATATCTTCTGCACTTCTGTAGACTGCAAGCAAGTGCTATAAGAAAAAACCCTTTTTATCCTTTTCTTTTTGTTTTCTTTACTTAAAAGCAAGTGAAGCACCATGTTCTTGAACATAATGCATTAATAATACACAAATAAATATATTTCAAGTTAAATGGGGGGTACATAGCACAGAAATACAAAATAACAGAAACACGTAGCATATTTATGGGCAGATATGCATCCAATAAAACTTAAACAAAATCTGAACCATGATGACCTCACAAATAAATCTTATACCGCAGCAATACTTACCAAGATTTCTGCGAGCATAATTCCGGAAGAACCAAACACCAATGAGGTTCACCAATAAATTTGTCACCGCAGAAACAATCAAGTAATGCCTATAAGCAGATGATGGTTAGCAGATGTACCAAAAAAAAAATCATATCTAAATAAATAGAAACCCGAAAACAGGAAAAATGAAGGTAGCTTCAATATGTAGGATGCAAGGATTGGATTATAGGATCACATCAAAATAGAATCAAAATGAAAGAATGACAAATTGAAGATGAAGATAAAATTGTTTGGTAATCTCATCAAATCAGTGTTAAAAGAATTTCTTTTTCAAACCCAAAAACAATAAGTGTTTAAACTGTTTTAGTGAGCTTATTTTCTGGCTTATTTGGCTTGTGTATAGTTTTCTAGAGCTTCTTTTCTAGGTACAGCTTATTTTTTAAGCAGAACAAGCTCATCCAAACATGCTAATGTAGCTGTAAACCCCAACTCTTAATAAGTTCAGGGGTTCAGTCCCCTGGCCTTCCAATATGAGTGTTAGAATTACATCACATTACCTACTGTGGTACTTTATTTAAGTAATAATAATAAATAAAAGAAAGGACTGGCAATGCCAGCTGATTTATGACCGCCATTACTAGTTTGGCGTAATTCTAACACATTTTTTTTTTTGTAAAAGTTATTCCCCTTTCCAAAGATTAAGATAACAATTTTACAAAAGAATAACAGCAACGTTTATGTAAAAAGAGATTGTCGTTGAGCTCTAACTAAGACAAGCTAGCTAGGCCTCATTTTGTAATATTGCATAAATGTTTAACAAGAACAAATACAATTTTTTGCATGAGGATATCCTGGTTAGAAAATGAAGTAGACTACAAGGACTCTCACATGCCTGATATGGATAACTAACATGCCACAAGAGATAGCAAGACCATCTCATCTTGAGACACAAGTTCACAATGGACACGTACTAAATAGACAAAACCTTGTAATCATATAGCACATGAGACATGAGCTGATATACAACTATAAGATACAAAGAAAAATAGGTCCACCAAGATATCAGTGCAATAAAGACTCAAAAAAAATATAGACCATCTCGGTCATCAAAGTCTGCATAATCAACTTACTTGTGCTCAGATTCATCTTGGATGAATGCATGAAGTCCTTCCACAGCTAAGGAGAATGACATAAACAGAAGAAACAGCTGTCTACACAGGCAGCAGAACAAAAAACGTCCGCATGTTAGCCCAGATAATGCAGCTAACAAGAAAAAGATCAATTAATATTGTGATAGAAATTCCCATTTTATGAACGCCATGCTACTTATAAGAGATTTAATTTTAGGTAAAGCAAAATAATGTGTCTACAGTTGCCATTCTGGACAATTTTCCATGTTCTAAAGCAATGCTTGCATACAACTTTATCTCCACCTTTGGGAACTACAATATATACTAAAGATAGGTTTTGTTTTCAGCCAATGCAATCAGAAACACCATCTTTTTTTTTGTCGTTTTTATTGGTAATTTACACACACCATGAATTTTGAACCTATGACCTTCCTCAACCTCAACCCCAACCCATTTTGTGGAGGAGGAAAAGCCATTTGAGCCAGGTGATTTTCACTTGTTAACTATTTCTTCTTTCATGTCATTGAAATACAGAGTGCTTACTAGCAATAAAATCCTCACTGAACCTCTATTAAGTGACAATTACTTCTCCATCTCCTCCTAGATGTTGTAATTCCAAAGTACATATTTCTATATCATGTCAAACATACTTAAATCAAAGGCTTAGCATGTATCAATATATGGCATAGACATAAACTATTAAGACTAGCAGCTTTGGTACATAAAATACTGCAAAAACAGTCTGTGTCCAAAACAGTGTCACACAATTATTGTGCATAAAACAAAGAAAAAGACACTGAAATTCAAGTGCACTCAATATTTTAATCTTATGAAAGAATCATTATGTAATAATTTTTTTTTTTTTGGTATGATTATGCAGTAATGGTTAAAACTGCAATGAAGTGGGTGAAGTCAAATACTTACAGCATTTGTAAAAGCAGACAAGACTTCTAGCCTCTTGTACCTGATAGAGAGAAGACTTACAGTGAATCAAATTCATTTCCATCAAATCAATTATATATAGTCTAAATGACATTATTGGAACATAATATGATTTTTTTTTTTTAAGTATTATATGATTAATTTCCAAAATGTACATATTCCAGGGGGACAATAGGGATGAACTCTGAAAGAGAGGAAGAAGATATGGTCCAAAACATCAATTTATAGTCAAAAGTTCTTGGCAGGCAACACTAAATAGATTAGATGAAACAACCACCCAACAAAATTCTCACATCCATGACAATAGAAGCAAAAGAGTGAATAAGGGCTTTATTCAGCTAAATCAAAAGGTTCAATTCATGTTGATTTTCTCGGTATGATGACAGTTTTTTTATCTCACCCATAAGTGTAAACTCCATCTGGCTTATTTCTTGAGGTAGCCATTGCAAACAATGAAAATGTCAACAGGCCACAGCCAAAAGTTAAATGAAAGGCATCAGAGACCAAACCTGAAAAGACACCAGCAACCAAAACAAAAGGAAATTAATATAGAAAATACATTTAAACTTATATATAAAATCATAAATCAAAAGAGAACAACAAAACCTAAAATCAACAGAGAATTCTCTATTGACCCCAGGTGATTTAAAATAGCCTAACCATTACCATCTCACGTAGAATTTAGAGAGAGAGAGAGAGAGAGAACACTTTAGAAACAGTTAATACAGTTGTAACGAAAAAGGAAAGAGAAAAACTGAGAGACAACAAAAACATTACAGAATGACTGAAGCAACAAGCTCTTTATAAAGCTTAGGGGACTCTTTGGAATAACACAAAACAGACCAGCCACATATATGATCTAACAGGGGGGCAGTTTAGGAAAGTTTAGTAAACCTAATAAAGCCAACTAAATATTTCTGCTTGTTCTAGTTTAGGACCTAAAACTGGATCGAGTGCATATAAAATTTAATGCTATTGAGTACAAGGAGAGTAAATGATAAGAAAGCAAGGGAGAGGAAAGGGAATAGTTTTTTTTATATATAAATAAAGTAAATAATTATTAATTAAAGATTTTATTAGAAAAAAGGGAAGCTCCTCCCAAGCCCGGGAAAAGGAGGGCTGCAGTAGGTTGAAAGCCGACATATAATTTAGTCATTCTATTATGAATGAAAGTAGAAGTAATAAAAACAGACATGTCAATTAAGGAAATAGCAAAGAGTATGACTTTAAATAGAATAGAATGGAGGAAAAGAATACATGTGATTGACCCTAACTAATCCATTGAGGATCCATAGCGAACCCCAAAATTTTGGGACTTAGGCTTTGTTATTAATGTTATTGTTATTGTTCTTCTTTTCGGTTAAGTGGAGGTGGGGGGATTTGAACACAGGTTCTCTCCAATTTCTCCCCATGGATAGAACCAGGCAACCATAAATCCAAGAAATCCATGAAATCTACTGAAGAATACATAATTCCCTCAACTTAATCCAACATTCAAAAAAACCAAAATAATATACCTGATCTCAATAATAGATCTCTCATTGTCTTAAAAGGTTCAACTGTTTCATTCTCTCCGAATCGTTCACATAAGGCAATGTGGAGTTCCATTCGGAATGATTCTATTCCTATGCCTCCCATACATCCCCTTCAAACAAGAGTACACTTCAATTACCTTCCTTGGCAACACCAATTAACCCAAAAGCCATAAAAACAAAGAACCACATATCATGAGCAAAAGAGTAATGTAACAAAAGATGATCCACGTTTCAGAGCTACCCTTTTACATATAACAACAATTGACCAGCACAATTTTCCATTTAATAAGATTGTCCAATCAAAAGGATCGGGCACAAGAATAGTCTTTTCTATTAAATAAAAAGACAGAAAGCAGTAGGTATCCTTCCTCTTCTTCTCTCCTCTCCTTCAAACATAGCGTGTGGTTTCTTCCACTTCTCCTCCTCTTTTTAATATCTCGGATATTGGACTCACCCTAACTCTACCAAGAAAAACAGGTTTGCAACCTAAATTCAAAACCTGTATGAATGTACTAGTTGGTTTTTTTCTGAGTAGCCATGTTTACATGGCAAGAGAAATTTCACATTATTATCCTTTTTTTTTTTTTTGTTAATAATTACAACTCCATAAGTGAAAATGGCTAATTAATCTTCCTTCACTTCCTCATGGCCATAATCACAAGGGATTCCATTCAGATTTTGTCCTATGCTTCCCCTACAATTTCATGTCTTTTTCTAAGAACACTCTTACATCTGTGAAAGCTCCCATCACTCTAGCTTGGCATTCCCAATCAGTTTGCAGAGAATATATGGACAAACTTCTTGTTTCTCCAAATATTGTTATCAGCAACAATTAAGAAGAGAAGTTGGAAATAGAGAAAACATCAGTAATAAATAAGACTAAGGAAGGTTTATACGAAACAGCCTTTACAATAGAACTAGAATCTCATCAATATTTTGAAACAAACAGAGATTGAATTAAACGGTATCTCCAAATAGACCCTTTTGGCCAACAATTGAGAAAATTGTTAGACTATTCTATAAAGTCAAAGCAAAAAACATAAACATACACAAAGTTTTAAACCCAATTTCAATTGCATTGGATTATCAAATTTCAGCTAAACTCAATCATATTCGTAGCTTATAGGTACATAATCTATAAAATCCAAGTACCCAACAGACTTATGATGCAGAAATTGCTATAATGAATTGAAAAAACAAGGATTTAACGAAGAAAAGGGAATTCTTACCAACACGCCCGGTAAAGAGGCCGATACCTAATTCCGCGGTGGAATACGCAACATTAAGTGAAATCATGAGGAACAACCTCTTCATGTACCTATTCCCAGACCTTAGGATCCGAAAAACGGAGGAAACGAACAACGAAACCGAGAATTTCTCCGGCGATCCTTTTGTTTCACCGGGAAAGTTGTCGAATCCAGGCGGAATGTCTATGCTGGAGACGCTACGAGAGAGCAGAGGCTTCGACTGTGTGAACGAAGCTTGTCGCGAAAACGCCAATCTCCGATCGGTTGAGCCGAGTCCGAAATCCGAATTCCATGAATTCTGGGAATCCTTTCCCGATGTGAACGAATCGCTCTTGTCCATTTTCTCAATACCACGCAAAAACCCTAATCGATTTTCTTTTCTTTTCTTTTCTTTTCTTTTACGAGAAAAACTAATTCACCAAGAGAATAGAAGGAAAACTGTGATTTATTAAGGGCCTTGGAATTTTCAAATGATTGACTTGAAGAATTAAAAAGACCGTGATTTTCTTTCGAAGCTTCGAAATGTTTAGAATTTTAAAAAAAAAATTTTAAACAAAAGTAAATATATATACTAATTGTGAAGTTGTAATGAAACGAACGTAAGAGCGTTGTGTTGTGTAATTGTGTTGTTATGAAATGAAATGAAATTGTATGAAGGAGAATGGGTCGGCGAAGACTGCGAGCGAAGTCAAGTAAAGGAGGAGAGTGTAGAAAGAAAGAAAGAGTTTTTTTATTATTATTATTATAATATAAAAAATCAGACAGTGGCAAACGGTGCAGAAAAGAAAAGAATCTGGAAGAAGAAATTTTGGGTTTTCAGCTTTCAATTTTCAGACACGTTCGCGTTTCGTGGACGTTTGATATGCGATGATCAACGGAAATATAGAGTGATGATGGATCAGCTGCCTGCCATTGGAACAGGAGAACGTATCTCCTATGACTATGACCATGACCGGGTCTCTCCCTCTCCGGGGATATTTGCAAGCTAGCTAATGAGAAACAAATAATATAATAATTTAACGTAGGAAAAGAAGAATTAGGGAAATTAACATCTCGAGTTTTAGAAACTCGAGATGCACCCAGAACTTAGGCATCGTGAGCTCGCTCAAAATCCGTTTTGTAAGTACTGATTTGGAAAAACTCCACGTAGATCTCGAGTTTTAAAAACTCGAATTCTTTGCAAACAGAAACTCGAGTCTAAGACACTCGATTTCTGTTGGAAACTTTTTTGACACATAGATCTCGAGTCTTAGAGACTTGAGTTTTGCTGGGCAGTTTTTTGCCCTATATCAGATCACTCCCGCACAGACACACTTATATCAGTCCACACACACTTATATCAGTCCACACCATCTCCGTTTGCTCTCACTGCCTCACCCACACTCAACCTCACTTAGAACTCTCTCACCCACACTCAACCTCACCTCCTCACTGAACACATTGTCTCCTCCCTCTCAACAAATTCATATATCAGGTATGGGGTTCATTTTAGTTGGGTATTATTTATTGTTGGGTATTATTTATTGTTGGGTATTATTTATAGATAATTAACATAACTTAGTTTAAGAAACCTTGCTTTGTTGGACCCATTTTTGGATTGTTAAATTTCTTATTGTTTGTTGTTGAGTATTATTTGTTAAACTTTTGGATTGTTAAATTTCTTGTTATTTGTTGTTGGGTATTATAGGATTGTTGTTGTTGGGTATTATTTGTTAAATTTTTGGATTGTTAAGATACCCATTTGTTGTTGGGTATTATCTGTACGTGATGAAGGTCATGTGTAGTAATGTGATAAATCATGGTGTGTCTTTTCCCAAGCTTGAGAGCCACATTATATGCCTTCCTAGTAATTGGTCTCTGAATAGAATGTATATACATTAAGAGTTAGCGTCAAGGGAAGAACTTTAGCTTTTCAGTTGGATGCTTTAACAAAAATTTGGTCACATAGTGGTGTTTGGGTTCAATTTGGTCACAAGCTTGGGAGCCACATTATATGCTCAATATTTTGCAACACCAGAGGTGATTGTTGATAACAATGCATAAGGGGTGTATTAGATTCATTTTAATGTTTTATAGTGGTGTTTGGGTTAACTTACTTTTGCAAGAGTTATTTTATTTCTGGCCTTATGTATTAGTTGATGCACGCAGAATAATCTCGGAACTAATTTTGTTTGATGTATGTGAGGTTGATGACTTGCTTTGTTTTTTAACTAACATAGTAACTTGACTTAAATAAGTTCACAATGAGTGGAATTGATATAGTCCTATACCATGGTGGTCTGCTTAAGAACACCGATTCGGAGCAGGGATTGCCATTTGCAGGGCCGGGTATAAACATGGAGTTCACCCAAATTTGATCGTAGGTTGAAAACCCTTGATGAATTGAAGAAGATAGTTCTGGAAGAACTGGGTATGAATCCTGCTGTGCACAACGTACGAATTACTTATCGTATGCCAACTGAAATCTTTAAGGAGAAGATTAATTACAAGTATATGGCGATAAAAGCCGATAAACATGTAAAGATGATGTTTGACAAGTTTGAGGGAATAGCCGAAGTGAGTACAATTGAGTTGTACATACAGTTGGAGCCGCGTGCAGAAGTTAGTATAGAGGAATTCTAACAAACAACCACAAGTTTACAGGTTATAGTTTCGGATGCTCAATATGAGTATTCTACACATTACGAGGATAATGTTCATGATGATGAAGATGATGATGATGAAGATTATGTTGATGAGAATACTACCATTAACGGTGAAGATTTTGTCGATAGAGATGAGTTTGAAGAGATGAGTTTGAAGAGATGATTGAACAAAGGGACTTTCGGGGCCTTGAGAGGGACATTGATCACGATGACACATTGGATGGTATTGAACCTGATGCAGACAATGCTATTAGTGTCGAAAACATTACGAACACAAATCCTGCCTACGCACCTCCTGCCTTGTCATTTACTGCAAATACTTGGGACAATATGGTTGATCCTTCACATATTGAGATACTATTTGTGTCTACTTGGAGACAGGGGATGAATTTGTGCAAAGGGTTGACTTTTGCCAATAAAGTGGAGGTGCAGCACGCATTAAAAACTTGTGCCCTCAATGAAAACAAACATTTTATGATCAGTAGGTCGACGAAAAAAAAACTTTCTGCAAAATGTGTGGATGAGTCATGCAAGTGGTATGTCTGTGCAGTCATGAAGCCCAATCTCCACGGACTATGGATGGTGACCGTGTATGTGGGTCCTCACACGTGTATACCGATTGGGGTGCGAAATGATGGTAGAATGATGACTTCCAATTTTATTGCATCAGATATCTTTAAGAAGATAAGTGAGGATCACACTACCCAAATTAAACATCTCATATATATGATAGAGGCGAAATATGAGGGTCATAAGCCTTCTTACTACAAGGTATGGGATGCAAAACAAAAGGCGATTGCGAAGATGTTTGGGAATTGGGAAGAGTCTTACCAGAACTTGCAAAAGTTGCTAATGGCATATATTGATCAGGATCCAACTACTCAGGTGTTCTTTCATACCACAGACTCCGATGAAGATGACACAGTAATGTTGCATTATGTGTTTTGGTCTTTCGGTCCATGCATTGATGGATTCAAATATTGCAAGCCGGTGATCAGTATTGATGGGACACATCTGTATGGTAAATACCAGGGAAAGTTGTTGGTCGCAATGGCAACTGACGCTAACAACAAGGTATTCCCTCTTGCCTTTGCTGTTGTGGATTGTGAGTCAGGGTCCAGCTGGGGGTGGTTTTTACAATGCCTTAGAGATACAATTAGCCACGTGATACCTAAGGAAGGCATTTGCATAATTTCTGACCGACATCTCGGTATAAAAAATGCCATTGCAAAGTGGCCTAGAGGGGATGATGGAAAAACACAGGTATTTCATAGATATTGCCTTCGACATGTTGCTAGCAACTTTAACACACATTTTCAGAACTCGACTCTAAAGTCAGCGGTGTTGAAAGCGGGATATGCTACTCAAAAAGAAAAATTTGATACCATAATGGAGTCCATTAAGCAGGTGGAAATTGAGGCCATTAGGAATAAGAAGAAGGTGATGGGGAAGGATGGCAAGGAAAAGAATCAAGATTATCTTCCATACACATACCTAATGAAAGAGTTTGTGGATATGTGGACCCAGTCACATGATGGTGGAAGACGTTTTGGGGCAATGACAACCAATATATCAGAGTGCTTCAATGGTGTACTGAAAGGTGCACGGGGTCTTCCTATTGCCGCAATGGTTGAGTTCACTTGGTCTAAACTTGTTCAATATTTTCACGACCGGCATAAGGTGTATAGTCATGAAATAGCGAATGGTAAGAAATGGAGTACATATGCATTCTCCACGTGGTCGGAAAATAGGCGTAAATCTGAGAAGCACTATCTCAAGGAATTTAGCAATGAACGTTTGGTATATCAAATTGTTACTTCATTCAACATGTGTAGCAGAGGAGGGGGAAACCACAGTTATGAAGTTCGGTTATTGGAAAGAACATGCAGTTGTGGGAAATGGCAAAACATAGGGATTCCGTGTTCACATGCAATTAGAGTCTTTGCCTATCTACAAATTGATTCGACCACATATATTCACCCATGTTATAGTTTGGAGTATGCCCTTACAACTTACTCACATGCATTTGTGGTTCCTAAGTCACGGTCATTGTGGAGGGATCCCACAGGCCCAAAGTGGTTGCCTAATCCAGAATTGTTGCGGGCCAAAGGTCGACCAGTGAAGTCAAGAATAAGGAATGAGATGGATGGAGTGAGGAATAAGGATCGAGAACCGGGATGGCGGAGGGAGGATGCAGATTTGATAGAGAGTCAACCCAAGCAGACATGTGGACTGTGTCATGCTTCCGGGCATAACCGCAGAAAATGTCCGCAATCCGGTGGAGTTTCCATAAGCGGTCATGTTCCAAACTAGGTAGGTGACAGATGGCAAAAAGTTCTGGATCAGGTTGTTCATTCTATGTTTACCTAATGTTTACTAGCTTCTCTCCTAATCTCTTGTTTACGTTTTTCAAGTATGCTTCCATGGACGATGTTTTTCTAGTGCGAACCGCCAATCTTCCCACTTGTGACTGCGTTGTATTGGCACAATTAATGTTTTAGTTTTTGTTGAATGTACTTGTAATTCTCTATCCAATGTACTTCTATGAACTGACTGTGATTTGAGTAGTATGGTTAGAGTTGCAAATTAAGGGTTGTTGGACATGTTTAGAATGTTGATATATTGAGAAGGACTTTTGTTGTGATTTGAGTGCATTTACATTGTAAAACTATGGTTATGCAAAGAGCATAACAATTTCTATACTTTGGTGCCCATTGACACAGCATTTTGATGTAATTTAAATGCATTTACATTCTTAACTTCTCTACCTTTGAATGAGTATGTTAACGATTGCATTTGAAGCTTCTCTATCTCTGTTTCTCAGTCAATTTGTGCGCACATCTCAGTTTTTGGTTTGCTGCATGTGTGGGGGGGGAAAAAATTCCCAGTGGAACTCGAGTTTCAGAGACTCGAGTTCCATAGTCCCACGGGGAAAAAAACAGGGCAAAATATCTGAATAAAACCACTACTCCGAACTGTAAACTGAGTTCCCATAACACATGCAAATGTCACAAAATCTAACCAAAACCCAGTTTGTAAAAAAACTCAGTGTAAGTCAAAATCTGCTTCTTGGGATCACCCTCAAACAACTTCACCCTTTGATGCCACTGTTCCACATTATGAGGATTCTGTCTTAATAACACACTATTAGCCAACTCCGGTCTCCTATTTATAAGATAATCCAATCGAGCAATCCTCAAATCCACATCCTTATCGTCGTGTAACCAAAACCCATCAAGAATCTTCTTCTCAAGCTTAGCCATCGATAAATTCACATCTAACCGAACATCTTCATCTTCATCTTCATCATCCATTCTCTTCCCCTCAACACCGCTTTCTTTTCCACCCTCTCCCTCGTCCTCCTCCTCCTCCTCATCCTCCTCGTCACTCGAGCTCATACTCCCTATCTTAAACGTTAACATACTCTCTTCAAACTGCGTATACGAGTAAAAAATTACACTAAAATCTCTAACAGTAACCACACTCATAATCCCCTCCTCAAACACATCCCTCGCCTTCTCGTGCAAATTCCACCTAATATAATACTCTGCAAGCAAGGTCCACAACCTTCCTACCTCATCAGTAAACTTCCTTATCCCACCCCTAATAATTGCATCCACATTCAACCCCGAAACCTCATTAGCATGCTTAGTTAACAAATCACACAACTCTAACCACAACCTATGCTTAGTTTTCCCCTTAATCGAATAAAACCCATCATCATTCAACACTAAAGCTAATCTTTCCGAAGCCTCTTGCCAAAGACTAGAATTAACTAAAAACTCAATGAATTCTTCAATATGAGAAGGGTCGTATTTCAAATACCTGCGATAAACCCGAAGCGAGTTTTTAATTGAGCTCCCAAATTCTTGAAACCCTTTTCAGGAAATAACCTGTTTATCCTGAACCCTTTTCTATGGTTGCTCATGGATACCAACAAGTTGAGAATTAGCCTCAACTACAGCACCAATACTTTAATAATACAACCATCAAAAAAAATTTCTTGCAATCTAAGTAATTTACCATTAAGTTAGAAAAGTAAGTTCTAAGACCAAAAAGAAACTCTTACAATCTTCAATTCATAAAATTAGATGCATAATCCCTATACTGTAAATCACTGAATGTCTAGCCATGACATTTCCTCCCACACAGAAGTTTTCAGTGCACATGTAGCTAAAGTAACAGTATCAAGAATATCCACAAGGAAGATACCAACCAAAATATTCTAAATTTGACAATATTAATCATGACATCCATGTCATTTGAGATTATTAGGCATGACTCTTCTCATAAAACAATAATAAAAAGTGCGTAATCACATGTATTGGATACTTGGGGGGTTTTTTTTTTTTTTATTTTATATAATTTGATAGTTACTTAACAACAATGGGAGATGAGGGATTTAAACCTTGATCCTACTCATAAGAAGAGCATGCAATGCCAGTGAGATAGAAGACTCCTCGCAAACTAGTGTACTAAGTTCAACCAAGTAAAACGCAAAAACAGCACCTTTTACTCGATTTACAAAAGGGAGAAGAGTAATACTAGCATTCATGACACAAGTACACTCTTCTTAAGCCAGTGGCCTTAGGGTCCTGTGGCATTCCACCCCGTTTGTGGGTTTTGATTTTGAGGGTTGAATCCCCTTAATCAAACTTGGCCAAAATAAGTACACTCTTCTTAGAACATAGGGCATAACTAGCAAATAAATTTTTTGAGGAAGTGATGAATGCACAACGTCTTCAAATGTCATGGTTAGCAGCACATGGAAAAGGCAACATTGAGGTCCTTGAGGCAAGTACCTTGAGATTGTTGAGGGAAAGTAACTAGAGGTCGTTGCATAATATGCTAACAGCTGCAATCATACATAGCAACAAGTGTACCATGTCTAGCAGAAAATGGACAAGGCAACATTTTAACTTCATGACATACACAGCTTACTTAAAGAGAGGATATCACAATACTATTTTTCAATTATTTGAGTCAAATGTATTGAAAAGTTATATTGGGTCTTCATTCAAACGTTTTTTTTGTTTCCATACTAATCACATATAGTTTTCATTCAACTTCGATAGTACATTAAACCACCGATAGGAAGATGACATTAGTCCTTGTCATGTGCAATGCATATGACTCACTTAACCCAACCAACCAAGTGAGTGGAGCCAAACCTTTTCCTATATATATTCCACAACATACAAAGATGTGATTACTGTGGCCTTTCTTTTCCTTGAATAGATGAATAATGAGCTTTTAATCTCAAATGTTTTTTTTAATAGGCAGATACAATTTACACAGTATAGAATTGAACCTGTGGTGTCAAAGATGACACCTTGTCTATAGGGAGAGGAAAAACAGGGGATGCCATTGGTCTAAATGCTATTGGATTTCAATATCATATACTATGTCCATAAAATAAGTCAATATTGTTGACAACTATACAAGCGAACGGAATTAGTATTGTGTGTGTGTGTGTGTGTGTATAATTAGTTAGTTACACACATGTTTTGTTCTTTATTGGGCCAAGATCAGTCCCGCAGTTAAAATAATTTCGAGAACTTCAATCTTCACTTTTCTATTATTTAAGATGTTGAAACTCGAAAACATGACAAATGTTTTCCTCCTTCTATTATTTCCTTTTTCTAAAATATATTAATATATAAGCAGACAGCTTCAAAAAAAGAAGACCTTGAGCTCCATAAATAATAAATGGAGGAAGGAAAATTGACTGATATAAAATGGAAAGAAAAGTATGGCAATTCATTTTACCTGATCTTGAAATCCAATTGACTCAATGCTCTTAATTCTACTATAAAAACATATCCAAAACTATATTTGGAAAAAAAAAATTCCATAGCAGACTCAAATTAAAGTGATTCTTTTACCCAATATCTCTAAACTAAGACATATCACCTCCCAAACCAAATTAATATGAAAGAAAGATACTATAAAACTAATGGAGCAAGACTCACGTCACTGCCGGTATCGGAAGTTTATGCACCAGATGAGAGCAGAGCACTAGCTGCTGCGGCGACAGCGGTTGCAATTGCGGCGACAGAGGCAAGTGTCTTGTTTTCCTTGCTGTGGTTTCTCCTTCTCCCTAACACTGGCTGCTCCGACACAAGGGAAGTGGATGTCTCTTCTGAGGAAGAGGCTTTGATCCGACACACAGAGGACCTACGGCACTCTGTTCAAAAGAGAAACAAGAATCTTAGTTATACAATGGGAGGTTCATAACTTAACCTCATTTCAGTAGGAGTGAACATGTAACGAAGAACAACAGTAGTAGGAATTAAGACTCTTTAATCAGGCATGCGCACAAATTTGGTTTACCATACGTTATTTCAACTTACCAACCCTTTTACTCTCTGGAAATTTCTTCTGTAGAACCTTTATGCAATCCTTTAAAAATTCAAGAGTAAAATAGAATCAGCTTGGACATAGAATTCAAGCCAACAGTCCATTCAACAAATTAGCATTAGAAAATGAGTAGATCCATAGCTCAAGCAATGATTAAAGGGTGCATTAAATGACATAAAAAATCAAATCAAAATAGACCTTAAGAAATTTCTATCCATATAAAAAAAAAAATCATCTTGTTCCAAAGAATTTAATAATTCTTTTTATAAGGTATGATTTAACTAAAAGCTACATAGTACATAGATATGCAAGCTGCAAGATTATATATCCAAAAATTAATGAGCCATTATACAGCAACCATTATCATGCTATGGGAAATAAAATGGAGCTATGAAGTTGGCATATTGAACCAACAAAAAGATGTCTCTAGCAATGCCTAATTAACATCCACTTCCCTAAACCAACATGAATGGACGAGCAAACGAACCTCCCAATGGTAAAAAGGCACATTCAAAGAGGACAAAGTCACATGGGGTGGCACCAATATGCAAGCCACAAGAGGAAAAAAAAAAGTGCAGTGCAGTGCATTTCAGAACAAATTTACAAAAATGATTAGTTTGACATTTTACTACAAACTCATGCACTTCTACAACAACCCCCCCCCCCCCCACCCCTTTTCCAAATAAAAAAGAAAGCCCAAGAACACAAAAGACATGGCAAAATCTCTGTTGCAGAATTTAGCACCTAAGGTCTGTGCACAGTATGCTGTAACCAATTAATATGAACCAAGATTATGCTAACTAAAACATGGAAGGTGGCCTTAACTACAAGACAGGTCAACCTGGGGAGATTTTTATTGAATTTTAGGATGTATTTTGCTTTGTGGTGCCAATGAGTGGGGCCCTAATTTTGACCTTTAATCCGTTGTGAGAGGAAGAAATTGTTAGTTTCTGCTAAAGAATTTTGCCTCCTATTTTTTGTTTTTCTGTTACTTCACTATATGTTTAAGGGCGCTTAATTTGATTGTTGAACTTGAATGTTTCAGGTGTTTGTTTACACATACCCAAGATTAAGAGTTGAGTTTGGTTGCTATGGCATCTAGAAGAAATGTTCAATACAGCCCTCTTCCTACTGATGAAGATAATGATTATGGCAGTTCTGGAAAAAGACAATATGATCCTCGATTTGACTATTCACCCAAAGCATGTGATAAAATCCCATGGAAATCCATTGCCCTAGCACTTTTCCTGCTTTCTCTCGGCTTAGTGCTTCTCTTTCTTTCATATTTCATAATGACTGGTCACATGGGAGGCGACTAATCCCAGGCCTATGGCCTTTTCGCACTAGGAATTCTCTCCTTCCTCCCAGGTATGTCAGAACTTTTTTTTTTCTTTTTTCTTTTTTTGGTGACAAATGAGATCATTTGTAATTTATTCAGCTTTATTTAACTTGTCTAAGAAACTGGAGTCAGTCATTCAACTCCCCCCCCCCCCCTTTTTCCCCTCCAAAAAAAAAAAATCTGAAGTTGTTTAACTGATACATGACCTCCCCTTTCATACGAACTAAGAATCTAAAGAAAAATTAAAGGTAGGTGGATCACAAGGGAGGCCAAATTATTCAGATTTTGACTTTTATATTGCACTATTATCAACAAAATTTTAAGGTTAGGACCTTATCTGTAGTGCTCTAATTCAAGTTGCCTACGGTATAGGTGAGTCATTATTTTTATGAATACGTGTTATTTTATCTTCAAAGCATGACAATGTGAGTCATTATTTTCTTACATAAGCGTGATTCTGTCACAAATTTTACATATATGCTGCTCCAAAAAGCATCAATGTCAATATTATTGTACATAATTCTTTAAAAGGATAAAAGCAAGTGTTGAGATGTTCATTGAGTTTCCAATCTCGTCACCATATGTGAGCTAACACTTGTAGAAGTAATTGCCTTGAGTGTCATATAGATAGATCATATTAGAAGGTTCTTTGGTCAATTTATTTTTTTCCCCTCTAATTCTTCTACTAATGATCTTGTGGCCTAATGGTGTTTGTGAGGTTATAAAAGAATGGAATAAAATGGATGAGATAGATCATAAAAGAGTGGAATGGGATATGGTGTGTGTGTGTGTGTGTGTTTTTTAGGCATGTCGAGAGATTTTATAGAAGAAGATTGAAAATAAAGGATCTAGAGTTTCTCGCTTGTTTAAGATGAAAGTTGATAGTCTAGTAGAAGAAAAATGGGGGACTTTTTAGGGCACATATGATGGGTAAGACTTCTTTCTTTTTTAGAACTAAAATTTCTTATGACTAGTTGAATTTTGAGAAATTATATATTAATCTCCAGTAGATCCTAAGAAGTTAGTTCTTATCAAATCAAATATAAAAAAAATCCTAAGAAATTAGTTATATAATATTTTTTTTTTTGAGTGATGGGAAGAAATCAACAAGTTGACCAGTATGGAAGGCGAAGCCAAATCAACAAAATTATAACTCAAAAATAGTGAATTATACATATAGCTATGTCCCCACTTACCAGTCCCTACCAATTCTTCCATATTTTTAACCCCCTTTATTTTAAGATTTTAAACTCTAAAATCCTATTTGTAGACACACATATGCCAGCAACCAACAAAAGATGCATTCTACTTAAATGGAACCATGTGAAAAGAAAAGGTGTCTTAGACAGATTAATAAACACAGTCCAGAGTATCTTTATCTCACCCTACCTATCTTCCATTGAAGAATTTCCAGAAAAGTGATCCACTAAATCTTGCCCAACAAAAACCACATCCAAATGCAATGGATGATTCATGGCCACAACAACATACTATATCCATATGACTACCACGCTACAATAACAATTATAGATACTACTATAGTAATCCTAGACCAAAGTCCAAGCATAGGATGACTACAAAAACAACAGTAACAAACACAATGCCTTGGGGGGGGGGGGGTGGTTATTAGTTTCCACACTTCGTCATACCGATATCCGCTATTTATCAAGGCACGCATGCCAAAAAGCCATCCGATTGTTTAACACAAAAAAACGAAAACAAAACTGCATCCAATACAAAACAACATAAAAAAATTATATACCTCCTTGTATTTGTGGAAATGAGTTAAGCTTGCAGGCACAATCCACTTCTTGAAATGACCAAGAGCAACATCGAGATGGTACAGCTTTGGTGCCAAACTCAAATCAACAGAAGTTATCTCCTCTCCAGCAATATACGGCCCCTGATTCCATCTCCAACTTATCAGCATACATTTCCAAAGCAAAAACAAAGTAAAACTAATAACTCTTACAAGTGTTTTCCTTAAATGTAAACACATATACATGTGCCTTAAGGTGTTCATCCAATGCCTTCAATTCATCAAGCAAAGCCTGCTCGGATCCATCACTGGGGTCCTTGCTCTTCAAGAACTTAACGAAGGCCCCAAAAATCTTAGATCACCTGCAAGCTCACCATAAAAGGAGGGTACAAATTTAGAAATATTTACAAAAGGATAACAACCCAGACTGCAAATCAATAAAGGTCCTTTCAGTGAGACCATTTACAAAATAATAAACACATTAATTTAAATGATAAGAGGTCGATAACAAATCCACAAACAGAATATGCCAGCAACCCAAATCATACAACAACTAACAAAACAAATTCAGACACTAATTAGTTTATTGAACGTATCATGTCCCTTCCCTAATGATTGCTTTTGTCTAAGACACTAGTTAGTTTTTAGTGCAGACAATATTCAAACCAAGTCACTTATTTGACAACAGAAGATTTTAAACAATGACCTAACTGACCTAGTGACCTTCCCTTCTTAGCAAACAAAAAAGACTCTATGATGTTCCAAAAAAAACAATTCAGGACCCATAAGTACAATTCACATAAATCCAGTACTGTTGTAATAACCAAACAGTCATAAGCATGACCAAAGCAACAAATCCAACAGACACTCGAATGTACTAAACCAAAGCATTTAAAATCAAGTAATCAGGCTAACAATTAAAACCAACCTAAAAAATTGGCAGCGATCAAGAACAATAGGTATTTTAACATCTTTTTAAGAAAAATGAAAGATTGGGATGAATAGAGGAGGAGATACCAGTTCTTTGGCTCGCTTACCGCGGCAGTGGACAGAGACGTGATCGGCGGCGGACAGAGCGGCGGCGGCGGACAGAGACATGATCGGCGGCGGACAGAGCGGAAGAGGAAACAGAGATCGTGAGAGTGAGAGTGAGAGTGAGAGTGAGTGAGAGAGAGTGAGAGTGAGAGTGAGAGTGAGAGTGAAAGTGACGAGTGAGGGAGAGTTTAGTTTTAGGTTGACAAAACCGTGGTTCTGAAAAACGGTTTCAGGTAAAATGTCTAGTAGAAATCGAGTTTATAAAACTCGTTTTCATAAATCAAGTTTTATAAACTTGAGATACACGTGGAAAAATTTGCTAGGTCATCATATAACAGAACATTTAAAATTGAGTATTAAAAACTCGATTTACATATGAATCTCGAGTTTCAGAAACTCGAGATGCTAGTTTCCCACATTCTTTCTTTTCCAGCCAACTAACTAAATCGTTACCATATTACATTTATTTGGAAAAAAAAATCCTCCCTCCCAAGTATCTAAGGTTCCACTCTTTTTTTTCCTTTAGAAATAACAAGGCTCCTAATCATTTGTGAGATAGGTTTGTAAAGTGTAAACAAGTCCAGCCCAGCCCAGCCAAGTACAGAATTAAAAATTCAAGATTGTTTTTTTTTTCTTTATTCTTTTTTTTTTTTTTAACCAGAGTTGACTTTAAGCTTATTGCAAAACAAGATTTTATATTTAAGTTTAACTTAATTTTTTTGTTGAGCAAGCTCAAGATTATTCACGAGCTACTTAGTTATTTATTTTCTTCTTATATATTATGAAATCATTACTAAAATTTTTTAACTCTTCACAACTTTATGAATTTTTACTATGATTAAATTGTTTATATCATCAATAAGCTACAAATATTAAATTAATATCATATGGATTTATTGACGAACTTGTACCAACAAATTTCAAGTTTATATAAATATATTTTTAGACAAGCATACATGTAAAAATATATTATTATATATGTTCATCAAAAAATATATATATATATATATATATTGATGGGGTGTGGTAAAATACAACTGCTAATTTGTTCATGGAGATCGTCCAGGACGAGCAATGTGCTCTAGACGAGGTAAGCTGTCTTGGCTTCCTCAAGACGAGGTACACTGCCTTGAAGACCTTAGGACGAGGTAAGCTGCCTTGAAGACCTTAGGACGAGGAAGTATGGACGACACGTGGACACTTGGAAAATTTATAGTGTAAAATGTCTCCGTATTATACGAGTAACCTCCAGTGACCGTTGTGCACAAAAAGGGTAACTCCTAAACGGTTGGAAGTTATATTCAAATACAAACCTCCTCAATTCAAGGGGAGGTTACAAATCCGATAACCGCTCTTAAGACATTATATAAACGCTGGTTCAGACCAGGAAAAGGTACGTGAAATCATTCCTAAAAAGTTGGAACTTGAAAATAATTGAGAGAAAAACTGACTTTGTCATCAGAGGGTTATTGGCCGGCAATCCCGGTCATCTTTGATTACTTCTCTTTCTTTTTCAGGCTACCCAGATCAACTGTGAGCCCTCTCTAGTCTGAAGTATCCAGCCTACTGATTTTCTTCACATCATCAGCTGGCGCCGTCTGTGGGAACTTAGAAAATAATCTTCGTTTTCTTTTCGTTCTTTCGATCATTCTTTATTCCTAGAAAAAAGGCTGAATGGTTCGGACAAGATCAAGGGCTACCAACCTAGGCCACCAGGAGAGTAGGGATGCTTCTAGTAATCCCTACCATGATTGCCAGTCAGCGCCTGCCGTGCAGCCGCCGTCCCTTCAACAAGTGCAGTCAATGGCTGCTGCTATGACGGAACTGACCCGCCAAAATCAGGAGTTGAACCGGGAGATCAACTTAAGGAGGCAACACCGCGAAGGACATGCAGAAGGACGACCCCAGGGTCAAGAGGGTAGAGGAGAAAATGTTGAGTCCGAGGATCAGACAAGGGGCACTACTTCTAGAAGGGTGCCACATTTGGAAAGAGAAATGGACCAGATGAGAAAAGCCATGGAAGAAATGAAGGAGAATATGACGCGGGCGAATCCCATGGAAGATTTGGTTCACAGAACAGACTCCCCATTCACGGCTTCCATCAACAGTCATCCCCTACCCCCTAAATTCAAAATGCCTTCCTTGGATTCATACGATGGAAATCGCGATCCGTGTGACCACATTGCTACTTTTAAAACTACCATGCACCTTCAAGGAGTTCCAGACGAGATTATGTGCAAAGTGTTTCCTACCACACTTAAAGGACCAGCGAGGGTGTGGTTTAGTAAGATACCTCCAAATTCTGTTGGGTCGTTCAAGAAGTTGAGTAAGATGTTTGTTAATAACTTCATTGGAGGACAACGCCATAAGCGTTCCTCTTCCAGTTTGCTAACCATCGAGCAAGGGGATAATGAGAGTTTACGTTCCTTCATCACCCGTTTCAACAGGGAGGCATTGACGGTGGACGAAATGAACGATAAGTTGCTGTTGGCCGCTTTCCATAATGGAGTCAATTCTAACTTGTTTATTCATAAACTGTATGAGCAGGAGCCTCAGACTATGGCTGAACTCGTCCATTCAGCCCAGAACTTCATGAATGCTGAGGACGCAATAATAACCAAGAAGAGGAAAAGGACAGAACGCACGGAAGCTGGTTATCCACGACATCTAGACCAAGGTCCTCGTCCCAAAAAGGCCCGGGTAGATGAGAAAAGGGATAGAGATGATAAAAAGGCAGCAGGTTCGTCATCGAGGAGTCAGCAGTACACTCCCCTAAATACCCCACTAGAGCAGGTCCTTATGCAAATTAAGGATGATCCGTCCTTGAAGTGGCCAGAGAAAATGAAGGGAGATCCTAACAAGCGCAACAGGAACAAGTATTGCCGCTTTCACAGGGACCACGGGCACGACACGGACGAGTGTTTTGACTTGAAGCAGCAAGTAGAGAACCTCATCAAGCAGGGAAAGTTGAGGAATTTCCTTGGACGAGACCACAAGGACGAGAAGTTAAAGGCCAAGATGGAAGAGTTCTCACGACCCCCACTAGGAGAAATAAGGGTTATTATAGGAGGAACCTCAGCAGCGCAGTCATCCAAGTCGAGGAAGACATACCTTAAGGTGGTTCAAAGCATCCAGCTGTCAGGACGATCTCCCAGGACGAGGGAAGCTGACGAACAAGCCATCATGTTCACGAATGAGGATGTTGGAAGGATTCACCACCCCCACGATGGCGCGATTGTCATCATCCTACTCATTGCCGACTATACCACCAGAAGAGTGTTAGTAAACAATGGCAGCTCGGCGGACATTCTGTATTACCCTGCTTTCCAACAAATGAGGCTAGGACGAGATCAGCTTCGTCCAGCGAGTTCGCCCTTGGTAGGATTTGGGGGAATGAAAGTACAACCGGTGGGCACCATCACACTGACGGTAGTGATTAGAGCATACCCGCAGTAGATAGCCAGAGAGGTAAACTTCCTAGTAGTTGATTGTTCATCATCATATAACACTATTATCGAAAGACCTACTTTGAATAGCTGGAAGGCGGTAACCTCTACCTACCATCTGTCTGTCAAGTTTCCAACTGAACATGGCATAGGTCAGGTGCAAGGAGATTAGTTAGTTGCTAGAGAATGCTACCTAGCTATGTTAGCTATGGACGAGCATTTATAGACGATGAGCATAGACAAGGGAAGGACAGCAGAGCCCGTTGAGATGTTAGAAGATGTCCCCTTAGACGATAGCAGAACCGAGAAGTTTACTAGGATAGGGGCGAGCATGAAAGAAGAGGCGAAGAATGCACTGGTCCAGTTTTTGAAGAAAAACCTTGACGTCTTCGCATGGAGTCATGAAGACATGCCTGGCATTGATCCGAGTGTTATCACTCATCGTCTGAATGTATGTCCCTCCTCTAAACCCGTACGTCAGAAGAAGAGGGTATTTGCTCCTGAGCGAGACAACGCCATCAAAGAAGAAATACAGAAGTTGATTACGGCGGGGTTCATTAGGGAAGTTTACTACCTGGACTGGTTGGTGAATGTAGTCATGGTAAAGAAGGCCAATGGCAAGTGGCGAATGTGTGTAGACTTCACTGACTTAAACAAGGCTTACCTGAAGGACAGTTATCCGCTGCCGCGCATTGACCAGCTGGTAGATTCGATGGCTGGTCACAGGTTGCTAAGCTTCATGGACGCCTTCTTAGGCTACAACCAAATAAGGATGGATGAAGCAGACCAAAAGAAGACTTCGTTCATCACCAGCCAGGGGTTGTTTTGCTACAAGGTAATGCCTTTTGGCTTGAAGAACGCGGGGACGACTTATCAGAGGCTGGTGAACCAAATGTTTCGTCCTCAAATTGGAAGAAATGTAGAAGTCTACGTTGATGATATGCTAGTAAAAAGTTTGGACGAGGGAAAACATCTGGACGACCTTCAAGAGACCTTTGATACACTACGACGATACAACATGAAACTTAATCCAAGCAAGTGTGCCTTCGGGGTTTCATTAGGGAAGTTCTTGGGGTTCATGGTTTCACATAGAGGCATTGAGGCAAATCTAGATAAGATCCGAGCAATACTCAACATGGAACCGCCAAAAAGCATCAAAAAAGTCCAGTCCCTTACAGGACGAGTCGCCGCCCTCAACAGGTTTGTTTCGAAAGCTACTGACAAATGTTTACCGTTCTTTAAAATCCTCAGGAAGGCGTTTGAGTGGACGGACGAGTGTCAAATGGCCTTCCAAGATTTGAAGACCTACCTCACGAAGGCACCGTTGCTAAGTCCATCCGTACCTGGTGAAGAGTTGTATTTGTATTTGGCGGTATCCCCGCATGCTATAAGTTCTGCACTGGTCAGGGAAGAAGAACGAGTGCAGAAACCGGTATACTATACCAGTTGGGCACTTAGAGGAGCGGAGGGATGGTACCCAATGATGGAAAAGTTAGCCTTTGCCTTGGTCACGACTTCAAGGAAGCTGAGACACTACTTTCAAGCTCACGTCATCATTGTCTCAACGAATCATCCCCTAAAGAAAGCAATGAGCAAATTGGAAGCTGTAGGACGGCTAGTCCAATGGGCGGTGGAACTCAATGAATTTGATGTCAGATACCAGCCACGAAATGCGGTCAAGGCGCAAGTGCTGGCGGACTTCATTGCAGAGTTCACACCAAGCCAAGACGAGCTGGTCAGGGACGAGCGAACAAGAAGATGGGTTATCAACGTGGATGGATTTTCTACAATGTATGCAGGAGGGATTAGAGTCATACTTAAGTCCCCAGAAGGTGATAAGTTGGAGTATGCAGCCCGTCTACAGTACCAAACTACCAACAATGAAGCTGAATATGAAGCACTTCTCAAAGGGCTGGAATTGGCTAAGTCTTTAGGAGCAGAGTTAGTAATAGTAAGAGGAGATTCTCAGCTGGTCATCAACCAGGTGAATGGGATGTGTGATGCCAAGGAAGATCGAATGAAGAGATACCTCAGCAAAGTGAGGAGACTTGTGCAAAAGTTTTCAGAAGTGAGTTTTGTTCAACTTCCGAGGGAGGAAAACATGGAAGCAAATGCGTTGGCAATATCGGCATCGGCAGGTGGAGTTATGGACGAGTATGGCAAAGTCCAATACATGCCAAGCATAGACCTCCCGAAAATACAGCAAATTGGAGGAGAAGAAAATTGGATGAGTCCAATTATAACCTATCTGAAGGATGGAAAGCTTCCCGAAGACAAGAACGAAGCTAGGAAACTAAGGGTTAGGGCTGCAAAGTACGTCCTTATAAATGAAGTGCTTTACAAGCGAGGCTTATCTCAGCCCTACCTAAGATGCCTAGCTCCGGACAAAGCAAATTATGTTTTGAGAGAGGTTCATGAAGGAGCATGTAGGAATCACTCGGGGGCAAGATCACTCGTCCATAAGATCATTCGTGCCGGCTACTACTGGCCCATGGTTCAGGCAGATGCTAAGGCTTATGTCAAGGTGTGCGACCAATGTCAGCGCTATAGCAACGTCCCTAGGTAGCCATCAGAGTACCAGACCCCGATGATGGCCCCATGGCCCTTTACGTAGTAGGGACTGGATATCCTAGGTCCTTTCCCCCTAAGAACCAAACAAGTGAAGTTTTTGGTAGTAGGAATTGACTACTTCACTAAGTAGGTGGAGGCTGAACCCCTTGCAAAAATTACACAACAAAATGTTAAAAATTTTGTTTGGAAGAATATTCTGTGTAGATTCGGAGTACCGAGGGTGCTGGTATCGGACAATGGACGACAATTTGACAACGCATCGTTCAGGGACTTCTGTGAGCATTTCGGAATTAGAAATCATTACTCCTCACCCTCCCACCCACAGGCAAATGGACAAGCAGAGGTAGCAAACTGATCCTTGCTGAAGATCATCAAGACTCGGCTTGAAGGGGCAAAGGGGATATGGCCAGACGAGTTACCAGGCGTTCTTTGGGCCTACAGAACTACTGTGAGAACCCCGACAGGAGAAACTCCCTTCAAGTTAGCCTATGGAAGTGAAGCGGTCATACCGGCAGAAGTTCATATGGCTTGACCTCGATCTCATTGATGAGGTAAGGATGGATGCGGAGCAAAGGACAGCAAGATACAAGAATCTTATGGCCAGGCAGCATGATTCCATGGTGAAACCCAGGCGCTTCAGCATAAGAGACCTCGTTCTTAAAAGAGTATCCTTGGCAACTAGGAACTCAGCTCATGGAAAATTAGGACCCAATTGGGAAGGACCATACAGGGTAGTCAACTGCAAGAGGCAGGGGTCATATTACTTAGAAGCTCTGGACGGACGAAAGCTAGAGCATCCTTGGCATGTGGAGCACCTGCGAAGATACTATCATTAAAGGTCGTGGACGAAGCTGATCAAGGACGAGGTTACAATGATGGACGACTCTACTACTATTCAATAATATCTTCTAGTTCTTATTACTGCTATGGTGTGTACTAAGAATAAAGGTGCACTAGTTTTTATACTTTTGCACCATCTACGGACAAATTTGTGAAAGACGAGGTTATGTATTTTACATATTTTCCTAAGTACTTTCATAATGTAATAGCTTCTAAGCAGGTGCCGTGATTATGAACATGCTTATATAATATAGTTTGGATTTTGAATGCGTTTTATGCATAAAGTCTAACTGCCATGGTAAAACCCACAAGGAGGGCAAAACCTTAAGAAGAATGAAAAATCTTTGGACGCAGGGATGTAACATTCACAAGCTTTCCTCAAAACGATGATAGTGCTAAGGCACAAAAATTATATAGTGAAGCACAAGTCCATGGACGAGCATCCAGCCAAGACACAGGTGCTCTAGGACGAATCAAACACTACAAAACGTCCTTGACAAAAGGCGAAGAGCCCAATTTATGGACAAGGCAAAAGCCAAGCTTATGGACGAGGCAAACAAGCCAAGCCTATAAACAAGGCAAATGGGCCATGCCTATTGATGAAATAAACGTCTGACAACTGTTGTCACTTCGTCTATAGAAAAAAATGAACTAATAACATCCGTCTATAGAAAGACGGATGAACTAATAATATCGTCCACAAGAAAAGTACAAGGACTAGGGGTGTGCAGAAAACCCACCGACCCGCCAAACCCGACCCAACCCGCCGGGTTGGGTCGGTTTTTAGGGCTTGGTGGGTTGGGTTGGGTTATAAAATTTTTTTTTGTAGCGGGTCGGGTTGGGTTATGGGTCATAAAATTACAAACCCGCCAAACCCGACCCGACCCACCCATATTTTAATATATATTTAAAATATATTATATATTTAATAAATATTTTTTTTTAAGTTAAAACCTAGAATATATAATATAAAATATATTATATAATATAAAATAAAATCCTACAAACATATATAATATAAAATCCTATTACTTTCTTTAATATATATTTAAATATATTATATAATTAATAAAAAAAATATAGGTTCAATTTAATAATAATAAAAAATAAAAAAAAAAGTCTAACCCATGGTTCAACCCGACCCATGTGGGTTGGGTTGGGTTGGGTTAGACATATGTGATGGGTCGGGTTGGGTCGAATTTTTTTTGACCCACCATGGTGGGTTGGGTCAAAAAATTCCCTCAACCCGACCCAACCTGACCCATGCACACCCCTAACAAGGACGACCCTTCAATACTTAAGAAATATACAAATTTCAATCACAACAATGACAAAGAAGGGCAATCGCATCCATATAATAGCAAATAACGAATAAAAATAAACATTCATCGAAGTTTTAAGAAGGGTAGACGACCACCGTCTAAAAACCCTTGTAAATTAAGCCTTAAAGGCAATTGTTAATAAACTCGTCTATAACACTCTAGACGAGGTAATTGTACTCCAATATATTTCAATAAAAAAAAAATTTTAATTTACATCAAAGACATCTCAGACGGGTGGAGTGTTGGCATTGGGCTCGTCTTGAGGTGGCAGGGTGGTAGCGTCGTCCTCCACATTCACATCTTCAGAGCTGGTCTGGGCGAGGGAACTTGTAGACGCCCCACCAAGGTTGAGCTTGATAGAGCTGAAGTCCACTTCGGGGAATTTGTCCATCGCGTCCATCCTAAAATCTTCGAAGCCAGCTGCATAGTTGGCATCCATTGAATCAGTGAATTCTTTGGACGCCTTGAACTCCGCAACGACGTCTCCTTTAGCGTTTTGAAGAAGGGATTCAAGCTCGTCGTTCCTCTTTTGAAAGAAGGCAAGACGATCATCCTTCTCATGCACTTTGGTCTCCAGCTCAATGACGCGGATTTGCAAGTTCTCCGCATCGTCCTTGGCCTTAGCTGCCACCTCTGCCCACCTCTTGGACTCGTCCCTTCCTTTCTGGACCGTGTTCTCCAACAACACCCTCGTCTTGTTCAGCTCAGTTGCTTGCCTAAACGCGGCAATGAACTTAAACATTGTCTGCATAGAAAACTTTATTAGAATGCATGCAAAAACTAATTGCAAAACGAGACAAAAATATAAAACCAACATACCTTGAAAAGGTCATGAACACCGGAGCGCTCAAAATCCTTCAACGACATGTTGTAGCATGCCGTTATGTCTTCGTCCGTTACAGCCTTCTCAAATTTTTCCCAAGCCAAGTCCTCGTCCTCAAGAAGATTGTGAGGAACTTGGAGAGAAGGTTGAGACGAGGTTGGAACCATAGACGGGATGGGCGAAGAAGGAAGCTCTGGGTCAACGTCCAAAATTTGAACTAGGTGGCTGGGAGGGACGAGGAGAGAGCCAGGCTGATCCTTAGCTTGGACGTCTTGAGGCTTGGACGACTTAAGCTTGGCCTTCTTATCCTTGCGCCTACTTGGGAGGTTTCCCAAATCTACGCCTAACGAAAGGCTCTTCCTCTTATCGCCAGAGGCTGGACTAGGATGGGACTTAGTTCCAGCCCCAGTTCCCTCGTCCATCACTTCCTTACCCTTGTTCTGCTTCATCGTCGCCATCCCTACAAGTAAAGACGTCAAAAAAAAAAAAAAAAAAAAAAAAAAAAAAAAAAAAAAAAAAAAAAAAAAAAAAGAGACAGAAGACGAGAGAAGAAACTTACGTCTTCTAACAGTAGCCTCGTGTGCAATCGCCTCGTCTGAAGGGTCAGGACCTAAACCCCAAGTCGCGAGACGCTGTAAAGTAACTAAAAATGGAAGGTCCTGTCACCGTAAAGACGAGCTTTTTGGACTCGTTCCAAATAGAACCTATCCGAATGGGGCCGTCTAACACCTTCAAAAATGAAATAAAACAAAAACACGTTAGACGACCATAACCAAGGACGAATGCAACAAATGCAATAATAAAGTGCATACCTTCAGGATGAAGGTTCCCTATCTCTCTTGTATAGGGAGGGAATGGATCCTTGTCAGTGTCACTAGAACGGCCAGCCCAGAAACCAGAGATGAAGAAAAACTCCGTCTTCCAGTTTCTGTCTAACGTGACTAAAGACTTAATCAATCTACAGTCTTTACCCCTGGCTGTGAATTGATAAAAACCAAGGGACTGGTTAATTTCGGAGGGTTTGTAATAGTAGAGGAACTCGTCCACGGTAAGAGGACGGTTCCCCTCAAAAACTTCCCTCCACAAAATTTGCATGGCTACTATCAACCTCTATGCATTGGGGTTAAATTGACATATACCTAAACCTAATCTAGAAAGCAACTCCCTGGCGAAGGCATTGAGAGGCAACCTCAAACCCCCTAGGAGGTAGGCCTCGTAAATGCCAACGCCAAAACGGGGTTGACAACACCACTCATCACGGACGGGTAGCCTAGGGTTCAAAAACTCGGGGATTTGGTACCTCGTCTTGAGAAGTTCCAACTTCTTCTCGTCCGTCTTAGATCCAACTCCTACAGCACAAGTATAAACTACCTCCTCCTCCTCGTCTTAAGTAGAGGACGAGGGAGCACTTGTGCCAGCCCTAGAACCAGATTTGGCCCTCGTCCTATGCTGTTCCCTAAACACCTCTAAAGGAACCCCTGGGACACCAGACGTATACTCGTCTGTGGTGTTCCCGTCACTACTGCTATTACTACTCCTAGAACTATCACTAGAGCCATTAAAGCTACTTGGGTCTTGGTACTCGTCTATGGCTTTAATAGTGCTATCGCTAGACGAGGAAAGGACTACCTCAGACATTTTTAAGGAAGAAACTTAAAATCTAAGGACGAAGATTGAAGAAAGTACCTGGAACTAGACGAGAGAAAACTAATTGAAGCAAGAAACTTCTAAACGAGGCGCTAAGACGAGGGAGATCGAGGAAGAAAATTTGAGAAAATGAGGAGGGTAGTGGAGGAATTCTACTATTTATAGGCATTGACCCCAGTACACAAAGCGATGCGACCAGCCAAAAAGTGACAAATGGCACGTCCCTCGAAAAACGAAATGACATGATTGGTCTCCAGTTAGATCATGACAAGTGGCACCTACAACAGCTGAAATAAAGATACCTGTCCAAAGAACGACGTCAATGGATATGATTCCTAGACGACCCATGGACAAGGGGGCAACTGATGGGGTGTGGTAAAATACAACTGCTAATTTGTCCATGGAAATCGTCCAGGACGAGCAATGTGCTCTAGACGAGGTAAGCTGTCTTGGCTTCCTCAAGACGAGGTAAGCTGTCTTGGCTTCCTCAAGACGAGGTACGCTGCCTTGAAGACCTTAGGACGAGGTAAGCTGCCTTGAAGACCTTAGAACGAGGAAGTATGGACGACACGTGGACACTTGGAAAATTTATAGTGTAAAATGTCTCCGTATTATACGAGTAACCTCCAGTAACCGTTGTGCACAAAAAGGGTAACTCTTAAACGGTTGGAAGTTATATTCAAATACAAACCTCCTCAATTCAAGGGGATGTTACAAATCCGATAACCACTCTTAAGACACTATATAAACGCTGGTTCAGACCGGGAAAAGATACATGAAATCATTCCTAAAAAGTTGGAACTTGAAAATAATTGAGAGAAAAACTGATTTTGTCATCGGAGGGTTATTGGCCGGCAACCCCGGTCACCTTTGATTACTTCTCTTTCTTTTTCAGGCTACCCAGATCAACCGTGAGCCCTCTCTAGTCTGAAGTATCCAGCCTACTGATTTTCTTCACATCATCATATATATATATATATATATATATATTATATAATTAAATGGGGTCTTTGTGTTCATGAGCATATTTAGGAACACATTATTATGGTTAAGCTTGACTCATTTAATAATCAACCCTAAACTTATGCCTTGAACTTAACTTATTTTCTAAACAAATAAAAATAAACAAGCTTTTTTCCAAACTAAATTCGAGCTGTTCATAATTCATAAACAGCTTCATTCATTTACAACCTTACGTGAGAGGTAGACAAAATAAAATAATTTTCATTGCTGAAAGGTTTTTCCTTATCTTTTCTTTTACTAATTGACATGAAATTCTTTTCAAACTTTTGAAAAAAATTACATTTTAAATTTAATAGTTTTGGAGAGTTGAAAAGGTAACAAATTAAACCTTGAAGCCAAATGAGATGAACAACATTAAGTTCATGTTAGGACTATAGTGGTAGCAATTCTTGTTAATGAGTCATGTTCAAGGTAATACTGAGGTAATGGTATTCAAATACATAGTTCAATCATAATCCGATTCATTTACTAATCATGTCAAAATGTCTAAATTCAATAAGTGTGTTGGCTCAACGTAACACATTTTGACTCATATAGTGTAAAAATATAGTTTTTTTTCCTTTGTTTAGGCTAACATTCTTTTTCTTTTTATTATGGTCATCGCATCTATTTCTATGTAGAATCAGAAAATGACAATGTACAAGGATGCATTACATTTACGTGCATTATCAGATCCCAAGATAAGGACACTTGCCCTTTGTGCCTGCTTCAAATTAGAAGGAATACTAATTAAATAATGATTCTCGTCAACAACTTTTTTACAAGTTTTTATCTACTTTTTATATCTTTTTGTCATTTTTGACAATTTTTTACCAGTTTTTATCCTTTTTAACAACTTTTAGCTTTAGTGCTTGTTAACATTTTCCATTAAAAGTAACAAAATGTTTTCATTTTTTGCAATTAATTTTAGTTATGAGCAATGTTAAAATCACAACAAATTTCATAATATTTTTTATAACAATTATGTTGACAAGTTTTTACTAGTTCTTATCTTAACTCACTAGTCCATCACTAATATCACTTTTTTACCTACCATTAACAGGATACCAGATCAGTAAGATGTGATTTTTTTTTTTTTTTTTTTTTTTTTTTTTTTTGTTTATAGAATTTCTCTTCAATCAAACCAACTTACTTAAATAAACAAAATTTTTTTTTTAAAAAATTTCTGACCTTGCACAAAATGGAAAATGGTTTTTAGTATCTCTTTGTATTAGCATTTTCTTAATTAGTAAAGGAATAATTTTACACCAAAAAAATAAAAAATAAAAGTGAGATTTTAAAAAGTTTTACGCAAATAAATAAGTTAGATAATTTCTCTATTTAAAAAATAATAATAACATAATAAAAAAAATAAAATAAAAAACTATTCCAGACACATAGATACAAGACAACACTTTTGGCAATGAACGTGTAAATTTGATTCATCTTTCGGAAGAAGGTAACCACCCCATTAAATCAACTTCAATTGAGAGGCTCATCTCTACCCCTTCAATGGAAATTATTTTCCAGGGAGATTTATTATATTTTGATATCTCAAAACTGCTCAGTAACCAATCAGACTAGTACGAAAACGCTAGGCGGGTGCTCATTTGAAGTTGCTGTAAAATATTCCAATTATCTTTTTGAATTTCAGTTCATGTTTACAAGATTTCCCACCAGAACCTATTCTAAGAAAATTTGGATCTTCCTTGTAAAGACAATCCAATCATGCAGTTCAATCTCATTGATTTACATTCTCTTCCACAATATGCTGAATTTTCACCTCCACAATTGTGTCACATCATCCAACATCAGGGATTGATGTCAAGGTTTGATGTTGAATTCCCATGAGATGAATGGATTTTAAGAGTCCAAAGATATACAGTGACTCTACTGGATTCCAGGAAGAAACATTTTCCAACTCGACTAGTAAAGTTTCTTTTAGTTCCTAGTTTCAAATGGGAACAAGGCCCTGCAACCAGCAAAACATAAAATCATACAACCCAAACATATTAAGGATTATTTTTCTATAATAAACATATTAAGGATTTGCTATATGTGACATTGTTAAAATAATGAATTGGAGAAAGCAGTTTTTATTAGATATTTCAAATTTTACTAATTTATTAATAGAAGACACAGCACATACAAAAGACCAATACAAGATCCCACCCGCAATTTCATTATGAAAAACACATCGACCCATCAGTTGATAACCTCAAGACATCAATTATGTCACACATGCAGAAACATCAAGAAAATAAAACTATTTCAAATCAAACTATTGAGTATATCCCTGTTCCTGGAGGACTCACCATCTTGTCAGGATTGTAGATGATAATCAAGGGTAAAAGCATGAATATCAGAAGGACTTGTGCCAGGCCTGACAATAACCATTAGCAAAGAATCATATGTGACAATTATGAACATCATTCAAAAATTCAAGATATTCCAGGTTCAAAACATTCATAAGAGTTGAATTCTATCAAATTCAACAAAGCCTTGCATCAACTATTTATATAGTGCAAAAGGAATTCAATAACAATTTTATGAAGCATCTTGAGGATGGACTCTAATTAGAAGCATTGGACTTACCAATGAAATTTCCAAATTGACCTCATTCACTCCCTCATACATCAAAATTTCAAAGAACTGAAACTCTCCCTTTTTCTTTAAGCTTCTTTTCATCCCCTTCAATTCGTCATTTACCTTGGTTATCCTAATTTTTCAAATAACCCTAAAATTTCTATCACCAATTGGTTTACTCAATACACTCCAATCTTTTGTATTACTTTCATTAAGAAGTTTATTAAAATAATTTTTCCATCTCTTTAATCTGTTCTTATACTAACACATTTTGATCTTCATCTTTATTGCACTTGACATCATTCAAGTCTCTTGTTTTCATTTCCCTTTATCCCTTGTCTTATCAAGTTTATAAATATTATTTCCCCATCATTAGTCTCCAAAATAAGAACGAGAATTGTAACTAAAACTGAATGTATGGAAACTTAAACTTGATTTTGCACTTAAACAAACAGCATGACCATACACGTATAGCATAGATCTAATAGCACATAATTGACATGCATTTGTATTTTATCCTTCACCAAAAAAAAAGAGACTGTAACATTACTTTTTCCTTGTTCATTAGTTTAGGGGACCAACTTATGCATTAAGGTACCAGAGTTAAAAGTTTCCTCCCAAAAAAATTTGCATAAATCTCTACCTCTTTTTGATTGTACCATAGTGGAACTTTGGTTTTCCAGCTTTAACATCTTCAATATACTGCAGCCACAAAAGATATGGCAACAGGATATAAGATTTATGTCTGACGAAGAGTTTAATAATAACAATAAAGTTTCATTTTTCAAAATTGGTCCATACCAAATTCAAGGTAACAAACATTGATGAGAATGCCAGGGAATTAAAAGGTATATCATTGAGGGCAAAAAGCTGGCATTCTGATGATTCTGGACCTGGTGAGAACTGGGCCTTCTTGAGCTTTGCCAAGAATATTATGTAAGTCTGTTTCAAATAAGGTATGATGAATTACGCAGACATCTTTAGCTAGTACACAAAATCCGTATGAGCTAAGTAAAAAGATGTTCTCCCTTACTTGGCCAATAAGAGGAATATCCAACTGAGCAAAAGGAGACAGCACTTCCACTTCTGCATTTGCTTCTTCCCAGGTTTCCCTGATTGCCCCTTCTGCAGCAGATTCCCCTATTTCCATGTAGCCAGCAGGAAGAGTCCTATTCAATAACACCCAATCGTCAAATTAAGATTATGGTTGAAAACAATGATACTAGAGGCAACCTTCATCATAACAGAAAATGTGTAAGCACCCCAGTTTGTGTTTTGGAAGTATTATCTTTTTTTTTGTTGTTTTAGGAAATGATTGTGAAGAAGAACCAAAATGAACAAATAGGTTAGTCCTTCCCCAACTAAAACTACATACATGTACATACATACCAAAGACCATAAGATGGTTGAATCTTCCGCTTGCAAAGTAGGACCTTGTTATCATGCTCAATGAGGCAGCCCACAACCTTTAAGTATCAATCAAACAATTATTAAGCAAAAGGAAACCAAATTAAGGAGAAGGTAATTAGACTTTGCATTAGAGCACAAATAAGAATGAGGACCAAACATAAATAACAAACACATTAGCAGCAAAACTTTTCCAATCCATTCATACTTACAGCTATAAATAAATAACCCAACTCAACTATCAACCATATTCATTTTTTCACATCAGTAACTGACTTTATTAAGAACCAAAATTATAAAGGATAGATATACAACGAGAATAGGTGAGCATGTCATACAAAATTTGCAGAGTAATCCATAGGACAAACCAATTTCTATCGCAAAAAGAAATAGAGATGAAGAGGCTCAAAATCTAAATTTACAATGTGGATGCTCTCATCATCATTATACAATTTCTTGATACTGATTCACTGCTCTATAGATTGAATCCTTGAAAATTCAACTAGTGTGGCCTAGGTTGTGGAATAAGTGCCTGCAAGCAACAAATGAAAGATACCATTCCTTTTCCCCAGAAGTGCATTTGGAGTACAAAGGTACCTAAGAGAGTGTCTTTCTTTTTATGGACAGCAGCTATAGGTAGTATTCTTACCATTGATAAACTAGTTCTTAGGTGATTACCTCTGGTTAATTGGTGTTGCATGTGCCGGTGTGATGAGGAAATTGTGAATCATCTTCTACTCCATTGTAAGCTTGCCTATGCCTTGTGGAGTGAAGTTTTTTTCATATTTGGAATCCAGTGGGTGATGCTGAAGACAGTAGCTTCCCTTCTTTTTGGCTGGTGGAATTGGCCAGGGAAGCATTCATCTAATATTTGGAATATGGTGCCAACTGGTTTGATGTGGTTAATTTGGCAGGAGCGTAATAATCGTACTTCTGAAGATACTGTGAGATGCATAGATCTTTCGAAGCCTATACTAATTGGGACCTTTTTTACGTGGGCTAAAATTTGGGGTTTTACACAATGTATGTCCTCCTTATGAAATAAATCTTTGATTACCTATCAAAAAAAAAGAAAGATATTCTTGTCCACCAACCCCTGTGCACCCCTGTGCTAGCAGACAGCATAAAGTTGCTTTCTAAAATCTAGCTAAGCAATCACAATTTTCTATTTCTTTTTCTTTGATAAGCATAAATTAATGTAATTATTCATGTAACAAGTATACTGTGGCAACTGGTTTAAGCTTAAAGAGAGGGGAAAACATTATAGGACTCACAACAGTTATCAAAGTTGCTGGAAAACTGATAGATATCTGGACATCTAGCATAGAATTCACCAATCCACTGTACTTTACTTTGCATATAAAAATATTAGTAGTTTCATGTAAAGAAAACAACAATTAATGTATCTATGGCAACATTTACAGAGATCCCAATATGCCGTTTTGTAAAGCAACAAAAATAGACTTATTTTAATGCTTAAAAAAATGAATTGATTTTATTTCAGTAGGGATCCCATACACCTTGAAAGGAAAAATTATAAGTTATAAGCAAATAAAAGTCCATCTATGCTAAGAGCCTCATGGCTCAATTGGTTGGCACCTCTTGTTGTTTCCAAGACATCCAGTATTCAAACCCCCCCTCCCTCATTGTAGCTATCAAATTATCCACACAAAATTTAAAAAAATAAAAAAATAAAAAAATAAAAAGTCCATTTATTTCTGGATCTGCAATTTCACAAATCAAAAGAGAGTTTCACCCTATAGTAATTGTAATTGAATAGTATTACCATTTTTGGGTTCTGATAGGCAATCTTCCCACAAATTGTGCAAATAGCTCTCATCTTCTCCTCTCCAGAAGGTATCTCGTGCTTTGTTGGGCCACCACACCACTGACAGAAACTGATCTTATGAACATTTCCCTGCATAATAGAAACTAGAAGAATGAGAAAGAGTAGAGAATAAACAACTGAAAAAAATTAAAGAGACAGTTAATCGACGGTATAGGATTTATGGTTTACATTTTGAAAACTTTTACAGGACACATGACAGATTAGAGTTTAAATATACCAGTAAACAATGATCTTTGGCAACAAGAAAAATTGGATTTGTAGATAATTTCACCACAATCATGTGTCTCAACATTCAAAAGTAAGGTAAACCTCACACCTAGAAACAGACCCACAATCATCTGACACACTGAGGACTATGTCACTAGGAAACCTTTTTTTTTTTTTTTTTTTTTTTTTTTTATGATGTGGAACCTCACCAAGGCAGGGCCCTTTGGACCCACCCCTAGAGAATACACCACATTACATGACCCTAACCACCAAAATTATATATCAGGTAATGAACTCCTAGTGGGGATTGAACTTAGGATGTCTGGGTCTAGAGTTCATTCCAAGCCTCCAAATACTATAAACTCACTAGAAAAATTCTACTGATGGACAAAATAATTTAAATTCTTACCTTTCACACCACCCTCTATCAAAGTTAAGAAGAGATTAAGATACTTACCAAAAAAGAAAAAGTTAAGAAGAGAATAAGAGGATGGGGAGCCACCTTTTTCTACATGTATGAGATTTGTACTACCAATACATTATCTCTAAAAGTCATGGTTTTCAATTCAAAGCTATTTCAAGGCCTTAAGGTCAGCAGGTGATTGTTCTTCTCCATGGAGAAGCATATGAAGAGTTAAAGCTCCACCAAGAATGGCTTTTTTAACTTGGACAACTGCATTGGGAAATTTTTGACAACAGACAAATAGGTGTTGCATGTGTAAGTCAAATCAGGAGTTACTGGGTCATCTTGGAAGGGGCATTTCAGCAAGTGGAGTAGTCTTGAAACTTGGAAAGTTATTCCTTTATGTTTAATGTGGAGCAATTGGAGAGAAAGGAATCCAGATACTTTCCAAGGGAGTGGCTTATCAGCAATGAAGCTGAAGTTTTTATTTTTAAGGTCCCACACAATTTGACTTTGGCTGCTCTTCCACAAAATCTTTAGAGTTTCTTGACTGTTGAAATTTTAGATGCTAATTTTTTTCCCCTTTTTGGCTCTTCCTTACTATACTTGCTATCAAAAGTGAGGCAAAATCATGTGACTTAACCACAATCGGACAACTTAATCGTCAATTCTTCTTTCACTTACAAAAAACCAAGAGAGGTTGCATAAAAAATCGAGAGCAAAGAAGTTTTGGCAAAAGGCAGAAAAAGCTATTGATCATGTACTGATATAATGTTGTAATAGCAGAAGCTCTGATACCAATTTGTTGCATGAACAGGCATCTGAATAGTACTCCCACACAAGATAATCCACACAAAAGTGGCAAGCTGAAAGCATATACTAACATCTATTGAGGCTCTACAAAGAAAAAAAAAAAAAAGTTTACAAAGGGTACCTAAGCTGAAGTTGGCATCTTTTCTTAAACCCATTTGAGTCAAAATTCTTTCAACGCATTTGTTATTAAAAAAAGAAGAAGGCAAAAACTCAAATCCCTAGCCAGTATCCAACCAAATCCAATAAACAAGAAAGAGTTTGAAAAATTACATAAAACAATAAAACCAGCAAGCAAATTACAAGAGCAACTTCCTTCTCCAACCAATCATTAAGAAAACTCAATAACCAGAATGTTTCTTAAATTAAATTGAACCTAATTATGCAACCTCGGCATTACCAACATACCTCAAAGTCACTATGTTATAACCCACCAATTCAATTCAAAAACCCCAATTGAACCCATCAAATATAAAGAAAGTAGCTAGCAGAAAATAAAACTCACAGATGAAGAAGACTGAAAAGCAACAGGTGATGATGAAGAAGCGGAAGCTGCATCTGGGCTTGACTCGGAACGAGCACGAAATCTTCTGAAAGAAGGGGTCTTGCAAGCTGAAAAGGAACAGTTGTTCGTTCTGGCTGCTCTTGTAGAAGATGAAGAATATGAAAATGGTCTAGTAGAGACAGAAATGAAGGAAAACCCACCACTGCTACTGGTACGAGTTTTCCAAAGTAACCACCCAGATGAACTACAACCCAGATTCTGTATTGCTTTCAGCATATTATTATTACACCAAAAAATGTAACAAAAGGGGAAATGTTTATGATTATGGGTTTGGAAATGGAAATGGAAATGGAAATGGAATTGGATTTATATTAAAATACAAGCGGATCCCGCGTTAACTCGGCCAGTTTTATCTTATATATAACAATATGCGAGTTGTTGAGTCTGGTGTGAGAGTTTCGTAAACTGGTTTTATGTACGAATGCTTGCTCTTTCTGGTTTGATCTTTTTCCAAATTGGGACGACAAGTGTGCCTCTTGATCTTGATGACCATTGTTTGTTTGATTGTTTTTGTCTCCTTACCTTACTTGTGTTACGGCCTTGTAATTTGCAGGTAACCTTTGACCTATCAAATCTTGCCACTTCAGCATGCATAATCCGCAGCACATCTCCCAAACTCGGACCCACAATTCCAATCAATTTTATATTTAGTTTTATATATATATATATATATATATATATATAATTAAAATGGAAAAAAAATCCATTTAAATTCTAAATTTGATTATAATTATTAATTAAATTTGCAACATGTGCCCTGTTTAAATTTTTTCAATTTTTTTTCTAAGTGAGTTAATATTGTGCAAAAAACGAAGAGCCTAATATAAAAACTCAAAAAAGAAAGAAGTAAACTCATGTGTATATTAAAAAAAACCCAAAAAAAAAAAAAAGTAAAACTCATCTATGATTTAAAAAAAAAAAAAATGTAACTCTTATACCAAGCATAAAACTCATATATGTGTATAATTGTAAAATATATATATATATATATATATATATATATTAATAGGTAAAACTTAAAGAAAATTCAATTAGATTCTACAATTGAAATTCAATTTTGCGCCATGTGTCCAAAAGTATTTATTTTTTCAGAGTTTTATTTCTTAATTTTGAAGCAAATTGTGGGACCACATCATTACTATTCATCCAAATAAGTTATTGAACCGTAAAAAAATCTAGAATTAATGAACCGTAAAAAAAAATAAGAAAACAAATTTGTTTCACAATATCAAAAATTAAGAATTCATTAAAAAAATATAAATATGGATAATGTACATTTTCTACCTAATAATATTCTTACTTAATTTTCTAAAGATTTAAAAAAATATAAAAATAACTATATATCAATAGTATTTAAATTATATATATATATAGGAATTATATTATACATTTTAACATATATCTTTTAAGTATATTCATGCATATGCATGGGATTACAAACTAGTTGTTTTTAATTTTTAATTTTTTAGAAAATAATTGTTTCTAATTGTACAGTACATATGCACAGGTTATACACTAATTTATTTTACTATAAAAGCCTTGTAGGTAGTTATTATACTCGGCCCAACCAGTTAGACTAGTAGCCCAATGAATTGCTACCTAGTCAGTGTTGATTAATAAGAGCACTTACGCAATTGAACCAATAAAACTCACTAAGACCCAACTACTTTCTGGCAACTCGTGCAATTTGGATGGGTTGTTGTGACCCATTTGGTTTTATAATTTTAAATAAAATCTGTGTTTTTTCGAGTGTATAAAAAAATACGGAAAATATTTTATACCATGAGGAGTGTTTAAGTTGGTCAGCAAACTCAATCAAACGAAAAATTATTTTCCCTTGATTATAAAATTAAGGGCTCTTTAGTGTAAAATAGATTACACTTCTATCTTATATTCAAACGATTTACATCTTCTACCCGAGAGAGAGAGAGAGAGAGAGAGAGAGAGAGAGAGAGAGAGAGAGAGAGAGAGAGAGAGAGAGAGAGAGAGAGAGAGAGAGAGAGAGAGGGCTCACCGCTGCTCCATTATGACCCACCCAACATGACCAAATCGGACCATCGTGATCTCAATAAGGCCTTTGAATCGAACCACTGATTTTGTCACTGTCGCCTCATGCTTGTTGCCATCGCCTCAAGCTCGCCATCACTGCCTCTAGATCAAACCAACAAGATCTCTCTCTCTCTCTCTCTCTCTCAAGTTTAGGTTTGTGGAAGATAGATTTTTTGTTCTGTTTTGTGTTTCTTTGGTTTTATATGTTGGGATTTTTATTATAATATTTGTTTGGAAGCTAGAAAAATATGAAAAATTGGTAGAATATATGTATTCTAGATTATTTTCAAAAATACAACACAAACACATGAAACTATTTTCCAAAGCTTTTTTTGGAATGCAACCAAACACTTAAAAATATTTTTTCTTCCTAAAAACATTTTCACCTAAAATTATTTTATACTCGGGAAATATTATATATATATATATATATATAACCAAACATGTCCAAAATTACATTATGGATTTATTGTAGTACCTTTTTCAAATTTGGAGCTTAATGAAAAAAATATATTCTACTAGCCTAATCACACACGCAAAACGGGGCTCTTTTGTTTTAGTTTAGTGTCATAGTTTTTCATTCATTTCAATTTTTAGATTATGACAAAACCCAAAAAAAAAAAAAAAAAAAAAAAGCCTTAGAGTTGTCATTTAGAGAAATTAAATGTTTAGAAAAAAAAATAGAAAAATTAAACTATTTTTCAAAGTGGATTGAGAATTTTTTTTTTTTTTTAATTTTGGATAAGTTTATTTTAAAAACATGAATTAGTAGAAGGGTATCCTATTTTGTAGACATTTTAAGTAGAGTTTGAGATATATTTTTACTAAGTTGTTCCTAAGTTTTGTCTTTCTTAAACGTAAGTTTTATGGGTACTTCTAAATCACATAAAAGCCTAATTTAAAGAGGGAAATCTTGTCATAGATAATATAGAGAATGAGGTTAATAGTTGGCATTTCAATAAAGATAAAGCTTCAAGTTTTAACTTAGATTGTAATTCATGGGATTATAGTATCTAGTGAGATATGCAATATGCATAAAATATTACTTTGAAATTTAAGATATGCTTTTATTCTTACAATTTTGAAAAATATAATGTAAAAATTTTTATGATATCCTTTTAATTTTATATTTTTCTAGTGTTTTTACTTGTGAAATCTTTAATTTTTTTTTTTTTTTTGAAAAACATGAAACCTTGAATTTGAATTATATTAGGTGACTTGTTTTATACATAATTTTAATTAATTATTTAGGTACGTAAAATTGCTAATTTTAGAACTCTTAAATTTTAGCTAAATTTAAAAAAAAAAAAAAAAAAAAAAAAAAAAAAAAAACATTGTCTATAAAATGGGAACATCCCTAAAAATTTTAAGCACTACTCATACATTTAAGAGACATTTAATTTAAACTCAAATGCAAATACTCTAACATGTTTGAATTCCACTTCCCATGTTTGACTCCTTAAAAAATGTTTTACTTTCAAAATTTAAAAATTTAATTTTATCCAAAAAAAAATTTAAAAATTTAAACTACTCTATAACTTGTAATTAATTTATTTTACTTATCCGGGTTTTTCTTTCTTCAACTAATCACAAAAGTTGGGCAAAGGATAGAATCGTAGAACAAGTTAAACAACCAAAAATATATATTAATTGCATAGACAAGGCAAAGATGCATTCTAGGAGTTTCACGATAGCTTGAATAGAAAGACTACTCAGTATTCAGTACTCACAGAGTCAGAGCATGGTTCTCAAAAGGGTGAATTCTTCGTAAACTCTTTTTAAGCATCAAGATTCAAGAGTCACGTTAGTTTCACACCATTTTTTACATACGCATCAATATTTTCCAAAACATTTTCTAGGAGTTTCACAACAGATTGAGGAAAATTTCCGCAAGCAACGACTCAAAAGGTACGTTTTGGCCTTTTTTGGTTTGATACTAAAGTCTTTTTTTTTAACAGGTATTATTTTAACATTTATGAGTAGCTTTCAGTGTGATAATTTTTCATTAATGCCAATTTGAAATTAATAAAAAATTATGATACTAAACCCAAAAAAAATCCCCATAGCATGCGTGAAATGAATGGGATAAGGCAAGCTTATTTATGAAACTTTAACGTATTTTTAGATATCTTTAATTTTTTATATAGCTATACAATTTTTTTTATAGAGAGTATCAACCTAAAGCGTCCGCTCTTGATAATGACTCTTTATCAATAGACCAGAATTGAACACTAGATCTTTTATTCAACCATTAGAGGTTTTACCAATTGAGTTAACTGGAATCCACTATATAAGCAATTTGATTGATAACCCATTGGTTGAACCAGTGACCTAATAATGCGGCTCTTAGATTGGGTTACCATTCTATCTAAGTTTGAGGCTTTTTTTATATTTTTTATGGTGTCATAATTTTTCATTCATTCCAATTTGAGATTTACCCGTTTTCTCATTAATATTACACTTTAAGAACTACTAATACAACCAAGATGAGTGTCATGAGGCTAGCTTAAAAATGAACAATATTACATGTGTATTTTGTAGCCAAAAAAAACACACACACGCACCTATGTTTTTATTATATATATATATATATTGAGAATCTAATTTATAAGTGAATAAAGCAATTTGAAAATCAACAGGAGAGTGGCCCTATTTTTTAAGCAATGTTTTAATGGGAGTTAGAGTTGTATTTTTACCAAATTGTGCTTTAGTTTTGTCTCTACTTAAACATAAGAGTATAGGGGCATTTTTGAACAAAAAAAATGAGAAACCCAACCAGAGGAAGCCTTTTAAATAGTAGTATAGATATAGATAAAGACAATGTCACAATATATTGTTTGAAATCTAAAAATTTGTGTTCCTTCCAGCTTTTTGCACTCATGCCTTATTTATGCAACTAGACTAAAACAAACCAACTATCACACACAAACACACACAGACACACACACACACACAAACTTTTTGTTGATTAATATGGTCTACCATTTAAGGGTACAAACTACAAACTATTAACAATTGTGGGGGCCTTTTTTGCACCATTGGGCGTTAACCCTTTCTGCTACGCTATAGCCTGTTAGTCTAAGGTAAGACAGTTGGAACTAGCCTTGCTGGGGCTACGCATCAGGCTAACTTGTGCACAAGTCAGGCTTACCCAATGTAGACGAGGAAGGGGATCTGAATCATAAGGTGTACAAAATGCGGTGTCTACAGTGGGGGTTGAAAAATATTAAGAGAAAAAACTAGAGAAGAGTTAGAGAAGGACAAAGTCATGTTGTACTTTTCTTTTCTTGCTACCTCCCCATACCTCGAGAAAGCAATCTGTATGTCACAAAACTTCTCATCTGTAATCCTATTTTCTTAATCAGTTGTATTTCCACACTGTTTTTGTGATAAATAAATTGTGCAAGCCAGTTACCTAGAAATCATACCATTTTATCAAATTGTGTTTCATTTATTGAGTTTTCGACTCCCACAAGAACTATAGAAATAAAAAATGCAATAAATAAAGGGAATGGGGGATGAACATAATGTAAATGAGATGACAAGTAAAGTAAAAGGGGGAATGGGGATGAACATAAATGTAAATGGGATTGCAAGTAAAATAAAAGGGGATGGGGATGAGCATAAATGTAAATAGGATTGCAAGTAAAATAAAGGGGAATTGGGATGAACATAAATGTAAATGGGATTGCAAGTAAAATGAAGGGGGTGGGATAGACACAAATGTAAATGGGTAACAAATATAACAATATAGATAAATGAACAATAAAGTAAATGGAACCACAAATGTTCCTAGAAGCCTAGAAGAGATGAGACTTCTTCCCCCTATGGATATTTCTCACATAATGTCTAAAATAAGGTTCAATACCCATCTAGGAACTCACAATAATATCACAATCACCAACAAATAATATATGGACAAGAGAATAGAGAGACAAATACATACAACAACAAAGATAAAGAGTTAGGAATTTAAAGCAAGAAATTAAAAGAACAAGAAGTAAAATAAGCACTTTCATATATAGAATGCATGATATTACAAAGGAAAAAGAGAGAAAAAGGATGGGTGTAGCTATATGAAAGCTACCACATCCCTATACAATTTACCCACTTGCCAAAAGATTACAAAAAAAAATAATAATAACAATAAAAGTGGCTGAAATTTTCGGAGGGTTCCTAAAGAGAAGAGAGAGAAATTTTTTTTCAGATTATTTCTAGGATTTTCTTTCTTCTGATTTTCTAGTATTTTTTCTCTTAAAATTTATTTCCTAGTCTCCAAAAACTTATAACTTATTTTTTACAATATGGGAGGGGGTATTTATAGGGAAAAAGGAGTGGGGTGGAGGCCATGTGATAGTGTTCCAGGCAGCTATGTGATAGTGTCCTGGAACACCACCACATGGCCTCCTACTTGTACTCCAAGTTTTGGCTATTTTCTCATTTTCCTAGTTTCTGATCTGATCTTCACACTGCTGTTTAGAGGCCTTTTCGAGCTCTGATTTCTTTAAATTGTATATCCTTTGAAAGTGTTGGATGTCTAGTTTCCATAGGCTCTGACCTTGCAAGATTTGGAGCTACAATCGTCAAGATATCTCGTTCGAAATGGAAGTGACGCAATGTAGGAAATTCTGTGACGTTTTTTCTTGAAAAAGTCATTCTTCCAATCCATAGCAGATACTGTTGAGTTCTTTTTGTGAGAGGTAGTCGAAACCTCATACTTCAAGCTTATTCAAACAGATTGCTCTAGTTCTTACTCAATTGGTACAGTTTTTTGCGCGAAGTTGGCCCAAAAAGTCTTTTTGACTTGAAAAAAAGTGAAACATTTAATTAGGGTTTTGAAGTTTTATTAATATTTCATCCATTTTTTATCTCCAACTTTGGCCCGTAAACTATCTTTTTGATGAGACCTAGTTAGGATTTTTAGTCTTGTAATTCCTATCATAAGGGTCTTAAATGTTGTAACTTTTTGATTCACTATCTGGTTGTGTTGCATTTATTTATTACCCTTTTTGGCTTTGAAAATCATGGTTTGCATATTTTTTTGAATTTTTTCAGATTTTAATATTTGTTTTGACGTGTTGATTGGAGCCCGACAAAATACGACATCGATACAACCCGAGACGTCTGACCATCTGCCGTGGGAATGTCCTTTTGCTATAAACATCTGGGCTCTTTCCCCAGGAGATTGCAGAAATTATAAAAAAATGAAGTCCTTGCCTTCTTCACACTCTTTCAGATGCTACCCGATAAACTCACTCAGATTGAAGTGGAAAGATGGGCTGTAATATCTTTGGCTTTCTGAAATGCACGAAACAAATTTGAAATTTTACTTTGAAAAGTCTCAGATTCACCCGAAAATTATACTGGACAATGCTACTGCTTTGCTGGAGGAATACCAACGGCTTGTTGCGCCTCAGAGGCATACTTGAGTTTGAGTTTAATGTCCTTTCCTTAATTCATGTATTTCCCCGTATTTGTTAGATGTGTGGGGTTTTATTCCTGGATGTGGTTTTTGTCCAGACTTTGCTTGTATACTTTCTTTCTTTGGTTCATTTAAATACAATTTCTATCTGTTACCTCTAACAAAAACAAAAAGTGTCAAGTGTCATTACATCTATCATTTTGTATCAAGTGTCTTTCTCTGTAGATTCATGAATTTAAATTTAAAAAATATAATTGTTAAAAAAATTCATTATACTTCTATGCAAATTTTGTAATGTATAGTACTTCTAACCTATTTAAAACTATTTTAAGTCTTAAAACTACCTCTAGCCCATAATATTTAGATCTCATTCTATTTAAAACCTAGATATTCTTATAAAAACTTATTATTAGTTCAAATATGAATTTCAATGAAAAACTATTCAGTGTTCTAAAAACTAATTGTTCATATCTTATTTGAGAAATGCACACATGAAATAACTTAATCACATCACAATAACAAAAATTAAGTTAAGAAATAAGAAATATTTTTTTCCTAAAATAAAATAAACAAGCATGAATAATTTGTATGTTCTACCAAATAATAGTCTTACTAGGTTTTATATATATATATATATATATATGAATAGTGACTGGTGTTGTTCATGAATAGTTACTTGTCTGTTGGTACTATTCTGAATACTGACTAATGCTATCTAGAGTGAATTAATTGCTATCTAAATTGTAGCCTTTGTAAGGGTCCTGAGAGTCCTGGAAGGGGTCAAATGGAAAGTGGTTTATTGAAGCTTTTGAAGATGCAAGAAAAATCTTCTCTTCTGACTCTAACTTCTCTGACTGGAGGAGCAATTGAATCACAAGATTTTTAAGCGCTTTGCTAGATTTTCCAGCGACTTGGATGGAGTCTAGGCTAGACTGAGATCTTGATTTCTAAGCAATGGCCTTCTGAATTAGAGGGGGGAAGTCCTTATGGAGCTGATTGATGACCTGATCAATCTTAATGCTATCCCACCACTTAACTGAGAATTCCCTGTTTAACAACTTATTACAAATTGCATAGGACCACATGCTAATCCAATGGATACTATATTTGATAGTCATATGTAGAATTGCTGGAAACTGGGAATTATGCCTGTTAGCTTGGAATCTAAAACTGAAATACCTGAGGGCATCCTAGAGGGGTTCGGGGAAGATCTGGGGTACGAATTCAAACATTTCCCACCACTTAAGGAGCCATGTAGGTATTCGACTGGAGAACTTATTATCAAACATTAAGAACCATGAGTGATCAAAGTTCTTGTTCTGGTAAAATAGTACTTTCTTAAAGGCATCCATATAGTCATAATAGCTATACTAGAGTTCTGAACCTGTGAGAGATTTGAGACCTGTGAGAGTTTTAAGCAAAGAGGGGTGCTGGCCCCATTCTTTGCAACTGAAAAAATTGGTGATGATGAACTTGTGGTAGAAGACTGCTGAGGAGTCCCCTTTGTTCATGATGTTTTCTACTCAAGCAAACTTTTCCTAAATGATGATGCTCTTATAGAACTTGATATTTTTCTCTGGGTGCTTCGAGAGGTAGTGCCATACTAAGGGCAGAACTTCCATGGCTAGAGCTAAGGGATCCTTTATATGAACTAAATGAGTTTCAATATAAAAGATGTGCTAGACGAAGGGTTTCTTAACATAAGAAGACCTTCCTTTTCTGGTTAGGTGGAAAGATGGCTTTTGGGACTGTATGGGGCCAAAAGGTTCTTCTACAATGTATGGGGTGACTGCCCTAGGTGTTGGGGAAACTAAGGTTGAACTGAAACTGGCTTGACTATAAGGCAGCCTTTTGTAGTTTGGTTTCCGAATGGTGGAAATCATAAAACGGTTGGCTATGGTCACTGGGGAGACTAGTACTATTTGGCCAGGGTTCCTTGCCTGACTGGTACCACCAGGATTTTTCTGTTTAGGCAACTTTGGGGGTTGGGGTTTGTAAGGGTTTCTTCCTGGACATCTGGGTTTGGACTCTACAAAAATTCATGGGTAAGGAAATCAGGGATATTGTTTTGAGAACCTTCAATGAATTCAATGTCAAAGTCAAAAACTGAAAGGATGGCTTGCCATTGTGCAAAAATTTGTTTTGAACATCTTTTTCTAAAACATGTTTTGAGATTTACAATCAATCCTAATTAAAAACTCTTGATTCTAAAGATCACTTTGCAATTTTGAAATGAATAGTACTACAGATAAAATCTCTTTTTTAATAGTACTGTAATTAATATGAGTGGGAGTCCAAATCCCTGAATGGAAAGAGACTATTTGTTCTGGGGATGTAAGACTGTTATACTGGAGGAGAATGCCACCATAACCTATGTTAAAGGCATCTGTCTGGACAATCTTGAAGGAATTGACTGAAGGAATTCCTAAACAATGGAGTGTCTTGACATATTTTTTGACTTCTTGGACAACTACAGTATAGGTTGGAGTCCAAGGAGATGGGTTTGTTCGAAGTCTATCAAAAAGGGGTTTGCATTGCTGCCTGAGGTTTTGATAGAAATCAGAAATGTAATTGAGAGATCCTAGAAATCTCTGAAGCTGGGTTTTGTCCAGGATTTGGTCAGGAAACTTATCTGCAAACTGGATAGCCTTATCTATGGGTTTGATGATACCATAATGGATATCAAAACTTAAGAATCGAACTTTGGTTTGGAAAAGCTTGATTTTAGGGGCTGAAACAACGAGACCATTGAGCTTGATGGTATGGAGGAATGTCCGCAGGTGCTTCCAATGTTGATCCAGGGATTCTGAAAAGATGAGTACATCATCGATGTACACAATTGTATGACTGGAGAATGGATTGAAAATCTCATTCATGATATTTTGGAATTCAGAAGGTGCATTTTTGAGACCGAAGGGCATTACGTTCCATTAGTAATGTCCAAAGGGTGTGGTAAAGGCTGTCTTAGGTGAATAGGCTTCACCATATAACCTTAACCAGCATAATCAAGAATTGGTATCCCAGACCAACACCTCCTAACCTCCAGTTCGAAGAAAGGAACGTTAACAACCAATTCTAAATATCCTCTGGTAAACTCTATGAATGGAACATAGATGGTTTATCAGAACAAGAAATCCTAAACAATATCCAACATATGACCATGGTAGCCAATAACTACCTTAATGAGAACCGTCCCCACACAGAGGTCATAGAGCTTATAGCCTTAGGATTCACAGGAAAACTTTTGCAATGGTGGAACAATTGCCTTACAGAAGAATCTAGAGAAGACATCAAACATGTTGTCCAAAAAGATGAGGAAGGACTCCCTATCTGGGACGAAAGCATAGGAAAGGGAATTCCTAATGGAGTCAACACCTTGATTTATACAATCATGAAACACTTCATAGGAAAATCTATCAATACCACATCTAGGATTTACGACTAGTTGAGTAACCTTAGATGCGAACCGTTGGAGACTACAGGTGATATAAAGATGTCTTTACCTTTAGAGTTTTGCACAGAAGTGATTGTAACTCTCCGTTTTGGAAGGAGAAGTTTATCAATGGCCACTCAAACTCTTCACCAAGAAAGTCAAAGAAACCCTTAGCACTCCCTTAGGTGTCATAGATTATGATTGCCTAACCTATGGAGACATATCTAGCACAATACGCAGTGAAGGTATGAAAATGTGCAGAGATATGAAAATCCAAAGCCAAGCCAGCAAGAGCAAAGCTAAGTACGAAGTAGGGAACTTTTGTACCCAATATGACTTACCACCCATAGACCCTTCCAAGAGAAAATCCAAACAAAAAGACTACTCTGGAAGATGCTCCAGAAAGAAAGCAGCCTCCAAGTATTATAGAAGTTAGAAGTATGGTCACTTCAAAGGTAATGATTTCTATAAAAAGAGAAGGAAATCCAAAGATTACCATAAGGTCAATGATAAAAGAAAGGAATCCACACAGAAAGCATCCAAGAAAGGTGAATGCTTCAAATGCGGGAAGAAATGTCACTACAGAAATGAGTGTAGATCCAAGGCCAAAGCCTTAATCAACACATTAGTTAGTGACCAAACTGGCAAAGAGGAAATACTCCAACTTCTAGAACTTGACCACGAGGAAAATGAGTCATATAGTAGTTCTAGTGATCAAGAAATTTACCAATTGAACCAATCATCATTAGAACCCTCTAGAGTCTCCTCTAGTACCTCTAGTGGCCCAAATGCTCCAATAGCATGCAAAGATAGTTGTTGCAGGAACAAATCTATGAATGTTCTCAGCAACCAAGAAGAGCTTCTCCTTGACCTCATAAAACAGATTGAGGATCCGGTTGTTAAGGTCCAATACCTTAGCAAATTCCATAAATCCCTAGTTAGGGAGACCAAGGAACCTGAACCTAGGATTTCTGAACCAAAGGTTAACCTAGAGAAAATCCATGCTAGGTTTACCAAAACCAAGAAGCAAGTTACAATTAATATATATAAGGTGGAGAGAGAATGCTAGTATTAATTAGGTAATAAGGTGGAAAACAGTACCATTTAATGAGGTTTTTTTTAACCGTTAGATTTTTTTGAAATCTACGGTATAAAAAAGGTGTAAGTTTATAAGAGTTACACCAGGTGTAACTTGAACCCATCTATATATATATATATATATATATATATATATTCAATAGTTTGAAGTTAGGGATTTAAATCCTAAATTTCTCTATTAATCATTAGGAAATGTCAATCGAGTTACAAGGCTTTTGGCCTGACTAGGTAATTTTGAGAGTTGACAAAATATAAGAATGATCATCAATAATATATTTAAATTATGTTGGAATTTTAATATTATTCTAATTATATTTATTTTTAAATTTATCATGCACATGGATAGGATTACAAGTTAGTGTTTATATAATTTTAAAGTTCAAATTTTTAAAATTTAAACACAGTGTAAATGAGATTGTTACAAAGTTTTGATCATCTTGATATTTCCCAAGCTTTTGAGGATATAAAGAAACAATTTAATCAAACAGTTAAATGATAATAAAATAATCCAATAAAAAATTAGTAAAGGTGTAAAATTAATGGCAGAAATACTATTTTCATCCCTACATTTTCACCTTATTTCCACTTTGGTCCCTACTTTTTTTATTTTACCACTTTTAATCCCTAAAATGAAAAACGCGTTTTATTTTAATCTTTACCGTCATCTCACAAACAGAAATTGTCTACGTGATAAATAGAGTGCGCTGTTGGTACACTAAATAATGACATGACCATTAAAATAATAATAAAAATTTTATTTGGTATTAATAAAATGAACCGTTAGCATTTAAATTAAAAATAATAATTTATCAATTTTATCTAAAAAAAATTATAATCAAAATTAAAAACCAAAAATCTGAATTGATGTATCTTGAACAAGAATGCCAACTCAGATTGAAGAACACAAAATTAAAAACCAAAAATCACAAACCCATAAAATAAGAACACAAATATAAACTTCAGATCCATATCAGATTAAACATGAACAAGAAATTAAACATCAACACAAAATTTAAAACCCAGAAAATTTGAACCTTAAAGCCGAAACCCAAAATTAGAATTCATGCCAACATTCTTGACAAACCCAGATAGAATTGATAAATTAAACATGAACACATTAAACATTTGAACAAGAACACAAACCCAAAAAAATTCAAACCCAAAAAATTAAATTCAAACCCAGATGCAAAAAATTAAACTCAAACCCATATTTCAAACCCCACACCACCAAAGCATCAAAAACAAATATCAAACCCAGATTTTCGGTCCCCAAACACAAAACTCTAAACCCAAATTTTCTTATACTTTCTGACAAACCAAACACAAACCTCAGATCCAAACCCTTGATCTCCATTTCGATTCAAGCCCTTGATCTCTGCTTGGATGTGTGATTAATTGGATGTCTTGTAGCCATGAGTCAATTTTTCCTAATAGATCTTGTTTGACTTCTAGCGTTGTTTGTGAGCAAGAATGAGAAAATGATATTATGATGTTTTGAGGGTAATGGTGCTGAGGGTGAGTTTGGTTCAGCTTTTTGAAACTGGACTTTTTGAAAAAGTGGAGTTTTCAAAAAGTGCAATATGAAAAAGTGTTTTTTCAAAAAACTGAGTATTTAATAAAAGCTGTTAAAAAGTGCTTTTTGAAAAAGCTGAGTGTTTAGTTAGTACTTATAAAAGTGGCAGTTTGAGGGATAAATTACTAAAAAGAACAATGTCTATATAAAGAGAATTGTTATAAAAATATTCTGTCAATAGTACCTTTTTTTTCTAAAGAAAAATAGTACTAACTTAAAAAGTTTAGATATATAATAAAATGTCACAATATTTTCACAATACTAATTTAAAAATATTCTTTGTAAAATAAAATTTTATTAACACTTATCTTGTAAATGAGTTGTTCTAGTACCCACAATTTTTTCTCCACCACATACTCTATAACATCACAGTTATGAAAAAGAAGTGGTAAAATAATCTGTGTTCCACATTGTTTACCCAAACCCAAAAACTCTTTTTATTTTATTTTTTCTTTCACTTTTTTCTCATCGACACATTCACTTTGTCCTCATCTTCTTATCTTCCTTTTCTTTTACTTTCCTCCACACAAAGCCACACACACACACACACACACACAAGTCTGAGCTCTCTCTCAAGCTCCCTCTCTCCACTTCATGTCTCCAAAGGTTCCATTTATCAAAAAAAAAAAAAAAAATAGAGCAGAGAAGAGGAAGAAGCAGCACAAAAAAAGAAGAAGAAGAAATGGGTCAGATCATTTGCTCTGCCTTCATCGTTGCTTGATCTCATTTGCTCTGCCTTCACTGCCACCTGTCTTCCTTCCCACCGTTGCTTGATCTCTTCCCTACTGCCAACAACATCCAGTAGAAATGGGTCAAATCATTTTTATTTTTTTTTTTTGGGTTCTGATTTCATTATTGGGTTTTTGTAAAATTGTGTAGAAATGGGTCAGATCTTTTTTTTTTTTTTTTTTGGGTTCTTATTTCATTATTGGATTCTTGTAAAATTGTGTAGAAATGGGTCAAATCAATTTTTTTTGGGTTCTTGTAAAATTGTGTTATAAAGAAAGCGATAAAATTGAGTTTTTAAGAAAAACTAGTGGTCAACGCAGAGAGATGAGGGTAGAGCAGAGAGATGAGAGATGAGAGGCTCTTCTATGAGGAATGCATGAGAAAAAGAGAGAAAAAGAAGGGTAAAGTGAAAGGGTAAAGCAAGGCAATTTCAAAAAATCACTTGTGCTACAACGGATACTTAATAACACGCAGTCTGCTTTTTCCAAAATGGTCTGAAGTCACCCATAAATTTTATGCGCATTTAGTTCAGAGCAGAGAAACACGCTTTTTCATTAAAGCCAACTTTTTCAAGTTGCCAAACAAGTAAACAGTGTACATTTTTTACAAAAGCGCATAAAGGGGCTTAAAAAGCGGAAACAGACACACACTAAGTTGCTGTATTTGCACGTTGTGTTGCAGATGATCAACGATCAGACCTCAAGTTCTTTGCCAATTTCCTTGGAGTGTTCATTTTTCATACAGGTGATAGCATATCATTGCATAGTGGCTGACCCGAAATATGAAGGCAACTAAGGTTTTTTGTCTGTTTTTGATGTGTTTGCAATACAGATGCGGTGTTCTAGTTTTGTAGACTTTGAGCTGTTTCACAAAATAGACGAAACTTGATGTAACCAAAATGTTCTAGCATTGTGTTCTTTTTGCTTTTCTTCAAGATTAACTTAAATCTTAATACATATAATTTTTAATTTTAATTCTATTTTTAATTTTTTTATTAAAATTGATAAATTAATTTTTTAAATTTAGATGCTGACATGACATTTTTTTAATACCAAATAAATTTTATTATTATTATTTTAATGGCTACTTCAGTATTTAGTGTGTCAACAGGCTACTCCATTTGCCACGTAGACAATTTCTGTTAATAAGATGACGGTAAGGACTAAAATAAAACGTGATTTTCATTTTAGGGACTAAAAGCGGTAAGATAAAAAAGTTGGGACCAAAGTAAAAATAGAGTGAAAATATAGGGACGAAAATAGTATTTCCGCAGAAATTAATAAAAGTTATAACTTACATTGTGAATATCTTCAAGGCATAAATGCACTTTTAGTCCCTACATTTTAACATTTTTTCATTTTAGTCCCTACATTTTGATTTTACCACTTTTAGTTCCTAATTCAATTAACGCGTTTTATTTTGGTCCTTTCTGTCAGTCAACCGAAGGAAATAGCTGAGGTGGTAGCCGGAGGAATTAAAATATTATAAAAAATGCCACATCACCCATGACACATCATCATATAAATTTAAAAAATTTATCTATTAATTTTAACTAAATAATAAAATTAAAAACTAAAATTCAATTAAAACATAATTAAAAACTAAAATTCAATTAAACTCTATTCTCTCATCTCAAACTCAAACTCAAATACTGATACACACATAGATCTAATCCAAGTAAAAAAATGTAAAGTAGAATCAATTCGAAGAAAAAGAAGCTGAAAACAGAAGAAATCGAACCTAGAAAATACCCAAACCCAAAAAATCAAACCCGAAAATCAAATACCCAAACCCAAAAAATGAAACCAAAAAAAAAAAAAAAAAAAATCAAATCCAGATTAGGGCCGAGCGACAGCGAAAGACGAGAAGAGGAAAGGAGCTCGCTGATGGCCTTAACGTCCTTGCGGCGGCCAAAGTAGTCGATGAAGAACGACACCATTTCGTTGGAGTGAGTGAAGTTAGGGTTCAAAAGAAGCCATTGGTGGAAGCTGAGGATTGTACGACCGGCTTCGGGGGAGAGATTAAGAGTGGAGAGGACTAGAGAAGGCGTTAGGTTGATGTGAGAGAACTGGAGGTGGAGGCGTTCAGAGATCAGAAGCGGGTCGGAGCTCGTAGTCTTCAGCTTCATCTACGACGTCATCGTCGAGCCCCCCGGCATAGGCTCTGTCCAAGACCCGGCCACAGGATCCGTACAGCCCATCGTGTTCCTGCAGGTGTGAGTGAACGGCCAGTATATCAACGAGGGACTTTCGTCCGGGTTCATGTTCATCCTGGGTGGGCTGAGGATCGTGCTCTTGGATTTGGGTCTCGACCGCAATCGCGCCAAGAGTGTCAAGGTCTCCTACGCCGCCTCCGGCATCTCCTCTGTCATCATTGCCTATGTCATGAGAATGCTTTTCATTCGTATCAAGATCCTCGCTTATCTTAGATAAATCATAGATTGATGCATTTTTCAATTGCGACTTTCGTTTTGTTTTATGGGATTCTTCCTTTTTTTTTTTTTTTTAAGAAAATGAATTATGGATCTATGGAGGTTATTATGTTTCTCAGGTTTGTTGTGATTGGTTTCTTGATCTGGGTTTAATCTGGGTTGGTTTGTTAACTGGGTTTATGGGTTTGATTTGCTGAGAATTCGATGTTGATTGTGTTAAAATTTGGGGAAGAACATGAGGAGTTCGATGATCTTGATTCGTGGTAGATCTGATGGTGCTAAGTTTGATGATCTTTGAGGTGTTGAATTTGGGTTTTTTCTTCTTGTTTTCATTTATGTCCTAGTGATCTGGGTTTGAGTTCTTAGGTTGTTGGGTTTGTGTTCTTGTGATAGGTTTGAATTCTTCGTTGCTGGGTTTGATTTGGGAAGAATATAAGGAACAAGTTGTAAAATGAAAAACAATCTGAAGAACATGAAGAACAATCTTAATTAATGTGAATTTTAGTTTTTAATTATGTTTTTATTTTTATTATTTAGTTAAAATTAATAAATTAATTTTTTAAATTTATATGCTGATGTGGCATGGGTGATGTGGCATTTTTTATAATATTTTAATTCCTTCGGCTGCCACCTCAGCTATTTTTGTCAGTTGACTAACGGAAAAGACCAAAATGGAACGTGTTCATTGAATTAACGACAAAAAGTGGTAAAATTAAAATGTATGGACTAAAATGGAAAAACGTCAAAATGTATGGACTAAAAGTGCATTTATGCCTATCTTCAACCCATTTATACTAAACTCTTATACACATACCAATGTAAAACTCAGGTTTTTTTTTAAAAAAATAACTATAAAAGCCAAACAATTTTGTTAGTTAGCAATGTTTTCAAACTATTTAGGAAACTAACAACTTGAGACTTTTGACTCAATTTCACTGTAGCAAATCAAGTTTAAGAGACTCAATTTCTGTGTTCTGGCAAAGCTGGGGTGGATTAAAAGATCCACGTGGAACTCAAGTCTCTAAGTCTTGAGTTCCTATGGACCATCTTCTTCCTTCGTTCTTTTTCTCTTTTTTTTTTTTTTTTTTTCTTTCTCCATCTGCCGTCCCAAGACAATTCTTCTTCAAACAGTTCTTCCTTCTTCTTCTTCTCCTTCCTCAAACATCTAAACCCTTTTCTCAAAATCCTAAACCCAATCATGATCTCAAAATCAAAGCAAAAACCCAAACCCAAAATTCACGATCTCGGAACCGAAGCGCCATAGGTTTGACGATCTCAGAACTGAAGTGGCTTGGGTTTGTTGATTTGGGCACCAAAGGTCCGTTTTCTGTGCTTTCTGGTTTGGTTTGTCTCTTGATTCATTTTATGTTTTCTTTGGGTTGGTTCTTCGAAGGAATATTTTCTGTTTTGTGTTTGTGTTTTCTAGGTTGGTTTGTTAGTGTTTTCTAGGTTGATGCTCTGGGTTTTTTTCTTTTTTAGTTGGTCTGTTTTTGTTTTTTGGGTTGCTGTTCTATGTTGTTTTGGGTTGCTGCATTTTCTAGTTTCTAGTTGTTGCATTCTCTGGTTTCTGGTTGCTGCATTTTGTGATTTCTGGCTGTTCTAGGTTTCTGCGTTAGTGATATCTATTTTTCCGGTTTCTAGTTGCTGCATTCTGTGATTTTTGGCTATTTAGGATTTATGGGTTTCTGGCTCTTCTGGCTGCATTTTCTGGTTTCTGGTTGCTGCAAATTGAGTCTAAAATACTCGAGTTGTTAGTTTCCTAAATAGTTTGGAAACGTTACTACCTAACAAAATTGTTTGGCTTTTATAAATATTTAAAAAAAAAAATACTAAAACTCATATGCTTTTGATTGGTTAAAGCTTAAGCAAGGAAAACACTAAAATCATCCAAACAAATAACAAAAATTGTTTGGATCTGATATCTACATTTTCAAATTATGTATAAGGTTGAATTCTCAAACTCAACACAAGGAGTCCTACTTTAGTCTAGTATAAAGAAATATAATTATTTGAACTTTAGCAAGATTGTGTCTTTTTTTGCTAAGCAATTTAGAGAAAGAAAAATAGTAAATGACATTCAGGAACATAGATTCAAATCCTAAAGCCCGCCCCAAATTCCTTCTAGTAAAAATAAAAAGGATAAATTCCATTAACCTCCCTTGAGATTTGGGCAAATACCACTCAAGTCCAAATATTTCAAAATTGACCAATTAAGTCCCTAAAAGACATATTAGTCCCTAACACCCTTAAAACTATTACCCCTCCGTCATTTTTCTTTCCCTCACTCAGAACTCTCTCTAGTCTCTTCTCTCTGGTTCCTCTCCCTCTTTCAATCCTAGCCAAAGCCATAACAAAAAAACTCAAATCCACTTTTTTTTTCAAATCCTCAGCGAAATCCACAACAACAAAACTCAAATCTTACATCAAAACTAAAATCCAAAAAATTCAAAAAAAAAAAAAAATCCCAGCCAAACCCACAACAAAACCCAAATCTGAAGGAAGTCCATTTAAAAAGTCCAAGTAAACAAAGGAACAAAGTCGGAAGGTGCAAAAAAGTACCTTGTCAAGTGCTGGTATTTATAAATGGTGGGTATATGGTTTGCTTTGTTGAACTGTAAGACACCCAGATATATGGTTGTGCAATTTGTAATGCGAATTACTTTCCTACTTCTGCTGACATATGGATCCCTTGCAGAAGTAGTACCATCTATGGCAAAACCCAATTGTGAAAGTAGGTGTGGAAATCTTGAAATTCCATACCCATTTGGTATCGGACCTAATTGCTACGTGGACAAGTCATTCGAAATTGTTTGCAATGGAAGTGGTGCCTTCTTAACTGGTATTGACACGGAGGTGCAGCAAATCAATATTTGTTCGCGTTCCTATCGTTCTGACCTCAAGCAATCTTGATCGATACCAGTCAAAGGAAAATCGTCCCACAATGATTCAGTGGTACCCAATGATTTGACTGATGAACACCCCTAAGAAAGAGTGGGTCGGGTTGGAGAGAGAAGGGAAATCTAAGAAAGAAATTGTGGGACGAGAGAGAAGAGTAAAGTCTAAGGGAAAGAAAAATGACTTTGGCTTTGAGTTTTGTGGTAAGATTTGAGCTTTTTTGTTATGGCTTTGGCTGGATTGAAAGAGGGAGAGGAACCAGAGAGGAGACTAAAGAGAGTTCTAGGTGAGGGAAAGAAAATTGATAGAGGGGATAACGGTGTTAAGGGTGTTAGGGACTAATATGCCTTTTAGGGACCTAATTGGTCAATTTTGGAAATGTTTTAGACCAGAATGGTATTTGCCCAAACCTCAAGAGAGGTTAATGGAATTTACCCAAATAAAAAAGCTTGTCCCTAAGGATAATTAAAAAATACAAATCTATTTTAAACTTTTTGAAAAAAAAATAGTTTTTGAAAAAATAGTACTTGGAAAAAGGTAAAGTTTAAAAATAGAGATTAAATTTTATAAAGATGTGAAAAACTTAAATCTTACCCCTCCAATTCCAAAATGCAACATCATATTACATATTAAAGAATAGATATAACCACAATCAATCAATTCTAATACCTATTTAAAAATCCAACTTCTTTTTTAGAATGTTTAAGAATCCAACTTAATTGTAAGTTTATTAAGATGTTATTATGTGTTGGAAAAACACATGTTTGTATCACATACAAAATATATGTAGCGGAAAACTAACAGATCTACTTCATTCGTAATTGATAACATGTATTATGTAAATTTCTGAATTCAAGAACAAGAGAGCATACCTTGGTGTGGTGAAATTCAAAACCAAAGATCAGAAGTATTTGGAAACACTTTTAATCTTCACTCTAATTCCACTTTATGCCTATGAAGTATGGCCTCTCAATCAATTTCCAAAAGGAGAATAAGAGAATGTTTTACACTCACACATACACATCATTTCACAATGATGTTTCATACATAAAATTCTGTATGTTTCTCTCTTTGTATCTAATTGATTATCTAATTGGACTAACCTTTTAAACCTTTCCAATTGGGCTTTAGTGTGTGGCTTGGAGTGTAGCAAAAAAGGAACGAATAAGACTCTAGCTTCAATAGGCCTTGGCTTTTCTGTCAACTCTTAATAAGTCCAAAGTTACCATTAATTATATGGTGAAAAGCACATTTTAGTCCCTACATTTTCAGGCTATTCCTATTTTAGTCCCTACATTTTATTTTTACCGCTTTTAGTCGCTAACTTGTAAAACGTTTCCCGTTTTGGTCTCTACCGTTACATCAGAAATGGAGAAAGCTGACGTGGCAAATGGCAGGAATAAATAATACTAAATTAATGTCCACGTGGCCTAAATTAATAATAAAAAAATGTTTTTTGGCATTTAAAAATGTCACGTCAGCATCTAAATTAAAAAAAATTAAAAATAGAATTAAAAACTAAAAATCATATGAATTGAGATCTAAGTATGTCTTGAACAAGAACAACAAGACACAAACCCAGACATTTATAAAAAAAAATAAAATAAAACCCAAACTCAAAATTCTGAATAAATCAAACTTAAATTCTCTAATTTCAATCAAAGCACGGCCATGAATCAAAGCAGTAATTCTTAAACCCAAATTTTAATTTCTCTACAAACTCACCCAAACTCAAATTAGCTACCTAAAAAAAAAAAAAATACCTTGATATTGGTAAAATTCAAATTATTCAATCCCAGCAGCAGCACCGAACCTTGGTGGTGGAAACCACAGCCAAATGGGTCAAAGACCGAGGCCTCGACCACGTTGTGGAGAAGGAGAAGCACTTGAAACCCCTTCTCAACCTCAAGAACTTGCTCGTACCCGAGCCTTCAAAGTCTACACCCATCTCCATCATCACCCAAAAACGTGACTCCCTCCAAATCCCATTCTGCCCCATTGATTTCATCTGCAAATACCCTTCCGTTGTCAACGAGTTCCTCCTCAGCGGCGTTGGGGTTTTGCCTCATGTCTGCCTCACTAGGGAGGCGTTAAAAACCCAGCAAACTCAGGTGGTCTTCACAGTTTTTAGCAAAAACAAACCATGCGACTAAAACCCAGTGGAAGAACCGAGATCGACATAGAAACCCGATGGCAGAAACTGAGATCGGCATCCACAAACAATCCCAAAACCCATATTAAGGCAACAAAACCAAATTGACAATGAGATTGGTGGACTCGATTAATGCTGCAAACTGAGAAATCGAACCTAAGAACTGGTTGCGACGGCGATGGTGGAGCCGGTGATGAGTTGCGCCAACGAAATATGGAGGGGGAGAGAAGAACCAAGAGATGGAAGGTGATGAGCCCAAGGGTGAGTGACTGGCTAGGCTACAAAATGTTTTTTCTTTTTCTTTTTAAATTCTGCTTTAATTCATGGCTGTGCTTTGACTGAAATTAAAGAATTTAAGTTTGATTTATTCAGAATTTTGAGTTTGGGCTTTTTTTTTTTTTTTTTTTCTCTGAGTTTGTGTTCTTGGATATGTGTTTGCGTTGTTGTTCTTGTTCAAGATACATTTAGATCTTAATTCATATGATTTTTAGTTTTTAATTCTGTTTTTAATATTTTTTATTTAGTTAAAATTAATAAATTAATTTTTTTAATTAAAATACTGGCGTAACATTATTAAATGCCAAAAAATATTTGTTATTATTAATTTAGGCCACATGGACATTAATTTAGTATTATTTATTCTTGCCGTTTGCCACGTCAGCTTTCTCCATTTCTGATGTAACGACAGAGACCAAAACAGGAAGTGTTTTTTAGGATAAGGACTAAAAGCGGTAAAAATAAAATGTAGGGACTAAAATAGGAATAACATGAAAATGTAGGGACTAAAAGGTGCTTTCCGCCTAATTATATTTAATACCACTATATAAATATAATTACACTCTAGATCTTATTAAATAAATTATATCTCAAGACTTTATTATATACCCCTTCATAAAATAGTTGTAATAATACAAAGTTATAAATGGAGACTGCCACTTTGAAGATTACTACATCTTAATCCTTGAATACTCGGTTTAATCCTTTATGTTATTCATCTTATATTTATGAAATCCAATTTCATAAAAAAGTGGTTAGGCCTAACACTCTGAATAATCAAACCCATTAAACTTATCTCAAGAGAATATTTTGTATTTTCGTCAAGAGATTTTGAATTTCATCTTGAGAATATATGTTCCATCAACACTAAATGTGGTTGTCCAACATATTGAGCTTTTAATCATGACTTTAGATCTCACTCCTAATATATCAAAGTAATCTACACCTCATGATTAGGTTCATTATTCTCTCAGGATTAAGAGTTCATGTAAATAAAAGTCGTGAGATTTATTATTCATTTGACAGTCGTTAAGAGTATAATAAATCTCACAGTGGTCTAGTTCAATATGTTTTAACTCTTAAAACATATCAACACATCAACTAGAAGTCTCAACATCCATGATCATGACAAATCATCTTAGTTGATATGTTATAGTCTTCGCAGATGAAATACCCAATTTCATCACCGACAACGAACTATAATTTTGAGTTTACAAAGAACTTGTGATCTATATCTTCTGTGATTAAATCACATATTATGCATCTCATAGACTATATAATAATGTCTAAATATTCATATTACCATTATTTTAGATAATAATAAAATAATTTTATTAATTACAACATTAAGTCATACATAGCATCATACAATAAGATTTAAAAACACTAATCCTAATATTATATGTGGTAGGATCTATTGAGTTTTAAGTACAAAGTTAATGTTGCAATTTCCTATTGGTTGCATAAAAAATGGGTTTTACACCCATCTTAAAAATATTATATATTGATGGAATACAATTTGATAAATGTACACATACCATTTTATCATACGAAAACAAACCTACTTAAGAGTAGCAATATCTGTAGGTATCATAAAGTGCTATCAAACCATATTAGATATTAAAGATTAAATTCTATAAAGATGTAGTGTAAAATTCAAGTTTTATACACTTCAATCCTAATATGACATATTATTATATTACATATCAAAAAATAGTCACATCCACACCCAATCAATAATAAAACCAATTTGAAAATCCAAATCAACTATGAGTTTAATAAGATATTATTATGTGCGGTAGAATGTATTGAGTTTTAAATAAAAAATTGATGTGGCGATTTCTTATTGGATGGTGTAAAACATGATTTTTATACCCCCATCCTTACCAAATTCATAGATATTAAACTAGATTTTAATGCAATAATATAGAAAACATAGGCGCATTTTGCAATATGGAAAATCATAACCTTGCAATCTTATTGTCATCAATTAATTATTTATGCCTTCAAGCATAAAGCAAATATACAAGTAATAGTACAAAAAAAGAAGAAATGTTTTACATCCTTCACAAAAATATAAATCAAGAACACGAATTAATACATCTGGCAATGCAGAGTCACAAACTAATCCCATTGTTGCATGGCCATCACTCATTATTGCCCTTGAGAGAAACCATAGTGGCAATCCTGACAACAGTTCTCGAAAAAAATCCTAACTATGGAATTGGATAAAAATGTGATCTGTAAGCTACATCAACTACAGTGCTGAATTAAACAGCAATGAGTTGAATGGATCTAGGGTTCAGACTAGCATGCTCTGAAAAATCCTTAATCTACTGCCAGCTTATCACATAAAGATTGATATGCTGCACTGCAGTGCTTGAACTTTTCTTCCGCAACAGCCTGTTCAAGCACATAAATTAGTCACTCTGTTAGCACCAACTACCAAGTAGCTGTGAATCAGCAGAAACAATGATTACAGCCATTGATGTCAACATGGAAAAATAATGTGCTTAAACATTGAGCAATCTGGTGTGCTAATTAGTACTCTCTCTTGCTCTCATCTTATGGATATTCAATGGCTTTAAAATATCCAGTGAAGTAAATTCTTCTTGCCAATTCATAGGAAAGATTCAAGATATGGAGTAAAACTAATCGACAGTTAAAGCTTGTTAATACCTTTGAAGAGCCCTGATGGCGATCAGGATGCCATTTTAGTGCACAGACTCGATATCTGAAATTGTGAAATCAGACAGTAATCAGACAACTAGAGAACAAAATGGAAAGACATGATTCAGGAAGTAAGACAGAACCTGGTAAAAACTTACGCATTTTTAACATCTTCAAGTTTTAGAGGACCAGAAGCACTCAATCCAAGGGCCAGCCTATCTGAAGCCAAATCCGACTCCAAACTCTCAAAATCAGATGAAGAATCATATGTTTCTTCAGTCCGATGTCTCCAATTCCATTTCCAGGACCTCCCATAGTTGTTATAGTTTGATGAGCTCCTCCATTGAGGATTCTCTTCATCAATAAAGGACCAATAGAAAAAACGGTTCCCACCAAATGCATCTCGGAAAATGTTCTCAACATCAACATCATCTTCTTCACAAAACTGGAAACCTCCTGAACAAGAGTTGAAAATGGGATGATATTTCATGCAACTTCAAAGGGCTCAAGACATGAGTAAATCAGTTATGCCACGAAGGAGATCTAATTGGCCATATGATGCCATGAAGAAAAGCATCACCCTATTGTCTTTGGAGAGTGGAATAATGATGCATATAAGCTAACAAGGTACTTAACATTCAGAATTAGAGCAGTGATCTCCACAAACAATAGGAACATTTAGGCCTATCCATAGGGCTCCTCCCCCAACCCAACAACCCCCCCCCAAAAAAAGGACCCTCCTCAGCCTGGAAAAATTTTCAAAACAAGATTCCACCTAGAGGTTTTTCTAGAGGGAGACAATTTAACTGACAATCCCGTTAAAATAATCTATTCATAAATATAGTTCTAAAACTAGACATGCAATTTTTCTTTTAGCATCAAAGCACTTGAAATGTCCTTACTTCTGCCCCATTGCTTGGTTCCTCGATTCCCAGTCCAGCTCCTTTTGGAACCCTTAGCAGAGTATTGCTTTTTAAACCATGAGGTGCCTCTACTTGAAGATGGGTCATCATCATCATCCTCATCCTGCCAGCTCTGGAAATCCAATAATAATAATAATAATAATGACAAACAATTTTTTTAATTAAAAAAAAAGGTAGAAAACCTTCAGTAATGCATAAACCAACAATATTTAAGAGGCAAAAAGTATACCTCCAAACTGGTTGGAGAAAATATTTTCAAACAATTATGTGACAGCTTTTAATGTGTCATGTGACTTGATAAATAGTATACATGGATGGTCTTATGAATCAACACATAGTGGATTGGAGGAGATTCTTCCAAACCAGTTTGAAGGAAAACTCTGTCCTTGAGCAATTTGTGATAATTAGTCCATTAGGGTGAAACTTTATTGGCCGAGACCAGAAAACTGTCATTTTTTCTATGCATTCCTTGATGCCAATCATATACTCAAAAATAAGTAAACTTATGTTTCTAGGAACATCATACTAGTAAGATATTAATTGTAATGCTATCATATGTAAAACCCAAAGGCAGAAACCATAATATAACTTCAAACTACAGAGTAGATTTCCACATCCATTAAACCCTATGAACATATAAATCTAGATAATAAAAAAATTCTTCAAAACTCTTCACCAGCTTTTTTTACCTTTTTTTTTTTTTTTTGCTCCAATTTATTTTCTTCTTTTCTTTTTTTTTTTTTTTTTTTTTTTTTTTTTTTTTTAAATGTTAAGCATTTCCTATAGTTATTTATTTCTTATTTTTTAAAATTCAATAATTACAACGGGAGAAGGGAGATTTAACCTTGGATGTCTCCATCAAAATGTGTCAATCAATTGAGCTACAAGTCTCTTGGCCAAATTTATCCATCACCTATACCAATATGTTCTATTGTTTCTGCTGTGGTTAATTATGTATTTAAAGTCTTTGGTAAATTATATTTTTGGTCCCTAAAATTTGGGGTTAAGTTTAATTTTGGTCCCTCAAATTTAAAAAGCTCAATTGTGGTTCCTCAAATATTGAAAAGATAACAATTTAGTGCCTATGGCCAAGATCCACCCGAGAGAACCATGCTTCAAATTCCACCACATCACCCATAGACCAACAGCCACCAACACCAAATTCCCAAATTGGCCCCTACCAAAATTTTCTGCCCACAGATTGTTTGACATCTCCATGTATAATAAACAAGCCCATGAAGAATAAACACTAATTATGAAGAATCCCAATATCATTTGAACTCAAAAACAACATTATCGAATAAAACTAAACTCAAATCCCCATCCCATCAAAATCAAGCTGAGAAAAACCAAAACCCCAATAAGTTAAGACTCAAAAACAATGGCAAAGGAGCCAATAGGATTAAGTGAGTTCTTTTACTACAAGTTCTCCTTTGGAGGAATGTTGGTGTCCTTTCCTTTCTTTATTTTGTTCAATTTGGTTGCGTTGTGATGAGACTGTGATCATTGTGTTGATAATATTATAAGTGGGGTTCAGTTTTGGTCAATTTTTTAAAATGGAATTAGAGTTTTGGTATGTTACCCATGAGGAGTTTGTCAAAATGCTTGATTGGATATCTTTCATGAGGTTGTCCTTGTTGCTTGGGATTTCACTGTGAATCTCAATTCTTTGTTGTTGTTGTGGGTTCTTGAGGGCACCAGCATGGAGAGAAGAGGGGGTAGAAAGAGATGTGGGCAACGGCTGGAGAAGAAATGAAGAAAGAGAGAAAAGAAACGGAAGGGAGGAATAAATGGATGTGTGTCCATTTATGACACTATTAGCCATGTTAGAGAAAAATAAATGTAAGTTGGATGGAGGGAATTTTTTTTTTATAGGTAATAAAAATATATATAAATCAGAAAAGGGGTCACCCAAGTATACAGGAAGTATACTAGGGTAAACAACCAGTTACAAAACTTGCATAAAGCTAATAAATAACCTATAGAAAATAATCAAAGATTCCTCAATGCTGACAGCCAGTCCAATACCATTCTGAAAATGATCAAATTGAGGCCAGGCATAGAACTCTAAGTATCTTCAAAACTCCTGCTATTCCTTTCCCTCCAGAATTGAACTTTTTAAATTTAAGGGATCAAAATTGAGCTTCTTACCAATGTCAGGGACAAAAAGTATAATTTAGTAATTTACCATAGATTTTGTTGTAAGTAACGTATTTATATTTAGATACCACCTGGGTTTGAAATCCAAAACTCCTGCACCAAATAATTCCCCAATGAGATGACCTACAGCTTGTCTTCTACGTACAATACTACTAGGCCTCCCCAAACCTGCCTCACGAACCACGCATCTCATAATGATAACAGATATTATCCTTGAGGCACAAAGTTTCTCATTCATTACCCAAAAACAAAGAATACCATAATCTTCCATCATTTCTTTGCTCTTTAGAGGGAAATAAACAATTAAACAAAAAGCAATGCCACCTGCATCTCACAAGGACTTGACTGAAAAGATGAAAGAAAGAAAGAATAAAAAATATCCAGCATCCACCATTAAAACAGGAAAATATATTTTTTTATAAGTATAAAGAACTAAATCAAATCCATAAATAATCTTGACAATAATAAATAACCAATATTTCCCCTCTTAACTACGGGGTCAAGTTCAAGCCCCCCATTAAAATATAAGATTGAGCAATGCCAACCCCCCCCCCCCCCAACCTATTGGCTGGTAATAAGCAAATTGCCCCCTCCCATGACTACATACCATTAAATTCATTTTTTTAACAGAAATCCTTTGTTTTTCTTTTTATTGTGCACGTGCACAAAAAATCTTATTTCAAAATTCCAATTTTACCCTAATAACCCTTCATCCACTCCCCCCTCCGCCCACCCTCCCCTCCCTTATTATTGAAAAGGAGCTTCAATTACCCTGTTGAAGAATGAAGTTTGAAGAGGTGGAAGAGATCAGATGATTCAAATAAGCAATCTCTACCATTATAGTTCCCTTTCTTTATATAATAAATAAAATTTTTTGGTTTGTAAAAAAGCCAATACAATAGGCTCCAAGCCTCCAATCAAAACCATTTATTCAAAACAGAATGGGAGAAGGTTTTACTCTCATCACTGCAATCCAGTTATCAACATAAACTAAAAATATGAATAAATAAATATATTTATATATTCAAATTCAAAAGAAAATATTGAAACCTTCATTTGGCATTGTAATTTTTTTTCTTTTTCTTCTTAATAATTCACTTGGCATTATAATTCAACAAAACAATTGCTTCACTTAACAACTTCTAGAAAACAGAAAGCAACATTACTGCACATGCATCTTGAGAAAAATAAATTTTTCATAAAACTTTTTAAAATGCAATAATCCCCAAAACATACTAAAAGTTAGAAACATCCTAAACAGAAACCTGAAACAGGAAGTCTGCATAAGCGCCGACATTGCGCAGTAATGTTTGCTTTGCATGCAGCTTTCTGAACCTTTTTGAATTATAGTTGGGCCTCTGCAAATGAATGGTGAGCATCAGCAACAGTTTCCATTCAGCAAAGATGAAAGACAAAGTATGAGAAAGAAAGAGCACAAAAAATTTGAAGTGGGCCTATTCAATGAAGTGGAAAAATACATCAAGCAAAAGCTGAGACAACATGAGAATAAAGAGAATGAACTTTCTACCAGCCAAAGACACATTTATTTTATTAGTAAGAAAATTTATTAAAGAAAACGGATGCCACTCAGTACACAAGAAACATCATCAAGCACAAATACAATAATCAATAAAAGCAAATAAAGTAGAAAAAGAATGGTAAGGTGACACAGCCATTCAATCAAACAGAACTCATAAAAGGATCATCTTCAGGTCTGTTGTACTCCATTCAGAACCTTCAAATGCTCTATTGTTAAACTCTCCTCAAATGGTCTGCAATCTGCATATGACATAAAGGTACAACATTCCAAATTTCATCATTACCTTATTAGCAACTCTCCCTTTCCAGGATGCCAGCAAATCAGGAACTTTGTGAGGCATAACCCAATATACTCCAAACAAACAGAACACCAAAGACCACAACTCTCCAGCGTACTCAGTAGCAATGAGTGATCAACACTATCCCCATTTTTCTTATGCATATAACACCATTCTACAGCTATTACCTTACAGCCAAAAAAGTTATCTAATGTAAGCATTTGTCCCAAAGCAACAATCCATGTAAAGAACGCAACTTTAAGCGGGACTTTAGCCTTTCAAATGCTCTCTATTTTTATTTCTTTTTTGAAAAGTAGCCTTCCACATTGTAAGTTTGCTCATGCTTTGTGAACTGAAGTTTTTGTGATGTTTGGAATTCAGTGGGTGATGCTGATGGGGGTTGCTTCTCTACTTTTTGCATGGAGGAATTGGTTGGGGAAATAGTTTTCAAATATCTGGAATATGGTACCAGCTTATCTAACGTGGTTAATTTGGTGGGAGCGCAATACATGTGCTTTTGAAGATATTGAAAGACCTTTAGATCTTTAGAAGTCTTTACTAGTTGGGACTTTGTTTGAGTGGTCTTGTATTGGGGCTATATGTTGTACTTCCATTTCTGATTTCCTAGAATCTGTTAGTATTTCCTTTTGATTTGTTGTAATTGTTTCAAGTACAGAGTGTTCATCATTGTGAAGTGTGAACACGATGTACTTTTTACTCAATAAAATTTCTATTACCTATAAAAAAAAAATAGAATTCTATTACCTCTCAAAAAAAGAAAGAAAGTAGCCTTCCATATAGTCTTCCAGAGAAACAATTGCACATGACCAATAGAAAGCACCCTATAAAACGATTTCACCTCAAATAGTAGGTCTCTAACAAATCTCGTCTTCTACATCCCTTCTAAACTCTTTTTTTTTAGGTAAGAACCTTCTAAACTTTGTTGAATAGATGAGGTTCATGAAATCAATCAACATATCCATCTCCTAATCATGAAGAGGTCTCATAAAGGTCATGTCCCAATGCATGGACTCATCATTCCAACACAAATAGTCCGCCACAGTAGCCTTCTTATTCTGTGCAATACTAGACAATTTCTGAAGACATCCTTCAAAATACCATCCCCACACCACCATTCAACCCAAAATTGAGCATTAGTTCCATTTCCAATTGACGCATCTGGAAAAATGACTCCATCCCAATCTACTACACTTCCATAAGCAAACACCATACCCTCCCTTACCCTCCTTCGAACACCACCCTTCCCATTCACTACTATATTTACATTCCACTAATTTTCTCCACAGAACATCTTTATCTATTGCAAAATGCCATAACCATTTCACCAACAAAGGCTAATTGAATAACATCACTTTTTTAACTCCCAAACCCCCTTGTTGAAGTGGGTTGCATACTTGCTTCCAATTAACAATATAAAATTTGAGTTCTCACCAATACCACCCCAAAGAAAGCCCCACTGCACCTTTTCAGCTTAGAAATGTGGGCTAGGATAGGAAACAGAGACAAGAACTAAAAAAGGCAAAACCTACATACACCTTGTTTGGTGAGTAAGTTCGCCACTTATCTAACTTAACCATAAAACAATAACAAAAACTTAGTCCCAAAACCTAGATAACTTGACTATATAACAGAAATATGCTTAATAAATACAACTAGTGCTTAAACAATTAAATTAGGGAAGAGAATGCTTGCAGGTATTACCAGCTAACTAGCCCATTTATCAAAAGGATCACATTAACCAAAAAAATCCATCTTTCTTCAAATAACCCATGATATAAGATGAAACCCTCACCCCCCCCCCCCCCCCCAACATAATTTAATAAGTAACACGACAATTTTAATACTACAACCACTTTCTCACCATTTGATGAAACCTCTTTATTTCTTTGTATTTGATCCATAAGGGAATGGATCTAGGACAAGTTAACAAGATGTTAATAAAGAGAATCATGCATGACACAATAACGCAAAATAAAGCAAGTCTCAAGAAACAGTCAGCCGGTACTAAAGAGTGAATTATAATCCAAGGGAGTATACTTCAACAGGGATATGAAAGGAAGGAAACACTACTTGGGTAAAGAAGATGAGCCCTTCCACATCATCACCAATGCTCATACATATTGAAAATTTTGTGCCATCTAAGCTGATCAACTATCACATCATAAGCAGTGTTTTTAAAAGCGCATTTAAGCTCAAAGCTTGAAGACCCAAGGCTCCAGCACTTTTTGCTTCAAAAGCTAGGCTCATTTAAAGAAGCGCACTTGTTGGGGCTTTTTTATATTTTTCAAAAAAATAAACCAAAACTGAATTAAAACTGATATAAGGTTTTAAGGTGAGTGGGTATTACCATTCTATCTCCCCTTCTACTGGCAATTCTTTCCCTTGGAAAATGGTGTGGCAATCGAAGGTTCCTCCTCGGGTAGCTTTTTTCTCCTGGACGGTGGTTTTAGGCAAGATTCTTTTTTTTTGATAGATATTAGGCAAGATTCTTACTATAGACAACCTTCGGAAGAGGCATTTTGTTGTTCTTGAGTAGTGTTTTATGTGCAAAAGGCATAAGGAGTCTGTAGATCATCTCCTCCTTCACTGTCCTATAGCCTTTGAGATATGGAGTATGATCTTTAGCTTGTTTGGTGTTTGTTGGGTGATGCCTCAGAGGGTAGTGGATTTGTTGGATTGTTGGACTTGCAAATTCAGGCGTCATCGTAATGTAGTTATTTGGAGGCTTGTGCCGCACTGTGTGATGTGGTGTATTTGGCAGGAACGGAATTCTAGAAGCTTTAAGGGTCATGAACGGTCTATGATTGAGCTTAAGTCTTTCTTCTTTTTTACTCTTCTTGAATGGTGTCTTGTTTTACCATCTTTTTCATGTATTTCCCTTCCTATGTTGTTAGATCATTGTAATTTGGTTTCTTGATGTTTTGCCTTTTTGTACATTTCCTATGTACTGGGCTATGTGTTTTTATAAAATTTTCTTTATTACTTATAAAAAAAAAAAAAAAAAAAATTTGCATATTTTTAGTGTAACTTACTTATCAAAAAAATATATATTTTAAGTATAACTTGCCCTAAAACCCAACCCACAACCTCCCAGTTCTTCTCTATTTTTATTTTTTCTCCTTGAAACAGTAACCCACCTAGCTCCTTGGTACCAATTACCATGTTGTAATGTCCTCATATTCTTAGCTCATTCATGAAAATATATATATATATATATATATATATGATATAATATATATGGTAATTTTTTAGTCACTTTAGTGCTTGATGTTGAACATAGCAGACTAATTCTTATAGAGTTATAATCATTAAGTGACTAAATTATTAACTAATATTACTATTTAGTCATAGGGCATTATGGATATAGGAGATTTAAGAAAGGATATTACTTAGAAGTACTCATATCTAGCTTATCCATGACTTGACTTGCAATTTTTGTGTTAAAATTGCAAAAGTGGGGCATATCTAAATGTTATATGAATTATATAAAAATATTTATTTCAATTTATATGATCATTTGATTGTTGCATTTCTCATTAATAATAATTTAAAATTTTCTTAAATTATTTTTTAAAAATGTGCACTTCACTTCAATCAGGCATGCGCTTTGCGCCTAGGCTCCAAGAGGCCTTTGCGCTTAAGTGCGCCCCTTGCTTTTACCAACACTGATCATAAGATCTCAACAATGTTCTATTAGTCTAAATTATCTCTGTTGCAAAGGACCACATCAAACATTGAACCAAAACCATCATTACATTGCAAAGATTATAACTTTACTGTACTTGCCCCAAAAATGAATTAAAAACTTGCATTCAAGTTTATGTTTGCATTCAAAAGACCATTATAAAACTATATACCATCAATTAAAAAAAAAAAAACCGACCTATAATGAGCAATTGAGATGGAAAAGGCAATGGGACTAATTCATTTCTTTTTAAAAACTAAAAAAAAAAAAAAAAAAACTAACTTGAAATTCAGTGACCCAAATAAACCAGTTCAGCTTTAATAAACAAGTATGCAAAATATCCCAGTTTCCACAACAACCAAACAAAGAAAAATGACCAATTAATAAGACTAGGAAAAATGTTGTACATTTATCATCCTAAAACATCATACCCCAAATCAACTATAGTTTTACAAAATAGAAAAAATAAATTCCAAATCATTCACATATAAGCATATTGATGGGAAAAAAATCCATATAGAAACGGATACAAATATATGCAGAGAGAGAGACTAACAGATTCCCAGAAAATGCGTCTTTTACGATCGAGGGGAGGAGTAGAATGAAAAAGGGCAGTCCTCAAATGAAAGCAGCTGGCTTTTGAGTTTATCAGAGCTGCTGCTTTCATGGCGCTATTCATTTTCACAATTCTGAAAGAGAGAGAGAGAAAGAGAGCCACCAGGGGCAGCCTTGAAGCTAAGCCGCAATTGTCAGAATCATGTTAGCGAGTCCACCCCGAGACTCGGTATATGGGGGGAAGAACAACATTTTGTAAAACTACGAGTCAATCCGACCCCGGTCCCTTTTTAACCCAATCGGGTCGGGTTTGACCTTAACGGGTCAAACATGTTTGAAAAAAAAACAAAAACAAAAAAGAGTTTATTTCCAAAACTGTGAAACTGGTTTGTAAATAAAAGTTTCTCCAACCCACGTTATGGTATTTGAAAACCTACATAATGAATTAGAAAAGATTTCTCTAATCTGGTTAAGAAGAAAATTTTGTCCAATTCTTAAAGAATAGAATATAATAATGCTTGTGATCCCAGAAATTTGGGTAAATTTGATTCAGACATTCAAATTTCTAAAAAATAACCCTGATAGGCTTAATTTGTAGCAGTAAAGGTTTGTGAGCAAAGAGGGAAGAAAGACTTTTTCATTGAAACAAATCACAACTATTTTTATTTCAATAATTCTAGGACCACAATCTATTTCACATTACATACCACAGCTATCCTATATAACAAATTGTAATTAACTACTTGCCACGTTCACATAAACTCAACACTCACTACCCGCCACATAAAAGAGTTGTGGCAAAGTACGTAAAATAAGTTATGGTATTAGAATTTTGGGTTAATTACACATAACCCACTTGTGGCTTGGGTAAAAATCACTTTGCCTACCTATGATTTGAAAAGTGTCATTTAACCCACCTGCAGTATGTTCTGTCAATCTCTGTAACCCATCTCAAGCCCAACCGTTACAAAAACACTTCTTAACCCCAAAACACAACATAATGCGAATCAAAACATTCAAAACTTATAAACTTTTCGAGAGAGAGACCTGTGGTAAGATCAACGTGTTCTTCGTGGTTTGGAGTGTCTAAAGGGGGAGAAAACACAAGTTTCGCAACATTGAAGTTAGGGAAGGTATGTGTGACTACTATTGATCTGCATTTGGGTTCTTGATGGCATTTTTTTTATCGCGACCCACCCACGTAATTAGGGTTTGTAAAATTATCTCAAAATTGATGTATGTTAAATGTGCATTTTGCTATTTATATGTAGAATCGCTTAGAATGTAGCTAATGTACTGCTATGGTTGTTTATATAATGCGTATACCTAAAAGAATCAAGTATATTTGTTAATGATTACACTTGTTTGTGAACTGTGGATAGTGTAGTCCCTACGAAATTGTTGGGAATCTGGTTTTGCATGTGCTATATGTGGTCCTTTGTCTATGTGTTGTCTCTCAACAACAAAATAAATTTTATATGAAAACAAAACAACGCTGTGTTTGTCTTGTTGTCTTTTTTGGCTTGTTGTCGTTTTCTACATGTCAGTATGTAAACAAATTACTTTTTAATTGCAGATGGTTGACTTTACATTTGACATTAAAATTCATGTTGGGGGATGTTTCGTCAAGGACCCAACCTTACGATATATGGGTGGGTCTATACATACATTGATAGAGATTGACCCTGACAAGTTGAATTTCTTTGAAATTCGAGATTTATACCATCTAGTTGGTATAAATCTCGAATTTAAGGGTCATAGAAATAGATCCAAATGTGGTGAACATGACTAGCCTTCATAGAGCATGGCCAGTTGACAAAATCATAATCTATACCGACGTAGATGTGGAGCCACTAGCAGTTGAACATCCTGATGGAAGGAGAGTGGCAAATGATGGTGTAGGTGGTGATGGAGGGGTGGATGAAATAAATTTGGAGAGTAATTATGATGAAGTTGTATTGGAGGAAGAAGAAGATGTTGAGAATGTTAAGGATGTTGAGGTGTTAAGAACTGAGTTGGGTAGGAAGTTTAGGGTAGGTCACTTCAAGGGGACCTGGGCCTTCATAGTAGAGACGTAGAGAAGAAAAGGAAAACATAGGAGAATAGTAGAGAGAGAGAAAGTGTGTTTGGTATATTATTCATCAATGCCTCATACAATTCTGTAATTCCTCTTATACCATCAAGACCCTAACTACCCTCACTAACCCCCTAGTTATTATCTAACTAACTAACTGTTTCCCACTAATAGGGCAGTAACTAACAATACCGTAACAGTAATGGTTACATCACAATATTAGTCTACAGCCCACATACAAGTACCATATACAGATGCCTAACATAAGGTTGGTGCAAGAGTTGAAGAATATGATGTTGAGGTTGGTGCAAAGGTTGAAAAATAGAATGTTGAAGGAGACGACTATGATGATTGGATATATGAAGGCCTAGAGGGGGAGGACTTTGGTGATGACATATTTGTTGCTCCAAACTCAGCTCCACAAGGTTCTGCTCCAGAATTAAGTGATGCTCCCAATACAGCCTTAGCATCAGGCAATGCTTCCAATATAGCCCTAGAATCAAGAAATGCACCCCATGCAGCCCCAGAATCAAGTAATGCACCCCATGCAGCCCCAGGATAGGCTGAGCCAGCTTTTGAGGATGACTGGGTAAGCATGGATAGGTCTGATGATGAGCAGGTGCCTGAGCTGCCAGAGTTTAATGTTAAAAGTAACATGAGAAATGTTGTACTGAAGAAGGAGATGAAGTTTTCTAATGCAAAAGTGTTTAGTGCTGCTTTAAGGGAGTATGCAATTAAAAAACCTATTAACATCAAATTCAAGTTGAATGAGAGGACCAAGATATCAGTTCACTACAAGAATGAGTGTAGGTGGAGATGTCATGCATCTCAAATAAGTGGAGAGCTAACATTTCAGATTAAGACCTTGAATGATGAGTGTACTTGCCCCAAGTCTTTTAAAAATAGCCAAGAAACATCAACTTATGTTGCTAAGAGGTTCATTGATAGAAAAAATCAAAATTAGGAGGTGAGTGGTGTACACAACCATGTGATGCAAAATTTATCTGCTGACCTACGTGTAAACCAAGTGTATAGGTCAAAGAGAAAGGCAAAGGATTTGATCAATAGAGATGAGCAACTGTAATATGGTGTTCTTAGGGACTAGGCACAAATGATAAACACTGTGGACAAAGGGAGTAGGGTTATACTGCAGACAGAAATAGCTGATGAGACTTCCCCGCCAAAATTTAAAAGGATGTATGTTAGGTTCAATGCTGAGAAGGTAGGATTTTTAGGTGGATGCAAGTCATTTATAAGTTTAAATGGTTATCACATAAAGCACAGATTTGGTGGGCAAATCTTACCTGTCATTGCCAAGGATGCAAATGACAACATTTTTCCAGTAGCCATAGCTGTTGTGGAATAAGAAAACAATGAGTCTTGGATATGGTTTTTGGAAATATTTGCTGATGATATAGGGAGGCCAGAGGAGCTTCAGTTGGTCTTCATTTTTGATAGGCAGAAGGTATGAAAGCTTTGTTTAGCTATACTTGAATGGTTTACTTCGTTTGCTAAACTAACCTGTTTTGTTTGTTTGTTTGGTTATTTGCAGGGGCTTATACCTGCAATAGAGACACTATTCCCTACTGTGGAGCTTAAATACTATGTGAAACACATCTACAACAATTTCAAAGTCGATCACAAGGGATTAAAGTTAAAGGATGCACTGTGGAGGTGTGCTGCTACCACAATAGTAAGGGAGTTTGAGAGAGGCATGCAGTACATAAAGGATTTGGATAAGAAGGCATATCAGAATCTTGCAAGCATTGCACTTGCATAGTGGACAAGTCACACTTCACTCCTAGGGCCTTAAGAGATTTGTTAAATAGCTTGAGTGAGTCTTTTAACTCAATGATTTTGAAGTCTAGGGACAAGCCTATCTTGGCAATGTTAGAGTGGATTAGGGTTAAACTTATGACTAGGCTTTACACAAAAAGGAAAGGGATAGAGAAGTATGCTAGAAAGTTGTGTCAAAGCATACTAGTTGGAGAAATTGAAGCTTGAAAGCAAGTCATTTAGTACTACCCCAGCTGGCAGTTTCCTTTATGAGGTAGCCAGTTAGTATGAGAGGCATGTAATTGATCTTATTAAGAAGGCCTTGGGATTTAAATGGCATTCAATGCAAACATGCCATAATAGCCATTTATACACATTGAGATACCAGAAGACTACACCCACCCATGCTACTACAAAGAAACTTACACGGAGATATACAAGGTACTTCCTCCCATGTCTAGCCAGTCAAAATGGGTTGAGACTAGACAATCTGCTCCCCTAGCACCTCACATATACAAACCACCAGGCAAGCCACTCAAACAAAGAAAGAGGGCTCCAGATGAGTCTAGGAAACCTTACAAAGCAAGTAGGCTGAACAGGCCTGTAAGGTGTGAAAAATGCAAAAAGGAAGGGCATAACTCAAAAGGGTGCAAGGCTGGCATCACTGGAGAGACATCATGCGAGAGGAGACAGAGGCTTTAAAGAGAAAAGGCTGTAAGTAATTGGGATTTAAATGGCAAAAAAAAAACTTGTTTTTAAACTTACAAAAGTATTCATGTACTGAAACTGGGTTTTGTTGTAGGCAAGGGGAGGGGTGCCTGCACCTAGTACCAAATCTAGATTTGCACCTTAGCCTGCACCACCGTCCCAACAGCCTACCCAGACTTACAACATGAGGTCTGCCACTCAGCTTTCATTGTCACAGCAAGGAAATTAAGCTAGGCCATCCAAAAGGAAAGCAGGATGGTTCTCTTCCTCATAGCCAAAGTTTCACACACCTAGGGAAAATTGTGATACCCTACCAAGTTCTTCACAAATAACTTAGTTGAGTTGCTTCTTTCCTAGATGGTTGTGTAGACTAGGATATTTTTTAACAAGTGGATCTATTTTTTATTTTGTAGCCTTCACATGCAAATAGGAGCACTAGTGGTGTGAGGACTAGAGGACAGCTTGCTGCACAAAGGACACCAAAAATGAATTCAGTGGGTGGAAAGAGTTAAGGCAAGAAATGAAGCTAATGGGTATGCATGCCAGCATTGGGAGTAAAGGCAGGGGCAAGAGAACATGTGGGCTTGCAGCTAGTATTTTTTGTGAAGACCACTGTTGGCTTTTTGTAATTATTAATTAGTGTAAAAAACAATCACCTTGTTTTGAGCAATTATATGTGTGTGTGTGTATATATATATATGTAGCTAACCTTAGAATGTGTTTTTTTTTTTGTAATTTACTAGAAGTTAATGTACAATACACTCTAGGTTGTTATTATGATATGAAATTTTGTGGTATGGAAGTTGTGGTATTATTTGGAAGTTATGGTATTATGGTATGGAAGTTGCGGTATTTATTCAATTCAGTTTGTATAGAACATTATTTGTCCAAAACAGTTTGTATGGAACATAAACCAAATTATATGGAAGTTTATTTATTGCTGCTACAGATTGTTAGGACATATGTGTTTCAAGTTGTTTTGAACATATGTCATTCTTTTATGTAATTGGCTTATCCTTTGACAAAATGCACTCAGCCTGTATTTGGATAGCTCTAGGATGATTTTAATATTTCAAGAAACAAGATTTCAAGATCAAGTGTTAAAGCCATGCAAGTTGTCCAAGATTCAAGTTGAAGAAGTGCTAGATTTTAGAGCTCGACACCTGGCTCGACAGCTGCATCTATCGAGCTTTAAGAAGTTGTTCAGCCCCGAGGCTCGACAATTGCTTGACAACACCTCGACACCTCTAGCTGTTAAGATTTAAGAAAAACAGATTCTGAGTTCTGTTTTTTATTCCAATCCGTACATGTATCTTTAGGACTTCTTTTCTTTTAACCCTAGACATATAAAAGGATTATTTTAAGGGCCGTCAAAGTGTACACAAGTTGCACAAGCATTAAGAAACCTTTGTTCAAGCAATTTGTGACCTGAGACAAAATTCTTGCCCTAGTTCATCTCTTGTGAAGAAGTTACTGTGTAATGTGCACCGTAGGGTTTTGTAACCAAACATCTTCTTGATCTTCATCGTGTGGATGAATTGAAAAACTTTGCAGCCAACAACTTTCTCTAGTTGGTGTTTGAAGTCGCGTACTGGGATCCGCGCAATTGGTTAGTCACGTACTTGGGAGCCGTGCATCAAAAGGAGAAATTGTCACTAAAGAACAAGTCCAATCGGGTATTGGGGTAAGGGTTCAACTGTAGGTTGGTAAGGTACTTAGGATTCCTTTACTTGTAACCGCTTGTTGTGATAATAGTAGAATTTCGGGAGTGGTGACCTTAAAATCACCCGGTGGGATTTTTGTCGTGTAGGTTTTCCCCATTCGTAAATAAATCACCTTGTCAATTTATTTTCCGCTGCATACTTTAGTTTATTGGTGATTTGTTTGTGCTACCATGCTATTTGCATGTTAATTTGATTAATTAATAACTTGACTAATTAATCAACTTAATTCATCACAAGGGGTCAACGAGTTTGTGGCCTATCACAGATTGTGTCCAAGTAGATTTTTCCAATACAGAGTGTATGGAAGTTGTTATTGTGGAATGGTTGTTATGGTATGTGTAGGTCATTGATAACTGACCAACACTTCTGTCATTATATGCCTAGAGACTAGTGGCATGACCAATACTTCTTTCATTGAATGGTTGTTATGGTATGCACAAAATACTCAATAATTGACCAATTCTTCGTTCATTGACACATCATAACATTACACCAATAGGCTAGTGCTATTACAAAGCAAATTCATTAACACAATTTCTATAACTATATCTACTAACCAATTAACTACTTCAGGGCAATAACCTCGGTCTCTTCACTCAGAAGAACTTAATTGAGCCAAAACACAACAACAACATAACAATAACAAAAAAGATCCATGACAAAATGCATGCAAACTTCCATATTCTCTACTTCTCTTCAACTAACATGCCATTTCCTTAGCTTTTGCATAGATAGCTTGAGCCTTTCTCTCCCTCTCCTTGGCTTTGGCTTCCTCTTTAAGAGCATTTTTTTGTCATTTGTCTAGCTTCTTTGTCATTTGCCTTGCTGCATCCGCTATTTCTAGAGCTGTCCTTTCCCTCTCATTGGCAAGTTAGAGAGCACTCTGAAGCCTAGACATCCTCTCTAGAGCCAAATGTGTAGTTTCATTCCCACGAGGACAGGTTAGGTTATCAAGCCAAACAAAGAAAGGACACTTAGGACCAACTTTATAACGGCTACAATCCAAGAAACTCCTCCCAAAATTATACAAACTCAAACTTGTTCTCAAAAAACAAGTCTGCTCATTGCCATATGCCCACATAAACCGAAGAAATTACCATTTGATAAAGACATATCAACAAAACACGATTCCTGGGAAGTACAAATTTAGAGTTTCACACAGCAAGTTGGCATTTGAACAAAATTTGAAACCCTAAATCGAGAACAGACACAAATACCTTGATTTTCTTTACCGAAACTACCTTCCCTAGCTTCGATGTTGCGAAACTTGTGTTTGCTACCTCTCCAGACACTTCAAACCATGAAGAGCATATTGATCTCACCACAGGTCTCTCTCTCTAAAAGTTTCTGAATTTTGGGTGTTTTGATTCGCGTTATGTTGTGTTTTGGGGTTAAGAGGTATTTTTGTAATCGCTGGATTTGAGGTGGGTTATAGAAATTAACGGAAACATATCACAGGTGGGTTAAGTGACACTTTTCAAACCAGGAGTAGGCAAAGTGATTTTTGCCCAAATCAGAGTTGGGTTATGTGTAATTACCCCTAGAATTTTTGTTTTTAGTTCAAATGATAGTTTGATACCTTTTAACAAATAGGTTCTAGTCCAAATCTCCTAATTATCAATTTATTATTGTTGGCCTATATATAATAATTTATGTACTATTTCTTTCTTTATGCTTAGGCATCTCCTTCTTATAAATCAAAGTTTACTTCTATTTATATAGCCAAACGTTGCAAGAGACATAAGTCCTTCTTTAAATGATATCTTGATAGACGTGATATTTAAAGAGCCAAGTGTTACTTGGTAAACATTTATCATCCTTGTATTGACTCAATTTGTGCCAAGTGAGAATATCAAGGTGTACATCCATCAATGGTTGCCTTGCACACACATCTCTTGTTGCCATAATCCCTCGAAGTCACTATCCTCATGGCATTCCCTCTTAGACCATAAGATTTTAGTAGGCGCCCTGATCCCTATTCATAGTCGAGCTAGCATGCCAAATCTTTGTTGAGGCTGGTTCTATCTGGCGCCTAGATTGCTCTGGCCCACCCTCCTAGTTCTAGATTCTCTAGTGCACCAGGAAAATTGCCATGGTCATCCCAAGGCTTTCATGTAATGAAGGCACCAAGCTTGCCTCAAATGGCATGGGATTGTGCTTCTACTCTCCCTCCTCTCCTCTCCTTCTAAATTGGCCCTTAATAAATTGGGAGTTCCTGTCAAAATAAAATCCATTTACTTTATCTTTTTTATATTTTATTCCTCAATAACCAAACATGCTTCATTCAAATGAATACCAAATAACAAAAAAAAATAAAATAAAATAAAGAAGGAATGAGAGAAAACTATTTATACTTACATAAAACTATACTATTTTTTCCCACATTTACTCAAACCACGATTTCAGTGCAAAAACTTATTTATGCGTACATTGTGCATATTAAGAGTGTGTAATAGTCATTTCTCATACATACATACATATAGAAACATTTTATTTAAAATGTTTTTCTTAACCATTGATAGTGGCAAGTTGTCAATAATAAACAATAAAGTGGTGTCCATGGTAGGTCAATGTTAAAATCAATAAGAATCTATAATTTTTTTAGTAAGCTATGAGAAATTGATTGTAGACACTCAATTTTGCACCCATTATTTAATCAAGGAAGATAACTAGAGTGACCATCCACGTATCAAAAAAAAAAAAAAAATCATTCTTGCATCACATGCATCATTTTGTTCTTGCATCACATGCATCAATTTGTTCTCGCATTACATGCACCAATTCATTCATTGCAAATCATAACAATGATCTTGATATTCTAACGATCGCAACGGTGTGTCCGGTTTCTAAATCGAACCATTGGATCGAAAGATATTGCATTATCAAGTTTTTCACTATCCATATGCATTGTGTCTAGGAAGAGTCGACCGCACATGATTAATTTAAGTTAATTCTGATTGGTCAAACAATTAAAATTAATTAGATAATTTTGTGATTGGTTGATAATTAGTGTTTAAAATAGGGATGCATGTATAAGAATAAAAGGGATGATTGGATAACAATAAAATTGTGGATAATCTATACTTTATCAAGAATTATTTTGAGGGATTTACCCAAAAGATAATTATTCAAGATAATTGTTCTTAAAAAGCCTAAATTATCTAGAAAATAGATAATAAAAAAATCATGGATGGAGGATGAAAACATGTCTAGACACAAGGATCGGTAAAAAAAACCCCAGAAAAGGAGTCTAAATGGCACCCAAACATGAAAACGCATTCGGGCCCCAAGAGCAAATTTGGTACTTTTGGAGTGCTGAATGGCACTTTGAAAGTGCTGAATTGCACCTTGTTAGGCTTTGGCCCAACGGCCTTCAAGTGACGATAATGCACACCCTTTTCGACATTGTCGCAAAATGATGAGTCTAGATTCACATCCTGATCGTCCGTGCCTATTAGCTGCAAACGTGGACTTGAAAACTCTGCGATAATAGGTAGTGGCCGAGGATAAGGTGAGCCGCCCTCAATTGGCCGTCGCTGTTAACAAAAACCTCGGCTTTGAGTATCTTGTCTAGGTCCGATTAGTTGACAAGATTTAGATTAGGAATGGCAGCGTGCTTGTCTGCAAAGACATTGAAAAAAATTATTATCAGAAAAATAGCGTAACTCGAAGAAAATTTCAACCGCAGACACAAGCAAAAAGGGATAGACACAGAGAATGTTAAAGAGGAAGAAGGGTATTTTTGGAGTAATAGACCTAAACCTAAGAATCCCACCTAGAATACTGTCTCTCGTCAGGCAATGGTGGCCATCGTGCCACTCCCCTGAGATGATCAAAAAATCCTTATTCATGCCTTTGTTGGACTCAGGGAGGCATAAGATGAGCCTAACCTTAGAAGCCCTAGTTTTTAAGTAGTATACCTGCCCTTTTAGGAGGTGGAGGTTGTAAATCAAATTGACATCATGGTGGGTGAGGTTTAATCCCATTTTTTTTGTTGAGGGCATCTATGCTACCTAAAGTCGTAAACATGTTAAGGGCGCATTGGGTGGGGGCTAACCTATGGGCTATTAGATAGTCCCTAGTGACTCTGCCCATGGGAATTCTCAATCCCCCTCTATGAAAGCAATCATCGGGATGATCACTTCTCCCTCTTGCCTCTGAGCTTGCCGATCCCCTTATTTATTATGCCTAATGGAAACCTTCGGACGGATTCTATACAGAGCCTTAAAGCTCTCTATACCCTCTGTGGAGTCTACTAAGTAGGTGAATCTACCCATTTGAAGAGGAGAAAGGAAGGAAATTGGAAGATAAGGTAAAATTGAATGGGTCGAGGAGAGAAAAAACTCTGAATAAAGGGAAAAACGAGGGAGACCGAAGTGAAGAAAGAAGGAAGAGATGACAAGAACTACTTACGAAATTGATGAAAAGCTCCTCGGACTGGCTCTTAATGCTTTGAGAGTATAAAAAGTGAAGTACTTGAGGTTTCTAAATAGTATATATATGAGAGAGAAAAGCAAGAGGGAGAATTCCCGCTCAAATTCCCATAAAAATCCCCAGCCATTGGATCCCCATCGTATCGTAGAACGTGGGGAGCATGGAGCTGCAGGAATTAATTGCAGATGCGCCCTGGATGCCGAAGCGTTAGGAGCATGCTTTTAGGTAGTTGAAGGGACATCGATGTAGACTGAAATGATGTAAGGAAAGGTCAGAATGGGAATTGTGGTGTCAAAAACCCTTTCTCTTTGGAGGAACAAGAGAAAGAAATTTTGAGGGGCTATTGTATGGATGAAGGGCCTAGAAGAATATGTTGGGCTGTGGGCTTAGTCCGAGGACACTTAATGGTTCGAGGACATATAGACAATGGGGAAGATGTAAGAGTTAGGGCGCCACGAGCAAATTATAGCCGCAAGGGTTATGGAGAATAGTCCGAGGAGGAATGCCTCCTCGGCTAAGCAAAGCAGACATAAGAAGGATTAGTCTGCCCTTAAGGGCAACACTTCAGAAGGTTTTCCTCGTAAAGATAAACAGTAGGGAAACATAGGACACAGGGAAGCAAAGAATATCTAAGGGACAACTGCTACCACCGCATTGAATGCTCTACAACTAACCCTCTAGCCTCATTAATGTAGAGGTGATGCCTGAATAGTGGTAAGCAGCCTTACAGCTACTACCAAAGCCTTCAGAAAGGTGCTAATAGAACAAGTATTAAAGCCAGCGATCTGATCTACACGCGGAGGGATGAGATGAAGTGAGGAAGGGGAATATAAAGAAAGAAATTCTCATTACAAAGGGATGATTGGAGAATCTGTGGAAAAACCATTGTACACTTAAGAACTGTAATGGTGTTTAAGTTTAAAAGAAATATATAAGAATTACCATCCTCGGATTTTGCCGAGGAGGATTTTCTTTGCATAAACCTGTTTATTCATGCTTTCAAGTATCATAAAACCTGATGAAGCAAAAATGTTCGTCAGTAACAATAAGAATCAAGCTCAGATGGAATCAAACCTGTGCTTCGTCTTCCGACGATCGGGGGGTGACGGCGCAATTTGTCAGAGTGGACACCGGTGTGGTGCCTGCCAAAACACTTCCGATGCTTAAGTTAGCTTTTTAGAATTGCCGTAAAAAAGGAATTGAAAGTAAAGAAAGTGCTAGTTTTTTTTTATGTAATCGTCCCTCTGGCTGGTGTTTTTGGTTGGTTTATATATGTTCCTTTTGCTTAATAACCGTTGTGACAGTTATTGTGGTTTTAATGCTGCCTTCAGTTACGCCTTTTGGTTTATGGCGGGGCTTTAATTCGTCCAACGGGCTGTACAGCTGTTCTTACCCAGCCTGGGCATTTATTGGCGGTATTGAATATTCCTGCCGCTTTATCCTCGTCTTTGTCGTTCTTGATATATCCGTCAGTGATGTTTTTGTCGTCATTACTTGCTTCGTCAGTCCTGTCAGTTGCCCCCGGATTCCTTGGTCGTCATGACATGTCGTGGCGATCAGGGAAGATGAAAAGTTGGCGGGTGATTCTTGGAGTTTCGTGCCGCAATAAATGCGCAGTGGTGGCGTTGTTCTGATCGTGGCCACGTGTCGTGCTTTGGTTGGTGGTGATTAATGTTTCCATCATTTGCCTCTTCGTTTTTCCCGCTGTTTTAATTTCTGTGCTTTTTAACTTCCCTTTCTTTGTTCTTTGTTTTTTTTCAAAAATATTTCTGTTGCTCTGCGTTTCTTCTACTCTTCCCTGCAAATTCCTCTCCGGCGATCTTTCATTTTCAGACCGGTACGTTGCGTGGTGGTACGGCGAAGTCTGCGCTTTCGAGGTATTTGTATTTTCTCAATCTTTGGCTTTGTTTCCCCTTTCCGTGACTTTCTTTCCGTGACTTTTCTGATTTTTGTTCCTCTTTCCCCTTTCTCCCTTTTTCCTTTTTGTGGGGGGTTTTATTCTGCCTATGTTGTTTTTAGATTTTGATGGTTAGTGGCTCTGAGGTTAGGACAGCTTGCCCCTCGATTTCCTTCTTGTTTGCTCGTTTGGGGGGTTTTGTAGGTAGCTCTCCGCACTTAGGTGGCTTTCTTTGTGAGGGTAACGGTCTCGAATTGGTGTTGGCTGACTTGCTGTCTTTGCTTCGTCAGTCCGTGGATTGGTATAGGGGTAAAGAAGGGGTGCTAGGAACTATGTCTGACGTTAGGTCGAGCGAATTAGATACTGGGCTTTCGTCCAACGATGACCCAGTGGGAGGAGATACGACCATTTCGAGTCTTAGAGAAGTTAGGGCTTTTCATGCCCTTGGGGAGGAGTGTGGTCTCGACGCTGAAACCCTAGGGAGGTTTAGAGATAGGTTTCAGTTTCCCGAACGGGTGAGGGTTCGTTTACCGGGAGTAAATGACCGGGCATGTAGCTTCTTCCCGGGGGAGGTTTGTTTCTATGAGGCGGCCTTCTTATGTGGTTTGAGATTTCCCGTCCATCCTTTTTTGATGGAGATGTTGGATTTCTTCGGCATAGCTCCTGGACAGCTTATGCCTAATTCCTGGAGGATCGTGGTAAGTTGTATGGGTATCTGGATGGCGGCCGTGGACGGCGATATGCTCAAAGTGGATGAGCTTGTCCATTTGTACCGGTTAAAATCGTCTAGAGAATATGGGTACTATGAGTTAGTGCCTTGGGAGAGAAAAAATAGGATTATCAGGGGCTTGCCTTCATCTTTCAGGTACTGGAAGTCCCGATTTTTCTTTGTGTCGGGTGACGATTTTGAGACCTCCTCGAGTGAGATTTGGGGTGATCTCCCGAGGTTACGCCGTCAGTGGGGAAACCCGTCATTAGGTGCGCCAATGTCTATCTTCGTCCGTTGAGTTTTTTTTATTTGCTCCCTGTTGCTACTGACGACGCTTTCGTTGATCTTTTTTTTTTTTTTTTTTTTTTTTTTTTTTTTTTTTTTTTTTAGTGACGAAACGGCCAAAGTTGAAGAGTCGATACAAGGAGAGAGTGAGAAAAGCCATTGAGTACGCGCAGACGATCGAGGATTGGGACGATCTTGTGTGTCCCAGAACTTTGGCTTTCTACTGTTTGGGGCCAGAGCCTTCCTCCTTTGTTCTTCGCAACATCGAGATCGAAGAAAAGAAAAGTAAGTATTTGATTCGTGAGTAGAGACTGTTCTTCTTTGTCTTCGTTTATATCGTCATTATATATTTTTTTTTTTCAGAGATGACTACGAGATTTAATAAGGATTTGTATTCCAAGATCAAATCGAAGAAGAACGAGCCTCTGTCACACTTGGGAAAAAAGGGAGTTCGAGTAAAGGATTCTTCCGCTTCTCCCGCGACTCAGGTTACTCCCGTCACTTCTGGGGTGGAGGTGACGAGGACGGTCTCCCCTTCCACGTCGATCGAGGAGCTTCCTACTCCCGTTTCCAAGAGGCCACGTTTGGAGACGGCGAAGGATAAGGTTGCTTCTTCCTCGTCCACCATCTGGGACGATGAGAGTCTGGCGGTGAAGAGGGCGCATGGAGCCGTGGCTGCAGGTGATTTGAAGGTTCTTACCGGAGTACCTTTTAACAGTATTGCAAGCCGTCATGTGCAGAAGATTGTTCAGGTAAAAATCTTAAGGCAAGGTGGTTTTGAAACTCTTTCTGGAGCTTTACGCGCTGACGGCCTTAATTTTTGTTTCAGGTGTTGGGGGAGAGTTTGCACATTACCTCGGAGTACTTAGCTCAAGAGGCGAAGGCTGCCTCCCTTGCATCGAGAGTGGAGATCCTGGAAGCCGAGAACTCCGGTTTGAAGAAGGACCTGATTCAGTCAATGGGGGAAGCCAACGATTTGAAGGAGCAGATGAAGGTTTTGAATGACGACCTGAGGGTTGAGCGTCAATTAACTATGGAGAAGGACGAGCAACTACTGGCGTCTAAAGAGAAATTGAAGACCATAGCAGCTCGGTCCGTTGAGGCGTTCCAGACCACGGACGAGTACAACACCGTCCTGCTTAGTTGGTACTTCAAGGGATTCGAGCTGCTGAGGAGGTTCCTCGTCAAGCACCCTTCGGGGGTGGATTTGGAGAATCTCGATTTTGAGGAGATTGACCAAGAGATGGCTGTGGACGAGGCTGCTCAGTCTTCTTCTGGTCAACCTGGTGCTTCAGAGGACGCTTTAGCCAACGAACCTGCTCCAGATGGTGCTGCCCCTTCTGCTGATCAAGATCGTCCTATTGCTTAAAGAAATCTTTTGTTTTCGTTTTTTTTTTTTTTAGCTCCATTGCTGAAGCAATTTGTCTTTTTTGAACAATTTTTGTGGAATGACTTGGCCCAGTGTTTTGTGGGTCTGGAAACAATGGAATTTGCCCTCGGTTTTTGGGCTTTAATTGCATGCACTAGTTTTCCTTTCGCGCTTTTATAACATCGCCATCTTCAACGTTTCCTTTATCAGTGATGTTTTCTTCTTGCACCTTCCTTTTGATCTTGTTACTTAGAAAAATTTGAGACTCAGTCTCTCTGAACCGTCAGTAACTTACATCCGTCAAGGCGGAATCTTGTTACTTAGGAAAATTTGCGAGATTCAATGTCCCTTTAAATCGTCAGTAACATACATCCGTCAAGGCGGAATCTTGTTACTTAGGAAAATTTGTGAGATTCAATGTCTCTTTAAATCGTCAGTAACTTACATCCGTCAAGGCGGAATCTTGTTACTTAGGAAAATTTGCGAGATTCAATGTCTCTTTAAATCGTCAGTAACATACATCCGTCAAGGCGGAATCTTGTTACTTAGGAAAATTTGTGAGATTCAATGTCTCTTTAAATCGTCAGTAACTTACATCCGTCAAGGCGGAATCTTGTTACTTAGGAAAATTTGTGAGATTGGGAGGAAAAAATCCCAAGTAATTAAGACCTGTGGACGCAGAAGTATTAGTAAATAATGAAATTTCTTTATTAAATCTGAACATATCCATTGGTTACATTCATTGGTGGTACTTCTTCAAATGTTCGACGTTCCAAGGTCGTGGAAGTTTCTGCCCATTCATGGCTTCTAGATGATAACTCCCTTGCCTGGAATATTGAGTAACTCAGTAGGGCCCTTCCCATGTGGGTCCTAGCTTCCCCTGCGTTGGTTCTTTGGTGGCCGTGCTGACTTTGCGTAAGACAAGGTCACCTATTTCAAATCGTCTAAGTTTCACTCTTTTGTTATAGTATTCTTCCATCTTCTGCTGGTACTTGGTCATCTTGCTGGAGGCTTGGTCTCTTACTTCGTCCAAGCAATCAAGGTTGATCCTGAGTTGATCGTCGTTATCTTCTTCCTGGAATGCCTCGCGCCTAAGGCTATTGATCCCCACTTCGACCGGTATCACGGCTTCAGTGCCATACGTGAGTCTGAAAGGTGTTTCCCCCGTCGGGGTTCTTGCTGTGGTCCTATAAGCCCACAACACGTTTGGGAGTTCGTCTGGCCAGGCACCCTTCGCGTCATCCAGCTTGGTTTTTATGATCTTTAGCAACGTCCGGTTCGTCACCTCCGTTTGCCCATTGGCCTGCGGGTGTCCTGGAGACGAGAACTTGTTTCTGATACCCAATCCTGAGCAGAAGTCCTTGAAGGCTTGGCTGTCGAACTGCCGACCATTATCTGATATGATCGTCATTGGTATCCCGAACCTGCAGACTATATTTCTCCAAACGAAGCTCTGGATTCGTGCTTCGGTGATGGTTGCCACTGCCTCTGCTTCTACCCATTTTGTGAAGTAATCAATTGCGACCAATAAGAATTTTACCTGCCCTTTTCCTACTGGCAGTGGGCCGATGATGTCAATTCCCCATTGAGCGAATGGCCAGGGGGAGGATACGGTCGTCATCTTCTCCGCTGGAAGCCGTTGGACGTTCCCGAACCTTTGACACTTGTCGCATTTCTTGACGAAGTCTACTGCGTCCACCTGCATGGTTGGCCAGAAATAACCTGTTCTAATAATTTTGCTTACCAGGGATCTCGGGCCAGCATGATTTCCACAAACTCCTTCATGAACTTCCCTCAGGATGTACTTGGCTTCGTCTTCGTCAACACACTTCAAGTAGGGCATGGAAAAGCCCCTTTTGTATAAGGTGTCGTTTAAGATCGTGAATCTGGCCGCTCTTTTTCTAACCTTCTTCGCCTCGTCTGCGTCTTGGGGGAGGTATCCGTCCTGCAAAAAAGACATGATAGGCGTGATCCAGCTGTTCGTACCTTGGATCTGGAACGCGAACACTTCTTCAATACTGGGATGCTTCTGGATTTCAATCATAAACTTGCCCCTTGATGGCCACTCGTCTGAAGATGATATTTTTGAAATCTCGTCTGCTACGATGTTTTGGTCTCGAGGGATCTGTTCAATCCTGACTGCATCGAACTCTTGGATAAGGCGTTTCGCCAGCTTGAGGTATTTTTGCATCCTGTCCTCTTTTGCCTCGTATTCTCCTTTTATCTGTTCGGTTACCAGTTTTGAATCACTTTGAACTAGTAGGTTCTTGGCCCCGAGGGCTTTTCCGAGCCTTAGTCCCGTCAGTATTCCTTCGTATTCGGCTTCGTTGTTGGTGGCTGAGAATCGTAGCTGGACACCGTACTTAAGCACTTCTCCGTCAGGGGTGGTTATGACGACCCCTACACCACCCCTCCTTTGAGTTGAGGATCCGTCAGTTTGAATCGTCCATATTCCTTCGTCCGTAATTTGGCTGTCTTCATTTGCAAAGGTGAATTCGGCCACGAAGTCTGCCAGTACCTGCGCTTTGATGGCCGTCCTGGGATGGTACTCGATGTCAAATTGGCTAAGCTCGATGGCCCACTGGATCATCCTCCCGGCCGCCTCGGGTCGGTTCATGGACTTTTTGATAGGTTGATCAGTCATGACCAGGATTGGGCTCGCCTGGAAGTATTGCCTGAGTTTACGTGAGGCCACTATTAGCGCGAACACGATCTTCTCGATCATCGGGTATCTATACTCAGCTCCTTGGAAGGCCTGACTCATGTAGTAAACTGGCAGCTGCTTCTTACCCTCTTCACGAATTAGGGCCGCACTTACGGCCGTGACTGATACCGCCAGGTACAGCTGTAAAGGCTCTCCTTCTCTTGCCGGGCTTAAGAGAGGTGGATTACTCAGATAACGTTTAAGCTCTTGAAACGCCTTCTCACACTCGTCAGTCCAGACGAAAGCTTTTTTCAAAGTTTTGAAGAAAGGGTGACATTTGTCCGTTGCTCGGGAGACGAACCTATTCAGCGCCGCGATCCTTCCTGTTAGCTTCTGGACTTCTTTAACCGTCTTTGGCGATTCCATGTTGATAATGGCACGAACCTTCTCAGGATTAGCTTCTATCCCCCTCTGGGAAACCATGAACCCTAAGAACTTCCCCGAGGCTACCCCAAATGCGCATTTACCTGGGTTTAATTTCATTTTGTACTGCCTGAGAGTGGTGAACGTTTCCTCCAAATCTTCGAGATGAGAGAGTTCTTCTTTGCTCTTGACGAGCATGTCGTCCACATACACTTCCATGTTCCTGCCAATTTGATTCTTGAACATCTTGTTCACCAACCTCTGATAAGTGGCTCCGGCATTCTTCAGCCCGAAGGGCATCACCTTATAGCAGTAGAGTCCTTGACTCGTAACGAAGGCAGTTTTTTCTTGATCTTCCTCTGCCATCTTTATCTGGTTGTACCCGGAGAAGGCGTCCATAAACGTCAGTAACTTATTTCCAGCCGTTGAATCTACTAGCTGATCTATCCTTGGTAGAGGAAAGCTATCCTTTGGGCATGCCTTGTTCAGATCCGTGACGTCCACACACATTCTCCATGCTTCGTTCGCTTTCTTTACTAAGACGACATTGGAAAGCCATTCCGGATAATGTACTTCTCGAATAAAGCCTGCTGCCAAGAGCTTGTTGACTTCGTCCATCACTGCCTGGTCTCGTTCCGGAGCGAAGGTTCTTCGTCTCTGATGGACGGGCTTCTTCTCTGGGTTCACCCTCAATTCATGCTGGATGACTTCAGGGGATATGCCTGGCATGTCTTCGTGAGTCCAAGCGAAGATATCCAGGTTTTCTCGGAGTAATCGAACGAGCTTGGCCTTCATCTCCGGATTCAGCATTCTTCCTATCTTCGTCGTTTTAGTTACTTCCCCGACAGCTAATTCAACCGTTTCCAGTGCTTCATCTTTACATTCGCCACTCTCCTCCTTTTCCCCTTCTTTCTCTTCTATCACCCAAGCGTGGTTTTCCCGTGCAGCTAGTACGGCCTGGTAACATTCCCGAGCTAAAACTTGGTCTCCTCTTACTTCGCCGACCCCGTTGTCTTTCGGGAATTTTACTTTCAAACAATATGTAGACGTTGCCGCCCTCCATTTATTGAGTGTGGGTCTTCCAATGATTGCGTTGTAGGATGAAGGACAATCTACCACCAAGAAATCTAACCGACGGGTCAACTGCTTTGGATAGGCTCCGATCGTCACTGTCAACGTCACCATGCCCTTGGGATATACTCGATCCCCACTGAAGCTGACGAGGGGAGAGTCAAATGGGCGCAGTCTTTTTGGATCTAGTTTCAATTGCTGGAACGCGGGGAGGTAGATGATGTCAGCAGAGCTGCCGTTATCCACGAGAATCCTCTTGGTGTTGAATCCTTCTAGGGTTAACATTATGACCAAGGGATCATTGTGTGGCTGCTTCACCCCCCTTGCATCTGCCTCGTTGAAGCACATATCTTGGTCTGTCCTTCTTTGCTTGACTGGGGGGATCATGTGGACGCTGTTAATTTGCCTCTGGCATGCTTTCCTGAGAGACCTAAAAGATCCCCCCGAAAAGGGGCCTCCCGCAATGGTTGCTATCTCGCCTATCACATTCTGTGCTGGATGAGATTGACGGTCTTCATTGATTGACGATGATTCTTTCTGGTTTGTGTTTCCGTTCCTTGGTCCACGGTACTGTTCTTTCTTCACGTACTTCTGCAACTTGCCCTTCTTTATTAGTTCTTCAATTTGCTCTTTGAGATCGCGGCAATCCTCCGTGTAGTGACCGTGATCCTTATGAAACCGGCAGTATTTGTTTTTGTCGCGAACGTTGGGCGACGAGTGCAATGGCCGTGGCCATTTCAAGTGGTGCTCGTCCTTAATCTGCGACAAAATCTTGTCAACGGGCATAATTAAAGGGGTAAATCTTACCGTTCGGGAGCCTTTGTCATTCCTGTTACTCTCTTTGAATTGACGATCACTTCGTTCTCTTTTCTGTCCTCTTCGTTCGTGATCTCTCATTCCAACGCCCCCCGGCTTTGCTGGATCCCTTATGGCTGCGAGCGCGTCTTCGGCATTCATGTACTTTTGTGCTTTTAAGAGCATCTCTGCCATTGTTCTTGGAGGACTCTTCGCAAGTGATGCCACGAGGTCCCGAGATCTTAATCCTGCCTTGAAAGCCGTCAGTTGCACTTTGTCGTCAGCTTCGTCCACTTCCAGTGTTTCCCGTGTGAAACGTTTTACATACGATCTTAACGTCTCCTTCTCTCCTTGTCTGATAGTGAGCAGGTAATCCGCTGGCCTCTTTGGACGTTGTCCCCCGATAAAATGCCTCAAGAAGGCACCGCTCAGTTGTTCAAAATTATCTACTGAAGATGACGGCAGCTTAGTGAACCATTCCCTGGCCGCTCCTTTTAGAGTTGTGGGGAAGGAGCGACATAATATTTCGTCAGGAGGTTGTTGGAGGCCTAGTGTGGTTTTGAATGTGTTGAGGTGATCTTGTGGATCCCTCAATCCGTCGAACGGCTCTAATTGGGGTAACCGGAATTTGGGCGGCACTGGACATTCGAGCACTGCTGTTGTGAAGGGCGAGTCTGTGGCTCTAATCATTCTATCCACACTCCGGTCTGTTTTCCCCTTGACAGCTCTCCGTAACTCGTCCATCTCTCTCCTCATTTCCTTGATAATATCTGAATTCTGCTCTTCAAAGGTTGCCGGTCTGAGAGTGCTGGCTCTTCTGTGACTATTTCCTTCACCCTCTGGGCCGTCCCTGGACTGACTCTCTTCCTGTTGAATCTGCTGGAGCTGCATCTTCATCTCTTGATTCTGCCTGGTGAGTTCTTCCACAGTAGCCGCTAGGGCCTGGATTTGCTGGGTCAGGGGGGTAGGATCTAGATTGGGTTCCATCTGACTGTAAAAATTAGTGGGTACTGCCTCTTCAGGTACCAATACCGAAAGGTGGCCTTTCCCACAGACGGCGCCAAACTGATGAAGCAAAAATGTTCGTCAGTAACAATAAGAATCAAGCTCAGATGGAATCAAACCTGTGCTTCGTCTTCCGACGATCGGGGGGTGACGGCGCAATTTGTCAGAGTGGACACCGGTGTGGTGCCTGCCAAAACACCTCCGATGCTTAAGTTAGCTTTTTAGAATTGCCGTAAAAAAGGAATTGAAAGTAAAGAAAGTGCTAGTTTTTTTTTTATGTAATCGTCCCTCCGGCCGGTGTTTTTGGTTGGTTTATATATGTTCATTTTGCTTAATAACCGTTGTGACAGTTATTGTGGTTTTAATGCTGCCTTCAGTTACGCCTTTTGGTTTATGGCGGGGCTTTAATTCGTCCAACGGGCTGTACAGCTGTTCTTACCCAGCCTGGGCATTTATTGGCGGTATTGAATATTCCTGCCGCTTTATCCTCGTCTTCGTCGTTCTTGATATATCCGTCAGTGATGTTTTTGTCGTCATTACTTGCTTCGTCAGTCCCGTCAGAACCTACCGTGATTATGGTCCAACTCATTGGAGTTCAGTTTCTAGCCCACCTTTTACAAATTCATTGTTTTGGGCTTTTTGGACCTTAGTCATTTTCACTTTTGGGCTACGAATTCAAACCTTGCCCTTACATGATTTATGACAATTTTTTTTTAAAGAATTGATTAGTGATACATCCGTATGTAAACTCAATGCAGTAAAATTTATAGTAGCTTAGCATTAAGTAGTGCCATAAACACAACAATTTCATAATAATTTTACAACAAAACTTATGTAGCAAGCTGTTACTCATTCTTATCTAAGTCAACAACTAAGATCAAATTTTTACCTACTATTAACAATTTTTCACTTAAATTTTGTTATGAAATTATTGTAAAAATGTTTTGTTCATTGCTTTATTCTTAAAATTTTACATATAGTAGCTTCACACACACGGTCTATACATACTAGAGGTTTTTTATTTTATTTTTTATTATCAAAACTTTACATTCATCTTAATTCAAGATTTATACGCTTGCTAAAGAGAGATAAATGCATAAAGCTCATCAAAAAAATACTTACCCTTTAACTATAATAAAAAAATTTCTTGAGTGTGTTTTTTCCTTCCATAACACAGGCTTATTGAAACAAATTGGTATATAAAATCAAATTCTTAGAATAAACCTGCATTAATCTTTTGCATTTAGTTAAAATCTTTTTATATTTTTATCAAATAGTTGGAGTACCATCTCTATAACTGTATAAATCTCCTTCAACACCCCAAATAAAGTTTGAACATCTAAGATTCAAAAAACGATTGATGTCTTGGTCTGATGATAAAGTGCTATCATCAAAAGTGGATGCCATAAGTTAAAACTCTCTAGAATTTTTTTTTTTTTTAACAACTAAGATGAATTTGCATGGTTGAGTCTAACCACATGTGATCATGAACAATTGATTTTGATTGGATTCAATTTAAAATCGATGACTTGTCATGATCCTATTGGATTTAATAATTATGGGATAAAGCACACTTGATTAGTACTTTGTCAAAATTTAAAAAAATTCTTAAATTTAAAATTTCTCATTAAAGGGGGTAATTAAATAATAATTAAGAGTTATTAAGGCCCACGTTAATGTCAATTGACTAAAAATCAAGAAAACAATATCCAAAATTTACCACGATTTTTAGCTAAAAAAGACAAAAACTCATGTGGGTGCTGATTTAAGAGCACTAGCATTCCGATTTCTATCCCAGTCTCTATTCTACATCCTTAAAATTTACTTTATCTATTTTACCATCTCATTTTACAACTCACCCAACATCTTAGTTTCTATTTTTACATGTAACTCATTAAAATAATATAAATTATAATAACAAATAATATAAAAAAATTCAGTTCCTCTCTCTTCTCTCCCATCTTTCTTTTTTCTTCGTCTTTTTCTATGTCTCTCTGGCAAACCCACATAACACCTTCCACCAAAACTCAACCACACTCAGCCATAGACACCAAATCTGCCACCACTAAAATTACTCCAAAAACAAATTGTCACCACCAACCACCCATAGACCCACTGCAACACCCACAAGCCCACAAACCCACTGCAACGCAACACAAATCTTACCCAAATTAGCAGCAACCTCTATAAACCCACAGTGAACCCATCCCCATCACCACCATAGCAACCCTCCACTACCACCACCATGAACTTGCAAATGCGCTGATACCTAGAACAAAGTCAAAGCAAAACCAAAACTTAAACCCAATCTGAGAGAGAGAATTAGAACACCCACAGACCCACTGCCACCAAATCGCCACCCACATCTGTAGCAACCTCCATATACCTACAGTGAACCCATCCCCACCAACAACACAACAATCCCCCACTGCCACCATCATGAATCTAGCATCAATACCCACAACAAAAATTCAAGGCAAAACCAAAACCCACATCCAATCTGAGAGAGAGAATCGGAGTGACAGAAAGAGAGGATTAGAATGAGAGAAAGAGAGAGAATCCACCGTCGCCACCGCTCCAAACCACCATGCCGTTGCCGCCGATCTCCAAACCACCATGCTATCATCGCCGATCTTTAGTCCATGCTGCTAATGTCAATCTCCAATCTACACCGATTTGAGAGAGACACCGAGTCAGAGAGAAGGGAGAGAGAAAGGAAGATGAGAAATGAGAGAGAGGAGTGACCATATGATTGAAAGAAGAGAGAGAAAGAAGTGATATTTTAATAAAATAATATATTTTTTTTTGTTTACATCCTTAGCTACAGCAGGTTCTAAATTCACAATCCAACTGTTCATAGTTGCTAAAAATATTTAGGGGGTGTTTGGTAGATTAGTTCTAACATATCATTTCACATTTTAAACAACATTACACACATTTTCACACACTTTTTACTCACACGTATATCAAGAACACTCAAACAGCATAACTCAAACTCTTCTCCCAAACACCCCCTTAGAAACCCATACACTCGACTATAGTTGATTTTTAACCTGTTGGTAGGCAAAATAGCAACTGGTAGATTTTCACATCCCCAATGCAATGCTCTAAAGTGTTAATTTGCACTTGGACTACACTTCATTTGCCTATCGGCATATTAAGGGCTTGATCCGAATGACAATCAACACTTGGGCACAGCTGACACTACTTTTGTTCATTTTTAGCCCTTGATTTAGTGCCCGTTTGTTTCAACTTTCCTAGCCCAAAACGCACGTTTTGAAACTGCCAACCCAAAAAGCCCGTTTGGTTAGGTTCAAAAAGCAACTTTTTGTTAAAAGTTACGTTTTGGGTTTGTGAAGAAAACGTGCATTTGCAAAATAGAGCTCTGAGCTCCATTTTCAAAACGCGCACAATCATGTTTTCTTGGGCTTCTTTTTTTCCTAAATTGCCCATAGTTTTTTTTACTTAAAAATCACAACGGTAACAACACAACAGAACATAACTATTCTTGATCTTTTCTCTCAAATATCTCTAAACTTAGTTTCAATCAAACATTCACAACAGCTACATTCACAACAATTTAAACATCTCTAAACTCAAGCATAATCAAAATACAAACTCAAAAACACAATCTTAAAATTAATCAAATCATAACAAAAAAAAAAAAAAAAAGAGACAGAAGCCATCTGACCCACGGTGGAGCAAGCAAGCAACCCACGGTGGAGGAAAAAAGAGACAACGCCTGCCTGTGTCCTTCGATCAACGGTGGAGCATGCAATTTCTTGTTCTTAATTTCTCTGTTTCTTATCATTGTTAGAGATAGCTGGAGAAAAGAGAGAGAGAGAGAGAGCTAGAGAGTGTTCAAGTAGAAATATAAAAAGTAAAAGAAAGAGAGAGCTAAAGAAAGAAAGACAGAGCTGGAGATTGGGAAAGAAGGATCCGGAATGCAGTAGAAAAAGAAAAGAAGGGTAGATAGATATGGGAGTGGGGTAGGTGGGAGTGGGCTAGGTGTTTGATGGAGAAAAAACCAAGAGAATTTTAAAAAAAAAAAACACACGTATAGCTGTAATAAGTTTGGAAAAATAATATAAAAATAAAAAATGACAACCAAGTAATGCTACCACAATATTTTCACAATAAATTTTACATAATATATTGTTATTAGCTAATATTGGTGAGTAAAAAAATAATTTCAGTGGTGGGTTCAAATTAGAACTAGTAACAACTTTCCACATAAGATTTTGATGTGATTCTTGTGAAAGTATTGCGAAAAATGTTGTGAAAGTATTGCAAAAAATGTACTATTCACTCTTCAAACAGTACAAAAATTTGGAGAGGCTGTTGGAGATGCTCTTATAACTTCTTATTGATAACTGTGTTGTTATAGAGTATGTGGTGGAGAAAATATTGTGGATACTAGAACAACTCATTTAAAAGATAAGTATTAATAAAATTTTATTTTACAAAGATTAATTTTAAATTAATCTTGTGAAAATATTGTGACTTTTTATTATATTTCTAAACTTTTTAAGTTAGTACTATTTTTCTTTAGAAAGAAAAATAGTACTATTAACAGAATATTTTTATAACAATTTCATAATAAAGTTTACATAGTAAGTTGTTAATAGTTCTCATCTACACCTGAGACATTTTTTTTCCTACCATTAACAACTTGTTATATAGACTTTATTGTGAAATTTTTGCGAAAATATTGTGTCCATAACTTGCATTAAAAGAGGTAATTAAAACAAAGAATTCTCTTTATATAGACATTGTCCTTTTTAGTAATTTATCCCTCAAACTGTCACTTTTATAAGTGCTAGCCAAACACTTAACTTTTTCAAAAAGCACTTTTTAACAACTTTTACTAAACACTCAGCTTTTAGAAAAATCACTTTTTCATTATGTACTTTTTGAAAACTCAACTTTTTCATTATGTATTTTTTCAAAAAGCCCAACCAAACTCACCCTTACTCGCCACTCGTACAAACCCAAGTCAACACACCTACCCCCTTCTAAAGCGTTCTACCTTCATTATAAAAAATAGAGGCGAGCTCTACATTTGATTAATTGTTTGGATGTTGTCATTGTGTTCTCCACATGCTCATAGTTGTCATTGTGTTTGATCTTAAATTCCCATTTATTCAATGAAAGACTTGTTAATTTCAATTTTCTTTATCATGCTTCTAAGATCTACACCAGTCACACACAATCACCATGTTTATATTTCAATTCCTAAAACACGATTACATGCTAGATCTAAATCATCACTAATCGCGCACAATTATTATTATTTTTTTCAATTTCAGTTTCTATTTTGATCAATCTCAGATTCTCAATAACATATACCATGCTCTTAAGTGTTTATGGCATATTGGTTGTTTGAATGATGTAGCATGTCAATTGGCTACCATAATGGGCAAGGTGAGTACTTAATACTTTCTCAAATTATAACTTAGCCCCCAAACTTAGGTCAAAGGTTATTAAATTAGTCTTTGTCCACCTATTTTTCATTTTTTTAGAATGTAATTAGAATTAAATCCATATAACCTTTCTTTTATAAGGCCATAAGGGGCAGCGTTACACACACACCCCAGGGGGTTCAAATGAACCCCCTGACCTGCCCCCCAAAACAAAATTATAAATAAAATTATATTTTTTTTTTTTGTTTTGACCCTTTAAAATCAAAATTTGAACACTTGGATTCTAATTTTTAAAAAATCCAAGTGAAATTAAATTAAATATGATCATTTTATTGCTATTTTCATAATATTTTTACAATAAAAGTTAAGTAGTAAGTTGTAATTGTCTTTATCTGAACCTGTAACTAACATAACTTTTTTACCTACCATCTAGATTTTGTTGTGATATTTTTGTAAAAGTGTTGTGTCAAATTGTCAATAGCGCTACTCTTAAAATATTTAATTTTATAAGAAATAAAAAATTCAAATTTTTGCTCATTTAGTAATTTTTTTTTAAAAAGCCCTCTCTCGGACTTTGGCTTACTTTGACATTGACAAAAAAATAAAGTTTTTTTTTTCTTGCACTTTCCTTCTACATTTGTGGTTTTATTAAATGTATGATTAGTTATTCAATTATATTTGTTTATGTTTTCAATTGTTGCCTGTAATGCCCATGGGCCCAAGACACGTATTGGGCCAGCCCAAAGGCTCTCACAAGAAAGAAAGTCTAACCCAATATCATGAATGGTCCGATGACTTGATAAGTCCCACTTACAAAGTCACGTGATAAAGCAAAGTGCCTTACATGAGCAGAATACCGCGGAACATGACGTCCGAGGACTACCAAGTCCTCGGCAACATATTGCCGAGGACGAGGCGAGTGACCTGACAACTCAAGGGCACCCATACTGAAGACCTTGGATACAAAAACTGAGAAAACGAGAATAAGGGGTAAAAGGAGGTGATAGACAAATATCAAGGATAAAGCTGCTACTACCGCATTGAAGGCCTCATACCTACCTCTCTGGCCGCATTAATGAAGAAGTGACGCCTGAACATTGAAATTCAACCTTACACTCACTGCCAAAGACTTTAGTAAGAAGGGATGATGGGACAAGTATCCAAAAAGAGCATATGGACTACACGTGAAAGAAAGGGGAAAGGGATGCAGGCCTATAAAAGGCGAAGGAAGAAGAAACAGAGGGGGAGGAGAAAAAAAAATACACACACACACACACTACAGAGAGAACTTGTAAGGAAATACCAAGGATTGTCCTCGGCATCAATATATAAAGCAATATTTCATCCATGTATGAGACGTGCTCATGTGTTCTGTGATTTAATCCAACTTTTGTGTTATTTACCATCCAAAAACCTAGATTAGAAGCTCACTCTCTATAAATTCATTGTTTAGAGCTCATTGTGCTGGTCCGGAAACGCAACTTTGATCCAGCGTGATTTGTGTCCTTACATTGCCGTCTTACCAATCTTTAAACTATTAATAATTTTTTTAGACTATTGGAAAATATAATTGTATTGTATACTAAATTGTATGGCAGTGATATATAAATAAAAAAAAAAAAAAAAAATCTAGTCATTTTATTTTTTTACTTCCCTATAAATTTCTAACTCCACTAATACTCCTTGAGCCGCCATTGCTTTTATATTGTATCTAGCTACCTCTAAAGCCGTATAATGTTTTAGTTATGTTCAACAAGATGCACATTTTATCATATCAATAAAAATAGCTAAAAAAGTTTTAATCCCCGCAAAAACTAGCTCGATCAGTCAGTCACCAATTACACTAGATTCCAAGCTGTAAAAGAAAATTTTATTTTGCGTCCGTACGCAGGACCAAGCTTTGACATGATGACCACAGCCAAAAAGAAAAGATGCTCACATGACATGAGTCTCAACTAGATCCCATTGATTGTTCACTTAATCATGATTTAAGTAACCATATCAATTAATCAAAGCCAAATTCACTTCTTTGGGGTTTCCCACTACAAGAAGGTTGGGTTTGTAAGAAACGCGCACACACTAAATTCCTAGTCACCATTTCCGCCTTAACTTCAGGTGACAATAACCAATAAGGTGTGATGAGGGCAAAACAATGATAGTCTAGAATAGTTCCTCTTTAATCTTTATTCATTTCATCCCTTAAACAAACCCACACAGATTTGAGAAAATCGATGGGATTCAGGCAGCTGGTTGGGTGGGTCCAATACTCCAATGGCTTTTGCATGGCTTATTTACAGTCCTTTGAATACCAGACTAATCCGCAAGCACGTTAATCTTTCTTCAAACACATTACATGATTAAATTCTCAAAGACCATCATTAAAATAGTTACACAAGTCTCTTCTCAAAAAAAAAAAAAAGTTACACAAATTAATCAACTTCATATCTACATGCCATCTCAAAAGGATTAATTGTATGTTGTATCTTGCGGCTAAAACCCAATGTAATATATGTGTAATCTGAGACTTAAAACAGTTAATACACCGAGTACCATTATTATTTTCCTACCCAACTCCCTGACAATGAACTCGATCACGTTATGGTAATATAGTGGGTCCATTTCCACCTTAGTTCTAAAACAATTGTCATGGCTTACATGAAACTTTAGAATGACTAATTACAAATAAGCTCTTCAAACTCATTTACATAATCCAAATTGACTTAATACACATACCATATATACGAGATTCATAGCTCATTTGGTTATGGGTTATCAAATCAACTTTTTCCAAAGCATAACTTTGTTTTTTAAAAAGAAAGATATAAATAAAGTACAACTTTTTCAAATAATCTCATTTGTATTAAACAAACACTCAACATCACTCAGATAAAATCCATTAGAATTTGACATGAGAGAGAGAGAGAGAGAGAGAGAGAGAGAGAGAAAATCAATTGGCATTGGTCAAGAAACAAGATACTTCACATCATCACAAAGGGTTCCATAGATTGATAAAAGTGAACTAATTAATTGAACCTTCCTTCCTATTCCTATTAAGAGGGAAAGATGGCCATAGTCCACAAACTTTCCCAACCTTACCAGGCCACGATTTATGATCCTAATTATATAACTCAAAGAGTGGTCAACTTCTAAGACAAAATTAAAGTGCCCGAATATGGGTGACCACGTTGTTGTGTGCTCGTTGTCGTTGGTGGGGTTATGCTGCATGAGTCCCACACTCTTATCTTATGAACCCTTCGCGCCGTTAGATGATTGACCGGTTCCATCGGTCAACAAGCAAACGGTTTAAGCGTCGAAAACATAGGGTGGGAATGGACAGGTGTGAGTGCACGTGAAGAAACACGCCGACATGATCTCACAACGGTTGGAAACGGAAAATAGCTGAGTTGGCATTCGCTCTTTTTGCACCATCCCAAATGTTGTATTCGTATAATTACTCGCACCAAACCAAACCTCCCCCCCACCAAGCCATAAAGCGATAAAGCAAAGCAGCATCCAACTTAGAAAAATTTCCTTTTCAGCGGGACCTTTTCTCCTTCACGGATTTGCCCCCTGTTCTGTACCATTTTCCCATTCATATCCCCAGTCTTTTATTCTTTTATTTCAAGGGCATTTGTGGAATTTTGTATAATGGAACTATGGGCAGCATGTAATTCAGCATTTTTTTGCTAATTACCCACTACAGGATTTCCCTATTATATATTTCCTACCTACTAAATACAAAATTACTTCCTCTCTTAAAAAAAAAAAAAAAAAAAGAACAAAATTCCTTGTTGGATTTGGTTTTATAATGTATGTAACACTATTTTATCTCTCTACTTCATCATGGTAAAGGATTGTTAACCTAATTATTATTATTACTATTATTATTATTATTTAATTATTTAAAAAGATGTACATATATATTTTGTTCAAGGGCCAAAACATAATGAGAAAAAAAAAATCTAGTAGTTGAGAATTCCTTTTAAACTCACTTTTAATAATAACAAAAACAATTTCATCAAGTATTATATTAATCCAAAAATAATTTGCATTACCAAACCTTTTAACTCTTTAGTTTATGTGTGCGTTCCAGTTGAGTTAAAGTCTTTTGTTGCCAAATAAAAAATTTGGGATTCAAATTTTGTCTACACAAAAAATCAAATGGAGTCTTAGGCTGATGATAAAAGCAATCATCATAGAGTAACACACACACACACACACACACACACACACATCTTAGTTTTATGTAGCTGGTTAACAAATCTAAGCTTTATGTCGTCAACATTTCATTCTGTTAGTCCCTTCAATAGGGTTGTCCACAGGTTGGTCTGGGTCTTGATCTGACTCTGTCAAGTGGCAAATCGAATGACCTGCCGTCAATTGGAACAGTTATTGGATCAGTTCGAGTTAGGCTTTTCATAGGCAAGTCAATTTCAGATATAATTAAGAAGGTGACAACAATTAGCATATCTCGTCAGATACTTTAGATTTCCTCCTGATCTATTTAGAGATCAAAGGATCTCAATCAAATTTGGGAAGAGATTATGATATATTTAAGTGGAGGATCGATCGGGTTGGTTTATATTTGGGTTTAGAGGAGAGACTTGCCACTGGACTTGGTCTTGACGAGTTTTGGAGGAGAACACTCACCATTGACCAACACAAGCGTCAATTCGGGCAGCTATTGGCTCTAGTTAGGGCAAGTGGGTTAGGTGGGTAGGTTTGGTGACCCTTTGGGAACATCGAGCGGTAAGCTCAATAGCCTGAAGAACGTGTCATAAACATGTGATTTCAAATTCCATCTACCATATCATTGGTCCATAGGAGTTTCACAATATAAATTGAAATAGTTTACTCTAGTAAAAAATTGGGACACCACCTCTTTATAAATTATTACAAATTTAAAAAGAAGAAAAAGAAGAAGAATGCATTTGATATACTGGTATTCCAAAAATGACCTTGGTGAGAAAAAGTAGGGAGGGAAGGGCTATTTGGAGAGAAGGGTAATGGTATATCCGTCCTCACAAAGCAACCGAAAGCAGAGAGCCAGCTGTTTCCAGTACGAACGTGACGCGTGATGGGGTCCATCAGAGTAGATATTCGAAAGCAACGGTCATGATTTCGTGAAATTGCATTTGAGGTCATTTAAGCTGAATTTCATTTGCATTGCACCTCCACCCCTTATTTTTTAAACAGGAGGGCGGGTATCTCACTCTCAGCCACAATCCACAACAACAAAATTCCGTTAAACAAAGCGACAACACACAGTTTCATTCAAATTCATAACTTCTCCAAAGGTACCCTTTTATTTTTTTGGGTTTTGTTTTTAATTTTTCATTGGTATAATGTGTTTGTACATTGATTAATTTTGATCGGTTGAGGCTTCGGGAATGATATTCTAGTGATCTGTTTTCCTTTTTTGGTCTTGGCAACGTTGTTGGGTTTTCATTGATCATCTTAGAAACATTTCTTCTTCTTCTTCTTCTTCTTTTTTTCTCCCTTTTTTGTGGGGTTCAGGATTTGCATTTTTCTTTTCTTGTTATTATTGTTTTAATACGTGATGCATAGAATTGGATCGAATTCATAGATTCATGGGCTTGGATCCATAATGGGTTTTCGTAGTTCAACTTATTGCGCGCATTGGATTGTTAGGTTCCTCTCACTGTCTTGATTTTGATGCATGTAAATTTGTTGCTATGATCGAACTCAAAAATGTTTTAAAGTATCCATCATTGGTTGCGATTTTAGCCCATGTTGAATTTCTATAGATTGTTTCTTTCGAAGATTCAATTTTTTTGGAAATTGGTTAGGCTAATGATTGTATATTTTCCTGTATTTGTTGAATTTTACGCCCAGTTATAATGGGTTAGGAATGTACTGGCTTGTGAGGTTTGAATGGACCAGGTTCTGTAATGCATATCTTGATTTTGACTCCATGAGAGGATCTGCCAATTAGGGAATAGTGAATTTTCATCATTTTTTTTTTCCTAATGCATATAGTTATGATTTATATGATGAGCAACTACTATTCCTTGAATTTGAATATAATGGTGGTGTCTCTCTGCAGAAGGCAATAGAAAATGGCAGAAACTGAGGATATTCAGCCTCTTGTGTGTGATAATGGAACCGGAATGGTCAAGGTAATAACCCAAAATCTATTATTGTGTTAACCATTTTTTTTTTAGTTTCATTTGAAATACTATGTGCTTTTCTCCAAAGGTGATGGTAGTCAGTTTCTGCTTTCTCCTGAACCTAGAATCTAATGGCTTTGATGGATCTGAAATTGTCAGGCTGGATTTGCGGGAGATGATGCTCCAAGGGCTGTTTTCCCTAGTATTGTAGGTCGCCCTCGTCACACTGGTGTGATGGTTGGTATGGGCCAAAAGGATGCCTATGTTGGGGATGAGGCACAATCAAAGAGAGGTATTTTGACATTGAAATACCCAATTGAGCACGGTATTGTTAGCAATTGGGATGACATGGAGAAGATCTGGCATCACACCTTCTACAATGAACTTCGTGTGGCTCCAGAAGAGCATCCAGTTCTTCTCACAGAAGCACCTCTCAACCCAAAGGCCAATCGTGAGAAAATGACTCAGATTATGTTTGAGACGTTTAACACTCCAGCTATGTATGTCGCTATCCAGGCTGTCCTTTCTCTTTATGCTAGTGGACGTACAACTGGTGAGCAATTAGCATCGGTTATCTATTTTCTTTTTTGGTTAATGTGATAATATTACACTTAAAATTTAGAGAGACAAAAAGTAGAAACTCTTGGTAAAAGGAAATATTTGACAACGGATATTTTACTGTATGACAATTTAGAGAGACAAAAATAAATATTTGCCTCTAATGATAAATTTTTTTTTTCCTGAAATTGATTTGAGAAACAAAATCATTCATGAAAAGAACTTATTTTTTATTGCAATGTGATGAGCCTTATTTTCATATAATGAGCAAGTGCTTTCAGGAATGCGTCGTGTAATCTTTGGTTTGTACAGAATAGTGAAATCTTGCAAACTTGCTACGAAATTGATTCTATGGGTTCATCTGTTTTATGTTTTGCCTGTTGCCTTTTAGGTATTGTTCTGGACTCAGGAGATGGTGTAAGTCACACAGTTCCCATCTATGAAGGTTATGCCCTCCCACATGCCATCCTGCGTTTGGACCTGGCAGGCCGTGATCTCACAGATGCTCTTATGAAAATCTTGACTGAGCGTGGTTACTCTTTCACCACTACTGCCGAGCGTGAAATTGTGAGGGACATGAAGGAGAAACTAGCCTATATTGCCCTGGACTATGAACAAGAGCTAGAGACGGCAAAAACCAGCTCAGCTGTGGAGAAGAGCTATGAGTTGCCTGATGGACAGGTGATTACTATTGGTGCTGAACGATTCCGCTGTCCAGAAGTACTCTTCCAGCCGTCCATGATTGGGATGGAATCTGCTGGCATACACGAAACCACATACAATTCTATCATGAAGTGTGACGTTGATATTAGGAAGGATCTCTATGGTAATATTGTCCTCAGTGGTGGTTCCACTATGTTCCCAGGCATTGCTGATAGGATGAGCAAGGAGATTACAGCATTAGCTCCAAGTAGTATGAAAATTAAAGTGGTTGCACCACCAGAGAGGAAGTACAGTGTCTGGATTGGAGGCTCCATTTTGGCATCTCTCAGCACCTTCCAACAGGTAATGTGCTATATGAGGCCATTGCATTCGGAATGATTATGACCATATAAGTATGAGACAATTTATTATAATCTATTAATAACTTGTTTAGAATACAGAATATAAATTTATTACAACACAACAGCAAAAAGTGTGTGTTAAGCTTATGATTGCTTGTTAAATCTTAAGTAGCAAGTTGCCTCACCCAACAAGCCATTGTAGCATTATTTTGGCAACATGCTAACATAATAGTTTTGGTAAATTCTAAAATGATTGAAGTATTTCTGACTAAAAAAACCCTTCTTCTGCATGCAGATGTGGATTGCTAAGGCAGAGTACGATGAATCCGGGCCATCAATTGTTCACAGGAAATGCTTCTAGTCTTGCAAAGAAAGAGTTGGGTAAATTGGGCCATCAATTGTTCACAGGAAATGCTTCTAGTCTTGCAAAGAAAGAGTTGGGCAAAGAATTTACCGGATACATATATTACAGAGAGGCTTCTAATCAAGTGGTTGAAGGATTCCCTTTTTATTTCTTTCCCCCCTTTTTTTTTCATTCATGTTTGTTTCTCTGTGTTTTTCTTTTGTTTTGCTGGGACAGTGAACATGGAGGCAAGCAAATTAAGTTCAAGATTCAAAATTTTCCATACTACTTTGTTGTAGAAGAGTTGTGTATTGTTACTGATTTGGTTTGGGTTGAAACGGAAATTCTTTTCATTATAATTTATTTGAGGGCTCTTTTTATAAATTAGAATGACCTATATTCCTTTTTATGTGGGCTGTTTTCTGCAACTTTATATTGTCACAATATCTGATTTAGTATGTAGTCCATGTGGATGGAAATCTATTGGAACAAAAGCAACAATTATTTACAGCATCAGAAGCGTGTAACTCTGGATGAAGTCAAAAACTAGACGTGGCAAAACTGGTGGGTCAGGCCGGGTCGGGTCCAATCAGATTTGCGGGTCAATCGGGTCGTTTTTAAACGGGTCAATCGGATTGCAGGTTAGGTTGGGTTGGGTTGGGTTGACCTGTATTTTTCAAACGAGCTTTTTTTTTTTTTTTTTTTTTCATTTATAAAAACAAATCAATATAACTTGTTTAGAAAGAATGAATAAAATCAATGACATCCTGTTTAGAAAGAATGAATAAAATCAATTAAACCAATCAAAAACAATTCTAACAGTTTTGAGCATAACAAAAATTCTTTATAGTCATAAATTCATGACAGAAAAAGTCTTCAATGTTAATAACTCACTGTCAAAATGCATGTAATTACAAGTTTACATTTTCAAAAAGAAATAGATCTTAAGGGATACTAAAAAGTATATATTTTTAATTTATATTATTGATAATATCATTCCCACTTGCAAATTGTAGCTCAAGTTGACCAATTTCGTCAGCATCTTTATCTACAATATAATATTTTAATATAACTTAAGGTACCACAAAAGCAAATCAATAAAAAAATTAAAATTTTATAATAGAGGCCGGGAAAAGAGTAAAGGCACACGAGAGAAAAGAGTAGAGGTACAAAAGTCAAACTGATATTGTGAATGGTTGAAATCTCTTACCTCTTAGTGGTTTGTGCCTTTTAGCCTTCATGGACTATAGCTACTACAAGTTCTTCTTCTTCTTATTTATTTATTTTTTTTAAGAATCAACTACAAGCTCTTAAGTCTAGCCATTTATTGTGTTAGCAAATAGTGAGTAGGTTAGTGTACTAGACTACATTTGATTAAAATTGTGAGTCAAGTGGCTGAGCTCAGGGCTATGAAGTGTCCTATCAAATCGAATGAGATTTTTTTTTTTTAATAAATGGGTTGTCTTGTCTTGTCTCATATATGTGAAGTGTGAACATCTATTTAAAATCTCTTGATTCAAGTGCTTTGTGTTTTATGCTTTATGCACCTAGCATTAAGACATAGTTTCAATATTTTTTTAGCGAATTTTTTTAACAGGTCGGGTCACATGTTATTCGGGTCGGGTTGACCCGCAAAAAATTGAGCCAGGTCACAGATCAACCTGTTTTTATTTCGAGTCAAATAATTTGAGTTCGGATCAAGTATTTTTCGGGTCGGGTCAACAAATTATGACTGGCTTTGCTATGTTTATTAAAAACCATGCATTCAGCACACAAAAAAAAGGGTAAAAAACCATGCACACAGATCTCTATATTTTGGAGGTACAGCAAGAAAAGCCTGATAATTTGGTCACCATTGTATGGATCTGAGCAAACTAAATAAGCACATAGTCTGAGATTTTAACTAATGACATGGGTTGAGATTCTGATCAAATGCGCAGGCTACACAAATTGGAGTAGTAGTATGTTATGTTTAAAAACAAAAACAAAAAAACCTGGATTTCTGGACAAAGCTACGAGTGAAAGAATGGCCTTAGAACTAGTTATGTGAAGTATCCCATGTACGTAGGGGAAACAAACCAGCTCATGCCTTATCAGCATACGCTTAGCATACAAACAATTTGTGTGCATTGACAGTATTGGGGTCATTTTCCAATTCGTCACGTCACGTATCTGAACTTGATTGGACCTTTTCGTTGATCCGATTTTAGATCAAGGATGTAAATCCACCACTCTCATCTGCACAAATGGTAAAAAAAAAATAATAATAAACACTAGTCGTGTCTTTGTGCTACGTAGCACTCAATAAACCTGCAAAATGAGGGAAGAACGCTATAACCAGCTTACACAATATAAAATCTTGACGTTACTTTCAGAATAAAGGATAATTATAAGTAATGTGATGTACAAGAGAGAGAAACTCGTATTTAGTTAACTCCGAAAATATTAGTATCACTATCTTTAATTAGTGAAAATTTTCAAAAAAGGCAAACTGATTATAATATCCCCAAAATTGACAAAAGGCCTCGAAAACTACCTCCCTAAAGGGAATGTGCCCTTCCCAATTTGCTAAATTTGAGGAATCCGGACAAACAACATTAAATGATGATTGAATCTTTAGAATGTGTGTCGGGTGAAGGGTGTAGAGTCAGCAGACATGGTGTTCTTCCATGACTTACGGTGTTTTGCATATTGAATCCAGCGTGGGCCCATTTGTCTCACTAGTGTTCAGTGTTCTAAGCCCAATGGAAAGACATTTTAGAGAGTCCAAACTCGTGAAAAAGACTCTTTTGCCCTCTAATAGACTGCTCCTAACTATCCCATTTGCTGGTTTCTCTTCGGCAGGTGGGCCTCATCCACACGGTAAAAAGGAAGAGATTTTAGTAACTCACTAACTTGGTTTGGTCAAAAATCCCCTATTGACAGTGTATTTTGGTCATTTTTTAAGTTTAGGGAGTATTTTGGTAATTTTTAAGATTTGGGAGTATCTCGATCATTTTTTAGGTTTGAGGAGTATTTTGGTGATTTTTAGGTTTTGGGGATGATGGTTATCTGAAAATTGAACCAAATCCAGACTCGTCCAAGTCTAGTAGATAAAAATGAACGTCCTCAATAGGATGGTCATTTAGGGGCATAAGGGTTGTCCATGAGTCAAGTGCCTATACGACCCCCAACACTTGGAAAATTCCATGGACATTTATCCATAAGATCCAGTAAATTGAACCACATGTCATTATTTCAAGGTATAAATTAATTTCCAATGACAGTTATAGAAAAAGATGAAATATTCTAAATCCTATAGTGGTTGTGGAAGTTAACCTTGAACCCTCTAACCTCCTTAAATATAGGGGAAGTTACAATACAGGTAACCGCTTCAAGAGTACATTATATAAACACTCATTCACATCAAACGGAGGTAAGTTTTTGGCGACTCCTAAAAAGTTGGAACTCTAGAATTTGAGAGAAAAAACTAACTTTGGCATCGGAGAGTTCTTGGCCGGTCCATCCTAGTTATCCTTTGATCGTGTGTTTTTCTTTTCAGGCCTTCCAAACAATCACTAGCCCTTTGAAGCCCGAAGTATCTAGCCTACTGATTTTCTTTGCATCATCAGTTGGCGTCGTCTGTGAGAAGTCCAATTGATTGTGTTTTGCAATTTAACTTTCTTCGACAAAAGGCTGCATGGTTCAGACAAGATCAAGGGCCACTAGCCCAGGCTACTAGGAGAGTAGGGATGCTTCTAGTAATCCCTACCGTGATTGTCAGTTAGCACCTATCATGCAACCTTCTTTCATCCAACACATACAGTCCATGGCAGTCGCCATGGTAGAATTAACCCGTCAGAACCAAGAATTGACTAGGGAGATTAGTCTAAGGAGACATCACCATGAAAGACGCCCAGAAGGGCAAGCCCAAGGTCAAGAAGGTAGAGGAGAAAATGCTGAGCCCAAAAACCAGTCAAGGGGTACCACTTCAAGAAGGGTGCTGCATTTAGAAATGGACCAAATAAGGAGGGCTATGGATGAGATGAGGGAAAATATGAGAAGGGCGAATCCCGTAGATGATTTGGTTCATCGAACGAACTCCCCTTTCACGACTTCCATCAATAGTTACCCCTTACCTCCTAAGCTCAAAATGCCTTCTTTGAACTCATATGATGGAACGCATGACCCTTATGATCATATCACCAGCTTCAAGACTATCATGCACCTTCAAGGGGTTCCAAATGAGATTATGTGTAGGGCTTTCTCTACCACCCTTAAGGGGCTAGCGCAAGTTAGTTCAATAAGATACCACCAAGCACTGTAGGCTCATTTGTAGAATTGAGCAAGTTGTTCGTCAACAATTTTATTAGAGGACAAAGGCACAAATGTTCCTCGTCCAGCCTGTTAACCATAGAACAAGGGGACAATGAAAGCTTACGGTCCTTCATTACCCGGTTCAATAGGGAAGCCCTAACGGTGGATGAGATGGACGACAAGCTGTTATTGGCAGCCTTCCATAATGGAGTTAATTTCGATTATTCATTCATAAGCTATACGAACAAGAGCCTCAGACCATAGCTGAACTCGTCCATTTAGCCCAGAACTTCATGAACACAGAAGATGCAATTATAGCCAAAAAGAGGAAGAGAGCAGAGCGCATGGAAGCGGATCTCCCGCGCCATCCTGAGCAAGGTCCTCGTTCAAAAAAGGCTCGGGAAAGGGAGAAGAAAGATAGAGATAACAAAAAGGCAAGTTCTTCAGCAAGGAGTCAGCAGTATACACCATTGGCCACAGAAAATGAAAGGAGATCCCAACAAGTGCAATAGGAACAAGTATTGGTACTTCCATAGAGACCATGGGCATGACACGGATGAGTGTTTTGACTTGAAACAACAGATAGAGAATCTCATCAAATAAGAAAAATTGAGAAATTTTCTTGGACGAGATAACAAGGATGAAATGTTGAAGGAGAAGGTAGAAGAGTCGTCACGACCCTCGCTTGGAGAAATAAGAGTTATTATAGGAGGAACCTCGATAGGTCAATCATCCAAGTCAACGAAGACTTACCTAAAGATGGTCCAAAATGTCCAACTGTCTGGACAATCTCCAAGGACGAGAGGAGCGGACGTGTAAGCCATTACATTTATGGACGAGGATGCCGAAAGAATCCACCACCCACATGACGACATGATCGTCATCACCCTGCTCATTGCTAATAATACGACTAGAAGGGTGTTGGTAGACAATGGGAGTTTGGCAAACATCTTGTATTACCCTCCTTCCAACAAATGAAGCTTGGAAAAGATCAACTTCGTCCAGTAGACTTGCCTTTGGTAGGATTTGGAGGGATGAAATTGCAACCCGTGGGTACCATTACGTTACCTGTGGTGGTAGGAGCATATTCCCAGCAGATAACCAAAGAAGTAAACTTCTTTGTCGTTGACTGTTCATCGTCATACAACGCTATCATTGGAAGACCGACTTTGAATAGTTGGAAAGCAGTAACCTCTATCTACCATTTGACTTTAAGTTCCCAACAAAATATAGAGTAGGTCAAGTGCAAGGAGATCAATTGGCCTCCAGAGAATGCTATCTAGCCATGTTGGCCATGGACGAGTACGTGCAAATGATGAGCATAGCTGAGGGAAGGGTTGTTGCAGAGCCCACGGAGGTGCTGAAAGATGTTCCCTTGGACGAGGGTAATCCCTAGAAGTTCACTAGAATTGGAGCAAGCATGGAAAAGAAGACAAAGCAAGACCTTGTCCAATTTTTAAAGAGGAGTATTGATGTGTTCGCCTAGAGTCATGAAGATATGACAAGTATTGACTCGAGCGTCATTACTTATCGTCTAAACGTGTATCCTTCTTCCAAGCCCGTACGTCAGGGAAAAAGAGTTTTTCCCCTTGAGCGAGATAATGTGATCAAAGAAGAAGTCATGAAATTGACCACAGTGAAGTTTATCCGGGAAGTTTATTTCCCCGATTGGCTAATGTGGTAATGGTTAAGAAGGCTAATGGCAAATGGAGGATGTGCGTAAACTTTACCGATTTAAATAAGACTTGCCCCAAGGATAGCTATCTATTGCCACGTATTGACCAGCTGGTAGATTCGACTATGGGTATAAATTGCTAAGTTTCATGGACGCCTTCTCAGGTTACAATTTGATAAGGATGGATGAGATGAGATGGATTAAGAGAAAACATCCTTCATCACCAGCCAAGGCTTGTTTTGCTACAAGGTAATGCCCTTCGGTTTGAAGAATGTAGAGGCAGCCTATCATATGATGGTTAACCATATGTTTTGTCCACAAATTGGATGAAATGTGAAAGTTTATGTAGATGATATGCTGATAAAGAGTTTGGACGAGGAAAAGCATCTGGACGACCTTCAGAAGACCTTTGATACGCTTAGGTGATACAACATGAAATTGAATCCGAGTAAATATGCCTTTGGAGTTTTATCAGGTAAGTTTCTTGGGTTCATGGTTTCACATAAGGGCATTGAAGCAAATCCCAATAAAATCCAAGCAATTCTGAACATGGAGCCACTAAGGAATATCAAAGAAGTCCAATATTTCTCCAGATGAGTTGCCGCCCTTAACAGGTTTGTCTCAAAAGCTCCTGACAAGTGTTTGTCTTTCTTTAAAGTTCTAAAAAAGGCATTTGAATGAACTGACGAGTGCCAGAAGGCCTTCCAAGACCTTAAGACCTACCTCACTACTCCTTCCCTGCTAAGCTCGTCCGTACTAGGTGAAGAATTGTATTTATATTTAGCGGTGTCCCCACACACAGTGAGCTTAGCATTGATTAGAGAAGAAGGAAGGATACAAAAGCCGGTTCACTACAAGAGCCGGGTGCTAAGAGGAGCAAAAAAATGATATCCAATGATGGAAAAGCTAGCCTTTGCTTTGGTCACGGCTTCTAGGAAGCTGAGGCATTACTTTTAGGCTCATGTCATCAACATTTTGACAAATCATCCACTAAAGAAGACAATGAACAAGTTGGAAGCCGTAGGATGACTAATCCAATAGGCCGTAGAGCTTAGTGAGTTTGATGTCAGGTACCAATCAAGAAGCGTGATCAATGTAGATGGCTCGTCCATGTTTGTCTTTCATTGCGAAGTTCACTCCCAATTAGGAAGGGCTGGACAAAGAGGAAGGAGCTCAAAGGTGGGTCATCAATGTAGATGGCTCGTCCATGTTATATGCGGGGGGGATTAGAGTTATACTCAAGTCCCTAGAAGGAGATAAGTTTAAATACGCAACTCGTCTACAATACCAAACTACTAACAATGAAGTTGAATACAAAATTCTTATCAAAGGATTAGAATTAGCTAAGTCCTTGGGGGCGAAGTTAGTAGTCGTTCAAGGAGATTCTCAGTTGATCATCAATCAAGTGAATGAAATGTGTGAAGTCAAGGAAGACCGGATGAAGAAGTACCTCAACAAAGTAAAATGACTTGTCAAAAGATTCAAAGAAGCAATATTTGTTCAACTCCTAAGGGAGGAGAACATGGAAGCAGATGTTTTGGCAAAAGCAACTTCAGCGAGGGGAGCGATGGACGACCATGACCAAGTCCAATATTTGCTGAGCATAGATCTTCTAGAGGTACAACAAATTGAAGGAGAAGGAAATTGGATGACTCCAATAATAGTTTATCTCAAAGATGGAAGGCTTTCGGAAGACAAGGACCAGTCTAGGAAGTTAAGGATCAGAGCTGCCAAGTATGTCCTCATAGACGAGGTACTGTATAAGCGAGGCTTCTCTTAGCCTTACTTAAGATGCTTAGCTCTAGACGAGTCGAATTATGTGTTGAGGGAAGTTCATGAAGGAGCAAGCGAAAATCATTCGGGAGTAAGAGCATTAGTTCATAAAGTCGTCCGTGCAGGCTACTATTGGCCAACTATTCAAGTAGATACTAAGGCTTATGTCAAAGTGTTCGACTAGTGCCAACGCTTTAGCAACATCCCTAGACAACCATCGAAGTATTTGACCTCGATGATGGCCCCATGGCCCTTGTGCAATGGGGATTGAACGTTTTAAGTCCCTTCTCGCTTGGAACCAAGCAGATGAAGTTTTTGGTAGTAAGGATCGATTACTTTACTAAGTGGGTGGAAGTTGAGCCCTTGGCGAAAATCACTCAGCAAAATGTTAAGACCTTTAAGTGGAAGAACATTATATGCAGGTTTGGGATACCTAGGGTACTAATATTTGACAATGGACGACAATTTGACAACACATCTTTCAGGAAATTTTGTGAGCAACTTGGAATAAAAAATCATTATTCCTCACCCTCCCACCCACAAGCAAACGACCAAGTAGAGGTTGTAAACCGATCCTTACTGAAAATCATCAAGACTCGGCATGAGAGGGCAAAGGGAGTATGGCCAGATGAGCTACCAGGTGTTCTATAGGCTTATAGGACGACTGTGAAGACTTCTACAGGGAAAACCCCTTTTAAACTAGCCTACAGAAGCGAACCAGTCATACTTGCAAAAGTACACATGCTAACCACAGGGTAATGCAATATCAGCACAAGGAGAATGAAAAACAATATCGTCTTAACCTCGACCTCATTGACGAGGTAAGGATGGATGCAGAGTAGAGGACAGCAAGGTACAAAAATCATATGGTTAGGCAATATGATACAATGATGAAACTCAAGTGCTTCAATATTAGGGACCTCGTCCTTAAAAGGGTCTCTTTGGCAACCAAGAACCTAGCCCATTGGAAACTGGGACCTAATTGGGAAGGACCCTATAGGATCATTAATTGCAAAATACATGAATCATACTACCTAGAAGCCCTAGATGGACGGAAGCTGTAGCACCCTTGGAACGTTGAGCTGTGAGAGACCGCGCCCCCGGCCCGTTTTATAATAAGTGTTGTTGGGCCAAACCCACGTGAATGGGTGGAGTCGTGTTATTGTCTCTCAAAATGGAGATTCGACTAGTTATATTTTTCCCTTTAGATTAAGGGTATTACAATGGAGTCGCCACTTATTTAATTATTGGAAAAATAAGAAAACCAACATTGAAAAATTCATCATTTTATTAATTTTCAATTGAATTTACATTGGTCATAGGAAAATTACATGGCTTTGGTCCTAGATACAATCTAAGAAAAAGTACATGGCTTTGTTTCCTAGTTACAATCTAAAAATTGAAAATTACATGGACAAGCATTTGATCTACTAATCCTTGATCTAAGTTCGGAGGCTATGTTACAAGGTGAGAAGGTGTTAGGCACCCACCTTGCCCGGTAAAACCGGTCTTCTAAACTATGGTGGCCAACATTCATATCATATCATCCAATATGTCAATCAATTTGCATGTTGAATTTAAGGTGTATGCATGTGATGAACCCTAATTCAATTTATTAAGCATTGCATTTGGATTGAAAAATGAATTCTAGTGAATGTGTGTGTATGGTGACATCCTCAATTCAAGGATTTGAAAGAATTATTAAACAAACATGTTTTTCATATTTTTGATGTGAATTTAAGATTAAAACTAGTGTTATGTATAAACATGTGATGAACAACCAAGAACATGTGATGAACACATAAGAATATTTAAGAACATTCAAACATATTCAAGGGAATTTAAACAGTTACTATAATGCTTTAATCCTAAATTCCTATCATGGCAATACAAAAAGCAAGTTAGGAAAAGAGATTATACCTTCATGCAAGATTCATATGGTGGATGAGGAGACTCTTGAGGGAGGTCCTATGGGTGGAGGAAAAGAAGAGTTAGGAGAGGAAGAGTAAGTCTCACTCAATACTTTGAGTCTCAAGAAGACCAAAATATGACAAGATTACTCAACTTCCTAGAACTCAAGAGAGGAGAAGAGAGGGGGGTTTTTCTCTGTTGGAATGAAGGAGAGGGGGGGTTTATATAGTAGTGGTGGATGAAATATGAATGGAAGGCCATTAATGAGGGTTGACAAAGAATCATGAACCTAGACCTCATTTTAGCCTTTGGGGAGATTTGGTGCATTAAATGGAAAGATTGGTGGGAATAAGGAGCAAGCCAAAATTCGGTTTTCCCGTAGCTGCTATAACAGCTTGTAGAGCCAACTTTGAAAAATCATATCTGACTCAATTCTGATCGGAATGGTCTCGTTCTTGTGCTCAAATTGAAACCCCAGGTGTCTAGTTTCTGGAAAAATTAACATCATTCACAGATTCAAAATATTCTGAGAGATATCAATGAAATAGTGAGCAGAGGTCATTTCTTAGAAAAATGGTTTCAGCACAATTAACATTAATAAGTCCCAAATTAGTTTCCAATTAATATTAATAGGCTCCAATCACTCCCATTTTAGACCTAATTAGTTCCAAATTTACCCTAATTAAAAGATAATTGCACAAATTACTCATTGAATAATTAATGTTTAACTATCTAATTAATTAGGTGTATGTAACCTTACCATAAAATGTAGTCCTAACCAATCAAATTATGACACATCATTAATTTCAAATTGATTATAATTATAACCAATTGGAATCAATTGTTCATAATCACATAAGGTCGGACTCAATTTGTGATAGTGCATCTCGGCCATTAAAACTTGATTTGATGATAACTTTTAATCTGATGGTCCAATTAGAGCTTATAACTAATCGATTTGATTGTTACAATATCAAGATCATTTCGGTGAAATGAGATTAAGGATCTAATGACCAAAATCAAGATGCATATTTCCAAGGTGAAATTACCCTTTTACCCTCCAAGTGAGGTTAAATGCGGGTTGCAAAATGAGGTGTCAACATGAGCATCTGAGAAGCACTTGTCAATGAAGGGTCAGCTTGGACGAGCGGCGCCATGGACGACATTGAAGTGTTTCCCTCATCTTTATTACTATTATTGCATATCTTAAATATTTAATTCCCTAAAAAGTGCATTAGGCTCTAACTTATGCACTGTCTAAAGACAAGTTTGTGGTGGACTAGGTTACATACTTAGTCTATCTGTATGTATAATTATTTTTAATTCCTCAAGGCACTGGCTTTTAAGCATGTGTCATACTTGTGGACGATGTTTTATATTATATTTATGTAGTTTGGGTTTCCAATGTATGTGATACATAAATCTAACTCTCATAATTTCTTCCATAAGAAGGCTAAGGCCTAAGACGAGAAAAATCCGTAGACGCAGGGATGTAACGTTTACAAGCTTTCCTCGAAATAAGGATAAAGAAAAGAAACATAAAGGCATACTCGTCTAACCAATAAACAAGAAAATGTGTGCTCGTCCAAGGGATAAGCATACTTGAAATCCATGGATAAGTACAACCAGCCAAGACGATGCTAGGGGCGTCTTACCTAAAGACGAAAGTAAGCTGTGTAGCCTATGGACGAGGAAAAAGAGTTGGCTAAGTCAAATTTCTGGACGAACAAAGCTAGCAAAGGCAACCTCATTTATAAGATGAGTTTTACTTGTGAAATTCAAAGAATGGCAAAAATGTTGGACATAAGGGAATTCTTGAACAAGGACGAGCTAAACACCATGAGTGGACGGACCACACTTCAAAAACCAGTTTACCATGGAAAAAGTTCATCCATACAACAATACGTTCAATAGTAAATAAAGTAATGAAAATAAACATTCATTTATAAAAGCTTAAAAAAGGGTAGACGAGCATCGTCCAAAAACCCTTATAAGTTAGAGCCTAGAAGACAGTTGTTTGAAAGCTCGTCACAAAGACTGTAGACGAGACAAATGTACTTGAATAAATATAAATGGCCCAAAACAGTGGACCTCATACATAAAACAAAAACAAAAGAAAAATGACAAGATAATTTTTCAAATACTTTTCACTGAGGAGGATTATTTCCATTGTTAGGCTTATCCTGGGCGGGCTGGGTCGTGGCATCATCTTCAATATTAACATCTTCAGAGCTCGTTTGGAGTAGAGAGCTTGTAGCACAAAGGTCGAGCTTGATAGAGCTAAAGTCAACTTCAGGGAAGTTTTCCATAACATCCATACGAAATTCTTCAAAACCAACTGTGTAGTTGGTGTCCAACAAATTAGTGCCTGGACGCGACAATGAACTTTGACATTGCCTGCATAAATGATCAAAAATTCTGTTAAAAAATGTATATACATATGCATATTACTATGGCATGACAAGGGAAAAGTAATTACCTACCTTGAATAGATCATGAACACCAGAATGCTTAAATTATTTCAAGGACATGTCATAGCACATAGCCACGTCCTCATCGATTACATCCTTCTCAAACCTTTCCCAATCTAAGTCATTACTTTCCAAAAGGTTTATAGGAACCCTCTGGGAAGGATGAGACAAGGAAGGCCCAGTGGTTTTGTTCGGAGTAGCTTTAGGAGGAATGGACGAGTCAACGTCAAAAACTTGGACTGACGGTTGAGAGGTGGGAAGACCTAGCTTGACCACCCCAAGCCTGAACAACCTGTGCTTCGCCTTCTTTCCTCGACGACTAGGGAGGTTTCCTAAATCCAGCATCTTGGATAAAGATTTTCTTTTGTCCCCAAGGGAAGGACGAGGCTAGGATTGAGCCTCAGGCATGGTCGCCCCGTCCACCACCTCCTTTCCCCTATTCTCCTTCATGGTTGCCATCCCTAAAGGAAAAATATTGGAGTTTAGCTAAAGAACATAACCCAAAAAACACAAATAAATTCCAAGTAAAGAGCAAACTCACATCTGCAAACAGTGAGCTCGTGGGCAATAGCTTCAGCAGATGGCTCAGGGTCGAGTCCCCATGTGGCGAGACATTGAAGGGTCACCAGTGAATGAAAGCTCCTATCAACGTATAGGCAAGCTCTGTGGATGCGATTCACAATGAAATTTACTTAAAGATGGTCGTCTAACAACTAAAAGAGAAAGAAGAGAAAAAAAGGGTTAGACAATTATAAATAAAAGATAAAATATTATGGAAAAAAAAAATGGGGGCGAAAGCAAAACAAAACACAAACATACCTTCAGGACGAAGGTTGCCCAATTCTTCGGTATATGGGGCAAATGGATCTCTGCCAACCTCTATAAGGTGCCCAGACCAGAATTTAGAGACAAAAAAAAACTTCGTCTTCCAATTTCTATTAGACGTTACCAATGACTTGATTATTCTACAATCTTTGCCCCCTGGTTGTAAATTGGTAAAACTCAAAGGATTGGTTAATCTCTGAGGGTTTGTAGCAAAAGAGGAACTCATCCACAGTGAGAGGACAATCCCCTTCAAATACTTCCCTCCACAAAACTTGCATGGAGACGACTAATCTCCATGCGTTAGGGTTAAATTGACACACTCCTAAACCTAACTTAGTAAGTAATTCCCTAACAAAAGCATTAAGGGCTAACCTAAGTACCCCTAAAAGATAAGCCTCGTAGACGACTATCCTAAAATGAGGGTTGCAACACCACTCCCCACGGTCGGCTAACCTAGGGTTAAGGCCGTCTGGAATTTCGTACCAAGCCCTAAATGAATTAAGTATCTATTCATTCTTTTTGGAAGGGATGCCTACGGCACAACTATAAATTGTCTCCACCTATTCCAAAGGAGGAGATGGAGGGATGCTCGTTGAGGGACCAGCTCGAGAACCAGAAGCTACCCTCATCCTAAGCTGCTCCTGAAGGACCTCTAATGGAACCCCAAGGACGCCGAATGTGTATTCCTTATCTGTAGTGTTTCCCCCAATGCTGCTAGTACAATCACCACTAATATTAGAACTATAGCTAGTTGTATCATGGTACTCATATATGTCTTTATCAATACTATTGCTAGACGAGGAAACAACAATTTTAGACATTTTGGAAGAAAACTTAAAACCTAAATACCTAGGTCTAAATGAAGAGAAACTATAGACGCAGAAAAACTTCTAGACGAGGAGCAAGACTACAAATGTCAAAGAAGAAATTTTCAGAAATGTGAATGGTAGGAGAGGAATTCCGGTATTCATAGGTAGAGGAATTTGGCATCTGAAAAGACATGACCAACCAAAAAATGACACGTGGCATACTCCTCGAAAAAGTGAATCAACACAACTTGTTACCAATGAAATCATGACACGTGGCACACCTAATCGCTGACATAAGGACACACGTCCCAAAGAATAGTGTTAGGCCATACAGTACTCTAGACGGCTCTTGGACAAGGGGTAACTAATGGTGAGCTGAAAATTAAACCACTCCAGAGTCGTCCAAGTCTAGTAGATAAAAATGAACGTCCTCAATAGGACGATCGTCTAGGCGCATAAGGGTCGTCCATGAGTCAAGTGCCTGGATGACCCCCGACACTTGGAAAATTCCATGGAAATTTATCCACAAGATCCAGTAAATTGAACCACATGTCATTATTTCAAGGCATAAATTAATTTCCAACGACAGTTATAGAAAATGATGAAATATTCTAACTTTTAAAGCGGTTGTGGAAGTTAACCTTGAACCATCTGACCTCCTCAAATATAGGGGAAGTTACAATATAGGTAACCGCTTCAAGAACACACTATATAAACACTCATTCACATCAAACGGAGGTAAGTTTTAGGCAATTCCTGAAAAGTTGGTGTGCGCACCCAAAAGCAGCGACTGGGCCTGAAAAAGGTGTTGGGCTCACAATCTATTTGTATTGTGGGTTTTGAGAGTTTCCTACAATGGGGTGATTCGTTGCTCGGTAGCACAGATGTTCCTATCTCCCTCCTCCCTTCTCCTATTTCTTCGTGATTTTTTTATCCCCCTTCCATTGATCCCTCCTCCCCTATTTATAGTTACAGTTTGTGGGACTGTTACGATCATTTTCTAGTTTAGTGGATGGGAAGGTCCAATACCATTCCCCCTAAGTGAATGGGTAGTTGTGAGTGTAAAGAGAATGATGGTGGCATTAGAACTTGATTCAACCGCCATGTCTGTTTCCCTGCAGAAGGGTTTCCCAAGCAACGGACGAATGCTCTTGTGTCGGCTGCCTTGGTTGGAGGTTAGGTGGAGGGAAGAGGACGATTGTGACCTCGGGACCGCATAGTCTTTAAGCTTGAGGCTCGACGGTGCCCAGATATGCCGTGTATATAAACGTGGACTAGTTCCTGGAAACATGTTGGCCCGGAATAACGAGATTTACCAACGCCGAGCACACCACGGGTGGTTTCCCTTTTGCCTCAAGGACGCTTAGTGTTTGTTAGGCCAGCCCGGGATAAGCCCATTGGCTTGGTCAGCATCAGGACCCCCAGCGGACAAGTATTCTTATGGGCCTAAGGACAGATGGGCCTGGGAAGGTGATGCCCGTACAATAGGCCCCCCTTGATTCATGCACGGTCCTCAGTGATGAATCAAGGTCTGAGGCGAAATTACAAGTTGCTTTTGCGTGCGCGGTTAGTGTGGTAGCCGAGGATTATACTAGAAGCAGTGCTGTGATAGGCTGTCGCTTCTGTAATCATGACCCGTCGGTTGACGAACCATCAAATGGCAACAGAGTGACGGTTCGTAATCCGTGCTCATGTGTATGGGCAGTTTACCCAAGAAAAAGCCTGGCGGATGGGGATTGGGGGGTTTCTTTTTCCCGCTTCTTCCCTTATTAATTGCTCTTGCGCCTATATATTCCCCCTTTCAAGTCCTTATTTCACTTTTTGCGCTTCCTCTCTACATCTTCTCTGCCGAGCATTCTTTGTGCGAAAAAACACTCCTCCAGTTCTTCGTCTCTTAGAGTCTCAAGTAAGTTCGTTTTACTTCTTTCTCCTCTTTTTCCACTTCCTTTCTGCTTTATACCTCTAAGAATGGGTTTTTTCCACCTTCTGACCCCTGGGGCAGCCTTGGCCAATTTTAGAAAGACCTTTGGTGTCCCTAAGGATGTAGACATCGCATACTGTAAGGAGGGCAACATTGCTCTCGAGAGGGCGGTAGGCCAGAATGTCATCTTCGTTCCGTTGATGTCCATATTAGAGGGAGGTGTTAGATTCCCCTTAGACCCCCTCATTGTAAGTACCCTAGGGTTTTACCGCCTGTGTCCCGACCAGCTTCCTCCCAACTTTTATAGGGTTATCAGTTGCATCAGCCGTCTGAACCAATTGTTCGAGCTACACCTAAACCACCACGATATTAATTTCATGTACAAATTGTGCGGGAATTTTTTGAAAGGCTACTATTTAAAGACTAGGGACACCCGAGTTTGGCTGATATCCTGCCTGCCGAACTCAAATAGGAATTTCGCCAGGGAGTTCGTCCGGGTGAGCGGCAACTGGCTCGCCGGGGAGCTACACTGCCCGCACACGCCTCGCGGCGTTGGTCGGTACCGAGACTTTGTAGTCATTTCAAATTTACATTTTCTTATCGTGTTTAACTAACCATTGCTTCCTTGGGCTTACTGCAGAATCGAAGAGGTTTTTACCGGACATAAGAGTCATCCACGAGCGAGATCTAAATTTTTTTCTCAGGTCAGAAATTTTCATGCACGACAACGGGCAGCTCAGGGCATCCCATCTGATCCTCGGAGTGAGCCCCGTGTACACCACTTGGTAGGCTTTCGGCCAGGCACTCTTGGTCGACAGCCCCCTCGTGTCGTATATTGACATTCGGCACAAGAAATTCCTCCCCCCCTCGCTCATGGTAGGTGAGGCTCGAGACTTGGGCCCCCGCTACACAACTGCAGACGACATTCCTCCGATTAGGGACAAGTCTGCCGAGCGAGTATCTCAAAACCGGAGGAGACACGAGGCCATTGAGCAGCCACGAAATGACCCCCCGGTAGCTGAGGAAAGAGCCCCCGATCCAGTTGTCGCCGCACCCTCCCAACGAGAGAAGATGGTGAAGAAACGGATGATGACCCTCTCCCGGTTCATACCCAACGCCGGCCAGTCCAACCAGCCTCCATCCCCAGTGGGAAAGAGCCCAGTCCCTCAGCCCATTGGTGAAGCCCGAAAAAGAAAAAGGGCCGCCGAGAAGAACGTGGAAGTTCCCGGCGATAGGCTGCCGAAGACCCCGATCCGTCCTAGGGGAGGGGTGACGATCCAAGAGCTGCGGGTCGTTACTCCAACCCAGGTTGGTGCTGATGTGGTGCCCTCTCCTTCCAACGAGGTCGGCTGGAGGCATACCTTCACACTCGGTGGGAGACCATTGCCGATGACAGCCTGCGTCTGGCGATGGGACAAAGGCGATGGAGGGCGAATGGCCCAGAGCCTGGCGCAGGGACTCCTGCTACCCGAGGACGTTCATATTTACTCGGATGGTGACGACGAGTCGCTCGCCAGGTGGCTACAATGACATACCATCGCGGTAAGGTTTCTAGCTTTTCACCATGTTTGATGATGTGTGGGATTTTGTTAAATTTTAACACCTTGCTGTCATTATGTTCGTAGGCGGTGCAACTGACTTCCATTGTGGACGGGAGGCTGAAGGAAGGGGCCGAGGCTACTGAGCGGGCGCTGGAGCTGAGGGCTGCCGTGGAGATATTGGCCAAAGAAAGGGGAGAGGCTGCTAATGCCGCAGAAAGGAAGGCGATTGACACCGAGAAGGCACGGCAGACCGCGGAGAGCAAGTTGGGGGGCCTGACGGCCAAATTGGAGGAGATAGAGCTTGATTTGGCAAAGGCGAACAGCCTGAACTTAGCTCAGGCCGATCGGCTTACCTCTTTGAAGGACGCCCTCGAAGCTTGTGAAGACAAGTGGTACAACGAGGGTTTCACAGAGGTGGAGAACTCGGTGGAACCCATTGTCCAGCAAGCCTGTCAACACGGCTTCGATGAGGGCTGGACGGCCGCCTTCCAAGCTGCAGGAGTACTGGAGGGGTCCCCTTTGTGGGACCCTAAGCGGATTCCCTATCCTGCCAACCCTCAGCCCGTGCAGAGCCAGACTGGCGCCGAGGACGGGGATACGCCAAGTTTGAAGGACCTCGTGCAGGCGATTAACTCTCACGTGGAGATGGTGGACTTAGAAGCCATGAGCAACGCCCCTACTGGAGATGACGGTATGCCAAACCAGACTCCCCTCCCTTTACAGCTTGCCGAAGAAGATTCCAGACAGGCTCTAGCCCAAACTCTCCCCCCCGACCCCAATGTGTGAGGATGCGATGAAGACGGAACCCCCTTTTTGAAAATTTTATTTTGGTTTTGTTTTATCTTATTTTCATTAAGAGCCTAGGTCACCGAGCTGTGGTGACGAGACATTTGAACTACGATTTTGACCGTTTTAGTTCATACTGCCTGGTTTTAACTTTTATTATAATGATTTGGATGCATGTGTTCCGTTTTTCCTTTCATAATTTTTATATGCACCTAAGCCTGCTCGGTAGTTGTTATGTTCGCGTACGATCATGATCGGTTCCGAGAGAATATCTGTGCTTTACGCGGGTTTAGACATGTAGGGATAATTAGGTCATCGGAGGGCTTGTTCTTTTAGGCGCCAATCGGGCTTAGACAGAAGCCTTCTGTAGGATGGGATGTAAGGAAGGAACCGATGTCGGTCTTCTGTATTCAGAAAATGGTGATCGGTTTTCCACATGTCCGGCGGTAGGAGTCGAGCCGAGGTCAGGCTTTTGTCCTTAGAAAATAGGGATAAGGTTTCCACCTGCCCGGTGATAGGATCGAACCGAGGTCAGGCTTCTGTCCTTAGAAACATAGGGATAAGGTTTCCACCTGCCCGGTGATAGGATCAAATCGAGGTCAAGCTTCTGTCCTTAGAAAGATAGGGATAAGGGTTCTGCCTGGCCGGTGATAGGGTCGAACCGAGGTCAGGCTTCTGTCCTTAGAAAACAGGGATAAGGTTTTCGCCTGCCCAGTGATAGGATCGAACCGAGGTCAAGCTTCTGTCATTAGAAAACAGGGATAAGGTTTTCCCTTGCCCGGTGATAGGATCGAACTGAGGTCCGGCTTCTGTCCATAGAAAATAGGGATAAGGTTTCCACCTGCCCAGTGATAGGATCGAACCGAGGTCAGGCTTCTGTCCTTAGAAACATAGGGATAAGGTTTCCACCTGCCCGGTGATAGGATCAAATCGAGGTCAAGCTTCTGTCCTTAGAAAGATAGGGATAAGGGTTCTGCCTGCCCAGTGATAGGGTCAAACCAAGGTCAGGCTTCTGTCCTTAGAAAATAGGGATAAGGTTTTCGCTTGCCCGGTGATAGGATCGAACCGAGGTCAAGCTTCTGTCCTTAGAAAACAGGGATAAGGTTTCCCCCTGCCCGGTGATAGGATCGAACCAATGTCAGGCTTCTGTCCTTAGAAAACAGGGATAAGGTTTCCGCCTGCCCAGTGATAGGATCGAACCGAGGTCCGGCTTCTGTCCTTAGAAAATAGGGATAAGGTTTCCCCCTGCCCGGTGATAGGATCGAACCAAGGTCAGGCTTCTGTTCTTAGAAACATAGGGATAAGGTTTCCGCCTGCCTGGTGATAGGATCGAACCGAGGTCAGGCTTCTGTCCTTAGAAAATAGGGATAAGGTTTCCGCCTACCTGATGATTGGATGGAACTGAGGTCAGGCCTTTGTTCTTTAGAAAAAGTGACTTGTCCTTCATTACTTTGTTCACACTTTTCGATTAGAAAGTAAAAAGAATGCAGTTTCGCGTGAGAATACGCACAAACATTATATGGACGCGTAATGATCAGTGGTAAAATTTTTTAAGATTACAAACATTCCATGGATGAGGCAGCGGTTTCTCGTTCATGTTTTCCAAATAGTAAGCTCCCGCGCCCGCAATGGCCATTACTCGGTATGGCCCCTCCTAAGATGAGGCCAATTTCCTCGCGTTATGGTCCCGAGTGTTCCCTACAACTTTTCGTAGGACCAAATCCCCAGCTACGAATTCTCTCTTCCTTACATTCTTGTTGTATCTCTGGGCGAGTTTCTGCTGGTACTATGCCAACCGGATCGTCACCGCTTCACAGCGCTCTTCCAATAGATCTAGCCAATCCAGCAATAACTTGTCGTTCTCGGCTGGGTTGAATTCAGCTACCCGGGTACTGCACAAGTTTATCTCAGCTGGAATGACGGCTTCTGCTCCAAAAGTCAGGGAAAAAGGTGTCTCCCCCGTAAATCTCCTCGGAGTTGTCCGGTACCCCCAGAGGACAGTTGGTAACTCCTCAGCCCACCGGCCCTTGGCGCCGTCCAGTCTTCTCTTTAGCCCGTTGACGATAGCCTTGTTCATTGCTTCGGCTTGGCCATTGCTCTGCGGGTATGCCAGGGTGGAGAACCGGTTTCGGATTCCAAGGTTGCTATAGAATTCACGGAAGACTCTGCTGTCGAATTCCAGCCCGTTATCCGAAACGAATGATTCGAACGCCCCAAATCTTGTTATGATGTTCTTCCATATGAACTTTTTGATGTCTACATCCCGGATGTTCGCCAGTGCCTCTGCTTTCGCCCATTTAGTGAAATAGTCCACCGCGACCAACATAAATCTTCGGTTCCCGGTTGATCAAGGGAAGGGCCCGATTATGTCCAATCCCCACTGGGCGAAGGGCCATGGACTGCTAACGGGGTTTAGGTTCCCTACAGGCTGATGGATCATTGACGCATGTTTTTGGCACTGTTCGCATCTTCATGCATATTCAAAGGCGTCCTTCTGCATCCGCAGCCACTAAAATCCTTGAGTCATTGCCCGGTGGGCCAATGATCGTCCACCGACGTGGCTACCGCAGAGGCCCTCATGGAGCTCGGCTATGAGGCCTTCAGTCAGGCTAGGGTGTAAACATTTTAAGTATGGACCCCCGAATGATCTCCGATGCAGCTTCCGACTCGGAGATAGCCAATACCGAGGAGCATTTCGCCGCACTTTGGTTGCCTCCTTTTCGTCCTTCGGGACTTTATCCTCGGCTAAAAACTCGATTATGGGATCCATCCAACACCTCTTAGTGGCCTAGATTTGTAATACTTCCGTCTTTTCCCTGATGCTCGGCTCCTTCACCAGCTCTATCCTAATGAGCCGTGGGAGTTCACTGTCTATCGAAGATGCTAAAGTAGCTAGGGAATCGACGTGGCGGTTCTGTCCCCTCGGGATCTGCTCTACCTTCGCTCTAGAAAATTGGCCTAGGGCTTATTTCACAATTCGCAGGTATTCGGCCATCCGTGGGTCTTTGGCCTCGAAACTCCCCAGCACCTGGTTCACAATGAGCAAAGAATCCGAGTACACCTCCACATTCGTAGCCCCCAAGTCTGTGGCGACTCTTAACCCGGCCAACAGTGCTTCATACTCGGCTTCGTTATTAGAGGCCCTAAAGCCCAGCCTGAATGATTGTTCCAACCTTATACCTTCCGGGGTGATTACCATGATCCCAGCCCCCGCTCCAGCTGTGTTGGAGGCACCGTCCACGAATACTTTCCAAGGCTTAACCTCCACCGAACAGACAACATCCTGTCCCTTCGGCAAGAATTCGGCAATAAAGTCTGCGAGTACCTGTCCCTTTACCGAGTTCCTTAGTCTGTACTTGATGTCAAAAGAGCCAAGGCAGGTTCCCCATTTAGCGATCCTCCCGGTGAAGTCTGATCTTCTCAGCAGTGACTGAAGTGGGTACTCTGTCAGAACATAGACGGTGTAGGCTTGAAAGTAGTAGGGCAGTTTTCGAGTGGAATGTACTAGGGCCAACACCAACTTCTCTAGTGGCAAATATCTCTTTTCGGCATCAACAAATGTTTCGCTTATGTAGTAGATCAGCAACTGCACACCACTGTCCTTCAAAAGCACGGCGCTGGCAGCATGTTCTAACACCGAGAGGTACATGTAGAGGTCCTCCCCAGGTTCTGGTGCCGTTAGTGTCGGGGCTCGCCCAAGATATTCCTTTAGGTCGTAAAAGGCTTCATCGCATTCCTTATCCCACCGGAAACCCTTCCATTTCTTCAAAAGTTGGTAAAAAGCGCGGCACTGGTCAGCGAACCTGGATATAAACCGGTTTAGGGCAGCTAACATGTCGGTTAATCTTTGAACTTCTTTCGGGTTGCTCGGCGAACTGAGTTGCTTCATGGCTTCTATCTGCTTGGGATTGACTTCGATACCCAGCTTCGTGACTAAATATCCCAGGAACTTACCGGAGCCCACGCCAAATGTGCACTTGTCAGCGTTGAGGCGAAGACGGTGTCGCCTCAGTACCTCAAATATTTCCTTCAGGTCGCCGACATGCTGTTCTTCCTGCTTGCTTTTTATCACCATATCGTCGATGTACACTTCGATCGTTCGCCCGATCTTATTTCTCTTGATCCTCAGGAGCTAGTGCGATATGGTGATAACCCTGGAAGGCATCTAGAAAGCTCAGTCTGGGATGCCCATACGTAGCATTCACCAACTGATCAATCCTTGGCATGGGGAATGGATCCTTTGGGCATGCTAGGTTCAGGTCAGTGAAATAGACGCAGACCCTCCACTTGCCACTCTTTTTTCGTACCACCACGGTGTTTGCGAGCCAATTGAGAAAGAAAATCTCCCTTATAGCCCCCGCTTCCCTCAACTTCGCCACTTCCAGCCTTTCCGCCTCGACATGCTATTTCGCCGACCTCCTCTGCTTCTGCCTTCTCGGGGGGTGTAAGGGATCCACGTTAAGTCTATGGACTATAAATTCGGTGTCCACTCCCGGCACTTCATACGGACTCCAAGCGAACACATCCACATTTTGCACTATAAAGAGCAACAGTTTCGTCCTCTCTTCGTCTCTGAGGCCCGCTCCTATTTGAAAATGTTTATCACTGTCCGGAAGAATCCTCACCCTTGACACATCCTCGGCACAACCAACTCCTGCTCCCACTTAGGGTCACTGTGATTGCTACAAGGAAGTCTTCTCGGCGACCTCTATTTGATCGGCCACTTTGCTCGCGACAGCTACTAGGCATTACCTGGCCGCCTGCTGGTAGCCTCTTACTACCGCGATCCCGCCTTCCGTGTGAAATTTGACCTTGACGTGTAGTGTGGAAGGTACGGCCCCCATTTCGTGAATCCAAGGTCTTTTAAGGATCGTTGTGTACGGTGAATAAGAAGCGACCACTATGAACGTCACTGTCACCTTCTTTCCTTCCATGCTAACGGGGAGCGAAATTTTCCCCTCCGAGATAACCATATGGTCGTCGAACCCCATTAGCGATGCGTCGTACCTGGATAAATCCTCTTTCCTCAACCCAAGCCCACTGTATAAGTCGAGGTACATCACGTCTGCCCCGCTCCCCTGATCTATCATTATCCTTTTCACTACAAACCCCCTTACACGGGTCGTGATCACCAAGGCGTCGCTGTATGGCTAAATGGTGCCCTTCATGTCGCCGTCATCGAAGGCAATGGGTTGGGTGATTCACCTTTACTTCTTTTCAGGGGGACATTCGCCCGGGCTCTCTTCTGCCGATGTCACGGCCAAGACTTCCCTCATTGGTACTTCTCTCGGAACTGCATGGATGACTTCTATTATTCCCACGGGAGGCGGGAGTGGGTTCCCGCGGGTATGATTGTTATGCCCGGCCCCCTGGTTCCTCGCTGCTACAAACTCCTTAAGGTGCCCAACATTAACCAACTGCTCTAGGTGGTCCTTGAGTACCTTGCATTGTTCGGTTGTGTGCCCTTTATCCTTGTGGTACGTGCAATATAGATTCTGGTTTCTTCTCAACGGATCGCCAGGCATCCTGTTCGGCCACCTGAAGTAGGGCTCGTTTTTTATTTGATCGACAATTCTGTGGACTGGTTCCTTGAAAGCTACGTTCACTCCCCCCACTGTCGATCCAAGCTCTTGAATTCTGACATCCTTGCGGGGCTGGGGTTGGAAGCTGCCATTCCGAAGGTAATTTATGACTAGCTTTCCCTTTACTTTGCAATCGGTCATCCTCCAGCCGCTTGAATTCTTCGATGCGTCTCATCAGTTGCCTCATGTCCTTGGGGGGCTTCCTTGTCAGAGACTCCCTTAACCTAGAGTCGTCGGGTAGTCCTATGCGAAAGGTGCTTACCGCGATCTTCTTATTACCTCTGTCAATCTCATTGTACAGCTCCCAGTACTGACCAGCGTAGCTGCGAAGGGTCTCTCCGGCCCCCATTTTCATTGACAGCAGGGCGTCCAAGGGCTGAGGGACTCGGCTGCACGTCATGAACCGTATACCAAACTCCTGTATCAATTTCAAGAAGCTGTGGATCGATCCCTTCTTTAGCCCGTTGAACCACCTTAGAGCCATGGGACCGAGGCTTGACGGGAAGACTTTGCACATCAACGCGTCATTATGGGCGTGTAGAGACATCATCTGGATGTAGTAGCTCATGTGTTTGATCGGTTTAGTCTTTCCCACGTAGGAATTGAACGGTGGTCTTGTGAATCTGCTCGGCATAAGGGCGCCCTCGATGTCCCTTGAAAATGGAGACCTGGCAGCCTGGCACAGTGCCCTACTTATGGCGTCCATGGCTGCGTTTTGAGGTCGCCCTTCGTTCGAGGAGGTCGAGTCACGATTCGCGTATTCCCGTGAATGCTCGCGATGCCGACGAGAGTCGGACTATTGTGATCCTGCCGCGCGGTGGGCCTCTGGATTGACAGATCTTTCCTTGTGCCGTCCATGCTCCCCTCTTCGGCGTCTGACCCTGGCTTCTAATTCCAGGTTTCTCACCCACCTGCGCAGTCGCTCAAGCTTCCGATCTTTCTACCCAGGATCTTGGTCCTCTCTTTCGTGGTGGCTACGCCCCAAGGCGTTAGATACTGCCTGAAGTGTCTGGAACGACCCTTCCCCAAGCCCGAACTCCCCTTCCTCATTTCGCCGCTGGTCTTTGTACCTCTTCTGTCTCCTTTCTCGCCACGCTGACCCCCGTGACGACCCGCTGAAGCCACTCTCAGCATAACTCCCCTGTTTGCTCCCTGACATTCTCCCAGGGTGCCTCGCAAAAACCACCGCTGTGCAGGAGATTCCCACAGATGGCGCCAATTGTGCGCACCTAAGAGCAGCGACTGGGCCTGAAAGAGGTGTTGGGCTCATAATCTATTTGTATTGTAGGTTTTGAGAGTTTCCTGCAATGGGGTGATTCATTGCTCGGCAGCACAAATGTTCCTATCTCCCTCCTCCCTTCTCCTATTTCTTCGTGATTTTTCTATCCCCCTTCCATTGATCCCTCCTCCCCTATTTATAGTTACAGCTTGTGGGACTATTACGATCATTTTCTAGTTTAGTGGAGGGGGAGGTCTAATACCATTCCCCCTAAGTGGATGGGTAGTTGTGAGTGTAAAGAGAATGATGGTGGCATTGGAACTTGATTCCACCGTCATGTCTATTTCCCTACAGAAGGGTTTCCTAAGAAACAGATGAATGGTCTTGTGTCGGCTGCCTTGGTTGGAGGTTAGGTGGAGGGAAGAGGACGATTGTGACCTCGGGACCGCATAGTTTGTAAGCTTGAGGTCCGGCGGTGCCCAGATATGCCGTGTATATAAATGTGGATTAGTTCCTGGAAACGTGTTGGCCCGGAATGACGAGATTTACCAACGCTGAGCACACCACGGGTGGTTTCCCTTTTGCCTCAAGGATGCTCGGTGTTTGTTGGGCTAGCCCGGGATAAGCCCATTGGCTTGGTCAGCATCAGGACCCCCAGCAGACAAGTATTCTTGTGGGCCTACGGACAGATGAGCCTGGGAAGGTGATGCCCGTACAGTTGGAACTCTTGAATTTGAGAGAAAAAACTAACTTTGGCATCGGAGGGTTCTTGGCCGGTCTACCTCGGTCATCCTTTGATCCTGTGTTTTTCTTTTCAGGCTTTCCAAACAACCCTTTGAAGCCCGAAGCATCTAGCCTACTGATTTTTTTTTTTTGCATCATCAGGGGGTATTTTGGTCATTTTGATGGTTTAGAGGGTATTTTGATCAATTTTTTGGTTTGGGGGAGTATTCGGTCATTTTTTAGGTTTCGAAAGTATTTAGGTAATTTTTAGGTTTAGGAGGGTATTAGGTCATTTTTTAGGTTTTAGGGGTATTTTAGTCTTTTTCTTAAGGTTTTATAGATATTTTGGTCAATTTTAGGTTTGAGGGTATTACGGTCATTTTTTAGGTTTAAGGATATTTTGGTCAATTTTTAGATTTAAGGGGTATCTTGGTCATTTTTAGGTTTATGGGGGTATTTTGATCAATTTTTAGGTTTTTGGGGTATTATGGTCATTTTCTAGGTTTAGGGATATTTTGGTCATTTTTAGGTTTTTTTTTTTTTCCCAGGTTTTAGGGGTTTTTAGTCATTTTTAGTTTTATGGGGTATTTTGGTAATTTCTAGGTTTAGGGTATTTTGGCCCCTTTTTTTAAGGTTTTATGGGTATTTTGGTCATTTTTTGGTTTAAAGGGTGTTTTGGTCATTTTTTAGGTTTTTGGGGTATTTTGGTCATTTTTTAAGTTTTGGAGGTATTTTGGTAATTTTAGGTTTATGGTGTATTTTGATCTTTTTTAGGTTTTAGGGGTATTTTGGTCATATTTAGGTTAGGGAGGTATTTTGGTCATTTTTTAGGTTTAGGAGGTATTTTGGTCATTTTCAGTGGTTTGGGGTATTTTAGAGTTGGGTGATTTGTAAAAATGATACTTGGATTATAATTGGGTACCTAATTAAAACCTAATAAATATTAATGTTAATTGAGTTTAATTGGATTAATACCCATTTAACCCTATTAATAATTGGGTGGGTTTGGGTCTCATTTAAGTGGGTGGATTTGGTTAATTTTGTCACCCCTAGTTGACACTGATGGTGGACCTTGTGGGCCTACCATGTGTAGTGTCTCGACCAGTGATTTATAGGGCATGAGTTTCTTTTTGGGTTCAAAATTTCAAATTGAGCCAAATTCATAAGGGCCCGTTTGGTTAGTTGAAAAAAGTGGTATTTTTTTTTGTTTTTATTTTTAGTTTTAAGTGAGACCCATCACAAAAAAACTTGTTTGGTTTAAGAACTTGTACCCAATTTTCATTTTCAATATCCTAAAAGTTGAATTTGAATACAAAAAAAGAAAACACATTTTTAGTGTTTTCGGGGCCGTTTGGTAACTGTTTGTATTTTTTGAAAATATACGAGTGAAAAAATGTGAAAATACATATAATGTTGTTTAAAAACTGAAAACATATATTTAAACACATGTACCAAACGAGTCCAAATCATTTTCATAGAAAATGAATACAATGGCAATTTTGTAAATATTGTGAAAATGCAAAGGGCCCCACTTGATTGATGTGAGTGTGTGTAAGTGAAATAAAAGTAATTTTTAAAAAAAAAAAAAAAGGAAAAAAAATACCAAACCATGTCTAATAAATTTATACCAAAATTATGTATTCAAAATAACTTACTAAAAAATAAATCATTTTTTCAATATTCAATTTTAAAATTTGAATACAGAAAGGAGAAAAAGAAAGTGGTTTCACCACTTTTTAGAACTAAACAGGGTTTATTATTTTTTATTTGTTGTCCAAAAAATGCCATTAGCAGTTAGAAGAGTCACCTGAGATTCTAGTGAGCTTTTAACTTTGGATCTACTCCAAACAAATGGAACCAAATTCTTCTCTCTTTTCTAAATTTTAAAAAAGTAGTTGAAATTACAGTTAAGTACAGCACCATAGCAAAGATACATTTGTTTCATCATGTTAACAAAATACCAAATGCGCAATACTTTATGGCAGATACATAGTTATTTCACTTCTAGAATCCTCCACTCTAATTCTCTTTAATTTTTAATTAGATGTAAGACGCGGTATTCAAAAATCAAATTAATTCCATGACAACTTCTAAAATAATCAAACCTAAGTATAGGTAGCATCACATCCCGCTCTCCCTTGTTTGATTCATTTATTGCATCTCTACCATCCTTGTCTTTCTTGTATTGTTTTTCTTCTTCAACTTTACAAATCAATGAATTAGGTTTGGGTATTTATTTATGTGTGGGAAACGTTATAGGTACCCCAAAACATTATTTTATTCATATCCTTCCTCATCAAAAAGAGACATCAGTTTAGTAAAAGTTATTTTAATTATCCAATAAATTCTAGCAATCTATAAGGAATTTATTGATCAAATGGTTTTTAAAAGCATGCTAGGTAACTTGCCTATTATCAACTTCACAGATACATCCTTGGTTCACCCAGAATCATGACACACTGATCTACTATTATGCTGCAAAACTTATAAAAGGGTAGCCCAACATCTGCAAAACTGAATTAAGATATGTTCAAGAAGGAAAAATTTATTCAAACAAATTGTACAATTGCACAACGTTTGAGTGTATACAGACTCCCAACATAAGAACCCCAAAAAAGCTTTCCTTGTAAGGATTAATCAGTTTCAAACTTTGCCCTAAAAAAACTTGGAAAGGAGAAAATGAAGGCTGAAAGAATCAACAATGAGATGTAGCAAAAAATGTTAAAATGATCTGAACCTGTCTTCTTATACCAGACCAAGCCATTCCAGTTATCTTATTTAGAATAATGGACCTGCCATTCATGTCATTCCTTGAAGAACACTAAAATTTGATGGTCCAACTGTATCCATGAACCCTCTTACCGACAGCTCTGGTACAGATTGCGTTTTACTCAGCAACTCATGGTCTATAAAGATAACGACAACTGTAATATCATCATGAAAGAACCGCCTGATCCCCTTTTCAACCTTCTTAAGGTCATCATATCTCATCTCCCTTTTCCTAGCTGCCACATTTAAAGCTGATTTGAGAAGTCTTCTTGCAATTCCCTGATAATTCAGAAAAAGTAAGAACAAATTTATAAGTCTTTCACAGACATAAGAGAAAAATATAATAAAAGAGGTTCTTTAAAAGATAGAGCATACTTGTCTTGGGTTATTATGCACAATCTCAGCAGCTTCCTGATTTGTCATGTGTTCCCAAAGCCCGTCAGATGCAAATATGATAAATTTATCATTGGGTTGTAAAACTCTAGCACATATAGATGGTTCTGCTGTCAGCACAGGTCGACGGATGGGTTCAGGAAGGTGGAATTTTGGAAATGAAGGATCAAGACAAAACTCTGGCCTTTTCAAGTATGCATCACCTATAGATCTAGATACCTGATACCAATGCAAGGGATGAAACAAGTTGAATAGTTACAAGCATAGTAATTGTCACTGGTCAATATTGCAGGCAAACAGCTGAAAAATGACCACCAATCTAAGAAATTGTACAAATTCTCTTTATGCATACAAGTGAATATTAGCACCAGATGTCACATAGCTTGCATCATATTTAAAACAAAGAAAAAAAAAGGAATCTTAAATGGGGAGTAGAGAGATGTTGTTATGGGGCACAAGAGTCAACCGAGTCCAACAAAACCCAGTTGTGTCATAAACTTTAACTGATGGCTCCAATAACCACAGAATCTATTTGGAATAAGCTCAGGATTTGGAAAATCTTAAAAAACCATCCATGTATGTCCAAGTGTCATGGTAATATAGAGCTATAAAAAAGAAATTATTTGTCATTTAAAAAAAATAATGATAGCAATAAAACATAATAATAGCCTTTCTGAAATCCATAGAATGTAGAAATACTATAATATGGTAGAAAAGATTTTCCTGTAAGCCTAGTTCAATTTGACATTTACATTAACGGATGAATGTCCCTTGCTATAGTGTCAATATGGTTTTCATAAAATCTGAATATAACCTTTCAAATAAATAAATAAAAGTTTCACCACAAATGGAATAAAACCTGAGTGCAATTTCATGTTGTGAAGTAAAACACAAGTATAACTACAAGATTACAGTTTAATTTCTTAAAGGGAATGCCATAATTATTGTGCTGGGAACCTTGACTCCTCATGGATGTGACACAAGTCAATTTTAAGGATTGGTTTTGTGGATGTCATGTTATAGGGTCATGTGCATGAGTGGTAAACAAATACAATATTAAAAATGCAAACAGTTTGCCAAAGCAATTGGGAAAAAAACTGCCATAAAAAATATATAATTGCAGTAATTTAGAAAAACATGAATCCTTTCAATTTAATATCTTAAAAAACAACAATTAATGTATATCAAGGCAAAAAGAATTTACATAAGGTGGAGAAGACTAAAACAAGAGCACACCTGAATGATGCCTTTGATACGCCAAACTCCATGCTTCATGACTACAATATGTGAATCATCAGGATGCCTGGACTTGAGTTCTTGTCTGACCTCCTCCATACTTGCATTGTGATCTCTGGTCAACTGCTCAGCAATTATCTCATTATTTCTACCTACAGAACCAATAACAGCTCGAGAATCACCCAAATTGGCAACATATAATGTTCCCCTCCAGATGACCCCAACCAGGCAACAAGACCCAATTGCTGCAATCAGTGGTTTTATTCCCCAGGACCTACGAACAAGAGTAAGAAACCCATCCTCAGTTGCTGAAAAAGCACTCCTAAGTACATCTTCAGATATGGTTCCATTTTCTCTAGCAAGCCCTGTAAAACAATAAATCAGATTCACCACTAAACATTCAGAACTACCTAAAATCAATAAAGAAACAAAGGGTGACACACAGAAAATATGATAGAATGAACACTCTATGCGATCTAAGGTTTCAGATAGAGAACACAGGGACACAATAAAAACTGCCTAGTTTTTGAAAACATTTCTGTTGAGTTAAAGTGAACTCCTTAATGTGTTGAAGTAATTCCAGGTGGAGTGGTGGTTACAATCATTAGTTCAGATATACCGAGGAAAAATAAAAATCTTGCGAATAGAACTTTGTAAAACCACATCAATTAAGATCCTAGCTGAAAGCCTTGTAACTCAGTGGCATTGACTGGTCTCCGTCCATAGGAGAACCTGCGTTCAAATCTCCCATCCCCAACTTGTAACAATTGTATTGTGAGAAAATATAAAAAAATCAATCCAAATATTATAGTCAAACAAATACGAACACAAGCTCCAAGCCTCTGTTAACATCAAGAAGGTAGAAACCTCAGGGAAGAGCAAAATGCAATACCATCGTTATACTCCAAACAACCTGTTACGAGGAAATCCCATGATTTTCATATAAGAAATTATATCTAAGCTTTTGAAAACAGAAAAAATCCTCGCTAAAAGCTTACAGAGAAATACACAATGTCAGGCTGAAAAACTCAATGAGAAAAAAAAGTCACAAAACATCCAAATTTGCTCTCATTAAGAATGACAAGATAAAATAACGTGAGTGGTAAGCATTTATCATTTTGTTATGTTCATCTCATCCAGTTGCTTTTGGCTCTCCTTTATACTGACACAGTGAAAAGAAACATTCACAAAGAAATGAAAACAGCTTCTTGCTTCAACTTTTTTTTTATGGGTAAGTTACACATACACCATGCAGTTTAACCTACAACCTTACCCTCCACCTTACTCTTACAAGAGAAGCAGGTGTCAATTCATTTGAACAAGAACTCATTGGCACTTCTTACTTCACAATTTTTAGCATTCTCTTCACTTTTCCAAGTAAAAAAGTGTGTTAGCTTGCACATAATTTGAAATTTAGGCCTAAAACCACAATCCTATCTTCCAAATCTGCCTATAGTCACTTCAAGAAATCTTAATAAAATTTCAAATTGAACTACATTTTTGTCTCTGTGGAACAATAAGTAAAGGGTCTCAGAATTAGATACAAAACACCCCTAACACACTGCTACAAATCTACAACAGAAAACAAGATAGATCGTCCTAATTTATCAAAACAGAAAACCCAATTACAATAACTAAATTATCAACCCAAAAAAAGAAAAAGAAACCCTTTTTCACAACCACAAAACTGAGTCTCTTAGAAGCAAGACAAACAAAGACCCACATGGAAATTCATCATGACAAGTAGAATAAATTGGTTTTTAGTAAAACCTAGTACTGAAAAAACCATTAAAACCCATTTGACCTACAAACAAAAGCAGAAGTATAATTAATAAAAAGAGAGAAGAGGATCAAAGACTCACTAACTAGATGAAGAAAGAGATGGTCACAGATAAAACGAGAGGCATCAGGGCCACCATGGCCATCATAAACGCCAACAAAGGTGGCATTAGGAGCGGTCTCAACTTGGCTCTGATCTTCAAGAACCTCATTGGCTTGAACAATAGCGAAAGAGTATTCACCTAAAGAGTGTTTGTGAAGGTCACGGCACCAAAGAAGCGAGTCAGCGAGTGAGGAATCGAAATCATCATCATCATTGCTAGTATTGTTGCTGCTACTATTATCCTTGCTCATACGGACATATCTCCTTACTGGTTTCCAACACGCCCAAGCCATCCTTGCCAGCCACGACAACATCCCTCATTTCCCAAACTGTAGTTCGATTTCAAGTTTTGAAAGATACCAGAGAAAGACCCAAAAAAATGTTTTCTTTTTAGCGTTTTTGTTTTCTTGGTTTGGAATATGGAAGTGGGTTCAGATTAAAGATTGCAAATTGTGATCAGAGCAAGAAAGACTGAAAGAAAATGTGAGACTTTAGACTAGAGTGGACACTGAAGTGAGAGAGAGAGAGAGAGAGAGAGAGAGAGAGAGTGTGTGTGTTTGTGTTTCTGTAGAGTGAGAGGGAAAGTGGGAAATTCTCTGCGTTTTCAGATTTGAGAGAGAGAGAGAGAGAGAGGTTTTACAGAGAGAGCTGTAAGGAAGAATAGATGAGTGAAGAGACAAGGGAAGGGAAAGTTGACAAAACCGTGTGCTTTTAGTAATTAAAAATGGGCATGTACGCGTTAATTAATTACACATTTTGCCATTATTAGTTTAGTGTGTTCTGGATCTGGGACCCGCTATATTTCAGTGGGTCAGATTTAGATATAAGGATAGGGAAAAAATATGTGTATTTTTAAGTAAAGGGCCCAACCGGGTTCGAACCGGTGACCTGTTGATCTGCAGTCAAATGCTCTACCACTGAGCTATGGACCCCTCTTTTGTCATTATTCTATAGAATAAATTTATATAAACGAATATAACAATTAAATCATTTTACTTTGAAATTAAATGAACTAAAGTAGCTTGTGCCTCTTAAATTTTGAATTTATTTTTAGACTAAAATACAAACTACACCTCTAAATTTTGGAGTTAGATTTTATACTCTAAAATTTAAGAATTTAAATTTTACCTTCTAAAGTTATATTCCGCTTGCATTAACATTTCCTACGTCTATATTTTCTATTAAATGCCACAAAAATCTTCCAACGCGTATTTAATTCATTCAATAAAAGAATGCCACATGGCATAATTAAAATGACGTGTCATTATTTTATTGGACAAATTAAATATGTGTGACAAGTTTATGTGGTACATGGTATAAAAATATAAATAAAAAGGCTGCTAATCCAAACAAAATATAATTTTAAGGAGAAAAAATTATGTTTACAATAATAAAATTCTTGCATTCTACAATATTTTTATAAAATTGCTAAACATAAAGGATACTTAACGGTATGATTATTAATAGAAATAGTACAAACGATATAAAAACATAATCAAAAGAAGAATTAAAAAGTAATCGGTCAAAATAAAAACTAACCTAAACTTTAAGGGAGAACAGTTTTTTTTTTTTTTAATCATTAAGGGAGAAAAATATACTTTAGTCATTGAAATGATTTTTTTTTTTTTTTTTGCATTTACAGTTCTTTTACATATCGCAATTCATGTCATGCAACATGTGCTATATGAATACTAGTAGTTATAAAAATTTCTTTTTGAGTCAATATAAATTGTGAGTTCAGTTAACTCAACTGGTAAAATTTTTTGCAATCTAATAATAGTTTTGGAACTTTAATTATGTTTAGACTAAAAACTAATTGATATATTGATATGCTGATAATGAGTAGCCGTTATAAAATAGACACCCTTTGTTGAAATTCTATCTTTTCTAAGAAAAAAAAAAGTCAATAGAAATTGTATTTGATGAGAGGGTATAGGACGCGTGTGATGGAGTAGGTGTGGCTTATCAATTACACACCTTGTTTCCTATGAATTAAAAAGCAGGATTAGTAGTTGTGTTGTTAGACTTAGAGGCATGTTGTTTTCCTCCCTAACAAAAGGGGCAGCAAACACACATGCGACCTGTGAAGTAAAAAGCCTTGCCTACTTTTGTGTATCACAAGGTTGTTATTGTATTCACTATTCAGTTTACCTACATTATCTAATCTAATCCTGAAGGGCTACCAAAGGTACAGTTAGCATTAAAAATTTGTTGTTGCCAACCCTTTAAATTATGTCCCCACACATCAACCATATATTATGTATTGGATTTTCTTTATTATAAATCCATTTAAATTTTGTTTTAGCAACAATAAAATGTCACAACATTTTTGTAACAGTTGAGTTGTCAAACCATTAAAGATAAAAATAAAAATAAAATATTACTACATAAGAACCAATACATCAACTTAATTATGAAAATGTTGTGACATTTTATTGTATCCTTAGACTTTCTTAATCATGTATGAAGTTTTAAAATCATATCTATATATTTTGAAATGAGCGGATTAGACTTTCCACATCATCAATGATTATAAATAATAAAAACTAAGATGATGATAGTCAATATTTATATCGGTAATACATGTTGTAAAATCTAATCCATTATTTATCATGAATAAGAATTTCTAAACACTCTATGATGGAGTTATCTAAGATTCTAAATCTAAATAACTCTAAGTCATCATCTTCCTATAATCATAACAAATGAACTAGTTTTCAATAGTATCTAATAAACATTTCTGGAAAGTTTGAGGAATGGTGTTCCTCGATAATGCTCAGTACATATCAGTATGTCAATTTTCAACCGCTTGTTAATGTTTTCATATACTTTCAGTTTCCTATCAGCATTTCAAATCAAAACAAATATAATTGATCATTCTTTCAATTTTTTAGTGAAAGATAATCACTTTATCTGTTATCTTGTTTGGGATGTGCTTCGTGGATATGCACCAAAAAGTGGAAAAGAGGGAAAAAAATCTTGCTTAGGTAGCAAAAAAATCTTTTTAATTTCAAGATTGGACCGTCCTGCCTATATGCATTTTGAAATTCTAAGCAGAAATCCATTTCGAGTGAGATATGGAGAAAAATATGTTTCCACTACTTAAGTGTATGTTTAGTAGTATTATTGTAAGAAGTAAAGTTTTAGCTGAAGATTTTAGTAATAGAATTTTTACAATTCGTTAGTGTTGAGCAAATTATAATAACCAGAGGGCTCTAAAAATTGTGAATTTATAAGCATGAATAGTAAATTAATAAATTGTAAAACTTTTTTTTTTCTTTTAGTTTAAAATTTTGGTTTTTTTAAAGGTCACAAAAGAGCTCTATAAGAATCAAAATCTCTTTTTATTCTTGCTACTAGACATTTTTTTTTTCAATAAAAAAAACCACTTTATAGGGCCTTTTCTAGTTGACTAGCTCTTAGAGCTGATCTAAAAACGTGAAATCAGAATATGTATAGACGTTTATATTTTCTACACGTGTCTTGCGCATTGGTTCATATTTCCGTGTTTATTTTTATGAGTTTGTGAGTTTGAATTGCTTTTGGTTTTCACGCCATAACCACTTAATTTGTGAATTGTTTGCATGATTCTCCAAATCTTTCCACCATGCGCAATTATGTATGGTTCATCCCAATTCGTGGACAATTTGACTTTTGGGCTATTTTATAGATGCTCTTTTAGAGAGAGAGAGAGATTGATTAATTATGCAATTAATTAATTAAATTGATCTTAATTTATTTCTTATATATGAAATGAAATACTTATAATAAGAACAACTAGTGTAAATTTAATGCCAATATACGAAGGCTAAGATTTTCCCCCTCCCATCTATGGCGCATTAAGGCCACATTAAAAAAAGTTTTATGAGAGAGAGAGGGTTGAAGCTAGACAGTGTCATTTATCAAACGCTTGTGCCGGTGGTAATGCTTCTCTATAAATACTTTTGAAGCCCCTTCTACAGTTTTACGCCATGTCTGCAAAATTACCGCATATAACTCATTAGAAAGAAGAAATAGGAAGTGTAGGCTACAAAAATACAAGATAGAAATTCTACTCTAATTTAATTTAAGTGTATATATGTGTGAAACTCCCTTCTAACTTGAACTCTGACCCTTTACTCTCACGTCTCAAAAACACTAATACTTGTAAAGTGATCAATATTCTAAAAATACTCGGTGATTATAACATCTATTTTTGGTAAGTGACAACATTGACATTTTATATAATTAAGATTTGAACCATTACTGGTATTAGCAGTTGCAGACTTGTAGTTACTAGTTATATATAGTCTCAAAATTTTATATTAAAAAAAAAAAAAAAAAAAAAAAACAGGACTTGCAGTTATAGTGATACCATGAATTCACAAGCTCTTAGCAAAAATAAATAGAGAACCATGTTTGGTTGGGTAACAATCTAAGTTTGGCTATACTTTTGTATTATTGGATTGGACCAAACTAATTAAACTTAGACTGAAACCAATTTTAGATGAGTTTTGTATACACTTGATGCAATACTTTATTATTGATTGAAAATTTTTCTAAGACCAAGATTTGGCCTCTCTAAATTGAGGATAGCATTGCCTATTAGTTACGGTATTACCAACTCTCACGAATTCTCCGAGAAAAGGGGAATCTTGTGTAATAGGTAAACTTTTTAGACTTTTATGTAAAAGAGGACTTCCAATGCCCCATGCCCCACGCCGCTAGGACTTTTGCTCTTTTATTATTTTTGTTTTGATGAAATTTTTTTTTTTTTTTTTTTGAGAAGCTGTTTTCATGAAAACTTGATTGTTGATTTGAAACATTGTTTATAATTATGATTTTATGAACATCTAATTCTCACTTTTTACAATGCAAATATAGACGTTAATTTTCACACATTTTGTATATGTAAGTATTATTAATCTACTTTACATTCCCCCCCCCCCCCCCCCCTCAAAACTAACTCCATAGAGTTAATTTTAGGGGAAGAATGCTTATTTTTTACGGTTTACCCCTAAAAAAAATGTTTATCAGTTTTAAGGATATTTTTGTCATGAAGAAACTATTAATAATGCTCAAAATTTATTAATTCTTAAGTTACTAAATGAGTATTTATCTTGTAGACAATTTATTTATTTATTTTGTGACCAATACGGGAGGACAAATGTAACACCACGATTTTGTTTCTCAAAAAAAAAAAAAAAAAATCAAAGATATCTTTTGTTATTTAAAAACTATTAATAATAGTCAAATTATTAATTCTTTAGTCATCAAATGAGTATGGAGCTTGTAATGTAACACATTAGAACTCTTATATTTAAAAAACATAGTGTTATCTAAAATATAGTATAAATTTAAATTATATATACGTATTGATGATTGAACAATATAAATATCAAAAAAAAAAAAATGGATTTTTAATTCTTATGAATTGAAACTCTCTCAAGATTTGAAATTCTCAACAGCAAGTAGAAGTTCCAGCCTCCTCATCCTCCGACAAGTATAGTGTGGACTGTGGACTAGGGATAGCATCACAGAATTTTATATAACCATACAGAAAAGGTTAATGGATGATAACGCTACAGGTATTAACCTAACTTGACATAATTCTTTTTATTTAGAGAATAGACTTTTGTCTCTTTAGATTTAGGTCATGATCAAATTGACGCAACAACAATGACAAGCAGGACAGGAATCCGGATCATCTTAAGCATATTCTTAAAGAAGGTCCAAATGGCTATATAGTGAACTACACAATGAGGTATGTGTTTCCTAAAAGCTTCAATATAGGGTTGAATTTTGGGCATTGACTTGACCGCAAAAGCCAATCATCTAATCAAGCCATTGAATTCTAGATGGTTGTATATTGATTAACCAGACAATTCTATATTCTTTGATTAATTTCACTGCATTGAAAACACATTGAGTTTTTGATTAGCATTTGAAATCATTGTGTTTCCTTTCCTTCCAAGTTCCAATCAAATTTATAGAATCCCAACAAATGGCATCACTAAAAACAGCTAAGTCTGACATTGCCAAGAAAGTGACATGCTCAAATCATAAATTAACACAAATTAAAAGTAGCATTTTAGTTAAAGACCAAAGATAATAATCTAACCTTCTCAATGGCTCCCAAGAGGGACTTGTTCTTGATATCCCTTGCCCTCAGCTTTGTCCTCCCAATCCCAAGTTGCCGAAGCAATTCTGACCTCCTTGTTGGCACTAGAGGAAGAAGAGACCTCCTTTCCACTAAGCTAGTACTATTAGATGGACTCTCACATTGACCACCTTCTCTTATTATCCTACCCTTTTTCCGGCGTTTCGGCACCCTTAACTCTTTCCTCGCCGGGGCCTCATCACCCGAATCCGAACCCATTTCAGCAAACTTTCTAAGTAATTCATCGGAAGACTTCTTGCTAACATGTTGAACTGTAGCAGAGCTAGCAGAGTCCATTATAGAAAAATGAGAGAAATGACCGGTTGAGTTTAGGGAGAAAGGTGATGAGTGATGATGCTGAAAATGCAAAATATATTGGGGGGTGAGATTTATTGATTATAATGTTGGGTTTGTGTTTTATTATGTGGAAAATGGACCGTTGGGGTACCTAAATGATTTGAATAATGAAAGCGGAAAATATAGCCGTTGGGAAGACCAAAGGGGTTTTTAAGAGTTCAATAATTGTTAGGCATGTGATATACTGATGGATGGGCCAATAATTAATAACAAGAGAATACTACAAATATTCCATAATTGTTAAGATCGCAAAGGCGCGCCCCTCACATTCTTTGCTGACAAATGTTGGTGCTTCCTGTGGTGGTGGCACTGTGACTGTGACTATGACTGTGGAATCAAGGTTGGATCAAATTTGAACTTTGGTGGATGATAGTTACGGCATTCCCATTGGAACTGTCAAATGAGATATGTAGGGATGATTTAGCATTAAAACTCAAAAAACACCCAACATTCAGTCTTGCAAAATCTTACAATTGCAAAAAAAATTGTAATTGTGCTACAGTGCCTTATTCTTTTTTCCCTTTTTGCTTTAACTGATATATTGTCTTTCAACTCCTCTCTTTCTCACCAGTCACTCTCATCTCCTCTCTTTTTTTTTTCTTCTTTTTCAGTTCTGATTCTCTCATTCAATCCCTCCCCCTCTCTTGTCCCTCTCTGTGGATCAATCCCCATGCATTGGTGTATCTTAGAGCATATGGCGTAGGTCAGGTGATGCGATGGTGTAGGTCTAGTGGCGTGGGCAGGTGGTGTGGCAACGTGGGCAGGTGGTTGCGGCGGTGTGGGCAGATGGTTGCAGCGGCGTGGGTTTGGTGGCTTCGGCAGATCTCTCTCTCTCTCTCTCTCTCTCTCTCTCTCTCTCTCTCTCTTCCCTTGAATCAAGCCTCCGTGGGTCTCATAGTTTGGTAGAGCTCACGGTTTGATGTGGCAGAACGGGGTGGTGCCATGGTGGTGGATCAGGGTGGTGCTGTGGTTTGTGGATCTTTTCCCTTGAATCAAGCCTCCGTGGGTCTCATAGTTTGGTGGAGCTCACGGTTTGATGTGGCAGAATGGGGTGGTGCCATGGTGGTGGATCAGGGTGGTGCTGTGGTTTGTGGATCAGGGTGGTGCAGTGGTTAGCCTTCTGTAATGAGTCAGATGCCAAGCTAATCTCAAAGATTTTATATTCTAAATTGTAAGTTTAAACTGTGCTTAAATTGGGAGGATGTTGTGTTGATGATGGTTGGGTTGAGATTTTGTGCTGGGGGTTTGTTTGGGATTTGAGATGAGTTTCTATCTTGGCAATTTTGGGTTTGGGTTTTAGGTGGTGATGACTAATGAGTGGTTGAGACGGAGAGGAAGAGAAAAATGAGATTGAGAGAAAAAAATATTTCATTGTGGAGATATATTATTTTAGGGTTGGGTTCAAGTTACACCTGATGTAACTCTAAGTAATATTACACCACTCAATAACTAGTTAATAAATTTATATTTTAAAAATTCCACCGTTGGATTACATGTTCTAAACATGCATGCCAATTTTCATATCAATCAGATTTTATTTATCATTCGATCCATAAACTCATCTTTTATGCATTATTTTAAACTACAAAAACTTGAATTTATATAATTGATAGATGACATTACTATTTGATGATGCGAAGAAAATCAGTAGGCTAGATGCTTCAGATTAGAGAGGGCTCACGATTGCCTTGGTAGCCTGAAAAAGAAAGAGAAGTGATCAAAGGTGACCGGAGTTGCCGGTCAATAACCCTCCAATGACAAAATCAGTTTTTCTCTCGAATATTTTTAAGTTCCAATTTTTTGGGAAAAAATTTCACCTACCTCTTCCTGGTCTGGACTAGCGTTTATATAGTGTCTTAAGAGCGATTATTGGATTTGTAACCTCCCCTTGAATTGAGGAGGTTTGTATTTGAATATAACTTCCAACTGTTTGGGAGTTACTTTTTTTGTGCATAACGGTCACTGGAAGTTACTCGTATAATACGGAAACATTTTACACCATAAATTTTCCAAGTGCCCACGTGTCGTCCATAATTCCTCGTCCTGAAGTTTTCAAGGCAACTTACCTCGTCTTGAGCAAGTCAGGGCAGCTTACCTCGTCTTGAGTAGGACAAGGCAGCTTACCTCGTCCTGAGCAAGTCAAGGCAGTTTACCTCGTCTTTGAGTAAGTCAGGGCAGCTTACCTCGTCCTGAGCAAATCAAGACAGCTTACCTTGTCTTTGAGTAAGTCAAGACAGCTTACCTCGTCTAGAGCACATTGCTCGTCCTGGACGATCTCCATGGACAAATTAGCAGTTGTATTTTATCACACCCCATCACTATTAATTTTTGATTATCTTGAAATTTTGCGAACATGGAGAATATACAAAAATAATGTAATCCAACAGTCGATTTATCAAAATTCACATACAAATAAAAAATATTGATTGGTGTAACATCTACACTTAGAGTTACACCAGGTGTAACTTGAACCCAACTCATTATTTTAATATGTTGTATAGGACAATAAAAGCTGGAATTTTAGGTGCGTTGTAAAATAATATGGTATAATTGATAAAATAGTTTTTGGAAATAGTAAAATAGAATAGGATGATATTTCTGATTGTGAATGCTGTTACATGCTGCTATTTATACGGAACATACAATTGACACGATTTCAAATAAAACTAGGATATCATGTTTTTACCATTTTACAATTAGATACTTTATAGTCAATTGTGTTTTGAAAACAAGATTTAATAGGCAAGTGTAATTAGCTGTGTGCAATAATAATAATTAGTATCGGATTACAATCTTTTAAAAATAAATAATAAAAATCTTTACACCGAAAAATATACTTTATGAACTGAAGTTGGAGGTTTTTTTTTTTTTTTTTGATAAGAACTGAAGTTGGAGTTGGACACACGTAAAGTATTACTCAATTTAATACACGTAAAAGTATTCACATTCGTAGAACTCACTTGTATAATTCCATTCTCTTCTCCAAAAGAAAAGATCCCAATCTCTTTGCTAGATTAAAGCTGGTCCAAACTTTTTTGTTTCCCATTGGCAATACGAATATGAATCGTGAATTCCGTTACAAGTGACAGACTGATTTGAGTAAAATTAGCTAAAACATAAGGCCACTTGCTAATGGATCAATTTATGCGATTTTATTCACAGAAAATATTCGCAGATGGTGGAGAATCAGCAGAAATTTAAGAGAGTCCCCTGCTTTAATTATATATGGTCTAGAAGGGGGAAAACCTCTTTAATCATGAAGTATCATATCAGTCATTTAATCACATTAAGTATTAAATATGTGATAGGAAAAAATACACACCCACAGCCTAAATTAAAAGGCAGAATTCATGAATATATAATTTCCAATATCATCAATATTGGCCGGCAAAAAGCAAAAAAGCATCATTGTATCGTACGTTACATGTTACAACTTACAACATTGGTACATTAAAGGAAATTCTACAATAGTACTCTACAGATTATATAACTCAAATAAAATTAGGAGAGGGGAAGAAAATTCTGTTCAGGCTTGAACTTCAGAGATCCATCTCGTTGATTTTCTCTGCCAGAATTCTACAAACAAGGTTGCAATCAGACCTTTACTTGTCATAACCAGTGAGGTATTGACTAAAGAGCGTACACAACTTGCAATACATTTTCAGATCTGCAGATTATTTCTTTCCATGGAAATATGTCAACAAATTAAAGTTCTTTTATTCTTTCGCTGAGGAAATTCAAAGGAGTTTATTGAAAGAAGAAACGCCAAAATAGAAGCCAAGATGTTTTTATTCTAGGCTCAAAGAACCACATGTTTAAATTTTAAGATGCCAGAAAATTCACATGGGCTACTTGACAGTTAAATACCATGACAGATTTACGAAAGAAAAAACATGGCCATATTCCTTAGACTTCATTACATGCTCAATTCAAAGGAATTGTTTGGATCCATATTGTTCTCTAGAAATGTCCAATAGGAATATGGAAAAAGTAAAAAAAAAAAAAAAATATATATATATATATACACACACACACGTGTGTGTGTATTTATATATAATTTTGTAAAAGGAAGAAAAAAGTAAGGTAAATTTTGTCCTACGTGAATCAACAATTAACATAATTAATGTTCATGCTCCTCAAATAGGATTGGAAGAATCTATTAAGCAAAAATTTTGGGAGGAAAAATGTTAGTCAAATAGATTTTATTTTTTTACTTGAAAAGGATATAGTAGATGTTGTAAAGATTGTAAGCTGATACTAGGATGGAGCGTAACCACTCAACAAATGGTGGTAATAGATATTGGTATTACAAGATGGTGAAGAAGAGGTATTAAAGAAAGAAACCCAAAGACTAGGTGGTGGGGTTTGAAGGGGGGACAAAGGGTGTGTTTAAAGATAAGATGATCAAAGAAGGCAAGTGGAATTTATTAGAAGATGTTGATCAGATGTTGAATGAAATGGCTGATTGTATTTAAAAAGTGACTTAAAGACATACTTAAGAGAATCTAAAGGATGCAGGCGACCAACTAAGGAGACTTGATGGTGGAATAAAGTGGTACAAGCAGCAATTAGATTAAAGAGAGAGTTATAGAAGCTACAAAGATGTAGACACGATGTTGCTTTTAAAAATTAGGTTAAAATGTAAAACTAACCTTTTAACTTTTTTTAAATTTCATTTTAGTCTTCTAACTTTACTTTCGTTCATTTCAGTTTTCTAAGTTTTAAATTTATTCAATTAAAGCCTTTTTGCTAACTTTTGTTAAAATTTTTTGAAAAAAAAAAAATCTAAACTTTTGTTAAAATTTTTTGAAAAAAAAATCTGGAAAATATTTTTCAATCATTAATTGAATTTTTTTAATTTAAAAAATTTGAAGAAAAATTTATAAAATTGAAAAATTAATCACAACATATAACAAAGTTGATAGAAAAGCCTTAATTGAATAAACCTAAAAGTTAGAGGACTGAAATGAACAAAAGCAAACTTAAAGGACTGGAATGAAATTTAAAGAAAATTAGAAGGTCAGTTTTGCATTTTACCCTAAAAATTATATAGTAGCAAAGATGGAAGCAAAAAAGGTTGTCTAAGAAACTAAATGTATGGCTTATGATAAATTTTATTTTATTTTTGATAGGTAAGGCTTATGATAAATTATATAGCAAGTTGGGGACAAAGGAGGGGAGGGCAAAAAGGATATTTCCAAACTTGCTAAGACAAGGGAAAGGAAAACAAGTAAATAAGAGCATATTAAACTTTAAAGAGAGATGGACAAGTTATTTTTATAAACTTTTTAATGGAAATGATATAAACGATTGGAGTGTGTAACCCAATGGTTGATAGAAACCGTAGATTTGTTTGACGAATTAGGATGACTGAGGTAAATGATGCATTAAAGAGGATGAAAATGGGAAAAGCTATGGGGCCATATGAAATCCCCATTGAATTTTGGAAGTTCTTGGTTGAAGTGGGTGTATGCTGGTTGACCTACCTTTTCAATAAGATCTTAAGTGTTAACAAAATACCTAGTGAGTCGGGGAGAAGTAATTTAATACCTGTTAACATGAACAGTGGGGGGATATTCAAAACTGTACATATTACCTTGGAATTAAACTTATGAGTCACATAATGAAACTTTGAAAGAGAATGATTGAACGTGAGTTAAGACATGAAATAACCATATCAGAGAATCAATTTGGTTTTATGCCAAGACAATCTACTGTGAAGCTCTTTTCTTACTTAAACGTCTAATGGAAAATTAAAGAAAGGCCTATAAAGATCTTGGCTTTGACCTAGAAAAAGGATATGATAGCATCCCCAAAGGCTATATGGTGGATTTTGGAAAAGAAAGAAGTTCCTTTATCGTATACTAAGTTGATTAAGGATATGTAAGTTGTAACTAATATGAGAACAAGCAAATGCATTACAAGTGAGTTTCCTATCGCTATAGATTTGACTAAAGGATCGGTATCAAGTCCATATCTCTTTGCACTAGTAATGGCTGAGCTCATTAAATTGATTAAAAGGAAAATCCCTTGTTATATATTTTTTTGCAGATGATACCGTGATATTGGTTTAGTTGGTGAAACAATAAATGGAGTTAATGTCAAGTTAAATTTGAAGAGATGCTCTAGAATCTAAAGGCTTTCTATTAAGTAGAACTAAAACAAAGCACATGAAATATAAATTTAATAAAAGTAGAAACAAAGCTGGAGGGCTTGTAAGTCTCGATGGTCAAAAGATACTCAAGAGCAAGAGTTTACGATATCTTGGATCAATAATTCATAAATATTTAGAGATTAAAGAGTATGAGAATCATAGGATAAAAGCAGGGTAGATAAAGTGGAGATGTGCATTAGGATTATCTTGTGATTGTAGAATACCTATTAAATTAAATTGGAATTTTTTATAAAGACTACTATAAGACCAGTTACGATCAGTGGTACTAAATATTGGGTTTTTAATATGCAACATATTCAAAAAAATGAGTATAATTGAAATGAGAATGTTAAGATGGATATACATGAAAAAAAAGGATTCGAAATGAGGACATTAGCTTAAAGATACAAGTGGCCCCTATTGATGAAAAGATAAGGGAAAGAGATGGTTTGGTCATGTTCAAAGGAGAGCAATTAATGCTCCAATGAGAAAGAGTGAATCGATTCAAAGTGACAGAATGAAAAAAGTAGAGGAAGACCAAAAATTACATTAGCAAAAATAGTAAAAAAGGATATGTCAATTGAGAAAGTAACAAAATATGACTTTGGTTGGTGGAAACCTTATAAATCTATAACAAAGTACATTAGACCGACCTTGAATAACTGTTGAGGATCCATAGCCAACCCTATAATTCTGATTTCTGTGACTAAGACTTGATTATTGTTGTTCATCTTGTATGCATGCATGTATATATAATATAAGACTAATCAGTTTTCACAAAGAAAACACCCTGATTAAGTTTTCTTTCTTCTTGAGTTTCTCATCAACAATAATATATATATATATATATATATATATCCTTTGAAAACAAAAAATGAGACAAGCACAAACATACATGGGCATACAGTACATTTTATGCTTGTAGCATCTCCTCTCATCTGCAATGTTACAAGTCTCAACTGATTATAGTCAGCTACCTTCAGTTACATGTCAAACTACAAAAATTGATTTAAAAAAAAAAAAAAAAAACTGCTTTATATCATCTTCATCGTTAAATAAGTAGCCACGATGCTTCAGTGCTCTTTATTAGGTTACTTGTGAAATTTTCAATCAAACCATGGTATTAAAAGAAACCTGGCGACATGAAGGGTTGCAGTGTCATGACTGAATCTCTTTCAGTATTTATTCACTATCACTACAACATTATTCATAATTATGAGAATAAGCCGAAGTTAAACTTTATCTAGAGCTCTGAATACCAGCAGAATTTCTTACCATCATGTGAATTCAGTCCCAAAACTGAGAGTATGGCATTCAAGATTTCTCAAGTTTAGCTGCAAAATGGGAAAAAATATTAATTTAAGCATGTATCCATGAATATTTTTCTGTAAGGATGTATGCAAAATATTACCATATAAACTTCAAAGCAGAACTGTAAAAAGAAAGAAAATCCTCTATTTCCCAACTTTTTTTTTTATAATTACCATAGATTTATTGACATTTGACACACTAAGAATATTGATTAAACATGCTGTATCTTATGGAATGTATGAAATCTATACTTTATACTGTAACACAATATGAAATCACATCAATTAATCAGTCATCTTCTTTAAGCAATTTTATAAGCGTAACATAGGCTCAGTCCAAGGACCATAGATGTGTGACAATTACTTATTACACACCTAGCTCATAGTTTGAACTATTAGGAGGCTTCCATCTTTCAAAATGGATGGACTGTTGTGAAAATAAACCATTTACGCAAGATTAAAGAAGATAGAAGAAATTTAGACACAGAATTTAGACACTTCGGCAATATGCCTATGTCCACAGGCAATGACAGAGAAAAATCCACTAGAAAATAAGGAGATTACAATAGTAGAACACAAGCAATTTCACCCCAGATACACCCTTGGCTCTCTCTCATAAAGAATAAAGAACACCCTTTTGTATCTGATAAGTCTATTGTGCAGCTACTCTTTCTCACCTATTCGGCTCTCGATAATTAATCTTTAGCAAGACCACAGATATATATATATATATATATAGTAGAAAAAACCAACTTGGAGGCTACGCTTCACCAAGTCCAAATTGGAAAAGAATTCTTCTATTCCAAGCCAAATTACATGACATGCAAGAGGTGGAATCCTTAAGCCAATCCAAGGCATAGTCAGTTTTCCTTTGCTTATTGTAATTGGCAATATTGCTTGACTAATCAAGCCACCGACTCAACAGACATCAAGCACAAGTTCCATTTCTCTTTTCTTTTGACTGTTTTTACCTCAGATTATAGGAGGGAATGAAGGCATTGGTTGATTATGGGAGATGACATAAAAGCACATGCACCCTCATGAAAGTTTAACATGTTTAAAGCTTACTCTTTAGTGCTAATTCTTTGAAAGTTCATCAGCACCCCGATATGATTAAAAGATTATATTTAAAGCTTTTAACAAGTTTAAAAGCCTACTCTTTAGTGCTAATTCTTTGAAAGTTCATCAGCACCCCGATATGATTAAAAGATTATATTTAAAGCTTTTAACAAGTTTAAAAGCTCACCACAACAGCAACTCCTGTGTCACAGAATTTAGGAATGCATATGAGTCTCACCAACTGCCCTTCTGACCCTGCACTCAAAAGTTATCATCAAAGTCTTCATCTAATGAAATTTTTTATTTCCCTGGGAGGGCTTAAAAAGTAACATGTTATTAAATAGTGATGATTTAGTTGAGATTTGCAAGTTAAGAAGAAAGTACCCTTTATTAAGTCAGTTTTGTATTTATCCTGATTACCAACAAAGTAAACATGAGGACAGCTATCAATGAAGAAAGGATCCCTGTCCACAAAAGGATAACACCCTGGAAGATAGTAACAACACGAATATTAATTTAACTACATAAACAGAAGAGAAACACAACTTCATGGAAAATTATATTTTCCAAATTTACTCATTGAACTCTCCCAATTTCTTCTATGAATAATTTTTTCCAATATCAAATTAGTCAGCTGCTAAGCCTCTAAAAAATTTTCAGAGCCAAGCACAGAGTTAACAGAAGAAAAGAAATCAGATTGATAGTCAAGTATTATATATATACCAAGAGTATTAGGTGTTGTCGGTGCCAAATGCCTCCACCTTAATGTCCTTTCCATGAATTCAAGTTTATCCTTTGCCTCTGAATACTTCTCAAGATCATCTATGTTCTGTCCTGATGTTCCAAGAAGTCTTGAATCCAGAACACACATTGTCAAAGTCTTATTCTTTCCTTTTTATTTTTTTCTGTGTGTGGTTTTTTTTTTTTTTTTTTTTGGGGGGGGGGGGGGGGGGTGGGGCGGGGGGGTGATAAATACTGTGACCATCTTATACCTGATATTGTCAACCTCAAAACAATGAGGGTTAGTACAAGACCTAAAAGTGTTATAAGCTGAAGACCCAGGGAAAAGGCATCTATTCAATGGCTGAAAGGAAAAGACATTAGCAACAAATCAAATGATGAAGAAGATGATGATGTATATATGCTATCAAGGACAAACCTGCTGAGGTAAGGAGAAGTTAGCTGGGTCATCAGATCCTGGCATGATATCTAAAGGCAAACTAGCAGCAACCTAGAAATAAGTAAGATATAAGTATCTTCATTCCCAATGAGGGACAGAAAGGAGCTAAATTAGCACACAAACTAATGATATTAACCTGTGTCAAAAAGATATCTAGCTCCTTAATAGGCTCAGACAGCCTTGATTGATCCTTTGAAGCCAAATTCTGCATATTTTGAATAAAATCACCATTAACGGAAATGCAGTGATGGACTATTGTCATGTGTATTAATGATTCGTGACTTATGATCATAAATTTCACTCTTGAAGATTTTAAGAAACAAAACTGAGAACTCCCAGACTTTCTGTTCTCTACTTCTACTTTTTTTAAAGGTAAGAAAAATTTGTCTTAAAAAGAAGCTGCTCCATCAAAGAGATGAAGTAAATAAAGGAAATATGTACAAGCAACAAAGGAAAACAAAACAACTTTTGTACTAGAAAAAAGTGAATCTAAAAACAATAGAATGGATTTCGAAGAAGTAAAACCCCACGCACGAGACTAATCAAAGAAAGTGGTCGCAAATAACTCTAAGAGCTTATCCCCCGAAAGCATCAAATCTTCAAATATGCGATTATTTATCTCCCTCCAAATAATCCACATTGCACAATGTGGTACCAAATTCCAAACATTTGAAGAATGCCTTACCCAACCAATTCCTCCAACCGGCTAGCAAGTCAATAACCCTTTTAGGTAGTACCCAAGAAACACCAAAAGATCTAAGGGCAAAGCTCCATAACCGAAAAACCTCACCACGATGTAGAAGCAAATGGTCCACACTCTCTCCATTACATTTACACAAGAAACACCAATCCATAATAGTGCAGCCCATTTTCCTCAAATGGTCCATTGTGAGAACCCTCCCCCATGCAGTTGTCCAAACAAAAAACGACACACGACGCGGAGCCTTCACCCAAATACTCTTCTAAGGAAAATTAATAGAGGTAATAGAGCTTGTGATGCAGGAGGCAATGGGAAGATAGATTTATTATATTTTATTTGATTTTATGTATCAAGGGCAGTTTTGTAATTTCATAATATTCTGGAATGTGTTGTGCTAATAGTTCATTAGATCTACTTTTGGGCTTTATTTTAAGTTTGGTTATTTAGTTGGGCTTAGTAGTAAAAGCCTGAGTCCAATTCCAAGTCTTATTAGGGTTTTAAGAAATCCTAGCTCAACTAGGATTAACTATTAGTCTTCTATTTAAAGAGTTGTAATACTTACTATTGAAGTGATTATTAATGAATGTTTTAAGAATTTAAGAGCTATGCTTTCTTTTATGGTTTGTGTGATGCAACATTCTCTGAGGCGTGATGCCAAGGAACCCTAAGTGTGATTTCTAGAATTTATCTATTTTCTTTAATTTTACTATTCACGATAACTGTTCACATCACTATTCACAGCAATCCAAATCTTGAATTTCACCTTTGATTTCATTCCTAAAACCCTATTAATCCTTGTCCCCATATAATCCCCATTATTTTACACTCTTTTTTCCACCAAAACCTAACTCTAATTCTTCAAAACCCAAGCTATACCAGATCTGCCCCTTGTGTTCTAAATCAGATTACCTTGTTCCCCCGTCCTACGTCAGCTTGATCCCCTCAATGCATTATAAAAGGATTTTATATCAAAAACCCCCCTTCGACCCCAAACACCACTTCATCTTATCTCCACCCTCAAAAGGAGGACTCTGTGACTCCGATGTATGAGTAAAGGCCCCCACCAACTCCATCTCCTATTCATTAAAACCATGTCGGAACTGTATATTCTCTACTCTTATCAAAATAAGTTCTAAGAAAATTACATAATTTTTTTACTTATAATTAGGAGCCACAATAATTTATAGCTTCAGATGTAAGACATACCTCTTGCAGGCTATAACTCAACTAATTTCTTAAAAACACTAGCTCTTCCAATTGGCAATGAGGGGTTGAACATGTCGAAGTAGGGCCTTGGGAGGAGAGATCCTGCCCTAAACTAAGCAACAAACAGACTAATGGACAAGTGACAGACATACAAAGGCCATTAACCAGGGATGGACATGTCAAAGTAGGGCCTTGGGAGGAGAGATCCTGTCCTAACCTTCAACAACTTTTAATGAACCAACAAACGGACTAATGGAGAGGGAAAAAGAAAAAGAATAAATCATGAGATCTACCCTAAAATTTCTAAAACAATTCTCCAAGAAGATTTTTATTCTTCGTACAAACGCTCATCTGCTATCCTGAAAATTATTATGCGGTATGGGCATCTCATTTTTATTTTCCTCTAATGGATTCAAAAACTGAAGTATCTCCTATGCCCGCTCCATAAAATGGGCTCAGGAGATAATTTTAGCTTTACCAGACTTACCAGTGAATTTTCACAATAATAGCACATTGAATGAAAGTTTTACAATGAGAGATAAGAGTAAGTCTGTTCAGAACTTGCACAAAGGCTGATGATATAGCAGAGATCATGGGTTAGGTAATAGCTGCTTGAGAAACCCACAAAGAGGTCATTGTTTATTTTTCCCCCAAAAACAATGAAAATGATAAATAAAAGGAAATCACTTATGAGTTCAAGCACATATATTAGCACCTATTGTTTCTAACAATCAAAAGAAAAATAACATATTTATTAAAAGAAATCACAACAGAAATATATTGTTATAGAAACGAATTATTTGATTGGTGTTATAGAATAGAATTATAGAAAATGAAAATGTTGAATCTGCTTATCCACAGAAGAAACCAAAATGAAATAAATGTATTGCCTGTCCATTGAGAAGACCACGAGGAAATTCAACAGAATTCCCAGCAAGTACTACGTGAACTATTTCTGCTGCAATGCCTTGCTCCTGTTCATTTCATAGTTCTATAAATTAGCCATTTAGATTAGTTTGCACTTAAAAAGCAAGTAACTCAATCAACCAAAAAAATAAAGCGACGTATCAGACTGAAGGAAGACAAAATGAACCTTCTCATCTCCTAAATGTCCTGTTATATGATCAATAAGAAGCTGAAACTGGAGAGGATTAGAAGTGCTTCCCCCAACACTTAACCCTGATACAAAAACAACATGCTTGTCTTCTCCTGCAAATTTCAAATTTAATGATTTCAAGGCAAAGCATATAGAAAAGATATGCCGAATCGCAGACATGATTGAAACAACTTCAGTAAGGACAAGGATAAAAGGGATATCCATGCATTTACTAGCCAAATTGAGTCAGGTATAACAGAGTTCCAACCATATATACTCCTGCACAAATATCCTTCACAATTCCCAATTTATTAAATAACAGATAGAAAAACATAAGTCAAGCAACATATTTAGACTCGTAGTAAAAGAGACTATTTTTACATTGATATGAATAAGGAGCAAAAAAACCTACTTGCACTTCCAAGTAGAAACTTACACGTATTGAAGTTAAATTCAAAATGGACTAGAAATATCACTTAAAATGATGGCATTTAACTTCCACGAGATGTTTTCTTGACATTTAACCTCCGGTATACTCAAGTGACACCCCTCTTCTTTTAATATATTTTTATTACTTATCAAAAAAATATCTGTTAATGTGTGTGTGAACTTATTTCCTACTGAGATAATTTAATTGATAACTAATACTATCATTTTTAAATGTAGGAGTTTGATTTTATATTCAATATTCATTCATTGTTGGTCTCAATTTGATTATCTAAGTGGAGTTTTTTTATATAATGAACAATTAGCATATATTAATTCTTGTTTCTATAATTTGACATTCGATACATATTGCAGAATAGTTCCATGATTTGTTAGAAGTTATTATTCCAAAAATTACATGAATGTGTCTGACCAACAAAAAAGTCACTCATACAGGCAATTTACTGTAAGGTAGAAAACTTAAGAAGGAGACCAGATCATACTTGGTTTAAGGGGATGCTCTATCTGGGGTGGTAGGCCGGCTTCTAGGACATCTTGGACCAAGAAATCTCCAGCATCAGTTTCCTTTCCAAGCAAAGCAACAACAACACCTATCACATGCAGTAAGTTAATACAAATAAACATTTTTTTATTATAAGTAAGTTAATACAAATAAACATGCTTTATAAAAAAATAAAAAATAAATAAACATGATTTAAACAGATAATTATTCAAAATCTTTTGGTCCTACACGTTCCATTTCTGAGGGGCAACAAGAGACAAGACAGACTAACTGCAGCCCAAATTTTACACAAACTTCAGAATATAAGAATAGCTGAGTAGATCACTCACTACTCATTCCAAACATAAATAAGTGAAGACGTGAAAAAAAACATTAAGAAGTTGATATGCATTAAATGTGGGTTGATCAGAACCATCCAATGAATTGTACTCCTAAACCAATTATTATGATGATTTAAAAGAAAAATTCAATAAAACCGGCATTTATCAGGCTAGCAATAAGAAGCATTTTTAGGAGCAAGGAAGTTCAAATTCATAGGTTTTCTTTTTTTTTGATAAGTAAGAAGAGAATATTATTAATAAAAGAAAATCAAGAACAATACAATGATTTCACGGTAGTGAACAAAGGAAAAAGGAACAAAAAGACAGAACCAGCCCCTAAGCTATTCTAATAGACGAAAGAAAATCCATAAGGGTAGAACAATCCGAGAAACCCTAACAACGAGACCAATCAAAGAGGGTCCGTTGGCAAAGCTCTAATAACTGAACCACAGTTTTCCCCTCATCCTCAAAAGACCATCGATTCCATTCGGTCCAAATGGTCCACAATAAACAGCCTAAAACCAAATTCCAAATATCAGAACTATGCTTCCCAAGCCAATTATACCAACAAAATAATAAGTCCACAATTGAACCTGGCATGACACAATCGATCCCAAATAGCCGGAGCATATACATCCACAAAGAATGAGCTATCGAACAAAAAGTAATAAGCGATCCACAGATTTCGCATTACAACAGCACAGACAACAACGATTCGCTAAAGAGCGACCACAAAGCATAAGGTTATTCAAGGTAAGAATATGACCATGAGCTGCTGTCCACGTGAAAAAAGCCACCCTTTTAGGAACCTTAGCTTTCCAAATGCCCTTCCAAGGGAAAGTGGAAGAAGTTGCATTTCGAATCTTATGATAAAAAGACCAAATATCGAACTTCCCACTTCCATTAAGATCCTAACAAAGCCTGTCACACCCTCCACCCCTAGGAATTCGGTTTTGGATGAAATGAAGTAGGAAGTAGGAAGTAGGAAGCTGCTAACTCCCAATCATTGAATTCCCTAAAAAATCTTGAACTCCACACTCTGTCATTATCACCCACTAGAGGGCTTAACACTTCAAAAATACAAGCCTCCTTATTGGCTGAGCACAAAAATAACTGAGAATAAAAAATTTTAAGAGGAACATCCCCAATCCACTTATCATGCCAAAACAGAATACGAGAGCCATCCCCCACCACAAAGGAGAAATGCTTAGCGAAAGTATCCCACCCTTCACTAATACTCCACCATAACCCACAACCATAAGCCCTTCTACTAGCTCCAGTGCACCAACCCCCTTTTCCCTCCCCATATTTCATGGCTATGACCCTTAGCCACAGATGAGTTGTTTCATGGCCATACCTCCAGAACCATTTCCCAAGTAGGGCCTAGGCCTGATTAAAAGACACCAAATTCCAAATTCCCAACCCACCCAACTCGTGTGGTGGGCAAACCTTTTCCCAAGCCACCAAAGGATATTTGAAACACTTGACTGACAAACCCCTCAAGAAGTTCCTCTAAATGCATTTTAATCTAGTAGCCACAGCTTTAGGGATAGTAAAAAGGGAAAGGTAATAAGTCGGAAGGCTTGAAATGGTACTTTTCAGTAAAGTGAGTCTACCACCCTTTGACAAATAGAGCCGCTTCCAGCCTGAAAGCTTCTTTTCCATCCTCTCAAGGATCGGATTCTATATAGAGGCTGACTTATACAAGGTTTCCAATGGCATACCAAAGTAAAGCATAGGCAAACTGCCCACCCTACATTGAAGAATATTAGCCAAAGTTTGAATATTACTCACCTCCCCAATAGGGACAATTTCACTTTTCCCCACATTCACCTTTAGCAAATAGAAAGAATCTGCTCTCTAGAGGCATCTCAGAAAAGAATGGTATCATCAGCAAATAAAAGATGAGAAATACGGATACCAGTAGAAATACTAGGACCTGCATGAAAACCCTGAATGAAACCTCCTTCCTCAGTTTTCTTCAGGATACGACTTAAAACCTCCATTATCAAAAGAAAGGGAAGGGGAGACAAAGGATCGCCTTGTCTAAGACCTCTAGAGCTACCAAAGAAACCAACAGGAGATCCATTAACCAAAACTGAGAAGCGAACGGTAGTGACACAAGTCTTGAGCCTACTCCTCCATCTACCCCCAATGCCCATCCTCTCCAATAGATAAAATAAAGTGTCCCAATTCACATGATCATATGCTTTCTCAATGTCTAACTTACACACTACCCCCGGAATACGACATTTCAATCTACTGTCTAAGCATTCATTAGCAATAATGCACTAAATCCAAAATCTATCTGCCACCAACAAAAGAATTTTGTGACTCCAAAATAAGTTTATCCAACACCCGCCTCAATCTATTTGCCAAAACCTTAGACAAATGCTTATACACACTACCCACTAAGCTGATAGGCCTAAAATCTTTGATGTTCAATGCATTATTTTTCTTGGGAATCAAAAATAGGAAAGAAGCATTCAAAGACCGTTCAAACTCCGAGCTTCTATGGAAATGATCAAAAAAGGCCATGACGTCTTTTTCCACTACACTCCAGCATTTTTGAAAAAATGCCATAGTAAAACCATCGGGACCTGGGGCTTTATCACCCAACATCTCTTGGAGGACCTTTTCCGCTTCCTCCTTAGAAAAATCCCTCTCTAAATCCAGCCGCTCATCCTCCTCAATACTAACAAACTCTAATCCATCCATAGATGGGCGCCAAGTATCTGACTCAGTGTACAAACTCTGATAAAAATGGACCACCTTAGCCCGCACCTCTTCCTCATCCTCATAGAGAACACCATCCACCTCTATGCCCCAAATATGATTAGTTCTTCTATGGGAGTTAGCTACACGATGGACCAGAGCTCTAGAAAATGGACCCACATAAATTGACTTTACCTGAAAATGGACCAGAGCTCTAGAAAACCAACCCTACTACAACTAAAGATGATATAAACCACACATGAATAAGCTTGAACAATTCATTTTCATATAAAAAATGAGGTTTTCTCCCCAATAGCTTTAAACAAACTAGTGACCTACCATCAGATCCTGACATGAATTTTCTCATGTTAGTATATTATATTTTTCATTATACAAACCTGTTACGTATATAGATGGTAAGAGGACACTCCCACTAAGCTTAACTCTTCCACTGTCGTCTTCTAAGACTAGTGTATCATCTGGATGCATAAAATTATGAGGCTTGACAAGCGGAGTCACAGATCTCTGTAGATTGCAATTAAAAGCTTTTATTTTTAAAACTTCATTCTCAACCATAAAAACCAAAATAGGGAAAAAAATATGGAAGAAAATATAACATTCATTGACAACTACAATACCTCCTTGGAGTATTCATCAAGAATGCAAGGTTTGAGTTTCATGTGCTTGTACAGGGTTCCGACAATGATGCATTCCCTGTCTTTTTCCAATTGCAAAATTGTGCAAACTGCAACCCAGCAAAACCCAATACATATCTATATTAGTCCAAAGAACTCTCTATCTTACCTAATTAGTAACTTGTCAAAACCTAACAAGCAACAAGTTTTGAATTCACTAAATGACTATGTGATAAAAACTGAAATGACTAAGCTAAATTTAAGCCCTGAGTCCTGACCATGTGCCCCCACAGAATGAACAAGAAACCTTCAAGCTAAATTCTCACCCAATAAAATTTAGCTACCGTGAGCCAAGGAAACCCTACAAGCAAAAAGTGGGTGACAAAATATCCCCAAAATCCTCGCCAAGTCTGTGCTGAAAACACCAAAGACCTCTGCATGTGCATCCTCAATGAGTTGGGAGGAAAAAAAATATTTTTATTATAAATTTTTTTTAAAAAAAATATCCTTTGATTTTATATATTTTCTGTTAATTAATTATCATATCACCACCATATCGTGTCCTAATTTTTCAAGAATCGCCGTGTTGCCATGTTCCATGTCATGTCATATCCTTACTTCCTAGGTCAAAATCCTGAATTTCATAATACCCCAAAAAGGGTAAAAAGAAACGAACTTGGATTAAACAAAAAAAAAAAAAAAGATTACCAGGCAAATGGGGTTTCCAATTGGGGGCTAGGGAATAGAGGAGGGTTCGCATCAAGTGGAGACGAGTGAAGTAAATTTGACTGTACTGCTGTCCCCTGTATGTCTCTCTGTGAATCTCAAAAGGATCATCCTGCAATCAACAATGTCAGCCTCATCATCACATAAATTATTTACAAGTTTTTTGAAAAAAAAAAAGTCACCCCATGGTTTCTCGGGAAAGTGACAAGTGTTGAGAAAATAAAGAAGAAGTGGAAATTAGTGAGTAAGAGAATAGTAAAAGGGAAAGAGGGATAGTTACCAGGGAGGTATAGGTAGCTTGTTTTCTCTGGAGAATGTTCTGTGAGTCGATTTCCATGGCTTCCATGGCGGGAAAAACGGCAAGTGGTACTGAATGAAAGAGCTGTAGGGCTCAAGTAGGGAATGAGAGTGCGATATTGTTTTTACGTACAAACTATATTTAAAAAAGGGGGGAAGAAGATAACATTAGCAGGGGGATGTAGCTCACATGGTAGAGCGCTCGCTTTGCATGCGAGAGGTACCGGGTTCGATACCCCGCATCTCCATTTTTCCTTCTACTTCTTCTTCTTCTTTGTTTTGTATGGCAAGTGACAACTGCAATAATCGTTGCTGGGATGACACGTGTCTACGTGATGTTATGCAATAATTTCACAACTGGCATCCAATTGTATCTAAATTGGTTTATTGACCCATCTGTCATTAAAAAGGGGTGAAAATACTCCTTTTGTCCCTATATTTTGGCATCATTCTTATTTTGGTCTCTACTTTTCTATACTTTTTAGGTATTTCTTCTATTTGGATGCTACATTTTTTTGGTTTAAAAATGCCTTTATATCCCTATGTTTTAGTAAAGACAAAACTAAAGGATAATTCGGTAAAAATGCAACTCTAACTCCCACTAAAACATTGCCTAAAAAATAAGATTACTCTCCTATTAATTTTCAAATTGATTTATTCACTTATAAATTAGATTTTCAAAATAAAAATTATATATATAAAATAAAAAACACAATTTTTTTCCTACAAAATAAGACCACTAACCAAAATAAATAAGTAAAAGCCCTCATCGCACGCGCAAAGCGCATGTGATGAGGCTAATTTATTTTACTGTTTTTAGTCCTTAAAATGAAAAACAATAATAAACAAATTTATTTGACATTTTTAAAATGCCACGTCATCCACGCCAGCATACAAATTAAAAATATTAATTTATCAATTTTAACTAAAAAAAATATTAAAATCCAAAAATCATATGAATTGAGATATAAGATTAGAACAATAAGAACACAGACCCAAAAAATTCAAAACTCAATATTGAGATCTAAGTGGACTTTAGAATTGTTTAAAGAACTCAAAAGTAAGGGAAAAAAAAAAAAAAAAAGACAAAACTACACTATTAGTCCCTAAAATTTACCTTATAAGTGCAATTGGCCCTTTAAATTTTAAGTGAGTATTGTTGGTCCCTCAAGTTTTAAAAAGGGATATTTACACTAAACTCACTTGTGGTTTGGCCCAAAATCACTTCGCCTACCCATGGTTTAGAAAGTATCACTGTACCCACCTGAGGTATGTTCTGTTTATTTTCCGTAACCCACATCTGTTAAAATCAATGGTAAGTAGGTATTTTTGCTCAAATTTTATGTCTCTCTCTTCCTAAAATAAAAAATGGCACAAAAATGGAAGATAAACAAAATCAAAAGGAGGGTTTTGAGGTAAAAAAAAAAAATTCCTTCCCTTTTCTTGAACGCCATCTTCTGATGTGAAGGGTTGGGCAGGGGAGTTATATGTGTTAGCTTCCAGTGTTGGGCACAATTTTTGTAGATGTTATCAAATATCAATTCCTTCCCTTTTCTTGAACTTTCTCATCAACCAAACTCAGAGAATGGATCAAGAAATTAAAGAAATGGGTTTTAGAGAATCTGTTCTTCTTAATAAACTTAAAGCATAACAAGAGAGAATCCTGAATGATTTTGCCAAATGGTGATATTTACGCTTAGTTAACTACATAATTGCAATTTCTACTCTTTTCTTGCACTTTCTCAACAACCAAACAGATTGAACATATGAAGAAAAGAAATGGGCTTTTTGAAACATTGGGGTTTGGGTAACATAAACAAGAATAATATATGAAAATCCCATCAGGGTTCTTTTGTTTTAACTTGAATAAAGCCGAAGTTTTTAGCATTTTCAGTTGCATATCTTCTCTTTTCTTACCTAAAACTTCTAAGTAACTACTGATTAAAAGAAACAAGAAAGTAAAAGATGGAAAGAAAAAAGGTTTCACCTTGGTGAGACTGTGGCGGCCGTGGCAAAGCATAAGAAACGATGGGGCCTATGAACATCAAGAACGCAAAGTACTGTAGCCAAAAGCAAATGGGTCTCACTATTGTTGTGCAATTTTTTTTTTAACCTCAAAACCCTCCCTTTTGATCTTGTTTCTCTTGCATTTTTGTGCTATTTTTTCATTTGGGAGGAGAGAGACATAAAATTTGAGTAAAAATACCTATTTACTCCTGATTTTAACAGAGGTGGGTTACGAAAAACAAACGGAACATAGGTGGGTAGTGACACTTTTTAAACCACGGGTAGGCAAAGTGATTTTAGGTCAAACCATAGGTGGGTTTAGTGTAATTACCCCTTTTAAAAATAAGCGACATTAGTCCTTCTATTAATTTCTGTTAATAGAATAGTGACTTGGAATTTTTCTTAATGATGTTTTTTTAATGAAAAAATTACAAAATTTATTTTACACATAAGAAACTCATTAACACGAAATTTTGTACCTAATCAAACCTAATGATTAGGTTTGGCAAATGACAAACCCAGTGCTACGACATAGAAGTTTAGGAGAACCAATGGCAAACTGGGTTTGAATGGCTAAATTTTTTTTTTTTTTTTTTTGGTTAAACAGGTGCATATATAAAAACTGATTGCTTCTTCAAGAGCTTCATTATCTAGTCAAAGTTCTCACCTGAAGCTTGATTCACCAACTCCATGCGGTTGTTGGTGAGCTGCCAAGTCATTATCGTCGATTCAGTGGACATCTTATTTAAATCATGTAGACCGATTTGTTTAAGGACAATGTGGGAGAGCAATTCTAATTTTAAAATTTTGATTTGTCATTTTTTCTTGATTAGTTTTGATGAGGGCGAAAAATCACTAGTTAGTCACATGATCCTCACAAGCTTGAAATAACACCTGCACAACAAAAAGAGAAGATCTAACAGAGAGCACCGGTGTGGTGCCAGGTAAAGACACTCCAAATGTCAAGTTTTAACTTTTCACAACCCTAGAGTGTCAGAATTGAGTAAATTGTGTATATCTTGTATTCTGAAGATTCATGGGTTTTTATAGTAGAGTTGGCCTCTATTTCTTGCACATTAAGGCTTTTCCTTCTAAGGAAGGTCTTCTATAATGAGCGTGAATTACAAAATCCTTTGTTAGTTAGAATTTCGCTTGCGTGGGGATTCTTTAAGGGTAATCTTGGGACGCAAGTTAAGTCCATTTAGGACTCCCTGGGGCTGAACCAAGTCAGCTGATTGCCACGTGTTGCTTTCATCTGTCCACATCATGTTTGTGCACTTTGGATCCGTTGACTATGAACATTCCAGCCAATTACCGTCACATTAACTTAAATGGACCCGTTACCTACATCTTTTAATCCTCTTCAAATATTTTTGTATTTCAAGCTGAATACTATAGTGGTGAAGGTCAATCTCCAATGAACCCACCCATGTTCCTTCTTCTAAATTTCTAATTTCTTGATTTGTTGTTTTTTTTTTTTTTTAAATATTTTGGGGTTTATGGGTTTTGACGTGTAAAATGAATTTGGCAATTTAAAAAAAAAAATGCTAGTTCACTATTCCGTTAGTGCCACGTAGGCAATATTATTAATGGTACTTAAGATCTATTTAGATACCGCTTATTTTGCTAAAAACTGAAAATACTATAACAAAATAAATTTTAAATATGTAAATAGTACCATGAGACCCAATTTTAATGAAAGTTTTGTTGAAAAAAAAAAGTGGTTTATGGATCTCGTAAACAGTATACGGGACCCACTGGAAATGCACTTTCTTGCTGAAACGCACTTTAAAAAAAAAAATGCAAAATGCAGACACTAGGGAACAGAAACGCAATGCAAATGGGTATTTAATAGAAGGACTAATACAATTCCAAATTTAAGGCACAAATTGCACTTACAAGATAAAATTCAGGGAGTAACGCTGGGGGCCAGAACCTAAATTCTAAAACACACGCAGATTCAAACAAGCACAATAGACAACTTGCAATGGCAGTTGGCAATAGTATTAAGCTATATAACAGTAACTGATCAGCCTTCCAGCTTCAAGTATTGGAACTTAGAGTGTAACAATTTAACCATCAGAATGAGTGTTTCTAGAATCAAACTAGCTAGAGAATTCAATGAACATGGAAACCAAGTAACAAAATCAAAGAAATTGGTTCTACAGAATCATTTAAACACACACACACGCAAAGCCAAAACCCAAAAATCGCATAGATTGGATGAGGTGAAAAACCAATATTGAGCAGAAAAATAAAAACTAGATCGGCATTTTGAATAACAAACTTTGCAACTGAAACCACATTGTTCTTCCTAATCTCCATCTCTATAGCTAAACTCTGACCCCCAAAATTTTCAAAACTCAAAGAATACAAACTCATAAAATTAACACAATTAACACAAACCTAGAAAATTATCACAAGATATGGGCCACAACAACAAGATCGGCGAAACAAAAACCACCACTCCCAATACATCAAAACCCACAGTCACCATTAGCCATACCGCCGCCAGCAACTGATCTCAGCATCTCTCTCTAACCCGGATCAAACCAATCTCAGCCTCTCTCTATTTCTAACCTAGATCAAACCCATCAAATCAAGATCCAAAACCTTTGAGAGAAAAAATTTCGGTAGAGAGAGAGAGAGATCGATACATAAATTGGAAAATGAAAGTGTGGTCGTGTGGGAGTTTTTTTTTTTTTGGATTTAAGTTTGTGTCATTACTTCTCCCTCGTTGAGATTAAAGAAGCTACCAACAATTTTGACAATGTTTATTTTTTAAAGAAAATATGTTTTTGGGTTTTGAATTTTCTAGATATGTGTTCTTTGTGTTCTTGTTCAAGATCAACCTAAATCTCAATTCATATTATTTTTTGTTTTTAATTTTTTTTATTTAGTAAAAATTAATAATTTTTTTTTAATTTATATGCTGGCGTGGATTTGAAGTGGCATTTTAAAAATGTCAAATAATTTTATTTTATTTTAATGGCTATGTCAGCTTTTAGTGTGCTAACTGTGCATTCTGTTTGCTACATAAACAATTGGCATAAATGCACTTTTAGTCCCTATATTTTAACTTTTTTTTCATTTTAGTCCCTATATTTTATTTTTACCACTTTTAGTCCCTAAATCAATAAGTGCATGTTATTTTGGTCATTTCCATCAGTCAACAGCTAGAAATATCTGACGTGGCAAACGGAGGGTATTGTTGACGCAGTATATGCTGAGTGGCAAATAAAATAATAATAATAAATTTTATTTATTATTTAATAAATGCCAAGTCAGCATAAATAATAATTAAGAAAGACGTTTCATGTTTTTTTTTTTCTAAATTCTTTTAAAATAAAATAAGATAATTAAATTAAAAAAATTTATTTCTTTCATTATTTTTTCTGAAGAACATGTTCATGATCCTAGGTTCATCCCCAAAACAACATGTTCTTGGGTTCATCCCCAAAACATGAATCATATTCTTAGATCAATAAGAGTTAAACTTTATTACAAACCCAGAAAAAATTCACACAATTAGAATAAGAACTTCCTCAGATCATAAGAACACAAACCCAGATAACAAGAACACAAACCCAGATAACAAGAACAGTACTCAAAGAATTTCTATTTCAAAATTTGTATACATTCTTCCACCAAAAATCAGTTGTAAATTAAAAAAAAAATGGGTGTTGTGTTCTTCCACAAAAATCAAAACCTAAACCATCAAACCCAATGACCACCACCATAATCTGCCACACTAACCCATATCCACCAACACCAAACCCGAATGACCTCCAACACCACCACTACCAGATCCATCACCACCAAATCCTACAATCAAATTTCAACCACAAGTCAAACATATTTTGAACCATTGAACAACCCAAACCCCCTACACCATCATGGAACAAAGAAAGAGGCACCAAGTGGGTGAGTCCAAGAAAAGAAGAGATAGGAGAGATCAAGAAGGCTACCTTGATGGTGGCTAATGGCGGTGAATGGTGAGGAAGAAAACCACAGCCACCACCACCGATTTGAGTTTCACAACACACACAAGGGGGAAGATGCCATGTTGCCCATCGATTTCTCCGATCCATGTTACCCACCAATCACCGAAGCCTCCATGATCAAAACCCAAAAGAAGAATAAGCAGATCTGCTCACCGTTGGTCAACGAGGGAGAAACCGAACCACCGCCAGCCACATCTCAGCCTCTCTCTCTCTCTCTAAACCCAGATCGCCGTTTATTCTCTCTTCTCTCCTTTCTAGTCAGCGCCCAGGCGATTCCCTTATCCACTGCAATTTTGGTCAATCCCCAGGCGATTCTTTCTAAACCCAAAATCTTTTATTCTCTCTTCTCTCCTTTTTGGTCCCAGATCACACACTCTCTCTCTAAACCCATATCGTTCTCTCCCAGATCACTCTTTCTCTCTCTAAACCCATAGTCGTCGTTTTTATTTATTTTTATTCAATTAAAATTAATAAATTAAGTTTTTAAATTTATATACTGATGTGTCATGGTGATGTGGATTTTTAATAATATTTAAGTCCTTTGTTTGCCACGTCAGCTATTTCCGGCTGTTGACTGACGGAAAGGACCAAAATAACACGCACTAATTGATTTAAGGACTAAAAGTAGTAAAATTAAAATGTAGGGACTAAAATGAAAAAACGCCAAAATGTAGAGATTAAAAGTGCATTTACGCCTAAACAATTTCCATTAGTAAGATGATGGTAGGACTAAAATAGAACATGTTTTTCATTTTAGGGACTAAAAACAATAAAATAAAAAAGTAGGGACCAAAATGGGAATGAGACCAAAATGTAGGGACGAAAATATTATTTCCACCTTGAAAAACTCAAGAATCATTCATCCTTTCTCTATCTATATGTATACTAGTCTATACTATTATTTAAGAGGCTTCTCTTGTTTGAATCGGATTTTTTTTTTTTTTTTTTTTTTTGTTCTGAAAGACCCTTACACCCCTAGATTTAAGTAGAGACAAAACTAACTGAAAAACTAACTAGTTTGCTAAAAATACATATCTAACTTGCACTAAAACATTGTCTACAAAATAGAAATACTCTTCCACTAACCCAAATCAAAAGTAACTATACGTTTATTTTTTATTTAAATAGAAAAATAAGTTAAACAACCAACGTTGCTGCTGTTTTTTTCCTTAAAAAAAACACCCCATGTTTATCCAAAAACAAAACTAAATAAAAAAAATAGTTATCCAAAAAAAAAGTTATATACACTAAATAGTTATTTAGTTTGGACCGGTCCAAAAATAGTTATTTAGTTATATACACTATAGTGTACACTAAAGAGGGGCTTTCCCTGTTTGGACCGGATTTTTTTTTATTCTAAAATACCCCTACATTTCTATGTTTAAGTAGAGATAAAATTAAAGGATAATTCGGTAAAAATATAACCCTAATTTCTATTAAAACATTGCCTAAAAAATAGGGATATTCTCCTGTTGATTTTCAAATTTATTTATCCACTTATAAATTAGATTCTCAAAATAAAAATTATATATATAAAATAAAATAAAAACCTAGTTTTTTTTTTTTTTTTGCTACAACCACTAAAAAATAAAAATACATGTTTAACTTGCACTAAAAAATTGCCTACAAAATAGGAACACTCTTCCACTAACTCGCATCTTCAAAGCAACTATATGTTTATTGTTTTTTTTTTAAATAGAAAAATAAGTTAAACACCCCATTTATCCAAAATAAAATTTAAATATTAAAAAAACTAAACTAAATAGATATATACACAATTTTTTTTTTCTATAAGTAGATATATCTTTAACTTCCACTAAAAAATTACCTACAAAATAAAACTACTCTCTGGAAAATTTTCAAATTGCTTTATCCATTTATAAAAAAAATTAAAATTAAAACAAACACATGTCTCCTTATAAAAACACATCTGTTGTATTGATAAAAAAAAACACATCTACCATTATTGAAAAAAAAAAAAAAAAAACCAGTCGTACATCCACATTTTAGTTACACAAACAACTTCAAACTTCTACCCAATAAATTTAAATCTTCCCATTATCACCCCTATGTATTTTTGTTTTTGGAAAATATAGTAATCTCAAATTATAATGGATTCAAATTATTAACGTTCATATAAAAAATAGAAAAACCTCTGAGTACGCGCTAATGGATTCTGTGTTTTCCAATTCTCTCAATTCTATGTTTTCAAACTCCTTTCACCCACCTCTTTGCTTCAGATTTCACTACAAATAACAACAACAACAAATAGATTTGAGGTAAGCTATTTCTTAGATCAAATTTCAGCCCTCTCTCTCTCTCTCTCTCTGATCTTACTTTTTTATTTCTACATTTCTCACTTCAATTTCTCTCTCTATTTGGCCATGTTTTGTTTATTGTTATTTTGAAATAACAATAAGCAAATTCAATTTTGTTTTGATTTTTTTATTATATTGATATAGTAAATTAATTAGCTTTGATTTTTTTATTTATACTGATATAGTAGAAGCCGTAGAATGAAAATAATGTGTCAATTCAATTTTGCATGTGATGTTACGTGCAACTTTTGTGTGCGATCGTTGTCAAATGAGGCGTAGAATTGTTGTTATTTTGGTTGCTGTGAAATTATAGGGTTGAAATTTTGAATTCTTTAGGGTTTTCAAGTATATGAGGCTGGGGAGCCGAAACTATGTTAAATTTAGTGGAATCAAGTTGAATTTGGTTCACTCCTCATTTCTCACTTTTTTATTTCTACATTTCTCACTTCAATTTCTTTCTCAGATCTATTGTTTGACGCTATTAAAAGATGTTTCATTTTTTATGACTCTTCACTGATGTGTAGGCTTTAAGGTCAGTACTATTCGGCTTCGTTCTTCTCTACATTATTTGTCGTAATAACAATGCCAATAACAAGAATTACCATACTAATGTGTAGACAGAAGAGAATAAAATATGCTTCTATCCAATGGCATATTTTATTCCCTTTTGCAGTATGGAGATTATGGCTGCATAGGAATGAGTTGGCTTTTAAAGAGAAGCAGCCCAACCCGAACCTGTACAGTAGTGTGATTCATGCAGCTCAGGAGTATATGTATTGCGTGAGCAAGGCAGACAGAAGGGTCACTAAAAGGCTGATCCAGGTTAGGTGGTCTAGGCCGTGTGAAGGCTGGTATAAACTGAATTCAGATGGGTCAGTTTTAGGGAATCCTGGAAGGGCGAGTGGTGGTGGGCTGATCCGTGATTCTAGGGGTGGATGGATTAAAGGCTTTACTCGCAACATTGGTATTTCTTCCAGTGTAGAGCTATGGGCCCTAAGGGATGGTCTATCTCTTTGCATTTCTCTTAATCTTATGGCTATAGAGATAGAAGTTGATGCTAAAGTTGTGTTGGATTGGATGACGAATGAGGTTAGCTTTAATCTTAATCACTCCCCCCTTATTATGGATTGCAAGTCTCTCATTCGCCAAGTTCCTCAAGTAGGGATTATGCATTGCTTCCGTGAAGCGAATAGGTGTGCGGATGCGCTAGCTCGGAAAGGTCCAATTATTCAGCAAGATTTTGTTGTTTATGATAGTCCGCCTTTGGACATTTCTATGCTTTTGTATTATGACCAAATTGGCATGTATTATGAGAGGATTCATCCTCAAACAGCTGGTTTTCTTCGCTAGTGCTTTAATTTTATTCTCTTATTTACCAAAAAAAAAAAAAAGAAGATAGAAGAGATTAGCGTGAGAAGGAGAGAGAGTAAACTGATTTTGGGCGCAAGGGATTCTCTCAAAAAGACACGTTTCTGGTTAGGAAAAAGCTCAAAACGAATGTGTCTTCTATTTCCCTCAGGGCCACATTGAACAGGTTTGTTTTCAACTCTAAAGCTAGCATTTTTCACCTTAGCTTAAATTGTTATCGTTTGCAAGTCTGATTTTGGGCGTGATAGCTGTGAAAGCTTGAGTTTTTTTTTTTTTTTTTAGTTTTGGTTTGTTTTCAACTCTAAAGCTAGCATTTTTCACCTTAGCTTAAATTGTTATGGTTTGCAAGTCTGATTTTGGGCATGACAGCTATGAAAGCTTCAGTTTTCTTTGATAGTTTTGAGCTTTTGTTTCTGGGTTTTGTTGTTCAAACTTCAAAGTGGCTAATAAGTAATGATTTTTTTTAAGTCTTGGATTATCGTTTAGCAAAAAAAAGTTTTGGATTATCAGATTATGTGTTAATTTTCTTCTCCATGTGTTGGTTTACCCATGAGAAATTAAATTTATGCAGTAGATTTTGGGTCATATGAGGTTCTCAATCTCAAATGCTAGGATAATTATTGCTTAATTTTAAAAAAAGGGTTGTTTTATCTCCAACAAAAACTTATTATTTTATCATGATTTACATTCTAAAAGGACTACACTTTCTTATTATTATCCTTTCCATATCATTATCTTATCTATACTATTATTTAAGGCGCTTCCCCTATTTAGACCAGATTTTTTTTGTTCTGAAATACCCTTACACCCTACGTTTAAGTAGAGACAAAACTAAAGGATAGTCAGGTAAAAATACATGTTTAACTTGCACGAAAATATTACCTACAAAATAAGAACACTCTCTGTTCAGGTATTTGAAATGCTCCAACTACCTAAACTCACGTTTTCAAAAAACAAAATTCACTTTTTTTTTTAATTTTTAATTTTTACCATTAATAAGTCTTATCGTGTCTCTCTCTAAAACTCAATGCTTCTTTGATCTCATCTCTCATCTCTAATCCCCACTCCACCGAAACCATTTACTTCTGCTGTTGCTGCTTCTTTTGCTAGAAAATGGGTACGTGTGTTGTTAATAAATCAAGAAACTCAATTTTCTTTTATTATTGTTTTCTTTTGTACAAAATCAAGGTCATCATTTGAGCAATCCTAAAAAGTATGTAGCGTAAAACATGTCAGATTAAAAGGCTTGACATAAATGGAATTTATATTCATGAATAGTCTCAATTACTTTAGGTTCATATCCATATTGAAAATATTGTAATTTTGTTGTTTAAGGGCAGTCTTATATAGACTTGTGTAGGGACACAAATTAAGCCTGGGGCCCGAATGCGTGACCGGGCCGGCCCAAGTGGCCTATACAATAGAATTTGTAAAGAGTGGGCTTGAAGCCTAGACTTTCTGAGGCGGTAGAAAGCAATGGCGTATGGGCTAAGTTCACTATTGGTGTGCGACAAGCTGGTGGAGTGACCTTTCCTTTCCTTTCCTCGGGTGTGGGCCGAGGAGCTTCTGTCCTTACTTCCCTTTTGCTATCTAGGAGGGGGGAGAGTCTTCTTTGTAGGAAAATTCGGATCCCTTTCCAGTAGTCTCCCCTTCTCTATTTATACTCCCCCTTCCTCTTTCCCATTCGTAGAGCCATCAAATTCCATCCCCTTCCCATCCATCTTTTCCCTGAAAACGCTCCCTAATGGCTATAAAGCTGACTGCCGTCCCTTCAGAAGTCACTTCCCCATTAATGCGGCCAGGCGGGTAGGTGAGAGGCCTTTAATGCGGGGGCAACAGCTTTATGCAGTGCACGTCCCACTTGTCCCTCTTCTCAATGTCCCGTTGAAGCTCTGTATGACTCACTGGGCTTCAAGGGCTCTCCCTTGGGTGCCATGCCGCGCTCTTCGGTCCTTGATGCTGTTGTCCGAGGAGGCCTTCTCCTCGGACTCTCTCCCAACTGGCCAACGCCTAGACGGCGCACTCTTGGGCCCTCATTTTAGGAGGCCCTATTCTCGACTTACGGCCCACTGGCAGAATCTGCATTCTCGGACCAGACCCAAGGCCCACATGATGTTTTGACGTCTTTGCCCCCCCCACAATAGCTCCTCAAAAAGTCATTTGACTCCGATCTAAGGAGGCAGTGGGTTTTTGACCTGCGAATCCTTCTTCCATGTGACCTCTTAATTATCGCATGTGCGGAATCCACCCACGTCTTCTAGGGAGACCTTGGACGCTTCATAACACGCAACGCCTGCATTAATTACACTGAGTAACTTCCTGTGTGCACGTTCAACGGTGAGATGCGGATCTAACGGCTTGGGTTTATTCCCGAAAATTTGAGGGGGATCTTTCTCACGAACTGCCAGCCTTCAATCATTCACAACGCCTTGGTAACCACGACTGCCCTTATTTCTACCAAAGAGCAAACATACCCCGGAGCTTTCAATCTCACTCTCTTTCAAGAAGTTCTCACAAGTTCGCACACCTTTCTCCTGTAAGTTTCTCCTCTCCTCGAACCTTTTTCTCCTCAACTGTCAACCTTTCTTCCTTTTCTTCATAACTCTTTACCTTGGTTTTCGACTCAATGGGTAGATTTAAGTGTCTAGTTGATACGGCTTCTGGCATGGAAGGGTTCCGGGCCAAATACCACATTCCTCCAGATATGGGCCTGAAATACTGCCCCTAGAGGCTGTAGCAGATTTTAGGCAAGAGGGGCAGGTAGTCATCCCTATAATCGCCTTCCTAGAGGGTGGGATGACACTCTCCATAAAGGACGTGACCAGCGAGTACCTTCGTAACCATAGGTTGTGTCCAGACCAGTGTACACCCAACATGTTTAGGATATTAAGCTGCGTCGATGCTCTGAATGAGTAGATGGGTCTGCGCCTCACATGGCATGACATCGTTTACATGTACGAGTGCCATCGGATGAGAGACGCAGGTTATTACCTCAAATCGAGGTCTAGCGCCATCAGGCTCATTTCTTGTCTGCCCAATTCCAATAAAGGCATGAAGGATGATTATCTTATCGCCACCGGGAGGTGGTATGATGGTCTCTATTGCCCAGTGAGGGAGGGGCAGCCAGGTGTGACTCCCTAGGATTTAGGAGTTTCGGTTTTTAAAGTTTTGCCCCTTCTTGCTCCCCTTGGTAGATTTACTGCTATTTGATGTCTTCTTTACTCGATTCGTTGTGAGTATCTAACCATGTTTGGTTTCTCTACTGTCTTTCCTGCAGACAAACAGCATACGTCTCTTCATTTGGGCGACATCTACATCTCGGACCTTAACAGGGTTCTGAAATCCGAGGTCTTTGTGAATGAAGACCTGCAGGTGAGGGCCGCCCACCTCATATTGGGGTACGAACCTATATCGAAGGTTTTTGGCGAAGTTGAAGACGCTATCCTCGCCAGTCACCGGAGACGTTTGAGGATAGACGTCCGCTACCCCGAATTCCTTGCCCCTTGCGATATACCAGACGCGCCATCCACCATCCTGTACAGTTGGACCGTCGAAGCCATCCCTTTGGCAGTGCAGCGGGAGGACTAGACCGTTTGAGAAGAGTCTGTGGCTTCCCCCCCCATCCCTTGAAGAAGAAATTGACCGGTTTCGCCTAGAGGAGGCTGAGAGACCATTAGGGGGCCACGTGGTTAATATCTCGGATGAAGAAGAGGGTAATTCGGACAGGAACTCCGGCATCGTAGGCTTAATTGTTGCTCGACCAAAGGATTCCTTTGAGGAAGACGACGATATGGCGTCTTTGAAATAGCTCTTTGCCAGGAAAAGGGGCGTTCAAGTCTCTAAGGGGGACGCCTCTGGGTCCCAGTCGAGGTTGCCTCCGGCTCCCCCTCCCTCCGACCTACTCCTTCCTCCTCCTCCTGACATCCCAAAGAAGAGGAGGAACGAGAATAAAGAGGCGGACAGGGAGAGGGAAAAGAAGCAAAAGCACCAAAGGCAGCTACAGCAGCAACAACAGCTGGCTGCTAAGGGTGGGGGGCGGGCCTCATCCGTCGAGAGTGGGGAGATCTGTGGGCAGGCCGAGGTCCGCCGAGGGGAGTCCAGCTGGTCTCCCGCTCTAGAGGTGGACGGGGCTCCGGTATCTCTTCAGGCGAGCATCCGGGATTTTCAAAGAGGTCACGCCTCTCACCTGGCCAATGCTTTGGAGCAGCCCCTCCTCCTGCCTAGGGACATGGAAGACTTAGGGAGGATGGGTCGGACGTGCCTCTTTCTTTCTCTTAAGAGGAACCTGGGCCTGGTACGAGTTATCCCTCTAGTTTGTTGTTGTCATTTTAGTCTTTGTGAATGTTAATTTTTCGCTTATTGTGTATCCGTTGGAACTTCCCTCCGCAGGCCATCCAGGAGGCCTTCGCGGTCGATGCGCTGGTGGAGTACTACCAGAACCAAGTAGGGGATGAGCAGTCGGCCAAGGCAGAGGTTGAGACAGAGTTGGGTCGCACTGAGGCGGAGAAGGCTGACCTAGCTACCAAATTGTCCCTTGAGCAGACTGAGAGGAGGAGCCTGGATGCGGGCTTAAAGACGGTGGCGACCCAGATGGAGACCCAACGCAAGCTCTTGCACTAGAGGAACGAGGCACTGTCCAAAGTAGGGTAGGAGATCTCGAACTTAAAAAGAGAGCTTGCCTAGACCAAAGAAGCGGCTTACACCATAAGGGAGACCGTGGAGGCCGCCACCAAAGCCGCCTACAACGAAGGGGTCGAGGCGATGGAAAACCGCCTAACTGAGGAGCTCGCAGAGTTGTGCAGAGAGTACTGCCAGCAGGTTTGGGCGGAAGCCCTAAACACAGCAGGAGTTCTTGCCAATTCCGAGTGGAGGGTAGCCGAGAAGGTCTGGTATCCTGACGATATCAGACTCGTCGAAGAAGCTCTGCCCACTTCGATTGCTCCCGAGACCGCGGCCCCGACGCTACCTCCCTTCTCCCAAGGGCAAGTCCTCCCGGCCAATAAGGTTGCTACTGCTGCTGAGAAAGTGGCCAAAGAGGGGTCTGACGAGCCAGTTGGTCCGGCTGTACTTCCTCCCAAAGCTAAAGACAAGGGGAAGCAGGTCTAGGTTCCGCCCGAGGCTGGGGAAAAAGGAGTTGAAGTGGAGGGAAAGACCAAGGAGTCCTCAGTGAAGCCGGGAGAGGACCCTCCACTGAAAATAAAGGGATAGGCCACCCCTGGCTCCGTTTTTTCGTAGTTTTTCTTTCTTAGGGAGTTCGTTATTAATCATTTGCCCTATAATTTTTATTTCCAACTTTGATGTAAACAGCTTTGTTGAATCTCAGTGTTTTGCTTTGATAGTGTAACTTCCGTGATGGATTATGTTTGTTTTTGTATAATTTGCCTTATTGCACGTGATCTCGACATAATTGGGTTAATAAACAAAAAGCTAACTACGCAGTCTAACAATTACTCAAAAAGCGAAGTGCGTGTAAAATTTGATCGTGCGCAATCTAACACTTAGCTAAAAGATGGATTACCTGTTAAATTTTCCCAAAGTAGAAGGTTCGAGGACCTGGCTTAGCCTAGGTTAACATTAACACTTAGTTAAAAAATGAATTGCATGTTAAATTTTCCCAAGGCAGAAGGTCCGAGGACATGGCTTAGCCTAGGTTGACATTAAGACTTAGTTAAAAAATGAATTGCATGTTAAATTTTCCCAAGGCAGAAGGTCCGAGGACCTGACTTAGCCTAGGTTGACATTAACACTTACGCATAGTTTGGCGATAGAGATTGACATATTAACAATTAGCATGATACAATAATATCCAGATGCTTGGCGTGTATGCATTTCATTAATAATAGTACCTTCGGAGGTTGTTTACATTCCAGGGTTGTTTTACAGGTTTGTCTTCTAAGTCGGCGAGATAATATGACCTTATGCCGACCACTGAGGTTATACGGTAGGGCCCCTCCCAGTTTGGTCCCAATTTTTCCCACGCCGGGTCCTTAGCAATTCTGACAACTTTTTTTAGGACTAGGTCTCCCAGAGTGAGGGGCCTGGATCTTACGCGAGAGTCGTACCCTCGGTTGAGCTTTTGCTGGTAGCAAGCTAACCAGACCATAGCATTTTCCTGCCTTTCTTCCACCAAGTCCAGCCCTTTTAGCAGCATGTTATCATTAGCATCTAGGGTGAAAGACTGTGCCCTCATCGTCGGGAACCCCCTTTCTAAAGGGATCACAGCCTCGGCGCCATACGCCATCGCGAAAGGTGTCTCCCCTGTGGACCTTCACGGCGTAGTTCGGTAAGCCCACAGCACGTGTGGCACTTCATCCACCCATCTGCCCTTCGCATCGTCTAGTCTCTTCTTGAGCTTGTTGACTATCGACTTATTGGTCGCTTCAGCTTGGCCGTTCCCTTACGGATAAGCTGGGGTGGAGTATCAGTTTGTGATGCTGAAGTCTCTACAATACTTTCTGAAGGCTTTGCTGTCAAACTGCAGTCCGTTGTCCGAGATGAGAATACGTGGGATTCCAAACCTGGTGATGATGTATTTCCAGACGAATTTCTTTGCATCCACGTCTCGGATATTCGAGAGGGGCTCGGCCTCTACCCATTTGGTGAAATAGTCTGTTCCCACAAGCTGCCACCTCTTGTTGCCTACTGCCCTCGGAAATGGTCCCATTATGTCTAAGCCCCACTGTGCAAACGGCCAAGGGTTGGCCAAAGAGTCAAGACACCCCAGGTTGGTGGATGTTGGGAGCGAATCTTTGACACTGATCGCATTTTCTCGCGTAATCCTGCGCCTCTCTTTGCATATTTGGCCACCAGTACCCCTGTGTAAGGGCTCTATGGGCTAGTGACCTTCCACCCGTGTGGCTACCACATATTCCTTCATGCAACTCTTCTAAGAGCTGCTCTGTTCCTTCCAGGTGCACACACAGTAGGTAAGGCCCCGAGAAGGAGCATTTATAGAGCTTCCCGTCCTCGGATAGCCAAAACTACGGAGCCTTTCTACAGACCTTGTCGGCCTTGGACTTTTCTTCTGGCAGAGCGTCATGTTTTAGGAAAGACACTATAGGATCCATCCAATTGGGTCCCGCTCTGATCTGGTGGATCCGGAGGGTGTCATGATCCGGCCCAGTGGGTTTAAACAGGTCCTCAACGAGGATGACCCGAGGAAGGCCCTGAGTCGAGGATGTTGAAAGTGTAGCCAGCGAGTCGGCGTGGGTATTTCCATTCCTAGAGACATGCGATAATGCAAAAGACTCAAAATTGGACTGTAGGTGCTTGGCGCGAGCTAAATACTCTCGCATTCTCGGTTCTCTGGCTTCTAATTTCCCTTCCACCTGGCCGACCACCAGCTGTGAGTCCGAGAACGCCTGCACTGTTTTTCCTCCCATTTTTCGAACTATGTCCATTCCTACTAGCAAAGCCTCGTACTCGGCCTTATTATTGCTAGCCGAGAATGCTAGCCTCAAGGACTTTTCCACGACGATTCCCTCTGGGGACATCAAAACTATCCCTACGCCTGAACCCCTCTGGTTGGAGGCCCTGTCCACGAAAAGCTTCCACACCAGAGGTTTCTCGCACGAGATTATGCTAACTGGCTTTCCGTCCATGCCCCATCCCTCCAGGTTCTCCTCTAGGGAAGGCTTAGTGAACTCCGCCACCAGGTCGGCCAGGACTTGCCCCTTCACAGAGGTGCGAGGCATGTACTTGATGTCAAAGGCTCCCAAGACAGTTCCCCATTTAGCGATTCTGTTGGAGTAGTTAGCACTCCGCAGCACGGACTTAAGCGGGAGCTGGGTTAGCACGACGACTGTATGAGATTGAAAATAGTACGAGAACCGGCGCGTCGCATGCACCACGGCTAGGATTGCCTTTTCCAACGGTAGATATCGGATCTCGGCCTCCTGTAGAGACTTGCTCACGTAATAGACCGGTCTCTGTATACCGTCTTCGTCCCGTATCAGAACCAGGTTGACGGCGTGGGCAGCCACAACTAGGTATGCAAACAACACTTCATCCAGATCGGGGCGGGACATGATGGGTGGCCAAGAGAGGTATTCCTTCAGCTGCTGGAAGGCTAGGGGGCATTCCTCTGTCCATTCGAATCCCTTCCATTTGTTCAGCAACTAGAAGAAGGGTCGACACCTATCTGCGGACCGAGAGATGAACCTGTTGAGGGCAGCCGTCATCCCTGCCAGCCTTTGGACCTCCTTCGGGTTTCGAGAGGGTTGCAGGTTGCAAATTGCGGTAATCTGGGCAGGGTTGGCCTCAATACCTCTATAAGTGAGCATATAACCTAGAAATCTGCCAAACCCTACACCGAAGGAGCATTTGGAGGCATTCAAACGTAACTTGTGCACCCTCAAAGTTTGGAAGGTGCTGTTCAGGTCGGCCACGTGGCCCGAAACAATCCTGCTCTTTACAACCATGTCATCCACGTACACCTCAATAGTTTTTCCCAACTGTGCCTCGAACATTCTAGTCATCATTCTCTAGTAGGTGGCCCCTGCGTTTTTCAAGCCGAAAGGCATCACCTTGTAATGGTAGTTATCAGTGGGGGTAACAAATTTTTTTTAATAAGTAGGGTACGTGTGTTGCTAATAAATCAAGAAACCTACTTACTTTTATTAAAACTAGTATGTAACCCGTGCTACTGCACGGGAATGGTTAATATAGTGATACTATTGGTCAATTTCTTTTTTGTCTTTTTGGGTTTATCACAAGAAGGATAGAATTAGATAAAACTATATATATATATATATATATATATATATATTACATTTTATTATTTAAGTGATGCTCACTACAAAACACGCAGGTCTTAGGCTGCGTTTTTTTAAGTGTTTGCAAAAACGCAGCTACAGATGGTCTAAAGCCGCGTTTTTTAAAAATGCAGCTTAAAGAAAACAACTAAAGTCGCGTTTTAAACATACAGCCATAGAACGCGTCTAAAACCGCGTTTTCTTGGGCTATAGCCGCATTTTTGGGGGTGGAGCTATTGCCGCGTTTAAAACATGCGGCTATAGGACCTGCATATTTCTTTTTCTTTTTTTTTTTTAATCTTAAGTAAGGCCGCGTTTAAAAAATGCGGCTCTAGCTTGCCTAAAGCTACGTTTTATAGGTACGGCTTTAAATTTTGTTTGTAGCCGCGTCTATGAAATGCGGCTTTAGCCCCAAAAGTGGCTGCGTTTATTAAGCGCAGCTTCGGATGACCCCTATAGCCGCAGGTTAAAAACACGGCTTTAGGAATTATTTAAATACTAAAATAAAAACCATTTCAACCCAAGCCTCTCCCATGGCACACAGCCTCCATCTCTCAAGCTCGATCTCAACCCTCACCCTTCGTCAAAGCAGATCTTCCTTCGCTTCCCTCATCTCCACCACCACCATCTCCTCCAACCTCCACCAGATCCCTCCCTCCGGCACCCTCCAATCACTCTCTCATTCAACAATTCGACACCTCTCTCTCTCTCTCTGGTATGCTTGTCTCTCTCTTTCTCGAATTGTTTTTCTTTTTGTTTGGCTTCTTTAATTAGGGTTTAGATCTACCAATTATTTATTTATTTTTTGTGTGGATTAGATTTCTGCTTGGTTTGTAGGTTTTGTTTTTTACGATATGGTATTTGGGTTTTGGGGGGTTTTTTTTTTAGCGAAATGGATTCGAGTAGAAGAGCGGTGGAGTCGTACTGGAGGTCAAGAATGATTGACGGTGCTTGGTAAGAGGTGATGCTTACTTGATTGGTGATATAACTGTCATGAGGGCTTATTATAAGCAAGGCGTGAGCTTCCTTTGTAGCCTCCTCATCGTTTTGTCCACTCAGTTTTTTTTTTTTTTTATTATTATTTTTTATTATCTTTCTTGAATTCTTTATTTATTTTGGGTTTGTGGGATTTTTATTATGTTTTACTATTTTAGTTTCCTAGTTAGTATTATCATTAATGAAGGATTGAAGAGGGGGGGCTTAATTAAGTAATGAAGGGTCTTTTTCTTATTTGCTTTTTCTTGGGGGGTGGGATTTGGATGATGATTTCAGGAACCGAAGGGTCAGTAATTGTATCTGGTCAGAATTTTGAAGATACCTATCTAAAAAAATGATAATAATTCTGAAAATAATTCTTTTACCATTACTCAGTTCTGGATGTCTATTGGGTTTTGAGTCGGACTTCTTTTCTCATGGGGTGTAACGTGTGAAGCTGAACAGGTCTTTTTTCTTTTCCCCTCCTTTCTCTTGGTGGTCTTATTGAAACCAATTTCCATGCCAATAATGTAACAAGAAACTGAAATAATATTAGTGTACTTCACTTTTCATTTTTTTATCTTTCTTTCTTTACTTATTTTTTGCAGGGAAGATATGCATGTAATTTGTGGTTGGTAGGTTGGATTATCCAACTATTGTCGTTTATTTATGTTTAATTTTATGGATTTGACATAATATATTTCAGGATTTTCTTTCCAGTGCTTGACTGGTCTGCATTTGAGGATTAGGGAAATGAGGAAAAAGGGTTAGGGAGACTTTTGGGGACTCGAACTTAAATTTCGTGTGGTTGATACGTCATTTCGATTAAGTAGGCTTGTATTAGTTTATTTTGTGCTTGGTGTATGATTGCTAAATAGCTATGAAGCACGGGTACGTTTCGGGATTCGGGTGCGGGTGCGGGACTCGGCAATTTTTGAAAAAGTAGGGTGCGGGTGCGGCGGGGTGCGGCGATTAAAAAATTATTAAAAATATTTTTATTTATATTTTTAATATATTGCTAAGCATACTTTTTTCACATTATATAAACATATACTAAATTTAAGAGCAATAGTAGATAATAACTAGAATACAACTCCATTATATAAATATTCCATGATGTTCGAAAATTAGAATACAACTCACAAGTTTGAAACTAAAGCAAAATAAAAAATACATCAATAAGACAATCAAACACCAACTTCATCATCATCAAGATCAATAGCCTCACTTCGAACCTCACTTTCACTAGTAGTAACACTAGTGCTAACATTCCCTATAACCATGGCCTCCAACTCTGGCTCATCAAGTGTAAGGGCTGCATTCTCAAGAATTCCAGCTCCTCCATGTATATCGCTCTCATTCCAAGAGTCTCCTGCAATGTCCCACATCTTTGTATCTCTACTTATGTACTCCTCATTGCGCCTTGACAAGAGTCGAAGATTAGAATGCACATATACCAAATCCTCAGCGCGTGCAGGAGCCATTTTATTTCTTTTTAAGGAATGAATAAATTTGTATGTGCTCCAATTCCTCTCAGCACATGAGGATGAACAAGGTTGTCCAAGAAGTTTAAGGGCAAGGGTTTGAAGAGTTGGAAATGCGGAGCCATGGTATTGCCACCAAACCAAAGGTGGTAAGAGCCACCTATCTGTCAAGGCAGCTGGTGAAGGAAACCTCCCTCCTGAAAATTTTGCAAACTCAAACTTCACCACACTTAATTCATTCACATCTTCAAAGAATCGATCCAAACACTTGCTCCTTTCCATAGAAATTTCATGATCTCGATGTGGAGGGATGCGTTTTGAATTCTCCGAAAGCCATTCAGTGGAGTAATACCTAGAGTTAAAGATTAAAAAAAAAATATAAATGAAATGTGTGCTTTACTAGAAAGGGGAACTAAAGAAAATAGAAAATAAATGTACTTACTTAGGATTTAAGGAATGAGCCAAGCAATGTAGTGGAGTACAATTTTTAGTCCAACGATCAATGAGTATATCATACACCACACTCCAAAATGAGCTATACTCATCATTTCCCAAGCCTTCGTGCCGATATATTGCTACTTTCACCTTCTCTATCATTGAATCCCACATCTCATACACAAGATGAAGACAAGGCTTATCTGTATCAGCTACTCGTATCATATCATAAATAGGTGCTGTGAATTCAAGGATATAATCAACCTTATCCCACCAAAGATCACTTAGAATCATCTCTTTCACCTTTTGAGCTTTCCCAACATCATCCTCCCTATAAGAAGCCCATTGCTCACTAATAGCCATGGCTTGAAGGCATCTTTTTATCAATTTCAACCTTTTTAGCATTATAACAACCGAAGCAAATCTAGTATCAGCAACTTGGAGCAGTTTTAATGGACAAAATTCATTAAACATCGCCAACCTCATTGAATGGTTCATGATAAAAACACGTATGAAGGATGCATCATCAGCAATACGTGTAATCCAACTACATTCCTCATATGTAACTTCATTCTTTTCAGTGTTTTTTGCTGCACAAATATTCTTCAAAGCTAGATTGAGAGTGTGGACAACACAAGGTGTCCAAAATATTTTAGGAAACTCACCCTCAATAAGAGCTCCAGCAGACTTCATCACATTAGCATTATCAGTGATGACTTGGACAATTTTGTCATGTCCAATCTCTTTGATAGCATCCCTCAACACCCCAGCAATATAATGTTTGTCTTTGAACTCACCTGACCCATCAATTGCCTTTATAAACACAGGACCCCCATCTGATACAGCCATAATATTAATAAGAGGCCTCCTTTGTGGATCTGACCATCCATCAGAAACTATACTTACACCATTTTCAACCCAAAAATCTTTAATTGGTTTCAAAAGTCTATCAACATGAGCTTTTTCTCTTTGCAAAAGTGTTGTTCTCAAGGCATTGTATCCAGGAGGAACATAACTTGGAATGCTATGTGTAGCAGCATATGAATAGGAGCTACGATAATATGGGTTCCTTGCAAAGTTAAATGAAAGCCCACCAGTGTAAAACATCCTAGCAATTTGACTATCCAATTCATGTCTAGCATTATTCTGGAATAATTTTTCTAGCGTAGGATTCACAACCTTCCTCCTCTTATTACCATCAAAGAGACTTGTACCATCACTCTCATCTTGTGTCCGAAATGAGGGACTACTCCCAATAGGCCCACGGCCTGGGGGAGGTGGGGGTAAGGGAATTTGTCTTCTCTGTTCTCTTTCTAGCTTATCTTTCTCAACCTGATCATGCATTCGCTGCATTTCCAACCTATGGCTCGGTGTCACACTAGAGCATGCTTTAATACCTTTATTAACAATTTTTAATAAATGAGCCTTAACCCTAGAATAGGACCCCAAATAAATATTACCACAATAGTTGCACTTAAATTGTGTGTTTCCACCTGATTTAACAGTAGAACCAGGTGGTTTTTCTAATTTAGTCACGTACTGCCAAAGAGGAGCTTCTTCATTTGGCACTTCTTCATTAGACGAAGGTGAACTTTTTGTACTAGTAGCTTCATCCATTGCAAATTCAACAAATTCAATTTAACCTACAAATAATTTCCAAATATATAATAACTATTAACTAAATAAAAAATAAACCCCAACGTCACAGCAAGACTCACAAAAAATAAAAAAAATCATATCATCACAGAACACAAATTCACAACACAATCACAAATCACAATGAGTAATAATAACTATTAACTAAAATCACATCATCAGATTCACATTAAGTAAAATAAAAAAAAAATCATTTTATCACATATTCACGTTGAGTAATAAAACTATTAACTAAATAAAAATTAAAAAATCAACTATTAACAATTAAGTGTGAGAGCTATACCTCAGGGGAGAAGGAGAGCAGGGGAGACGGAGTGGGAGAGAGAAGGCCGAAGGGGCTGGTGCGGTCTGACTTGAGAGCTGAAGAGAAAGGAGGCCAGTGCAGTGAAGAGAAGAAAGAACTGAAGAAATGAGGGAAGGGCTGAAGGGCTGAAGGGCGGATAGTAGTAGGGTTTTCATTTTCCCAAACGGTGCGTTTGCACCTTTTTTTTTTTTTTTTTTTTTTCGGCTAAGTGAAACGGTGCGTTTCGCACCTGACGCTTTTTTTTTTTTTTTGAATTTCGGCCGTATCGGCCGATTCACGACGGTATCGGCGTTGCGCCCGATACCGGCCGATTCGGGCCGAATTGGCGCGCGTCGGCCAGGTTCGGCGCGCGTCGGCCCGAATCGGCGCCGTATCGGCGCGAATCGGCCCGTGTCGCGCTGAAGAAAGTGATTATTTAATGTCCGACGCGGCACGGACGCGCAGGCAGCGGCGTCGCCTGCGCGTCCCCGCGTCCCGCCGCGTCGGACGCGGGTGCGGCGGCCCAAACGCCGCACCCATGCTTCCCAGCTAAATAGTATATTGACTGGCATGTTGCTTGATTTGCACATATCATGTTTTGATCTTTTATTTTTTCAATTTTTTACAAGTAATAAAAAATTTCATTATGACCCCAGATTTTCTGCAAATTTAGATTAGCATACATGAGCTAAACTTGTTAGTAATGGTTAACTACCCATGTCCATGTGACCCTAGATTTCCTGCAATTTATGTGTTTTTTTTTTTTTTTTTTTTTTTTTTTTTTTTTTTTTAAGGCATGGTAACTGCTTTGACTAGCAGCTTCTGTATTGTGAGAGAAAAAAGTTATGGTACATTTCTTCTTTGGTGCCACCACTGCTATGGTACATTTCTTCTCACAAGCTTTTTCCAGGTTTCATTTATGTCAATTTATGCCAACATAAGCTCCTATAATAAATTTTATTCTATTGATTGTGCATTCAAAATCTTCCATCAACTTGTTGTACAATCAAGTGTCATTGGTGGTAGAGTTTTTGACTTTCTATTGTCATCGGTGGTATATATTCTTTTTTTCTTAATGAAGGGCCTAACAAGGTTTATGTACAAAATATTTTATACATACTTCTTGTTGTCACTCCAAGAACTTAGTTTTATACATGCAGCAAATAATTGTTATGAGCAGTTAATTTGCCAAGTAACTGCTTATATATTTGATGCCACAACATAGGTAACTACTCCTGGACATGATATCTGATGTCTTGAGCCTTTGCCTTGCTGCCAAAACATACACAAAGTCAGCCACTTGCACAAATTCTTGGTAACCGTTGCTAACTCCCAACTCATGCTGCTACAACTTGTCAATTAGATGGATGTTCATAGCCTGCCACACATGTTTCAGCCCACCACATGCCTTGCTCTTTATGTTCACTATTTTAATTAAAATTGCATTTTTAAAATATAATTTAAGCCAATGTGACAGTATATATATGGTGGTGTAATAAAGAGTGTACTTTTGTCATACTTCAGACCTGGTATATAACTTTTTTCTTTGACAAATCAATAATTGACTACTATTGATCAACATGCGTGCCATGCAGAGCATGAAAAGGCCAAAGCTGTTATGGGGTTGAATGTGCTTTAGGATGAAGGCATAAGCGCATTTTTTATATTGATGTCGGGGTTGACATTTTTTGAGTGGACATTTTTTATATTGAATGGCTGAACTTTTTTGGTTCATTTTTATGCAAAAAAATATAACTAAATTAATCATAGTAAGTTATCTTTAATTTCTACTTTTCATGCTATATCTATTTGTCTCTACCTACTTTTCTGCCTGCAATACCTTAGCTCAGTTTGTTTTCTTATTTCTTATATTCATTGTGCACCATCAAGTTACAATCTAGCCTTACCTGTTTTATTGTTGGAGGATTTCTTTCTTCCCCTATTCTTGACAGGGTGAAAAAATAGTTAGAAAAGAACAAAGGAATGAGTGTCTGCACATATGATGTAGTTTGATTATTAAAAATCCTAATAAATAATTTGATTAGTAATTGCTGAACACAATTACTACTGTTGATACATGATACCATCTTTTGTTATGAATATCATCAATGTCATTCCCATTTGACTTAAATCTATAAATATCTGATAGCTGAATCTGGATTTCTAACATAGGAAATAGATAAGATGTCCAGGAAGTTTTATCACATAGATTTTGGACCCTCCCTGTTCAGATAATGAAATCATGTTTTCAGCTTAGGATGAAGATTAACTGTCCAATTAGTTTTGAAGGTCAATGCATCTGCACTTTTGGACCTCCTGTTTAGAATCATTGATGATTCTACTGTTATGAAGAATTGTAATATGGGTGGAGCTATAGTTCATTACTTAAAAAATAAATTAAAAAAAAAGTCTATGAACTTATTAAAAAATGTAATGAAATCGTTTGCTATAATCTGCTGTCCTTGTTTCATTGGGATGCAGCTTTTTGCATCCTAAACTTTCTATTTTGGATCAGTTTATACCAAAATTTTTACTATTTGAAGCGCTAACACATTTATTTTATAAGGGAGATAAATTGGAGTTTCAGAACATAGTATCTCAGTTTGCTCCAAACATTTACTGCTGTTCAAGCACGTATGTTGCCCTGTTGCTTATATTTTTTTGTAGATTGCTTTTATTATGAGTTTTATGCTTTATCTTCATGACTTTCCCAAGGAATCATAGCAGTCATAGAAGTTTGGTGAAAATTGAATGGATCTTGTACCCCCTTTTTCTTGGCTATACTAATATGTTCAATCCTCTAAGACCAGTTATGTAATTCAGATTTTAGGTCTAGTTTAACTTTAGCTTGTAGCTGGCATAATTGGAATGAGAAAACAATTATTATTATTATTTGGATAAGTTTGGTCCCCAAAGAAACCAATTATGTTTGTGGGTGTTCCATCATTGGGTTGAATTTATAGATTGAAGGGTTTTTTAAGAAAAAAATAGGTCAATGAACTTAGTATTGAGCCTAATCTGGTGAGATCAGGAATGCTTATAACATGTTTGCCAAAAAACTGTTTGGGTCCATATTTAGCTATTTGATTTTCCTTTTTTGTTGTTGTTGTAGCTGTTGTTTTAATGTTTCATAAAATATAATATATATTGTAGGTATTCTTGTTGAATTAAAAAGCACTCATTTCATGGAATGAAGCCAAAATGGTGTTTTTATAGCTAACCTGACCACCACTAATTGTAGCAACAACAGAACAATTAAAGGTACTACATGGGTATGATTTCCAATAGGACTCTATAAGATAAATTAATATATTGCAGTATAACATGCAAGGCCAGTTTTTCATCTTCCAATTTCTTTTTTTTTCCCCACCAAATGGAAGGAAAGTTCCAATTTTAAATATTTTTATTTTGTTGTAATTGTACCTGCCCATTCATGAAGATGTAGTTTATGTTGATAGTTGTCTTTTTCTTTTCCTTTTTTTTTCCTTTATTTTTTAAGATACTGTGCTTCGTGCTTACATATATGCAGTTATGTTGTTTGATTGCCACTATGTATCTATATTTGCAAATGTTATTTAGGTTCTTCTAATCATTGGCTGTTTAGCTCCAGTTTCTATGGTTGAGTAAAATTATATGCCTACGGGCCACCAAATTAGTAGGTCAGAACTATGGTTCCAAAAACACTTTAATGTCACGTTGGACATGAAGACTATATGACTTTTGACCATCATAACTTCTTGTTTATAGATAGGATTGCTATTTTCATGAGCATGCAGTTGCATTATATATTTTGCATTACTTACTTTGTTCCTAGCTAAGAAAGTGCCAAAAAATTATGAGAGTGGAGAGTTATTTCATATGCTCTCTAAATTCATCTAAAGTTTATTTTCTTATTTTGTAGCCTCAATTGTCACCACAAGTAGAAGATATTCCAGAGCAATTTCAAGTTTGACTTTGAGTTTGAGAGAATAACTTTAGCCAAAGTAAAGAAGGAAAGCTAGAATTGGAGCAAGCATGGACTAAAAACTTTAAGAGTACATAGTCAACAACTTCATTGGTAGGCTCATTTCCTATATAGGTTTTGCAAATTTCTTTCTACGCTATATTAGCTTGTGACATTTGCCTTCTATAAACACTTTACTTGATTGTGTAGTGTATCCGTTATTTTTGTTACCATAAAGTGCTTATCATTCCTTTTTTGTTTTCTTTTATAAATAATTTACAGTTTCAGTAATTTCTCTGTCTAGTGAAATTAACAATAGTGGTGCAATAGTGGTATTGTGAGTGCTTTATTTTTACTTTTGTGAGCATCGTACAAAGTGCTAGTGTGTGTGTATTCAAGGGTTATAGTCGCATTTAAAACACGGCCATAGTTGTGAGCTAAAGCCATGTTTTAAAAACGTGGCCATAGTGATGGGCTGAAGCCGAAACACGGCTGTAGCTCCCAACTATGGCCGCGGTTTTCAAACGCGGCTAGAGTATGTCCTATGGCCACGTTTATAAAACATGGCCATTGGTCTTGGTCTATAGCCGCATTTGAAAAAATGTGACCATAGATCCCTCAAGCCTATAGTCACGTGTTTTAGGCCACGGATAAAAATGTGGCCTAAAAAAACGCGGCTATAGACCAAATCGTCCTATAGCCACGTTTTTCCAAGCTATAACCACGTTTTAAAAACACGGCAATAGAATGTTTTTTTTGTAGTGGCTATTGGACCTTTTTTTTTTTTTTGTTTTATAAAGAGGATAGCATTAGATAAAACAATGAATAAAAAAAGAGAATATTCCATTTTATTAAGTGATGCTACAATGAAAAAAGAAGAGAATATTGCATTTTATTATTTAAAATATATATAAAGGGGCATTAATATACTTTTTTTTGTTTGTCAAATTAAAAAAAAAAAAAAAAAAAAAAAAAAAAAAAAAAAAAAACCTACTCACCAACTTAAACATTTCAAGGTCAATTGAGCATCTCTTGCACATAACCACAAATTCTTCATAACCATAAGGATAAGGTTCATCATGGTTCCAATGTCCCATTCCAGCTTTTTGGCAACCTTGAAAGTTTGGACTTTGATACATGGTGGTTCCCACATCAAGTAGTCAAAGTATTCTTTGGCATTTTAGAAGCCTATGCTTCCCATGCTAATTTGCCACCAACAACAATTCTTTCGAAGGGAAACCCAATTTGGATTTCTTTGAAATTATTTTTAGTATTGCCACTAATGAGCTAATATTAGTCAATTACTTTCAAACTAACTAAATTCATACATGCATTAAAGAATTAAACTTAGTATGTAAACATCATAAGCTCAAAAATCAACGTGTATATAAGTAATCTCAAGGAAAATACTCGTGAACTAAAGTATCTCTTAATTAGGTCACACACACAATTCAAAGAACTCAAAATTCTATGTATACACTTCTCTAATTATGGGGCTAAACCTAAGGCATGAATGAAAAGAAAAAAAATTACACACACTCTTGTTCAGAAAATGGCCAATCTGGCATCAACACATGGTTTGGAAAAAATGATAATTGAAGTCTTATTAGTTATAACTAATGCAGATTTGATCTAGGGTTTTTCTAAAGGTTGTGGGTTTGAGGGAATATTGTTGTTGATGCTTAAGAAGCTTACATGATATTAACAATTACATTATCCTTATTAGCTTGAATATGAATATCATGATCAACATACTCATGTAAAATCTCAAGCTCATCAACATTGAGAAACGACAGCTTGTCTAAAGTCATCATTTGTTTTGCTGTGACATAATAAACCACATTTTGGAATGATCAAAATCATCTAACTCAAAAGAAACTTTAAGATTCTAGATTATTGATTTCTTTTTCCCTTAATTAATGAAAAAGTTCAATGCTAGGGAATAACCATACGCACCAGCCCCTTTTAAACCCAAGCATTTTTTACATAATCACAATCATACTTCACTATACGAATTATATCACACCTCAAAACCAAAGAAAAAAAAAATCAATTTTTGGAGTTAAAATAAACTTCCAACCTAGACTCTATGTGGCCAACAATGTTCATTATGCGTGAGACATCATGGGAGACATTGTTTGCAATTTTTAATAATGCCTAGCCTTTGCTTTATCAATTGGACTATTTGGACTCAAACCACAATTTAGTCAAATATCAAAATTATCTGGAAAAATTTACTTAGGCAAATATCATTTATCCATCAATCTTAGAAAAAATTGACAGATCTACACATGCTTGATAAGCTCCAGAAGAAATAGCTCTTTGACCTTTGTTTCTACACAAATAAATAACCCAATTTCTATTATATGGAACAATAAATTCCATTTTACAATCAATCATATAATAACCTCGAACTATCCTACATAAAAATTAGACAAAGACAACTATAAAATAAGCAGCATGTTTCAACAAAAAGTAATATACTATAAGAGCTTGTAATTTATAAAATTGGCAAACGAAATGCAATACTATCACCTTTTTTTTTCCTAGAAGAACGTTCACCTCTATTTGTGTGATATACATTGGGATTGAAGGATAGCCTTCAATGAAAGAAGCGGTTTTTGTTGAGAAAATGGGAAGAGAGAGATACAGAGATAGAGAAAGAATGAAAGAAAAATAATTGGGTAGGGAACAGCAGTTTAAGAAGTCAATAGATAGTTGTTACATTGGTTTAGATTTGTACATAAGAAGAGTAGGAGTAATAGGACTCAAAAACTAAATGTATAATGGTGGCTTAAGAACTACGTTTGAGCAAAGAAGTGCAATATTTGTTTTTTTAAAGTCTGAACTCTGAAGACGTGAAAGACACATCTTTTCATGCTTTATTCAGTGTTTTTTGAAATCACATGTATATAAGACATTTGAAATTTAAAATCATATTAGAGTAAAACTGGTATTGTACACTAAATAACCTGGAAATTTTTAGCAAGGGGGAGATTCTTTCCAAACTTAAAATTTAAAAGTTTGGGGGACCATAGATATAGAGCTCTAGTATGGATTTAGGAACTGATTTATGTGAAAAAACAAATCATGCCATAGTAACACATATTTATGAAATATGAATTCTTTCAAAAAACTTGTGAGAAGCTAGTAACAAATATGGAAAAGACTTCTAGTTTGAATTCATTCAAACTTTGCTTGACTTGCCCCCATCTAAAACAAACTTTCTAACAAAGAATGCCTAAAATAACTAAAATGAGTAACACCATACAAAATAGGCTATATATTGATTACTATCTTAGGCATTGCAAAGCTAATAAGTACTTTTGATTTCAAAAACATAGCAGTCTCAATTTTCAAAAGGAGGAAAAAAAACTAATCAATCTAATGCCTCCAATAGGTAATTTGACCAGTTGTTTATTTTTATCGTCTTAAATTATTTTTGCTTTAGTTCTTGCTTGAATTAGATTGATTAGTTTTTTTTTTTTTAAGAAAAAAATCTGGCTAAAAAAATGCAAATAAGAGCCAATTCAAACACAAATACGCCAAATGGACAAATATTAATATGAATTATGAGATGAATAGAAGGGAAATCAAGCTATCCTAACCTATAAGTTTGTTCTAGCAACTCTTCTTGAAGATTGGATCCAACAATTCAACAAATTTTTTTTTTTAGAACAAAAAGAAAAAAAGTTTAGATCCACGAATTGCTGTGTAAACCAAACAACCGTAATAAGTAAATAATCCCTTAATATGCAATAACACAGTGTTTAACAAAATCTTCACTCTAAACTTCAGATTTGGCTATTAAAATCAGTGTGTAAAGAAAAAAGTAGGCTAAAACATGCAAGTTAGAACCAATTCAAACACAAATACACTAAATGGAAAAAAATCTAGTACGAAGTATGAGATATATAGAAGGGAAATCAGACTATCCTAACTTATCAATTTGTTCTAGCAACTCTTCTCGGAGATTACCCCAGTGTTGTAATTAGCAAAGAACTCAACAAATCAGAATTCAGCTTTCAGATTTGACTATTAAAATCATGGGTGATACTCTCAATGTCATCAAAACAAAAGGCAAAGATGATAAATTAGTTCTACAAATTAGGTATAATAGATTAAATTATATGAAATATAATTCTTGGTAAATTAACTTAAGTAACCAAATAGAATAGACTGAAAATAACATAAGAGAAGGCAGATTTTTTTAATACATTACCTTCAATTAGCTCACCACATCATCCAAAAGCATCATTTGGAATAACTTCATCAGTATCAAAAGAAAGCTCTCTAATCCAAAACACAACAAATAAATTGAGTATATCTTTATGACAGCAAGGTCGGAAATGTTTTTCTAGGATGTCCATGCTGGGTTTTAGTCACTATTATCACAAAAACGTTAACATAAGGGAAACAACTATCAGCATATATAACATTAGAGAACTTGATAAATAATTGAGACTAAAGCCTCATATTTCATATCATATGACTTAATTGAACTATGCCCATAACATGACCAAGTAAGAAAGTTAATTTGGAAAAGCAATTGTGGGATAGGAGGCTATAACCACTATGAAATCAATACATCTTTAGCAAGACCTAATGACCAAGCATTTAGTCAAACATGGAGAGGACACTTTAATTCACCCAAATAAATAAGTGAGCATGATCCAATATTCCATGAGATGTATCCAACTAATGTAATTGAATTAACAATATGTGGTTTAGATTTTTTTTTTTTTGGAGAGGAATGTGGTTTAGGAATTAAATGCATAAAGTAAAATACAAAAACTAAGCTAAACAGTTAAATAGCTGTATATAATAACACTTCATATAGAATCTTATTCATAATTTTTTAAGAAAATAATGAACAAAATCCAAAGCAACCAACTTGTTTTGTTGTTTCACATCAGTGTTGTTACTCTTTATATTTTAATAATATGGATGCTTTAAGTTGGCAATTGGCTGCTAAACACAAAATCTGCATGTACAAAAGAGGGTAGAAATAGACTTTTGCAAGAGTTCTACTATAAGTATGGAGTGCCTCGTTCTGGTCCGCTATAGACAAATAGAAAAATAAAAGAATACAATTTTACATTCCAAACAACAATCATAATTATAATAAGAAAATGGCAATACAAATCAAATAGTTGGCATGCAATATTCAACCCAATTTGGAGAATTCATTAAATTAGAAAGTTAACATTGACACCCAAACAAATAGATATGAAAATTTGAAGAAGAAAAAATGACACATAAATCAAAAGGAATTAAAAAACAAATGACAAAAAAAAAAAAAAAAAACCTTAATACAATTCAGAGAATAAAATTCATTCAAACAAGAAGAAGAAGAAGAAGAAGAAGAAGAAGAAGAAGAAAAGAACATTAGATAGGATGACAACCAAACCATGTTTAAGCAAAGAAAAATCCTTGTTTCCCGGCCATACCTTCAATGGCTGTCAACCCTAAGCTAAATGGGTTTCAAACGTCTTTAATCATGCCCTTTCTTTCTTCGTCATTCAACCTTAATCAAAACCAATAACCCAAATACCTAAATTAATAAAAATCAATCCAAAATAACAAAACCTAAATAATATTTGTTACCAATTTTTATTGTTTAAAGATACCTGTATCAATAGTGGTTTAGGCAATATATATTGGTGGCAAGAGGCTGGGTTGAAGGTAGGAGATGGTTTGACATGGTGGTGGTCCTCAATCTCTCCTTCATAGTGCTTCACGTCTCTCTCCCTCCCCTGTCTCTTGTGAAATCAGTGATTTCATCGGGTATAAAAATAGCCTCTTTGCCTATTAAAAAAAAAAAAAATAGCCTCTTTGGTTTTTACATTTGACAGCAAAATCAAGGAAAAACTTAATTAGCACAATAGCTCACTTGACCCAATACATAGAATCTATAAAATTAAACTTCAATTTCAAATTTTAATTGAACAATTGGAAGGATAATTATGATTTGCTCTCCATATAAATGTAGACACATGGCACAAAATTGGAACTCTAATTTGAAAAAAAAAAATAGCCTCTTCGATTTTCACATTTGACAGCAAAATCAAGAAAAATTTAATTAGTACAGTAACTCACTTGACCTGATACATAGAATCTATAAAATTAAACTTTAATTTCAAATTTAATTGAAAAATTGGAAGGATAATTATGATTTGCTCTCCACATAGATGTAGACACATGGCACAAAATTGAAACTCTAATTTGGAGTTCCAATTTGAGTTTCTCTCTGCTTCACCTATTATATATATATATATATATATATATATAGATTAGAGTAAGGCATCAAAAAATATTTCACGCTCTTTATTCTACTCTTATCCTTTCTGCTCTTACTCTTTATTTTTTTCTATTTTTTTTAGGGTGACATATCAACAATTTTGCTAGATTGCATAGCAAACACATTGGATGGATTTAGGTAAGCAAAAAGTGGTAGTCAATCTATCAAGTAGTTATTAAAGACCATATTTTTGTACTTATCTTACCTATATATGCCTATATTTATTAATTAATGTGTGTAACACTATGTTTTCAGTTCATTGAAACTGTTACACTTTAGTTTCATTTTTCTCAATCTCATCTCTTCCATATGAAATTTAATATTTTCATTTGATGTGCCTTTCATTGCACATTTTTTTTTTCAAAAAAGAAATACTTTAAAAAAAAAATTAAAGGAATGGTAATGTTGATAGCCCTTCTTAGTTTATATATATATATATATATATATATATCTTTTTTAAGCATCCTAAAATTTAGGTATGAATGTGTACTAAGTGTCTATCTTTTAGGATTAAATATAATTACATAACTACCATTAAAAAAATTTAATAAAAAATCTGAGTTTACAATGTGAAAGTCTTTAGCATTTGAAATTTTTGTAACGGTTATGGATGTGTAATACAGTAACTAGCTATCTTTTAGGACTAAGAGGTTGCCTTTTTGGATTTAAAAAAAAATTGACAACTCTCATTTAAAAAAAAAAAATACATTTTTCTTAATATTATTATTATTTTTTGGGTTTTTTAAGCATCCTAAAATTTAGTTATGGATGTGTACTAAGTACTTATCTTGTAGGATTAAATAACTACCATTTCAAAAAATTGAATTTTTTTTTTTTTTTAAGTTTACAACGTGAGAGTCTTTAGCATTTGAAAATTTTGTTATGGATGTGGAATAACTAGCTAACTTTTAGGACTAAGTGGCTACCTTTTAGGATTTAAAAATAAAAATGTTGATTTCTATCATTTAAAAAAAATGATAATTGTGACACTCTATGACCAGTATGTCTTTTTATGTCATTACAAAGTTCACAATCCAAATGGAATAATTTTCATTCATTAAACTTTTGGGCTTGGTATTACATCACTTGATATTAAACTCAGAGAATAGGTGGACTTCTCAAATGGTGTTCTTGGTGTTTTAAGAAATAATACTATTTAAATTTTCTTTTACTTCAACTAAGCCTTAATCCTATTTCCATCTTTGTGAAAATTAAATTTGAGGGTGTGAAAGACATTGAAAATTATATATTTACATTCAAAATCAGTTACCAATCAATTTTAATCCAACCTAACAATTAAATAAATTGCTATACAAATTAAATCAAACAAAAACCCATATTCACAATGAAAAATACACAAACGTATATATCCAAAATCAAGGTACTACACAAATGCATTCAAAAGCTACCAACATTTCCGTATTCAAGGTGTTTTAAAAATTTTAATTATTTTTTTATTTAGTTATTTTTATGGATTTTAATACTAAGTGATTATCTTTTAAGATTATAAATAACTTCATATATAACTCCCATTAAAAAATTATTAAGAAAATAAATTAATAACATGAAAGCCTTTTCAATGAAACTAGCTTCTGAGGCTCTTCTATTTTTTTTTTTTTTTTGATAAATGTTAATAATTTGAATTCATTATAATTTGGAATTACTATATTTTTTAATTACAAAATACCTAGGGTGTGATGAAAAAAATATTTCATCCACAAACGCCTAACACTCATCACACTCTTAGGCATTTTGTGATTGAAAAATGTAGTAATCCCAAATTATAATAGATTCAAATTATTAACTTTTACCAAAATTTTTGAAGAAGCACGTGCTCAGAGGCTTTTTCCCTTTATCTGTGTGTCTTGCTAGGTGTTCTCCTACTCCTAAATTAGTTAGAATCTCCAATTATGTTGTTGCACAATATAGATCCTTTAATTTTCTTGCCAAGAATTCCTAAATTCTATATTTCCAGGGGGTTTACCACCACATATATTAAGGCTGAAAAATGGTGCTCCAATTATGTTGTTGCGCAATATAGATCCAAAAGTCGGATTATGTAATGGTACAAGATTGATATGCTGTGGATGTTTTAACAACATAATTAACGCTGAAATTTTGAATGGAAAATATGTGGGTACATGTGTTTTCTTGCCAAGAATCCCTTTGAAGACAACAGAAAATGTACACCTACCATTTGTAATGATCAAGCGACAATTTCCTGTACGCCTGAGCTTTGCAATTACAATAAACAAAGCGCAAGGTCAAACAATTCTAATTGTTGGAATTTATCTTCCAATTATGTTGTTGCGCAATATAGATCCTTTAATTTTCTTGCCAAGAATTCCTAAATTCTATATCTCTAGAGGGTTTACCACCACATATATTAAGGCTGAAAAAGGGTGCTCCAATTATGTTGTTACGTAATATAGATCCAAAAGCCGAATTATATAATGGTGCAAGATTGGCAAAAATAGATAATAATTACGGAATACTAGCCTCTAAGCACTCGCGCTCAGAGGCTCTTCTATTTTTGGGTAATGGTTAATTTAGAGCATCCATTATAATTTCGGATTACTACATTTTCCAATAACAAAAAAAACCTAGGGGTGTGATGAAAAATTATTTCACCACACATAATACTCATCACACTCCTAGGTTTTTTTGGTTATTGGAAAATGTAGTATTTCGAAATTATAATGGATGCTCTTAATTAACCCTTGCCCAAAAAATAGAAGAGCCTCTAAGCACGCGCTCTAGTACTATTTAAGGGGTTTCCTCAATTTGGACCGGATTTTTTTTAGTTCCAAAGTACCCCTAGACCCTATGTTGAAGTGGGGGCAAAATTTGGTAAAAATATATCTTTAACTCCCACTAAAAACTGTCTAACCCTACGTTTAAGTAAGGGAAAAACTTTGTAAAAATACATATTTAACTCCCACTAAAACATTGCCTACAAAACAGGACCACTCTCTTGATGGTTTTCAAATTGCTTTATCCATTTATAAAAAAAAATTAAAATTAAAACAAACACACGTTTCTTTGTAAAAACACATTTGCCGTACCTATAAAAAAAAAAAAACTCATCTGCCGTTATTGCAACACTAGCCTCTGAGCACGCGCGTAAGCATTTGCATAAATTATAATTTGGGATTAATATATTTTTCAATCACAAAAAAAAAAAAAACTTAGTGGTGTGATGAATGCAACATTTCTCTTTGTAATTTTTTTTAATTTATATTTTAAATTCTTGTTGATTTGAGCTCCTTTGATTCACAACTTGGTCTGACTTGTAATTCACTAATGACTACGTGTTCGATAGCCCAACTGTAGTGATGTTAATTGTTTTTTTTTTTTTTTTTTTTTTTTTTTTTTTCGATAGAGAAAAATGGGGGCCTTTATGGTTATATTATACTTCCAGGCAGGGAGCCGAGCAGCGATCAATTGGATGCCACCCGAGTGAGAGTCACCTCACTTTGTGAGTATACCCCTCACCAAGTATACTCACCAACAGACTCCTGCGGGCAGCGGGACTCAAACCTAGGTGTGGTGCACGAAGCGTCTGAGCCTTACCCACTTAGCCAAGCCCTCGTTGGCGTAGTGATGTTAATTGTTGTTACATTGGTAAGTAGCTTGGTCCATCTTTATTCCATCATATATGTTCAAGGATTGGAGATAACTCTTCTTCAATTTTATTCTTGGGATGTGAGCATTCATTGATAATTTTGTTTTTAAATAGTCACAACAAGTGTAAATGTGATTGTATAAATAATAATAATAATAATAATAAGTTTCTTCTCACTAGCGAAAGAGGATGCTACTTCTTCTCCTAGGTTGTAGAATTTGCCGTCCCTTCTTTGAAGGTGTTTTTTAGTCCCTTTGGTAACAGTGTTGTGGTTTCTTTCTTTCCGGGGATTGAGAAACAAAATCAACGATGGACGACCTCACAAAATCCTGGAGTTGCCTAACTCTTTCGGAGCAGGATGGCTCGAATCTTTGCCTGACTAAAGAGGAAGCAACACCAGAATTTGTTATAGCAGGAAATCTTTAACCAAGCGTGCACTGAATATTAACGCTATTGCAAAAACTTTTAACTTGATTTGGAGATTAAGAAACCGGTTCAAGGTAAAAAAGAAGGACAATCATGTAACCTTATTCACTTTTGATAACATGGATGAGATGGAAAAAATCTTATCAACGAAACCTTGGAGTTTTGTTAAACACCTTATGGTGTTGCAATGTTATGATAAGGACATTTATTTATGTGACATAAATTTTAACATGTTTACTTTTTGGGTTTAGGTACACAATATACTAGTCAGATTCAGAACAAGAAACGTGGCCAAAAAAATTTGTGCAGCTAATGGCACTGTGAGTAGACCGACAGAGGTCACAAATGTGGAAGGTGATGGTTTTGTACAGGTTCGTGTCATGGTGGATATTTCCCAACCTCTGTGTCATGGGCGTGTGATATTACTTGAAAACGGTATAGAATTGTGGGTATCTTTTAAATATGAACGCCTTCCCAATCTATGCTATTAGTGTGGTTGTCTCACATACGCCAATAGGGATTGCGAACTATGGATTGAAAGTAAGGGTACACTGCAGCCAGAGTCCCAACAGTTTGGCCCATGGATACGTACACCACCTTTTCCACCATCTCGGAGAAATGTAGTCATTGTCCTTGGATTTTATTCCAAAAAGAACAGTCTGGCGAAGGTAGCAACTCCAACTCCAAGAAAGCAGTCGCCAGTAGTGGTGGTTCGTAAAGGGGGACCGTTGCTTAAGATTATAAGGCTAGAAAAGAAAACAGAGGCGCAATTGCACACAACAAATATTGCTCCTGATTTTCAAGAGAGAGACCTGTTGCTCCACAAGTCAAATTTCATATATCAATCAATTCCAACAAATTCGAATGCACCAATCACGGATTTTATGGAAGGAATGATATTAAATGAGCTGTTTGAAGAGAGAATTTAGGAAATAAACCGTGACTTAGACAAATTTGATACAAACAGGGAATCATATCTGGAGAAACAATGGGCTACAAACAAATAAAATATACTGGAATCATTAATAATTCATGAGAAAGCCTCCTCAACTAAAGTGTACTCATGTGCACACCCCTCCCTCTCTCAACCAGTGCTCTAGCATTAGTGTTATATGATATTACTAACAATCCAGAATTAAATGTAGGGAGAGGGAAAAGAATTGCCAAGTCAAATATGGGTTTAGATGTTACTATGGAAGATGCAGTGGGGGAAAAAAAGAAGTGGTAGAGGCAAGGGTCAGTTTGAGTTACTAAAAAGAAGAAGAGTGGTTTCTCAGGTTGATGAAGCAACAAAAAGAATATTGGTAGAGGTTGGTTCCCAACTCTACCAGGACCAATGAGTTTCTTATGTTGGAACTATCAGGGGCTTAGGAACCAATGAACAGAAAATCAGATCGCATACATGGTCTGGGCAGAAGATCTCTCCGTTATGTTTTATGGTGGGCCTTTTTTTGTGATTACGGGTTGGGTTACCTCCTGCCATGCTATAGCCCAAAGGTTTTGGGTTAGAGAGTCAGGACCGGCCTGATCATAACTCGCCTTAAACCGGCTTGTGCGCAAACTAAATCCCCTTTTTGCTGGAACCTTGATCACTCGCCCATAGCAGATAGAACTGTTACAAGAAAATTATGGCAAGCAGGCGTAATATAACAACAATGAAAGGAAGCATGTTTGCTGTCAGCCAGAAAGAGGGAACACTAAGTGAAATAAGGAAGAAGTAGTGCAGCGATATAAATATAATATAAATATGATGATAATAATAAATAAAGGTCTGACATGCTTGGTTGCCTTACGGAGTTAAGTCCAAGAAGGGAACCACTTCTTTAATGTGGGTAACCTTACGGAGAGATTCTGCCACAAAAATTACTCACTTTGAGAGAATGGGCATAAATGGTTTATGCTTAAATTCCTTAATCCTCACTAGAGGGTAGGATTTTAGAGAGAGAGAAGGGATTAGCCTTTTGGTGCATGCTTGCTACCACACTCTTGCATACTCTTTGTTTTTCTTTCTTTTTTTTTTTTTTTTTTTTCTAAGTTTTCTACTTTATTTTACTCTCTTGTTCCTTGTTCTTTTGATGCCTCACTGCGCACGGCAAAGGCTTCTTTTATACTGCCTACTGTGATAGGTTTTCACAATTTTATCCTTTAACTGCTTTTTTCTGGGTGTGAGTGTCCTTCCAGACCACCTAATGGTTTATCAGCTGCCCAACCAGCACCACGTACTTGTACTGGCGATGCCACATCCCATTACCAGACAAAGAGTCTTATTTTGTTTACTTGCCCACCGTAGCATTCCTATTCGAATAAGGGTGGACATTCTCTCTCGCTATCTCTCATAGCATGCACCTAGTGATTCCAACTCATCTTTCCCTCTTTTAGGTGGTATGTCATCCTAGCAGGACATTTTCTCCAAAAGAGTTTGAGCGGAAACCCCAGAATAGACTCTCCTATTCTCCCCACTGCTAGATCATACCTTCTCTTACTTCTGGCCCATGGCCCACCACTCTTATTGGCTGGGTACAAGTTGGTGATGCCTGAACCTTGTGCGTTCTCCACTTCCTTATATGTCTATATGTTAGGACATATGTGTTTCATTTGTTTAGAACATATGTCATTCTTTTATGTAATTGGCTAATCATTTGACAAAACGCACTTTACTTGTAATTAGGTAAATTTAGGATGTGTTTAACGCTTCAAGAAATTGTGTTTCAAGATCAAGTGTTGAAGTCATCAAGTCTATCCAAGAAACAAGTTGAAAAGTGCAAGTTCATTAAAGCTTGACAACTGACTCGACAGCTAGCATGTTTTGAGGTTTAAAGAACTGTTTCAGCCCCGGAGCTCGACAGCTTCTCGACAGCATCTCGACACCTATAGCTATCGAGGTTTAAAGAAAACAAAATTTTAGATCTGTTTTTGATTCCAATCCGTGGATAAGTCTTTGAGACTTCTTTTCTTCTAACCCTAGACATATAAAAGGATTATTTTAAGGGCCCTCAAAGGGTATGCAAGTTGCACAAGCATTGAGAAATTTTTGTTTAAGCAAGTTGTGACTAGAGACAAAGTTCTTGCCCTAGTTCATCTCTCTTGTGAAAAAGTTGTTGTGTAATGTGCACTGTAGGGTTTTGTAACCAAACATCTTTTTGATCTTCATTGTGTGGATGAATTGAAGAACTTTGTAGCCAACAACTTTCTCTAGTTGGTGATTGAAGTCGCGTATTGGGATCTACGCAATTGGTTAGTCACGTACTTAGGGGCCGTGCATTGAAAGGAGAAATTGTCACTACAGAACAAATCCAATTGGGTATTGGGGTAAGGGTTCAACTATAGGTTAGTAAGGTACTTGAGATTCCTTTACTTGTAACCGCTTGTTGTGATAATAGTGGAATTTCGGGAGTGGTGACCTTAAAATCACCCGGTGGGGTTTTTGCCATATAGGTTTTCCTCATTCGTAAACAAATCACCGTATCATTTAATTTCCGCTGCATACTTAGTTTATTTGATAATTTGTTTGTGCTACCACGCGCTTTGCATGATAATTTGATTAATTAATAATTTGACTAATTAATCAATTAATCCATTACAAGGGGTCAATACGTTCTTGGCCTTTCACTGTAGACACTCTATTTTGCACCATGATTTAATCAAGGAAGATGACTGGAATGACTATTCATGTACCCCAAAAATCATGATTGCACTACATGCCTTAATTTGTTCTTGCATTACATGCATCAATTTATTCATTGCATGTCATAAAAATGATCTTGAGATTCTAACGGTCGCAATAGTGTGTCCAGTTTCTAAATCAAACCATCACAAACATATAAAAACAGATCTGATTTTTTTGTTATTAAAAACCATTTTTCTATCATCACAAAATATATCTAATCTTTTGCAAACTTAAAACCATTTTTTTTATTATTACAAAATAGATCTGATTTTTTTAAAAACTAAAATCAAATTTTTTTGATCACCAAAACAAATTTGAGTTTTTTTTTTTTCCAAAAAAACCACTTTTTTATTACAAAACAGATCTGGCATTTTTGACAAACCAAAAATCAATATTCTTTATCACTAAAACAGATCTGAATTTTTAAACAAAGAAGAAGATTCATTCATAAATAAATTTGTGTGATTTAGTTTTTTTCATATATATAACATGTCATGCATGGCATGCATACATGGTACATTGGTCACAAGAGTCTAGATAACTAGACTCTATTTGAATGGATGCATAACACCTTCCCATTCTATAACCTTGCCTCCGAATTTAGGTCTTTGAATGAGTAGATCTAGGCCTTGTCTTTATTTTTTATTTTGGGTAGGATGTAACTAGACAAAAAGCCATGCAATTATTTGGTAGTTTGTAACTAGGACCCAAAGCCATGTAATTTTCAATTCTTCAAACATGAATTTTTTTTATTCAATCAATGAGAAGGATACTATTCAATTATGTGTTTTATATTTATTTTTTCTTATTTTTTGCATAAAAAATAAGTGGCGAGTCCACACCACTTACCCAAAAAGAGAGGTGCCCTAAAAAGTACCTAAATCTCTTTTTTAAGAGGCACCCCTAATTTTGGCTGTCTCTCACAATGGCGACTCCACTAGGGATGTCGAGGGCTAAGTTTCGTATTAGACGTAAGTGACCAAATGTGTGCCCTTGTTTTGCATGGTTTTGCATGATATAGTTGTTTGTTTGTTTATTTATGTTTAATGGGATGTTATGTGATATTTTGGTGTATGGTATTTATTGTTTGGATTGCTTGTTAAAATCTTTCTCTAATTGTCATAGTGTATGCCATCCAAACAACAATGTATGCATCCATTTTCAACAATTTTGTGGTGGTAGTAACCATGGATCACCGGTCTTCATTAGATTTGGATACCTAGTGGCAAATTCACTAACTCATAGCCCAAAGTCACTGGATCATTTCCTGTCGACTGTAAAGGAAAAACCATGTCGTTTGGACCAACGCAATGCTCATTACATTACAAGTTGGGAGGTGTAACGTCCTAGCTATGGGAAACAATAAAACAACAAACCCACCCCATAACGTAATGACTTAGAACCTACCCTTAGGCCGGTCCATATTAAAATTGCATTGCATGTTATGTGTGCTTGTTTTGCTTGGTTAGTTGATGTAGATAGTGACCTAGCTTTAATTAACCCAAGAGAGCCTGTTCTAGAGAGAGAGAGATGGGGAAGAATTTGGTCAAGATATGAAGGAAGGTTGCAAAAAGGACCTAAGACCGACACTTAAGCCAATATCTCCAGTTCCAAGCTCATCACTCCCATCATAATATTGAAGCCCATGAGCATAGAAGACACCCCGCTGCTACAACATAACAATCCTATATTTAACCTACAAGATACTTCAAACCCCAATCAAACAACCCAATATCCATAAACGGGGGGAGACACTTCAAACACTAATTAAACAACCCAATACCCATAAACGGGGGGAGACACTTCAAACCCCAATCAAACAACCCAATACCTATAAACGAGGGGAGACACTTCAAACCACAAGATTCCAATCCAAATGACCCAACAAAAATTGTCCACATCATAAGGGGGGAGACACTTCAAACCTTCGCATTTTGTGACCGACAAGTCCACAGACATGGAGATTAACGAAGAAACCACAAATTATATAGATGAAGACCCTGTAGTACTGATGCTGAGGGAAGAAAGAACTTACTGGAAGCCACTTGCCATCATTGAAGCCACTAGTAAGTTGAAGAACTGGGCATGGGAAGGAGCCGCCCACCCTATGGAGGACTCCATGAGGAAGATCCAAACAGTCAAGTCAGTCACTTTTGCCAAAAAAATCAAGACTGCCGAGCCAGTTACCCTTACCAAGAACATTGTTTTCATTCCTATTGAGTTAGTTCTGCTAATATTTTTGTTCCTGTTAAGTTTATTTGTGATAGTTTTCCAGTTAAGTCTGTAGAGTCTATTGAAAAGTCTTTCCCTTTTAATATAATTTCTGATTCTGCTTATTTGCTGGCTTTGAATGTTGTTATTTCTGAAATTGGTAAAGAAACTCTTAATAATAAGGAATTAAAACATGGATACCTAGAACCTATAAAAGAAGAAACCTAACTCATTAACCTAGGAATTGAGGATGAGCCCAAAATAATCCAAGTGGGCAATTCCCTAACCACTTCGGAGAAAGATGCATTAGTGGCACTACTGATAGAGTTCAAGGAGATCTTTGCCTGGTCATATGAAGACATGCCTAGGATTGATACAGATATAGTACAACACTGCATTCCAACAGATCCAACCATGAAGCCAGTCAAGCAGAAGTTGAGAAGAATGAAGCTAGAATGGACTCTTCAGATCAAGAAAGAGGTGGAGAAATAGTAAAATGCTGGATTCCTAAGAGTAGGCAACTATCCAGAGTGGTTAGCTAACGTGGTTCCAGTACCAAAGAAAGATGGGAAGGTCAAGATGTGTGTAGATTTTCGAGATCTAAATAAGGCCAGCCTGAAAGATGATTTCCCTTTGCCTCACATTAACGTCTTGGTTGACAACACAACAAGTCATGCTTTGCTATCGTTTATGGATGGATTTTTAGGATATAACCAGATCAAGATAGCTCTAGAGGATATGGAGAAAACCTCCTTCAGTACACCGTAGGGGACATATTGCTATAAGGTCATGCTATTTGGCCTTAAATATGCTGGTGCTACTTACCAACGTGCAGCCACTACTTTGTTGCATGATTTGATCCATAAAGAAGTAGAAGTTTATGTTGATGACATGATAGTGAAGTCCAAAGACCATGAAGGGCACATATCAACTTTGACAAAGTTCTTTGATAGAATCCGGTTCTACAAGTTACGATTGAATCCCAAGAAATGCACTTTCGGATTCACATCCGAAAAACTATTAGGGTTTATGGTAAGCCAAAGAGGAATAGAAGTTCATCTTGACAAAATCAAGGTAATTGTAAAGATGAAGCCTCTAAGAATTGAAAAGGAGATTCAAGGATTTCTAGGAGGATACAGTAAATCAGCAAGTTCATGGCCTAGCTCACCATGGCATGTGAACCAATCTTTAGATTGCCTAAGAAGGAAGTCCCTACAGTGTGGAATGAACAGTGCCAAAAAGCCTTTAAAAAGATCAAGAATTATCTGATGAAACCACCAATACTTCTCCCATTAGTACCTGAAAAGCCATTGTTGTTGCCTCTACAAATACAGTAATGGGAGCTCTACTTCCTCAATACCTAGAGGAGACTAGGAAGGAGATTGAAATTTACTACATCAGCAAGAAGATGTTGCCTTATGAAGAAAAGTACTCACCACTAGAGAAGACATGTAGCACTTATTTGGGCAACTCGCAAACTCAGACATTATATGCTTGCTTAAAATGTTTTGTTGATTGCAAAAATGGATCCTTGAAGTACTTAATGGAAAAACTCATGCAAGATGGGATTACTACTAAATGGGTCTTGCTTTTGTCAGAATTTGATATTAAATATGTGACTCAGAAATCTGTGAAAGGAAGAGCAATTTCCGATCACTTAGCCCATTGTTCACCAGACGAAATTGAAGAGATCCAAGGGGACTTTCCAGATGAAGATATCATGGGGATTGAGGTAGAATCATGGAAGATGTATTTTGATGGAGCAACAAATCAAAACGGAAGTGGAATTGGAGTTCTCTTAATTTCACCAAAAGGGAAGTGCATTCCATTTTCTGGCAGACTTAACTTTCTTGCCACCAACAATGCCACAGAATATGAAACTTGCATTATGGGTCTACGGAGACTCAGCTCTAATAATTTATTTGATTCAGAATAAATTGAAGATCAAAGAAGAAAGGCTTATGCCTTATCATGAATGTCTTCAACAGTAGGCATCGAAATTCAGCAAGATCTATGAGAGACTGCCAAAATTGGGGGTACCTCTCAAAAAAGAGATTTGGGTACTTTTTAGTGCACCTCTCTTTTTGGGTAAGTGGTGTGGAGTTGCCACTTAAAAATAAGAGAAAACAAATATAAAATACATGACTAAATAGTATCCTTCTCATTAATTGAATAAAAAAAATACATGTTTGAAAAATTGAAAATTACATGGCTTTGGGTCCTAGTTACAAACTACCAAATAATTACATGGTTTTTTGTCCTAGTAACATTCTACACAAAAAAAAAAAAAAAAAAAAAAAAAAAAAACAGAAGGCTTAGATCTACTTATCCAAAGACCTAAATTTGGAAGCTAGGTTATGGAATGGAAAGGTGTTAGGCCTCATTCCGCTCAGACAAAGTCTGGTCTTCTACACTCTTGTGACCAAAGTACCATTTATGCATGCTATGAATGATATGTAGTATATATGAACACAACTAAATCACACAGATTTATCTATGAATGAATCCTCTTCTTTGTTTAAAAAAAATTAGATCTATTTTAGTGATAAAAAAATTGATTTTGGTTTGTCAAAATGCCAGATCTGTTTTTTAATAAAAAAATGTTTTTTTTAGAGAAAAACTTAAATCTGTTTTGTTGATTAGAAAAAATTTTGATTTTAGTTTGTAAAAAAAAATCAGATCTATTTTAACATGTAGAAAAAATAGTTTTAAGTTTGTAAAAGATCAGATTTGTTTCGTGTTGATAAAAAAATGGTTTTTGATAACAAAAAAAAATCAGATATGTATTTGTATTTTTTTTTTAAAGAAAAAAATATTCTTTATGAAGAGAATTTCACTCATAACACAAATTTATGCTACATGAACCAAACAAAACAAAACAACCATAAACACAATCATGCTTAATCTTTTTCTTTGTTTCAAAATCTACACATGTTAAAGAAAAATTAGATCTGTATTTAAGAAAGATACAAATCAGTTTTTGATTTGAGAAAAATTCATATCTACATCTAATAAAGATGCAGATCCATATTTAATTAAGAAAATTTCAGATCTACATTTAAGAAAGATGCAGATCCATTTTTTATTAAGAAAAATTTAGATCTACATTTAAGAAAGATGTGGATCTGTTTTTATTTTAAGAAAAAGCATTGATTATATGCAGATTATTGAAATTAAGAAAGAGGTCGCAACAATTATATAAACCAAAATCAAGATCATGCTTTAACAAAACAATGATTGAAACTTCATGTTATGGATAAAAGAAAACATGCATCATCATAAACAAGAATCATAAAAGAGAAAAAAAGAATAGGGTGACTGAAAACAACCTCCTGCATGGAGCACTTCTTGTTCTTGAGATGATGTTTTAGGGTTCAAAGAAATTTATTCAGTTATCTTTGAAACCTAAAAACCCTAATTTTAGCAACAAATATCAGAGAGGATCAGCAAATATGAGCAATTTCGAGAGCCTAAAAATGTATGCATCTCAGAGCTCCAAAAAAAAGTCCCTGAATTATGAGATCCAGTCTCTATTTATAGAGGCCAGAAGACTCTAAAAAATAGCTCTGACGTGTAGAACGCGAATTGGGCCTCATCCTTTTGCAAAAAGATCGAAAATGGTGTGTCGTATCATCACCCGAAGGGAGTTGGGCCAAAGCCCAAAAGGAGCCAATTCAGCACTTTTAAAGTGCCGTTCGACACTCCAAAAGTGCCGAATGGTGCTCTTGGATGTCGAACACACTTTCGCATTTGGGTGCGTTTTGGACTTTCTTTCTAAGGTTTTTTGATCCAGTCCTTGTAGCTAGACATGTTTTCATCCCTAGTCTATGATTTTTTTTTATCTCTTTTCTGAATAATTCAGACTTTTTAGGAACAATTATCTTGCAGATAAATTCCTTAAAATAAATCATGATAAAATTTAGATTATCCACAATTTTATTGTTATCCAATCATCCCTTTTATTCCTATGTATGCAATTCTATTTTAGACACTAATTATTAACCAATTACAAAATTATTTAATTAATTTAAATTTTTTAACCAATCGGAATTAATTTAAACTAATTATGCATAGTCGACTCTTCCTAGACACAATGCATGTTGACTGTGCAAACTTGATCAAGCGATATCTTTCGATCCGATGGTTCGATTTAGAAACTGGACACATCATTGCGATTGTTGGAATCTCAAGATCTTTTTTATGATATGCAATGAATAAATTGATGCATGTAGTGCAAGAACAAATTGATGCATGTAATGCAATCATGATTTTTAGGGTATATGGATAGTCATTCCAGTCATCTTCCTTGATTTAATCATGGGTGCAAAATTGAGTGTCTACAAGATTTGATATTAGTATGTGCCAAGGATGCATAATCAAATTGCAGATACTTTAGCAACCATGGCATTCATGATGGATGGGCCAAAATAAGATGAAGCTAGACCGATAGTGTTGGAATAAAAAGAAGAACCAGCCTACTACATGACAATAGAAGAAGATGAGGGAAAGAATGAGGAAGGTGAGTGGCATTTAGACATCCTACAGTTCCTCAAGGATGGGACATACCCACCATTTACAGACTAGAATGATTAGTTAACTGTTCAAAGGTTGTCTACTAAATACATTGTTTGTGGTAAAAGGCTCAACAAAAGATCATATAATGGAATTCATCTCCTTTGTGTAACTGCTAAGGAGGCACAGCAGATAATTGAAAAGGTTCATGAATCAAGTTATGGGCCCCATATGAATGCACGCATGCTATCAAGGAAGATAATGAGACAAGGCTATTACTAGACCACCATGGAAATGTCATCAATGCCAAGTCCATGGAGATCTGAAACATATGCCACCCTGGCCCTTCTCTACATGGGGGATAGACATTATTGGGAAGATTCATCCAACTGCATCCAATGGCCATGAATTCATACTTGTAGCCATTAATTACTTTACTAAATAGGTAGAAGCTGCCTCATTCAAAGTTCTAAATTCAAAGAAAGTTGCTCAATTCATTCAGAACAACATCATCTGTAGATATGGGGTACCACATGAGATTATCTTCGACAATGGGTAACATTTTAAAGGAGAAACAGAGAAGCTGCTGTGACAGTTTAACATTCAGCACTATAAATCTTCACCCTACCATCCCTAGACTAACGGAGTAGTTGAGACTGCTAATAAAAATACAAGGCAAATCTTGAAGAAAAGCATAAATAACTACAAAGACTGGCACCTACAATTGCCATATGCACTTTGGGGGTACAAAACATCAACTCGATCTTCCATAGGAGCCACTCCTTTTTCATTGGTGTATAGTATGGAAGTAGTCCTTCCCATTGAAATGGGTGTCCGTTCACTAAGGATAGTATTGGAAAGTGAAAAATCTGAGGCAGATTGATTGCAAAGCGGATACGACCAGTTATGCATGCTAGATGAGAAAAAAACTCAAAGCCCTATATCACATTCAGGGATACCAAAGGAGACTTAGGAAAACTCTTGATAAGAAAGTGAGAATTAGAGATTTGAAGTTGGGAGACCTAGTGTTGAAAGAAATCTAAGCCTTGGTTCAAGATGCAAAGGGTAGGCCCATACATTATCAAGTAGATATACTCTGGGAGAGCAGTAAGGTTGATGGACTTAGATGCAAATTCTTTCACTAAGCAACCAACATGGATCAATTGATGAAATACCACGCCTGAGGGGGTAGATTGAAAGCACCACGTCTGAAGTGGTTGTAAATTATGTTATTTCCCTTCCTAGGCTTAAAAAAAAAAAAAAAAAAAAAAAAAAAAAACAACAAAAAATCTCGCTAGGTTGAAAAATCAAAAGGGTAGTCTAGGCAAAAATTAGAGCAAAAAAAAAAAAAAAAAAAAGCAAAAAAAGGTAGGTTGAAAACCCGAAAGGGCAATCTACGCAAAAGAAGAGTACAAAAAAAAGAAGAAGAGTGAGAGAGCCTGCTAGGTTGAAAACCCGAAAGGGCGGCCTAGGCAAAAATTAAGGCAAATTAAAAAAAATCAATGAAGTACATGATGACCCAATTATTCTACAAAAGAGGTACATAGGTAACCATGCATTGGTTCGGTCACAATTTCCCAAAACCCACCATTTGCCCATTAACCAAAATTACCAAAAAGTCAATCATTCCATTAAACCATGTCATTACTCAAAATCTAGAAACCCACACCTAAACCATTAAAAAAAAAAAAACCAAACTAAAGCACAAGAACCCAAACCATAAAAAACCCCAAACCCCAAAAAAGCCCACAACATAAACAGAACCCTTAACCATCAAATCCTAAATAATTTCTAAAAATAAGAGTTTTTACATCAACTTCCAAATACACATGCTTAAAGCCAAAAAATAAAAAGGTCACTTTGTCTTTAGTCTCTTCTTTTTTTGTTGATCTTTGATTTCTTCTGTGTTAGGTGCTTCATCCTCCTTATTCTTTCTTTTGAATTCATAGTTGTCTTCATTGAGTCTTTCTCGGTTGTCTCTGAGAAACTGTTCTCTCATAATAACCCTCTCAGCTTCCTCGTCAGCAATCTTCTCTATCAACTAGTTAGAGTATTTTGTAATCATCCTGTGAAAGTAAACCTTGAAAAAAGATTGGTCCACTCAATCAGCCATCTCTAAACCTAACAGCATGTTCTTTACAGAAGTAGGATTTGTATCCACAAGAGTGAAATGTCTTCTTCTATTGCCACCAGGCATTCCTTGCTCATATTTGAATTGCCTCAAGAGTCTATCTCCCTTGTAGAAAGTTGCCCTTCGCAACCCAACAAGGAAGATGTGATCTGATCTTGGAGACCGCAGTTAAGGGGGTGGGCATTTCCACCAATAACAGTCCCAATTGAATTGAGGTACTGAATATCTTTTCCAAGAACTTCACCTAATCACTCTCAATTTGACACTCAATTTTGATTATAGCCCTGTTAAGAAAACTGCTAAGCCCATAATTACCAATGGTTGGCTTGGCAATCATGTCTAGTCGCTCCATCAACCATGTCTGCAAAGTCAAGGGGCTCCCTAAGAAGTTCTAAGTTTCTCCACCATGAAATACATCATCCAATCCTAGAAGAGTTTCTGCCAAGATCAAAGAAACATGATTACCACCATCCTTAATTTGATTCACAACACTTATGGCTCGAACATCCACAAAACCACATCTCCTAGAACAAAGCAAAAGTTTTCCCATGATGCATAAGGACAAACCGAAGGTTTTATACATATTGTTGGTCACTCCATAGGTGTATTTGTCAATCAGCCGAGAGATAATTGCACGAAGATTCACCATATGGCCTTCAATCATACTATCAGTAATGGAAGTAGGAAGACCGAGAGCATTAGACAAAGATTCCTTATGTCTAGGATCACAAGAAACGCAACAGATTTTCTGCTTGGATCATAGCCTAGGATAGTGGAAAACTCTTCAATTTTTGGACAGAATTCAGCAGTGTTAAACTGAAACACATGATTTTCGGGATCCCAGAATTTCACTGCAGCACGAAGGAAGTCCCACTTGATTTTGACATTCCTCAAAGCCTTAATTCCCTCTAGTTTGAAGGCTGTAAAATTGTTTTTGGTACTGAAATCAAAGCTACAAACCATTTGTTGATATCATGAATTGTTAAATGAGAGAAATTTTGATTGCTAGCCATGGATGACTTTTGCTTGTGATTATTGTGTGTTGCTAACCTTTATGCAAATAATTGTCGCAGGAGAATTCATTTGTATAAGCTAAATCAATTCCTAATCAGGTTTGAAATAGGTTTCAGAGAGTTTGTAGCTAACTCGGAGAGTGTTTCATGATCGCAAACGAAGTAAATGTTTTTCAAAAACGCGAAAACGCGAAACATGCATTTGAAAAGAGTAAGGGGTTGGCCCACCATGGCGTGAACGTCATGATGTGGCCCAGTGCCATTTGGCACTCTAAAAGTGCCGAATGGCACTCCTCACGTGCCAAGTGGCACGCAACCCCTCCGTCATACACCAATGCAATTTCGTGTTCTCGGATCTAAAAATCTCGGACTTTTTTTAGATCATTTGACACCTAAAAAGATTTTTTTTTGTCAAATTGGGGCACTTTGACATGTCTAACTCACTCGTTTTCAAAAATCATCACTTGCATCATTGTTTTCAAAAATTGATCAAAGCAAGTTTTTTTAAAGACTCATGGATTTATGTTCCAAACTAGGGGCATCCACCCATGTTTCATTCATTTGCAAATAATCAAAAAAATCATCATCATCTTTAAAAAATATATATCATTGTCAAGATCTCCAAAAATCAAACATTCCTTTTTTTAAATTAGGGGCATTCGGCCATGGCTCATTTATCTTCAAATAAAAAAAAATACACCATCATCATTTTTCTTAAATAAAAAAAATACACCATCATCATTTTTCTTAAATAACAAAAAACACCATCATCATGTTTCTAAATAAAAAAAGAAAATTTCATCACCAAGATTTCCAAAAATCATGCATTCATTTTAAACTAAGGGCATTCGGCTTTGCCTCATTCAAGCAAGTGTAGATTCCAACAGAGCTAATCAAGATAAGTTTAAATTGATACTACAAAACCTCATCAGGTGAATTCTAAACTTACCTTAGTTAAAGTTTTTACATGATCCAAGGCGACTCCGAGGACAAAGCACTAAACATGGAAATTAATACAAGATTGTCTAAGGAACACTTCCTTTTGTTTTTTAGGAAAAATAGAAATACAAGTTGTACATCATTGGGACTTCGAGTCCGCCTACATGAGGATCTCCTTGATCCACCTCTAAAGGAGCTACCTTCAGTATTTCCTTCTTGACTTGAGAAAAAGCGAGGATCATGTTGACGATTTTCAAGTTCAAGGCTCCTGATCCTTTCCTCTAAAGTTCTTCTGGTAGCATCAGCAACTTCCATTCTATGTGCCTGAAAAGTTAGCAAAATCGAGTGACAATTCTATCATCAAGAAAAGTCCAAGCAAGAGATACTCCGAGAGCAACATGGCATACCCAGCTCAAATCATTGAGCATAAGTCAATGATTGCAAGCCTCCAATCATCTGCATGCTTTCCTCCACAAGATCCACATCAACCTGAAGTGCAAATTGGCTAGATTAAGAGCCATTCAATAAGCCAAGAAGAAATAATGACAAAGAACTAAAATTTCAAGAACACACCGGATCAGGCCAAGGAACATTTGCAGTATGCTCTGGCCTAGTCAGAGGCCTAAAGTTATATGTTCCATCAAGATTCATCACGTCGTATTGCCATGCCGAAAAATGAGGATAGGTATCCACAAAGGAACTAGAAGAGCTACCAACATGGTGAGGAGAGGGAATCTCTTTCTCTTCCTTTCCCCCCTTCAGAAGGTAAAGGCTGAAAATCCAACATGTAAGTTTTGTCACCAAGCAGAAATGTGGAAAAGGAATTTGCAAGATGAAGATTTGACTTTAGAAGGGAAGAGAAGTACCATTCGGCCAACCAAGCAACCTTGCAGATGAGTTTGAATATATTCAAAATAAGTTCCTGCTATTCCTGGAATAATGTAGCCTGCACGGGCCTAAGCAATCTCTTCATCAGTCAGAAGGTCAGCTAACCGAACAAAGGGACAAGGAGGAACTGGAATTGTTGTAGGACGATACACATGATGAACTTGGGGTAACACCTAATCACCAAGATACCAATACCTTCCATGCCCACATTCAAACAATGCTTGACAACCATTCAGCTCCAAAGCCCGTTCACACTCTACATACACCTCACATCCAGCCTAAGGATCTAAAGACATCTGAAAAATCACAAAAGGGCCTAGAATGAGAAAAGACGAAACCATAATCAAACACCAAGGATCCCACACAAAAAAAGGGGGGGGGGGAAGAAGAAGGACTCACATCATCAGCAGTTAAATTATCAATCACCATGTGCCAAATTTCTAAAGAACGCTTAGAGGTCACTGATAAACAGTATTTGGGTAACCACTAGAGGAAGCTAGGAAAAATACTGTTAACCTCCTCCCCAACTTGAGGACCCACTCCAAAGTACTCATACATTTAGACTTGAAAAATTGTCACAACACCATTACCACAAAGCCAAAATAATTTTCCAAAACCTACACATAGCCAAAAAATCCCAAACCTCACTTGTCATACAAATAGAGCCCCACCCAAGCTTGAAAGACTCCACTTAGAGAGTTGGGTCTTGAAATTCATCAGAGTAGCATAGGTCATGCTGCCCTAGTTAAAATTCCAGATTTGTCCAATTTTTCTCAAGCTTTCTAAGTAGCGCAAATTCACAGTACTGCCTAAATTCGGACACAAGAAAGTCCCAATAAAAAGAAGCATGAACATACGAGCACCTTTTGTTGTAGTCTCACAATGAGGAATATTTTCACATAGCCAATACAAAGGGATATTGTTACCCCTCACATAGCCAAGATCTGAATTTTTTTCTTAATAAAATAAATAGACCTGCATCTTTATTAGATGTAGATCTGAATTTTTCTCAAATCAAAAACTGATTTGTATCTTTCTTAAATACAGATCTGATTTTTCTTTAACATATGTAGATTTTGAAACAAAGAAAGAGATTAAACATGATTGTATTTATGGTTGTTTTGTTTTGTTTGGTTCATGTAGCATAAATTTATCTTATGAGTGAAATTCTCTTCATAAAAAATCTTTTTCATATTTAAAAAAAAAAAAAAAACATAGAAGAACAAATATGACTTTTTTTGTTATCAAAAACCATTTTTTTATCATCTCAAAATAGATTTGATCTTTTACAAACTTAGAACCATTTTTTTATTATTACAAAACAGATCTGATTTTTTACAAACTAAAATTATAAATTTTTAATCACCAAAACAGATTTGAGTTTTTCTCTCCAAAAAAACCACTTTTTTATTACAAAACAGATCTGGCATTTTTGACAAACCAAAAATAATTTTCTTTATCACTAAAACAAATTTGAATTTTTAAACAAAGAAGATGATTTATTCATAAATAAATTTGTGTGATTTAGTTTTGTTCATATATATTACATATTCATAGCATGCATAAAGGGTACATTGGTCACAAGAGTCTAGAAGACTAGACTTTGTCTGGGTGGAATGGGTGATTAATACCTTCCCATTCCATAACCTATCCTCCGCATTTAGGTCTTTGGATAAGTAAATCTAAGCCTTATGTGAGAGACCGCAAAGGTGACTCTCAATAAAGAGATTTTTGGATGCTTATTTAAGGCACCTCTTTTTTTGGGTAAGTGGTATGGAGTCGCCACTTATTTTTTTATATAAAAAATAAGAAAAATTAAATACAAAATACATGACTGAATTGTTCCTTTATCATTGATTGAATAAAAAGGTACATATTTGATAAATGGAAAATTAAATGGCTTTGGGTCCTAGTTACAAACTACAAAAAATACATGACTTTTTGTCCTAGTTACAATCTACCCAAATATAAAAATAAAGATAAAGCCTAGGTCTACCTATCCAAAGACACTAAATTCGGAGGCTAGGTTACAGAATGGGAAGGCGTTAGACACTCATTCTGCCCAGATAGAGTCTGGTCTTCTAGAATCTTGTGACCAATGTACCTTTTTATGCATGCTATGAATGACATGTTGTATATATAAACAAAACTAAATCACAAAAATTTATTTATGAATGAATCCTCTTCTTTGTTTTAAAAAATTTCAAATCTGTTTTAGTAAGAAAAAAAACTAATTTTGGTTTGTTTAAAAATGCCAAATCTGTTTTTGAGAAATAAAAAAAATGATTTGGAGTTTTGTAAAAGATTGAATTTGTTTTGTGATGATAAGAAAAACGGTTTTTGATAACAAAAAAAATCAGATCTGTTTTTTACATGTTCAAAAAATATGAAAAAAAAAATTGAAGAGAATTTCATTCATAACATAAATTTATGCTATATGAACCAAACAAAACAAACATAAACACAATCATGCATAATCTTTTTCTTTGTTTCAAAATCTGTATATGTTAAAAAAATCAAATCTGTATCTAAGAAAGATACAAATCAATTTTTAATTTGAGAAAAATTCAGATCTGCATCTAAGGTAGATGCAGATACGTTTTTTATTGAGAAAAATTCAGATCTACATCTAAGAAAGATGCAGATTCATTTTTGATTAAAAAAATTTAAATCTACATCTAAGAAGATGTAGATCTATTTTTTAATTAAGAAAAATTCAGATCTACATCTAAGAAAGATGCAGATCTGTTTTTTAATTAAGAAAAATTTAGATCTACATCTAAGAAAGATGTAAATCTGTTTTTAATTAAGAAAAAGAATTGGTTATATGCAGATTATTGAAATTAAGAAAGAGATCATAACAACTATATATAAAAACTCAAGATCATGCTTTAAACAAAACAATGATTAACAATTCATGTTATGGATAAAGAAAAACATGCATCATCATAAAAGAGAAAAATAAAAGGGTGATTGAAAACAACCTCTTGCATGGAGCACTTCTTGTTCTTGAGAGGATATTTTAGAGTTCAAAGGAATTTATTCAATTATCTTTGAAACCTAAAAACCCTAATTTCAAAGAGGGGATTAGCAAATATGGGCAATTGGAGAGTCTAAAAGAGTGTGTCTCTCAAAGCGTAAAAAAGTGTTTCTCTCTTTAGAGGGGAAAAGTGTCAAGAGGGTTCCTCCTTGAGCTTAAAAAGAATCCCCTAAATTTTGAGAGGCATCCTCTATTTATAGAGGTTGGAATGCTGAAAAAAAAAATCCAAAAAAAATGTATGGGGAAAAATCCTAAAAAAAAGGAGATTTGGATAAGAGTAAGCTGATTTTTCATATCAGAACCAGTTTCATATTTTGATCATATCTATTTCCTCAAAATTTGGATTAATCTTAAATTATGATAGCTGAAGGGAAATTCAATTCTCTACAACTTTGCTAGAAATAGCCTAGTCAAATTTTGAGTTATACTATGCTAAAAGTGACTCAGAACGTGAATCAGAAATCTACTACTTGAATAGCACGTTTTAGAAGTGTTTTCCAACTCTAAGACTTTATTTGGACAAATTTTAGAGTTATTTTCATGATAGACCTCATTCCAAAGTTATAACTATGACTTTTAAAATAATTATTTTGAATATAATTATCCCGTAAGCCTAATTATCCACAGTCTTTAAATATTATCAGTTTATTTGTTTTAATCCCATGTAACAAATCTCACTTTAAGAAAAATATTCCACCAATCACATAAATTCATTTAAGTAATTTTAATCATTACCCAATCAAAATTTATTTCAATTAATCACACGTGATCAGCTTCACTCCATACAATGCATGTAGACCGTGTAAACTTAATCATGCGATATCTTTCAATCCAACAGTCCGATTTGGGAACCGGACATACCGTCACGACTGTTAGAACCTCAAGATCATTTTTAATGCAATGAATGAATTGATGCATATAATGCAAGAACAAATTAATGTATGTAATGCAATCATAATTTTTCGAGTACATGGATGATCATTTCAGTCATCTTCCTTGATTAAATCATGGGTGCAAAATTGAGTGTCTACACCTTGTCTTTATTTTTTATTTTTTTATTTTGGGTAGAATGTAACTTGGACAAAAAGCCATATAATTATTTGGTAGTTTGTAACTAGGACCCAAAGCCATGTAATTTTCAATTCTTCAAACATGTATTTTTTTATTCAATCAATGAGAAGGATACTATTCAATCATGCATTTTATATTTATTTTTCTTATTTTTTGTATAAAAAATAAGTGCTGACTGCACACCACTTACCCAAAAAGATAGGTGCCCTAAAAAGTACCCAAATCTCTTTTTTGAGAGGCACCCCCAATTTTGGCGGTCTCTCAAAGTGTCTGATGTGGTATGATAAAATACAACTCCAATTGTCCATGGAGATCGTCCAGAACGGGCAGCGTGCTCAAGACGAGGTAAGCTGTCTATTCGTGCTCAAGACGAGGTAAGCTGTCTCGACGTGCCCAAGACGAGGTAAGCTGTCTATTCGTGCTCAAGACGAGGTAAGCTGTCTCGACGTGACCAAGACGAGGTAGGCTGTCTTGGCCTGATCAAGACGAGGTAAGCTGCCTTGAAGACCTTAGGACAAGAAGTTATGGACGACACGTGAACAGTTAGAAATTTATGAAAATCTAAAACATCTCATTGTACGAGTAACCTCTAGTGACCGTTGCGCACAAAAAGGGTAACTCCTAAACGGTTGAGGAAGTTATATTCAAATACAAACCTCCTCAAATCAAGGGGAGGTTACAAATCCAATAACCGCTCTTAAGACACTATATAAACGTTGGCTCAGACCAAGAAAAGGTATGTGAAAATCATTCCAAAAAAATTGGAACTTGAAAATACTTGAGAGAAAAACTGACTTTGTCATCGAAAGGTTATTGGCCGGCAGCCCCGGTCACCTTTGATCACTTCTTTTTCTTTTTCAGGCTACCAAGGCAATCGTTAGCCCCATCGAACCCGAAGCATCCAGCCTACTGATTTTCTTCGCATCATCAGTTGGCGCCGTCTGTGGGGAGTGAACGATAATAATATTCGTTTTGGTTTCATTCTTTCGATCACTTTTTGTTCCTAGACAAAAGGCTGAATGGTTCGGACAAGATCAAGGGCTACCAGCCCAGGCCACCAGGAAAGTAGGGACGCTTCCAGTAATCCCTACCGCGACCGCCAGTCAGCGCCTGCCGCGCAGCCGTCTTCCCTTCAACAAATGCAGTCCATGGCTGCTGCTATGGCGGAACTGACCCGCCAAAATCAGGAGTTGAACCGGGAGATCAACATGAGGAGGCAGCACCGTGAAGAACATGCAGAAGGACGACCCCAGGGTCAGGAAGGTAGAGGAGAAAATGCTGGGTCCGAGGATCAGACAAGGGGTACTACTTCAAGAAGGGTGCCACATTTGGAGAAAGAAATGGATCAGATGAGAAAAGCCATGGAGCAAATGAAGGAGAATATGAGGCGGACGAACCCCGTGGAAGACTTAGTTCACCGCACGGATTCCCCTTTCACGGCTTCCATCAACAGTCATCCCTTACCTCCTAAATTCAAGATGCCTTCCTTGGACTCATACGATGGAAACCGCGATCCATGTGACCACATTGCTACCTTTAAGACAATCATGCATCTTCAGGGAGTTCTAGATGAGATTATGTGCAGAGCGTTCCCTACCACATTGAAGGGGCCAGCGAGGGTGTGGTTCAGCAAAATACCCCCAAACTCTGTTGGATCATTTGAAGAGTTGAGTAAAATGTTCGTTAATAACTTCATTGGAGAACAACGCCACAAGCGTTCTTCTTCTAGTTTGTTAACAATTGAGCAAGGGGAGAATGAAAGTTTGAGATCCTTTATTACCCGTTTCAACAAGGAGGCCTTGACGGTGGATGAAATGGACGACAAGTTGCTGTTAGCCGCTTTTCATAATGGAGTCAATTCTGACTTGTTCATTCATAAATTGTACGAGCAGGAACCTCAGACTATGGCAGAACTCGTCCATTCAGCCCAGAATTTCATGAACGCCGAGGATGCAATAATAGCCAAGAAGAGGAAAAGGTCAGAACGTTCGGAGGCTGGGCACCAACGACATTCAGATCAAGCTCCTCTTCCAAAGAAGGCCCAGGTAGGCGATAAAAGGGATAGGGAAGGTAAAAAGGCAATTACATCCTCAAGAAGTCAACAGTACACCCCCTTGAATATCCCGCTAGAGCAAGTCCTTATGCAAATCAAGGACGAACCGTCCTTAAAGTGGCCAGAAAAAATGAAGGAAGATCCTAACAAGCGCAATAGGAATAACTATTGTCGCTTCCACAGGGACCATGGGCATGACACGGACGAGTGTTTTGATTTGAAGCAGCAGGTAGAGAACCTCATCAGGCAGGGAAAGTTGAAAAATTTCCTTGGACGAGACCACAAGGATGAGAAATTGAAGGCCAAGATGGAAGAGTCCTCGCGACCTCCCTTAGGGGAAATAAGAGTGATCATAGGAGGAACCTCAGCAGTGCAGTCATCCAAATCCAAAAAGACGTACCTGAAGGTGGTTCAGAACGTCCAGCTGTCAGGACGATCTCCTTGGACGAGGGAAGCTGACGAGCAAGCCATCACGTTCACGGACGAGGGTGCTGGAAGAATCACAGCGGAGCCTGTTGAGGTGTTAGAAGATGTCCCCTTAGACGATAGTAGAGCTGAGAAGTTTACTAGAATAGGGGCAAGCATGGAAGAAGAGGCGAAGAAGACGCTGGTCCAGTTTTTGAAGAGAAGCCTTGATGTTTTCGCATGGAATCATGAAGACATGCCTGGGATTGATCCAAATGTTATTACTCATCGTCTGAATGTAAGTCCTTCGTCCAAACCTATACGTCAGAAGAAGAGGGTATTTGCTCCTGAGCGAGACAACGCCATCAAAGAAGAAGTACAGAAGTTGATTGCAGCGGAGTTCATTAGGGAAGTTTACTACCCGGACTGGTTGGCGAATGTAGTCATGGTAAAAAAGGCCAACGGTAAATGGCGAATGTGTGTAGACTTTACTGACTTAAACAAAGCTTGCCCGAAGGACAGTTATCCGCTCCCACGCATTGATCAGCTGGTAGACTCGACGGCTGGTTACAGGTTGCTAAGCTTCATGGACGCCTTTTCAGGCTACAACCAAATAAAGATGGACGAGGCAGACCAAGAGAAGACTTCATTTGTCACCAGCCAAGGCTTGTTTTGCTACAAGGTAATGCCTTTCGGTCTAAAGAACGCAGGGGCAACTTACCAGAGGCTGGTGAACCAAATGTTTCGTCCTCAAATTGGTAGAAATGTAGAGGTCTATGTTGATGATATGCTGGTGAAAAGCTTGGACGAGGGAAAACACTTGGACGACCTTCAAGAGACCTTCGACACGCTACGACGGTACAACATGAAACTTAATCCAAGTAAGTGCGCCTTTGGGGTTTCATTAGGGAAGTTCTTGGGTTTCATGGTTTCACATAGGGGCATTGAAGCAAATCCAGATAAGATCCAAGCGATACTCAACATGGAACCGCCGAAAAACATCAAAGAAGTGCAGTCCCTGACTGGACGAGTTGCCGCCCTCAACAGATTTGTGTCGAAAGCTACTGACAAGTATTTACCGTTCTTCAAAGTCCTCAGGAAAGCGTTCGATTGGACGGACGAGTGTCAAAGGGCTTTCCAAGATTTGAAAACTTACCTCACAAAGGCACCGTTGCTGAGTCCATCCGTACCTGGCGAAGAGCTGTATTTGTATTTGGCGGTATCCCCGCATGCCATAAGTTCCGCACTGGTCAGGGAAGAAGAACGAGTGTAGAAATCGGTATACTATACTAGTCGGGCACTTAGGGGAGCGGAGGGACGGTATCCAATGATGGAAAAGTTAGCCTTTGCCTTGGTCACGGCTTCAAGGAAGCTGAGACACTACTTTTAAGCTCACATCATTATTGTCTTGACGGATCATCCCCTGAAGAAAGCGATGAGCAAGTTGGAAGCAGCAGGACGGCTAGTCCAATGGGCGGTGGAACTTAGTGAATTTGATGTCAAGTATCAACCAAGAAATGCAGTCAAGGCGCAGGCGCTGGCGGACTTCATTGCGGAGTTCACTCCAAGCCAAGACGAGCTGGTCAAGGACGAACGAACAAGAAGGTGGGTTATCAACGTGGATGGATCATCTACGATGTATGCAGGAGGGATTGGAGTCATACTTCAGTCCCCAGAGGGCGATAAGTTGGAATATGCAGCCCGCCTACAGTACCAAACAACCAACAATGAAGCTGAATATGAAGCACTTCTCAAAGGGCTGGAATTGGCTAAGTCCTTGGGAGCGGAGTCAGTAATAGTCAGAGGAGATTCTCAGCTAGTCATCAACCAGGTGAATGGAATGTGTGACGCCAAGGAAGAACGAATGAAGAAATACCTCAGCAAAGTGAGGAGACTTGTGCAAAAGTTTTCAGATGTGAGTTTTGTTCAACTCCCGAGGGAAGAAAATATGGAAGCAGACGCGCTGGCGCGAGCAGCGTCGGCAGGTGGAGTCATGGACGAGTGTGGCAAAGTCCAATACATGTCGAGCATAGACCTCCCGAAAATACAGCAAATTAGAGGAGAAGAAAATTGGATGAGTCCAATTGTACTCTATCTGCAAGATGGGAAGCTTCCAGAGGACAAGAACGAAGCTAGGAAACTTAGGGTTAGGGCTGCAAAGTACGTCCTTATAAATGAAGTACTTTACAAGCGAGGCTTATCTCAACCCTACCTGAGGTGCCTAGCTCCAGACGAAGCAAATTATGTTTTGAGGGAGGTTCATGAAGGAGCATGTGGAAATCACTCGGGGGCAAGGTCCCTCGTCCATAAGATCATTCGTGCCGGCTACTATTGGCCCACGGTTCAGGCAGATGCCAAGGCTTATGTCAAGGTGTGCGACCAATGCCAGCGCTACAGCAATGTCCCTAGGCAACCGTCGGAGTATCAGACCCCGATGATGGCCCCGTGGCCCTTTGCACAATGGGGACTGGATATCCTAGGTCCTTTCCCCCTAGGAACCAGACAAATGAAGTTTCTGGTAGTAGGGATTGATTATTTTACTAAGTGGGTAGAGGCTGAACCTCTTGCAAAGATTACACAGCAAAATGTTAAGAATTTTGTTTGGAAGAATATCCTGTGTAGGTTTGGAGTACCCAGGGTGTTAGTGTCGGACAATGGACGACAATTTGACAACACACCGTTCAGAGACTTCTGCGAGCATTTTGGAATCAAAAACCATTATTCCTCACCCTCCCACCCATAGGCAAATGGACAAGCAGAGGTAGCTAACCGATCCTTGCTGAAAATCATCAAGACTCGACTAGAGGGGGCAAAGGGGATATGGCCAGACGAGTTACCAGGCGTTCTTTGGGCCTACAGAACCACTGTGAGAACCCCAACAGGAGAAACTCCCTTTAAGTTAGCTTATGGAAGTGAAGCGGTCATACCAGCAGAAGTTCATATGGCTAACCATCGAGTGATGAGATACCAGGAGAAGGAAAATGAAGAACTGCTTCGTCTTGACCTTGACCTTATTGATGAGGTAAGGATGGATGCGGAGCAGAGGACAGCAAGGTACAAGAACCTTATGGCCAGACAGCATGATGCCATGGTGAAACCCAGGCGATTCAGCATAGGGGACCTCGTTCTCAAGAGAGTATCCCTGGCAGCTAGGAACCCAGCTCATGGAAAATTGGGACCCAATTGGGAAGGACCATACAGGGTAGTAAACTGCAAGAGGCAAGGGTCGTATTATTTAGAAGCTTTGGACGGACGAAAGCTGGAGCATCCTTAGAATGTGGAGCACCTGAGAAGGTACTATCAATAAGCTTGGACGAGGTTAATCAAAGACGAGGTTTCTATCATGGACGACCCTACTACTATGTTTACATATCTACTAGTGTTCTTACTACTGCTATGGTGTGTACTAAGAATAAAGGTGCCTAGTTCTTAAACTTTTGCATCGTCTACAGACAAGTTTGTTAAAGACAAAGTTGTGTATTTTAAGTGTTTTCATAATGCACTAGCTTCCAAGTAGGTGCTATGTTTGTGAACAATGCTTATATAATATGGTTTGGATTTTGAATGTATTTTATGCGTAAAATCTAACTCCCGTGATAAAACTCATGAAGGGGGCAAACCTTAAGACGAGTGAAAAATCCTTGCACGCAGGGATGTAACATTCACAAGCTTTCCTCGAAATGAGGATGAAAGCGTAAAATAAGCCAAGGCACAAAAATTACAAGTCCATGGATGAGCATCTGACCAAGATGCTCTAGCACGGGTCAAATGCTGGAAAACGTCCTTGATAAAAGGCCAAAGAAAGGCTTATGGACAAAGCAAAAAAAGCTATGGACGAAGCAACTAAGCCGAAACCAATGGACGAGTAAAATAGGCTAGACCTACGAACAAAAGGTGGTCACTAACTCGTCTATAGAAGAACAAGAGGATAGAACAACGTCCATAAGCAAAATGTATGGACGACCCCTTAATACTTTGGAAATATGCAAGTTTCAATCACAATAAAAATAAAGGGAAACACGTCCATACATTAACAAAATGTGAATAAAGATAAATACTCATTGAAGTTTTACAAAAGGGTAGACGACCACCGTCCAAAAACCCTTATAAATTAAGCCTTAAAGGCAATTGTTAATAAACTCGTCTATAATACTCTAGACGAGTTAATTGTACTCCAATACATTTCAATAAAAAAAAGGGGGGGGGGGGGAAAGGGCAAGGATCAAATTACATCAAAAACAACAAAAAATCTTAGACGGATGGGGGGTCGGCATTTGGCTCGTCTTGAGGTGGCAGGGTGGTAGCGTCATCGTCCACGTTGATGTCCTCCGAGCTGGTCTGGACGAGGGAACTCGTAGACGCCCCACCAAGGTTGAGCTTTATCGAGCTGAAGTCCACTTCTGGGAATTTCTCTAAGGCGTCCATTCTAAAATCTTCGAAGCCAGCCGCGTAGTTAGCGTCCATTGAATCGGTAAATTCTTTGGACGCCTTAAACTCAGCGACGGTGTCTCCTTTAGCTTTCTCCAGAATAATCTCCAACTCGTCATGCCTCCTCTGAAGGAAGGAAAGACGGTCGTCCTTCTTCTGGACTTCGTTCTCCAGCTCAGCAACACGTTTTTTCAAGTCCTCTGCCTCGTCTTTGGACTTAGCCGCCACCTCCGCCCACCTCTTGGACTCGTCCCTTCCTTTCTGGACCGTCCTCTCCAGCAGCACCCTCGTCTTGTCCAGTTCAGTTGCTTGCCTGGACGCTGCAATGAACTTGGACATTGCCTGCATAGCACAAAACTTCATTAGAAAGCATTCACTAACTAATTGCAAGACGAGACAAATGTATAAAAGTTACATACCTTGAAAAGGTCATGAACGCCAGAACGCTCAAAGTCCTTCAACGACATGTTGTAACATGCCGTTATGTCCTCGTTCGTCACGACCTTCTCAAATTTCTCCCAAGCCAATTCCTCGTCCTCAAGAAGATTGTGAGGAACTTGGATGGAAGTTTGAGACGAGGTCGGGACTGTGGACGGGATGGGCGGAGAGAGCTCGGGTTCAACGTCCAAAACTTGAACAGGAGGGCTAGGAGGGACGATGGAGCCACGTTCCTTGGCTTGGACAGCTTGAGCCTAGCCTTCTTCTCCTTTCGCCTACTTGGGAGGTTTCCCAAGTCAACGCCTAGAGAGAGGCTCTTCCTCTTCTCGCCAGAAGATGGACGAGGGTTGGATTTCACCCCAGGCCTAGCCTCCTCATCCATAGCGTCCTTGCCTTTATTTTGTTTCATTGTAGCCATTCCTGCAAGAGAAGACGTCGATGAACAAATATATAAAAAAAAAAAAAAAAAAAGAAGAGAAAAAAGAGAGAAGGAGGGACGAGGGTGAGGACGACTTACGTCTTCTCACAGTAACTTCGTGAGCGATCGCTTCGTCCGAAGGGTCAGGACCTAGACCCCAGGTGGCAAAACGCCTCAGGGTAACCAAAGAGTGGAAGGTCCTGTCACTGTAGAGACGAGCGATCGTTCCAATTGGAGCCTATCCAAGTGAGGTCGTCTAACACCTTCAAAACAAAAAACACAAAAACACGTTAGACGACCATTAACAAGGACGAATAAAACAAACAACAAGAAATTCATACCTTCTGGACGAAGGTTCCCTATGTCTCCTGTATAGGGAGGAAATGGATCTTGGGCTACTTCACTAGGACGACCAGCCCAGCAACCAGAGAAGAAGAAAAACTCCGTCTTCCAGTTTCTGTTTGACGTGACTAGTGACTTAATTAATCTGCAATCTGTCCCTCTGGCTGTAAACTGATAAAAGCCAAGGGACTAGTTAATTTCGGAGGGTTTATAGCAATAGAGGAACTCGTCCACAGAAAGAGGACGGTTCCCCTCAAACACCTCCCTCCACAAAACTTGCATAGCTACTATTAGACGCCATGCATTGGGGTTAAGTTGGCATATACCTATACCTAACCTAAAAAGCAACTCCCTAGCGAAGGCATTTAAAGGCAACCTCAAACCTCCTAGGAGGTAAGCCTCGTAAATACCCACGCCAAAACGGGGTTGAGAACACCACTCCCCACGGACGGGTAGCCTAGGGTTTAAACTATCAGGGATTTGGTACCTAGCCTTAAGTAGGTCCAATTTTTTCTCGTCCGTCTTAGAACTAACCCCTATGGCACAAGTATAAACGACCTCCTCCTCCTCGTCTTGAGCAGAGGACGAGGGAGCACTTGTGCCAGCCTTAGACCCTGACTTAACCCTCATCCTAAGCTGTTCTTGCAAAACCTCTAATGGGACTCCAGGGACGCCGGACGTATACTCGTCCGTCGTATTACCCCCGCTACTGCTAGAACTACTCCTAGAACTATCGCTAGAGCCACTAAAGCTACTAGGGTCCTGGTACTCGTCTATAGCTTTGGCGATGCTATCGCTAGACGAGGAAAGGATTACCTCAGACATTTTTAAGGAAGAAGCTTAAATTCTAAGGACGAAGATTGAAGAAAGTACCTGGAACTAGACGAGGGGAGACTAAATGACGCAGGAAACTTCTAGACGAGGCGCTAAGACGAGGAAGGTCGAAGAAGAAAATTTGAGAGAATGAGGAGGGCAGCGGAGGAATTCAACTATTTATAGGCATTGACCCCAGTACACGAAGCGACGCGACCAGCCAGAAAGCGACAAATGGCACGTCCCTCGAAAAACGAGCTGACATGATTGGTCTCCTATTAAATCTTGACACGTGGCACCACGACAGCTGGCATAGGGACACCTGTCCAAACAACGGCGTTAGTAAATATAAGGCCTAGACGACCCATGGACAAGGGGGCAACTGATGTGGTATGATAAAATACAACTCCAATTGTCCATGGAGATCGTCCAGAACGGGCAGCGTGCTCAAGACGAGGTAAGCTATCTATTCGTGCTCAAGACGAGGTAAGCTGTCTCGACGTGCCCAAGACGAGGTAAGCTGTCTATTCGTGCTCAAGACGAGGTAAACTGTCTCGACGTGACCAAGACGAGGTAGGCTGTCTTGGCCTGATTAAGACGAGGTAAGCTGCCTTGAAGACCTTAGGACAAGAAGTTATGGACGACACGTGAACAGTTAGAAATTTATGAAAATCTAAAACATCTCATTGTACGAGTAACCTCCAGTGACCGTTGCGTACAAAAAGGGTAACTCCTAAACGGCTGAGGAAGTTATATTCAAATACAAACCTCCTCAAATCAAGGGGAGGTTACAAATCCAATAACCGCTCTTAAGACACTATATAAACGTTGGCTCAGACCAAGAAAAGGTATGTGAAAATCATTCCAAAAAAATTGGAACTTGAAAATACTTGAGAGAAAAACTGACTTTGTCATCGGAGGGTTATTGGCCGGCGGCCCTGGTCACCTTTGATCACTTCTTTTTCTTTTTCAGGCTACCAAGGCAATCGTTAGCCCCATCGAACCCGAAGCATCCAGCCTACTGATTTTCTTCGCATCATCAGTGTCCATTGCTTGTTTGTTGCTCACGTGTTTGCCATGACCTGAAGGCTCGTCTGCGCATTCTGCTGCTCATTCTTGACTTCTTGTGGCGTGAATGGATTTTTGAGCCTTTGTTCTTTATAGCTTGCATCCTTCCTAGGCTGGGCCATGCTTGATTGTGGGCTTTTCTTTCTCTAATTCATTCTTTATCACTTTAGCGAGTCTGTTGGTACATCTGCAACACCATTCTGTCATTCTTGTTGTGTCATTGTTTGCCCCGTGCTTGCTAGGCCTCTTTCGGGCCTACTGTATGCTTTCCCTTTGCTTAAATCCAGTGGCCCAGTATTATCATTGGGCTAGTATTCATGCTACCTTGGGCTTCCTTGGCCCATTCCATTGCTTCTGGGCTTCCTTGGCCCATTTCATTCTTTTGAGCATCTTCGGCCCATTCTAATTCTTTATTCCCATGGGCCTTTACTAAGTTTTTTGGGCTTCCTCGGCCTAAATTTCCACATCCTTGACTTTTAGGGTTTATGGGCTTTCCATCAACCCCGTACTTACTTAACTCATCACTTTGGGCCTCTTTGGTCCATTCTTGCCTACTTTTTATTTCTCATAATGCCCATGGGTTTACTACTTTTTCTCTAGGCTCCTTTAGGCCTGCTTGCTTTCTTTAAGGCTCATTTATCATTTTCTAGGCTTATGATTTCTTCTCAATTTACGAACTCTTTTCCTCCTATCTTGTTGGGTTTCTTCCTGCTGTTGGGCCTTTTTGTCAAAATGAGCATCAACATGTTTTTAGCTGAAATATAAACAAATGAAGCAAGACTAGTTCAAATACAAAACAAGATAAAGTTTAAACACAAATTTGTGGCTCCAAGAAGAAATAAGGCCAAGGGTTTGGTGATTTTTTGGAAAGAGGAGTTTGATTTAACAATTGAAACATTCTAAAAAAATCATATTGATACTATAGTGAATAAAAACAAGGCAGAGGAATGGAGGTTTACAGGATTTTACGAGGAGCCAAACACATAGAATAGACATAAGGCTTGGGCTCGGTTGAAAAATCTAAAATCAAGGGGGTCAGCACCTTGGATTTGTGCAGGAGATTTCAATGAAATAACAAAAAAATCAGAGAAGTTGGGGGGCAAAGTTAGGCCACATATACAGGTGCGAGTGTTTAGAGATATATTAGATGAATGTGGGTTTTTAGATTTGGGATTTGTGGGACCAGAATTCACATTGCATAATTTTTGGGTTATACGGTTTGGAAACGTCTTGATAGAGCTGTGGCCACATCTGATTGGCTCACTTTATTCCCGAATACAAAGGTTTACCACTTAGAAGCTGATACATCAGACCATAGACCCCTTTGGATAGTGTCGGATGGGATGGATTGTACACAATAGAGACCCTTCAGGTTTGAACAAATGTGAATAACTGAAAAGGAATGTACGAACATAATGCAAGCCATTTGGCAGAGAAGTAATGGGGAAACCGAGGAGCTAAAGGTGCTGAAAAAATTGATGACCGTGGAAAGAAATTGACTAAATGGAGCAAAATAAGTTTTAGGAATGTAGAAAGGGAGCTAAAAAAAGAGAAAATTACTGACGAAGGCAGAACAGGTTGCTATGAATGGAGGAAACACTAGTCGAATGAAATATCTGGAGAAACAGATTAATACACTCTTGGACCATGAGGCAATCACGAGGGCTCAACGATCAAAAGATTCAATGGCTCCAGGATGGAGATAAAATCACTCGGTTCTTCCACAGCAAAGCAACTTAGCAGCGACGATGAAATTACATCAAAGGCCTCTATGATGAAGGTGGCCAATGGTGCACTCATCCAAGCCGTGTGGTGGACATAGTGGTGAACTTTTATTAGCATCTATTTACTTCTAGTGAACCCAAGAGCTTTGATGAAATTCTAGAACAAATCCCTACAATGGTGACCAAGGATATGAACAAACAACTCAGTAGTGACAATGAAATTACATTAAAGGCCTCTATGACGAAAGTGGCCAATGGTGCACTCATCCAAGCCGTGCGGTGGACACAATGGTGAATTTTTATCAGCACATCTATTTACTTGTAGTGAAACCAAGGGCTTTGATGAAATTATGGAACAAATCCCTACAATGGTGACCAAGGATATGAACAAACAACTGCTGGATGAATTTACAACAGAGGAGGTTGAGACTGCATTAAAACAGATGGCACCCTTGAAGTCACTTGGACCGGATGGTATGCCACCACTATTTTATCAAAGTTACCGGTCTTTGGTAGGTACTAATGTTACTAAAGCAATATTGATTTATTTAAATTCGGGTACACTACCAAGTGCACTTTGTCATTCTGTTATTACTTTGATTCCTTAATTAAAAAAACCTCGAATATGTTTCACAGTATCATCCTATTAGCAGCAGTATTGTTTTGTTTAGAGTTTTTTCTAAGGTTTTGGCAAACAGATTAAATCGATTTTACCACATCTTATTTTTGACCATCAAAGCACTTTCATGACTGACCGTTTAATCTCAGACAATGTTATGGTGGCGTTTGAAACCTTGCATTATATGAGAAATCACTCTTCGGGCAATATGGGTTATATGACTTTGAAATTAGACATGAGCAAGGCTTATGATAGGGTGGAATGGGTGTACATGGAGAAATTAATGGGAAAAATGGGGTTTGTAGAAGCATGGATAAAATTGATGATGGTGTGTATTTCCACTGCTACATACTCACTTTTGATTAATGGGGAACCATAAGGGCATATTACACCACCTAAAGGTCTTCATCAAGGCGATCCCCTCTTGCCATATTTATTTCTGTTGTATACAAAAGGTTTTCATGGTTTGTTGAAAAAAGCATAAACAATGGGTGACATAAGGAGGGTTTCTATATACCGAAATAGTCCTAGACTAACCCATCTCGTTTTTGCAAATGATAGTCTTATTTTTTGCAGGGCAAAAGAAAATGAGTGTTGAAAATTGTTGGAGTTCTTAGCCATATATGAAAGTGCGTCAAGGCAGCAGATAAATAGAGAAAAAAACCACTCTCTTCTTTAGCAAATCAACATCTTAAGCCTTGCAAAATACAATCACATCAGCTTTTGGGGTGCCGATGGTCCAACAATATGAAAAATATTTAAGTCTACCATCTTTCGTCGGCTGAAAAAAAAAGAAAAAAAAAGAAAGAAAGCTTTGATAACATAAAATAGAGGGTGTGGAAAAAGTTATAGGGATGGGAGGACAAATTATTATCTTAAGCAGGAAGGGAGATTTTAATAAAAGCAGTGGCCCAAGCATTGCCCACTTATGCAATGTCATGCTTCAAATTGCCCAATGGCTTGTGCCATGATATTGAAGCTCTAGTTTGGATTTTTTTTTGGGGATAAAGTGGGAAAGGCCGAAAGGTCCACTGGACTAAGTGGGTAGATCTATGTAAACCAAAGACATAAGGTGGAATGGGTTTCAAAGATCTTTCAAGGTTCAACGATGCCCTATTGGCGAAACAAACTAGGCACCTATTGCATGATAAAACCTTGCTGTCTTATAGAGTTTTCAAGGCAAAGTTTTTTCCGAACTGTACAATCATGGAAGCCACAAACTCGACTTCAGCCTCGTAAGCGTGGAAAGTATTCTCAAGGGCAAGGAAGTCATACAAAGAGGCTTAGTTTGGAGGATTGGTGATAGACTGTCAACAACAATCTGGGGGGGGGGGGGGGGTTTCTGGCTTCTAGTGAAATACTCCCTAAAAATTTTATCACCCTATACAAGAGGCCTAACTGAAGCCAAGGTTAGTGCTTTCATTGACCAAGAACACATAACCTAGAAGGAAGATCTTTTGGATGCCAACCTGCAGAACTTTGAAGTAGACATGATTGAAAAGATTCCATTATGCCACATAGACCAACTTGACACCCTTACCTGGCCTTTCAACCCCATGGGGGAGTACATAGTTAAATCGGGGTACACTTTCTTGCAGCAAGAATACTAGAACTCACAACCTGGCCAATCTGACCCTGATTACCTAAAGCCGTTGTGGAAAGCAATATGGAGTTTACAAGTTCTGAGTAAATTAAAAAAATTTTGTTTGTCGAGGTCAAATAGCTCTCGAAAACAACTCACTCTTTGTCAAACTTTGGCCCCATAGTAAAAGACACACAGTACCTTACCTCTTGCTTTTCAAAAATACATTACTCTCATGTTCGTAGGCATTGTAATACTATAGCTCACTCATTAGCAAGACGAGAAATTTCATTTTTCTCAAATGCAAGTTTGGAAGGAAGATGTACCACCAAATATTATTTGTGTATTTTAGGTTGATTTTAATAGCCTTTCATAATTGACAAGTTCAATTTTCTTTCTCCAAAAAAAAGAAAAGAAAAAAAAAAATAATAATAATAAGATAATAACAGATAACCCCTTCCTAAATCAGCAAAACATATCACAACTTTTAACCACCATTGTTTGGAACCCTTCTCTCAAGTCTCAACCTACTTTTTCAATATTCCCTTTCCCGGTAAGACGTTTGGTGTAGCTTTCAAAAAAGAAAAGAAAAGAAAAAAAAAGACGTTTGGTGTAAATTTAATATATCAAAAGTTTAACTAAAACCAAATTTGAACTTCACCATTCCCTGTTGTTGTTGACTGTTCTATAAAAAGTTAAAAACCTAGAATTCCCTCTCCACTCTCTCTCACTCACTCTTCCTTCAAATTTCAATGGCGTCCGTACAACTACAAGCCTCAATCCCTGCTGCAATCCGTACTCGCAAGCCGTACTCGTCTTCCTCTTTCCCACCTTCTCCGCCGCTGGTATCCTTCGCTGCTAAGTCGCCGGAGATTCATCGGAAACGCTTTGGCCGGAGATTCGCCTGCAGAGCTATGGTTCAGCAGGCCGTTCAAGGAGCACCCGCCGCCTATGCCAAGGAAATGGAGAGGCTTTCCGCTAAAGAATCCCTTCTTCTCGCCGTGAGTCTTTCATTTTTTCTAAATTACAAAACCATTGCTCTTTTTTTTATTTATTTATTTTAATAATTTTAATATTTGAATTTATTTTGTGCCATGATTTTACTGTTCAAATTGGTTCCTAGATATGTTATAATTTCATTTTGTTCTTCAATTTGATTTGATTTGATTTTTTTTTTTTCGTTTGTAATATATGATTCCATAAGTTTTATTTTCAGTTCATTAATAGGTACAAAATTGCTAGCTTTACTCTCTGCTTGATTGCTTAGAAAATATTTGGAAATGAACTAACTTGAAAATTTTATGCATACTCTGAAATTGGCATTCTGGTAAAACTTTTAAAGGCTCCTATATTAATTTCAATTTTTTTGCATTGGTAAATATTTGATTTTCTGGACATTTGGGTCTTTTGCAAATGCTCAAGCTCATTGTTATTTGTTTGTGGAACAATGGTTTCAGTTTAAAGATTCTGGGGGTTTTGAAGCCTTAGTAACTGGTAAGACGACGGAAATGCAGCGCATTGATGTGAATGAGAGGATAACTGGTCTGGAGCGGCTCAATCCAACACCTAGACCAACAACGTAGGTGCCCATTTGAACAAGGAATTTTCAGATGTATGTATTTAGTGTGAGATGCTAATTCGTTTCCTCAGCTGTCCAGGTCGCCCTTTCTGGAAGGTAGATGGAATTTTGAGTGGTTTGGGTCTGGAAGTCCAGGATTATTTGCTGCTAGAATTTTATTCGAGTGAGTACTTGTTTATTGATCAACTTCTAATGTGCTTTCAACCTTTTTCTCTTCTCCCTTTTTCTTTGGGGCTTTCTGCCTTGGGATGTGATGGTAAAAACCTTAAAATTTTTCATTTAAAAGTTGGTCAAATTTTATGGTGGCTAATAGCACTGGCTTGATTTCTGCATTGTTGTAGGAGATTTCCTTCGACTTTGGCTAATTTGTCAAAAATGGACGTGGCGATCAAGGATGGATATGCAAAGATTACAGCAAACTTGAAATTGTTGAACTCGGTAAGGAAGTTTGCACAAATTTATTATTCATGCAAGGAAGTTTTTTTCTCATTTAATATGAAAAAAAAAACGTTTTGCTTTTAATCATAAAACTGATGCCAAACGTAATTGAGTGCTTAGCATCTGTTAGTGTTGTCTATTCCTGGGCAACTCATTCTATGCGAACTATATTACAAATTGAACATGCAATTATAAGGTGAAGTTCTTACTCCAGTTCTTGCTTGTGGTATAAAGGGAGAAATGGTTGGAAACTCCCAACTTGTAAACAAAATTGTGATTCAACTATACCCATAACGCACTTAGTTCTTGTCTTCTTGGTGTTATGAGATTTTAACTTAAGAGTGAATATGGCAGTAAATAAAATTAACATGAATTGACATTCATATGAAGATAAGTTTATCATCTTTCTTGGACTTTATTTGCTCTACTTTAGAGAGAAGATAAGTTTTCTTGGACCCCATCTAAACAAAGAGGGCTTGAGGTTAAGTCCTACTATAAAGCTTTAGTCCTAAACTAGTGGAGTGATTTTTTCCTAGAAAAGCATTTGGAAACTTAAGGTCCCAGCAAGAGTTGTGTTTTTCTTGTGGACAACTTGAGGAAAAAACATATTATTGTGGTAGATTGGTGTTGCATGTGCAAGAGACATGGGGAAACAGTTGATTATTTATTCCTTCATTGTTCTTTTGCTAGAGAGTTGTCAGCTGTGGTCTATGGTTTTTAGCCTTTTTGGGCTTCAATGGGTTATTTCTAAAGGAGTAATAGAGTTGGTTGGTTGGCAAGGTAGTTTTGGTGGACATCAATGCATAGAAAATTGGAAGGCGATTCCTCAGTGTGTTGGAAAGGAATTTTAGAAGTTTTGAGGGATGAGAACAAATTCTATTGGATCTGAAATTGATTGTAAGGTTGAATTTAATCAACCATGTGTTGACTTTATTCTGTGCCAAATTTGCTTGTAATTCAGCATGTAGAAACCTTGTATTTAGGTGGGAATAATGTAAGGGTTGTGTGTGAGAGAGAGTGAATAAACTTAAGCTGTGTACATTCAAGAGGAGTCTCGCGACTAGATCTCGCGACTGGCAAGTCGCCAAAGTGCCACATGTGTGAAGCATGTAGGAAGCTGAAGGATCATGACAACTGGAGCTCCATAGGACAAAAAGTACAGTTTGGCCTGGAAGTTATCTCGCAACTCAAACTTGCTACTTGTTCCAGTCGTGAGGTCAAGTTGGCAGGATACCCTATTTGCAGAAAAATGATTTTTCACATTCCTCTCATGCCCTACTATAAATACCTTTATACCCATGAAATGTAATGTGTTGAAAGAGGAGCCTATTAAGAGAAAAACCCTAAGAGAGGTTTCTACAACACACCCACCTCATTAGAGAGAGAGTTACTCATTTTTAGGGAGAAATTTTTGTAGTCTCTTCTCATTCCCTCTCCCATTGTTATACCCATTGAAAGGAGATTTGTACTCAAACACTACCCATACCTAATTAGAGTGTTGAGTGTTTTTGAAGCTTGGGAAGCATTGGAAGATGCCAAGGATCGCGGATGCAATATGGAGTTTATTGCGGGATCTGGAAAGTTAGAGAAGACAAGGTTTGACCTAACCCTGTTGGAGTAAGAAGCTTGGAGGGCTTAGGTGCATCGGGTAGATTAGGCTTAGAGGGTTTATTGCTATTCATGTATCCCAACTTTATTTTCTAGTGGATCATTTGACCACTTAAAGGGCGGTGGAGAGGTTTTTCGCTGAATTCTTTGGTTTTCTCTTGGATAACGCATCGCCGTGTTATCTTTGTGTTTGCATCTCTTTTCCCTTACTCTTTACCTTTTAATTATTGCGGTGTTTGTGATTAATTTTGGTTTAGAGTGTTTTACCAATTTGGTTTTAGCTTATATTTATCATTCTGCACATATATTGTTTGTGTATAAGCTTGTGTTGGTAATTTTGTATTTGGGGGTTTAAATGTTCATTGGTGTTTTATACGCTATTTGAACTTTCATTAAAGATCCTCGAATCCTTGTTTGAATGGATGGTTGTGTCAGGATTGTTTCCTTTTCAACTTATTATACTTGGGCTTATGCCTTTCTTTTGATTTAATAAAAATTGTTACCTTTTTTTATAAGCAATAAAAGATTGCTTATATATAAAACAAAGAAAGTTATTTGCATCTTTGTTTAAGTGGTTTTCTGATATGCATATTAAGAATCAAAATCTGTTTGAGTGGGTTAGTGAAACAGGAAGAAGGAAACTGAGAAATAGTGGAATTTGTAAGTAGTATTTTAAACCAGGACCTTAAGACAACCCTTAAGACTTGAATTAAACAGATCCTTTCATGCTAAGAGTTAAAAAATTAAAGAAAAAAGGAAAAAAGAGACAGAGAAAGCCTTTATGGCATTCTTTGGGGAGATTACATGATCCTGTTATAATTTCCTTTGCAATTCTCATTGGCTTACTTTCTGCAATTGTTTTGGAACAGATTTACAAGATTAGCTGATTGCTTAATGGAAAAATGGTTTGCTTCTTTTTCCTTTTCTTCTTTGGGGCACATATGGGCAATTTTATGTTGGTTTATGATTGGCATCATTTGTTTTCCAGTCCATTCAAGTAACTGTTAGTGAGAAACTATCAATCAAAGGTGATCTTAAGAATTCCAGTCACCTGTGCTTAGATCTTTTCCGCATTTATAACCTTAGGAAGCTCACTTCCGTCTACTTGTGCATTCATGGAGAAATAAAAACTTTCAGATGTATACAAGAATTATTATTGATTGGTTGCAATATCCACGAGGTTGTATAAAACCCAATGTTCAGAATTTTGATTTCTAAGAATGATAATTTCTTTGTAATGTCTAATTAAGAGATGAGGTAATGCAGGCATCTCAATTGTGCCACTGTATGTCTGTATCTAGTCCAAACTTTCTCATTTTCAATTTTTTTGGAGCTTTTATAGTGGACTGCTCTATGATGAAATGCAGATAGAAAGCAAATTTATTCTTTCCACCAGGTTATCTGTGGAGGGACCACTACGAATGAAGGAGGAATATGTTGAAGGGATTCTTGAGTCCCCGACAGTCATTGAAGAAACGGTCCCAGAACAGCTAAAAGGTGCACTTGGCCAGGCAGTTAACACAATGCAACAAATGCCTGTTCCTATTCGGGATGCCATTTCCAGTGGGCTGACAATTCCTCTAAGTAAGCTCTTTTTTTAATTTTTAATTTAATTATTTCTTTCTATTGTCATTGGACAAGCAAACCTCTAAAGTCTTCACTTCTACGAATCCAATGAATAGGTCAGTCCAGAGAGATTGACAGTTCAACTTAATCTGGTTGTTTTAAGTGTTACATATATTACTATAATTGAAAATTGAAGCAGCTGGTGGTCTGGGCTAGAAAAATGCTAGTGAATGACTTTTATGCTTCCGTTAACAATTTTAGTACTCAACAGCTTATCATCTTGATTGTTTAAATCTTCCTACTATCCTCTTTGTCATTCTATGTGTGGCTACAAGTAACCTTGGCTGGGGTTGTAAATAAAGACTTAAACTGAACATGCAAAACCAGCCTGAGGTGTTAGAACCTGTATACATCCTCTGAGATTTTCATTTAGAATGTTATATCCCATTGAAAATGTGATACATATGTATAGACATCCACGCATACGCTACTGATGCAGCAAACCCATTGACAGTTTTCTTTTGGAGTTCTATCACAAGAACTTTTCACATTTAACCGATGTTGTTTGCGATTCTTATGGCACGTTTGGTAGACTTTAATAGTAATTATATAGGAATAAGAATATGTATCACAAGGAATAATAGCTGATGTAATGTAATACTTATTACTATTCATTTTTTTGGTGACAACACAATAATAGAATTCTGAAGATTATGAAATAAAAACATTTTAAATCAAACTTAAAGATATATTTTAGGAAATATCTTAGTCATATAATTATATTTCCTAAAAGATAATATTTTTTAAATTTGAAAGATAGATTAGTTATTTTTTATGATTTTTTATTTTCATAATTGTTATGTGCACATGGAAAGTTTGTTTTTTTGGAAATATATTAATTTTAGAAATTAATACACCTATTAAGGAATAGCTATAACAACGCTTTTAGAGATGAATAGTTATTTCTCATTTTAAAAAATGATGACTATTTTCTATAGTATAAGCATAATCAAACTATTGAATAGTAAACCATATGAATAACTATTACATTACAGTACTTATTACAGTTTACTAAACATACTCTTAGTTTTTTGTGGAATTGGGTAGTACTCCCTGCAAATGCCTAGTTAAAAATGATAAGTTATTATATTTTTGTATGTATGTTTATCAGATCCATTATGAATTCATGCTAAGCTCTTCTTTTTACATGAGCAGATGGAGCCTTCCAAAGACTATTTATGATTTCTTATCTTGATGAGGAAATACTTGTAAGTATTTTTACTGGGCATTTTCTCCTTAGATGAATTTAAATGATATTTATACATTTGCTTCCCTTACAATATTGGCGTACTATGGTGCTGCAGAAGTAGATGATAGTGTGGATGAAATCAATTTCCATAGAAATTGCCTTGCTAAGACAAACTTACACTCTGTTGGCCTTGGTGGAAAATGTTTTCTGTGCAAAATATATAAATTTCTGGAAAAATGACTTGTTTTTCTGTGTTTTGTTGTGATTTTGAAAATGGTCTCAAAACATTTTGCCATTTGGCTCACGCGGGAAATCATTAATAATTCATGTAGGCATGGTGGTGGTGGCTGCAGTGATGGTGTGGTGGCACTGGAGACAGTGGGTGGTAGTGTGGGAGGTGGTATGGTAGTGTTGGTGTTGGCAATATGAAGGAGTGGAGAGGGTGAGGGCACAAAGAATGGCGGAAAAGATCTTGAACCTTTTGAATTGTTTTACCTTGATCACAAAAAAATGTTTTTAATTGGCTTTCGTATTTTGTTGTACCATATATTAGAAAATGTTTTTTCTGAAACAATTGGGGCATTGCCGCGACATAAAATAGAGTGATTAGAGTTCTTAATCTATGCTTTAATTGATGAGCTGAATATGGTGTTTTGTATAAAAATGGTTCATTTACTTCTTCTTCTTCTTTTTTTTTTTTTTTTTTTTTTGTTTTTTTGTTTTTGTGGGGGGCGCTGGGTTGGGGGGGGGGGTGGCACATGGAAGCACCAAGCCACCCCTTTCTATGAGACCAATCCTGAAGGTAAAATGTGGAGCTTTTATTTATTTATTTATTTTTTATGGATGGGGAAAACAGAGTCATTACAATAATTTATTTTTCTTATTTTTTATTTTCCTTTTCCATTTCTTATTTTGGCTTGCACCTTTTCCTTTCAGCATGATCGAACAATTTCACTTGAATGTTTCCCTTCTTTCTTTAGTTTGTTTATTTTTCTTGCCCATGATCTTTTTTATTTAAGAGCCTAAAACTGTATATCCTTGAACGATTGCAACCTAAAACCATATCTAGTGAGAATGTAAGAACCTAAAGCGGCATATGCTTAATCAATTGCAACCTTTACTGTCCAGTTTGTTTTCATATGACAAACACTTCATAGTCAAGTCAATGGTAAATGCCCCACGCTGTGAGCTTGTTGCATCTCTTGTGATTATCATACATTTAATAATGTTGTAAAAAGTATAAATTAGCCTCATTATCTTTTGTCTTTTTGTCTGTATTTCTGAAGGAAGTTGATTGCTGTTTGGAGTGGATTAAAAAACAAATGATGTAACAATTACAAATTTATCATTTTTTGTTGTTGTTGTTGCTGTTGTATTTATTAAATTAGTGATCCGACTAACTACATGATATTAGTTTGAAATTCAATCTAATTAACAGTCAAAATACAGTTGACGCCTTTGTTGCATCTCAATAATCAGATTGAAAGCCACATACATTTTTTATTTTAAAAGAAAAAGGGGATTGTAAGATTAAACCCTGGAATGTAAAGTTTAGCTCCATGCCTAACTTTTTAGAGTTGGGGTAGTAACCAATGGCTGTGCGACAGACATAACGTTTATGACCACCATATTCTCTTATTATCTATCAGTTTGCTCAAAAGCGGATTTATAGGAATGGCTACCAAGAGGGATTGCTTTTTCTCACATAGTGAATTCTTTTGTTGGTTTTGATTTTGACACAGATAATAAGGGATACTGCTGGAGTGCCTGAAGTTTTAACAAGGTTAAGTGCACCTTTGTCTGCAGAACCAATCGCAGAGTATGAGAGTTAGGAATTCTACCTGTATGACAACTGAAAATTTTCTCTACTTCAATCAGATACCATTTTGAGTTAAGAATTACATTTCATCTCTCTCAGCTGCTTCTAGCTTTTTATTTCCTTGTTCCAATGTATAGATGTTTGTTGATTAACACAAAAAATAATAATAAATAAATTTGGAAATATATGTCACATTTCTAGTTAATTGATTGAGATTGAGTGGTGCATGGTTGTAAATATTGGAAAGGTGGTTTTCAGTGTCGGTCTTTTGAAGAACAATTACAACTGGTGTGGGTTTTTGTTTGACTCTCCATTTCACACTACCATTTTAGCAATTTGTATTTATATATATATATATATATATATATATTATTTTTCATAATCTTCGCTATGTTATTGGTCCAATGCAGTCCGTTCCTTGCTAATAATCAAGGCACGAGCAAAAGAAAAGTCAATTCCTTGCCTCCATGAAGTATGAACGTGCTTGAGTGCTAATTCTTGGGGGTAGGTTTACGATTATTTACATCTGTAAGACTCATTTTCTCCTAAGCCTTTCCGGATTATCCGAGTGTGAACAAGCATGACTAAAACGTGACATGCTGCTTTGACAAACTTTTCATGTGGGTTTAAAGTCTTACCTTACAGGGGGTAGAAATTAGTAACTATCCTAGTAAATTGTTTAATTGTTTATGCACAAAGTTTAACTACAAAATTGATTGTAGTTTAAAGCTACACAACCTTACTTAATATATCTTTATTGGAAGTAAATTTTGACAAATTTACCACTGAATTATATCTTCTTCTTATATTCTCAATACTTGCAAAATTTTTAGAAAATAAAGATTAATGGCTATGTCATTAATAAATTATTTAAACGACAAGTTTTTTTATTTTATTTTAAAATTATACATAAAATACAAGTTTATAGATCATATAGTAAATATTATCCAATTAATACAAAATTTGACATGTGTATTAAGAGCATAATAAATATGTAATTAAATAGTTAGATTTTTAAAATATATAGTGATGTTTATTTTATTGAGTAAGACTGTAATCAATTTTGTAGTTAAATTTTGTTCTTTGTTTATTAGTGATTGTTATTTCTGGCTTATATTTATTTATTTTATACTCCTACCTCTTTTTGAATTTTTAGAATCCCCATAAGATCATCCTCTCCATAGATTTATTTACGACAAAGATACCATTTTTTTTAATATGGTACCATATTGTTAAAAATTGTACATTATTGAATAAAAAGTAAACTGTTTTTAAATAACATGATATTTTTCACCTACTTTATACTCGCAAAAAATATAAATATAAACTATTAAATAATCCATCTCTATTCCAAAAAACAGGTAGAGATCCTAATACAACACCTTCACTAGGTTCTGTTGAGTGCTGAGTATTTAGGGTTGACCCATGGGATTAAAAAATTTCAATTAATAATGGATTGGCTTCAAGTTTAAATCTGCTTAACACCTGACCAGAAATTTAAAATAATGATAATAATATGAAATGCATTACACATTTTATCTCGTAGTGTGGGCATATATATCCTAACATTTACACATCTTTCTCTATTTAATTTTTTGAGATTTCTTAGCAATTCTATAAGTGCTTATAAGGTGTGAAGGGCAGAGTTCAAGGTTCAAGTCTCCAAGAAGAAGCTTCACACACGTATACACTTAGATTAATTGAGAATATAATTTCTATCCTGTCTCTAAAAAAAAAAAAAAAAAATTCTAAGACTTAAGAATTTGCAATGCCAATATGCTACACACAATTCAAGAATTTAATCCAGCACTGTGGGCATGTATAGACATCCTAACATTTAATTAGTGTAACAATCCCAATGTTTGGAATTTTTTTTTTTATAAAAAATATTTCGGTAAATGAATTATTATTGTTATTTTGATAGACTAAAAACATTTTGTTAAAAAAATTGTAAAACATAGGCATCTTTATATATACTAGCATGTAACCTATGCAAACTCATAGATGTATTTAAAATTAGACAGTTTTTATTATAAAAATATAAGTAATTAGTCAAATTATTTTAAGAAATAACATCTAACACATGCATACGTATAGATACATTTAAAATTAAACACAATTTTATCATAAAAATATAAATAATTAGTCAAATTATTTTTTTTAAAAAGTAAACGTAATTAGTCACATATTGAAATTCTTACTTAAATTTAATACTACTTACAATAATTTTTTTTTTCTAATTTTTAATAAGATAGAATGTGTGGTGATCTTTGTTGTGTGGTGATTTTTATTGAGTATATGTGATTGTTTTTTTTTATTTTTATTTTTTTTATTTTATAGTTCATTAAATTATATTCTTGATATTTTACACTTATTAACTCACTTGGTACAAAAGTTAAAAAATTTAAGTGGATAATTACAGTGTGGTCCTCACATAAATTTAGATACATGGTAGATTCTAATATCAAATTCTAATAGAATTTTCTTTAAAATTTACCTATTTATATATAAATATTAGTTTGAGTGAAACCAATTCAATATTTGTATATACAAACATGTCCATAAAAAGACAAACTATGTCGTTTTTGTTTTTTCTTTTGGGCAAGATACTGAGTAACAATGTATCTATGTCACGTAAGTCAAAGTTATTATTGTATTATTTCTTGCTTCCATGTGAAACCTAAGTAATGTGCTTTGATAAATGAACACATTCCATCGCTTTTCAGTCATTAAAAAAGAAAGAAAAAAGAAATGAACACAATACGCCATCGTAGTTACAAAATAGTATATAGTATTAGTATCTGTATGTCATCCTTATCTAATTCTTTTTCAATTTTGGAATGGCCAACTTAATCCAATTTAAGCGCCGCCCAAGGAATCAAATTGCAATTTGCGAATAAAGTTTACCAAAAATGTTGACTTCATGCCGCTGTTTCCAAGTCAAGTGTTAAACGTTAAAACTTGGCTGAAAACTTTGATTTTGGGGAAAAAAAATGGAGAAGAAAAGTTTTAAGACTTTTTTTTTTTTTACCTAAATAAGTTTATAATCTCAGAAAAACATCATCAATAGGAGCTTGAAATACACATTTCACTTTTAAAAGTAGATAAATTATCATTTGCTCATTTTATACATATATATATATATATTTATATATATAGTGTATGAATGTGTGGGTCATGGTTGATTGTTTAAGTTATCTGTCACTATCAAACCTGTCGTTCTAACAAATCTAATGAGTGAGCACATGATTTTATCTCACCCAAAAAAGACACGGAAAAAGCTGAGAGAAGATTGTAAAATCATATTCATCCTCTAGTTGTTTCTCAAAAAATAATTAAAATAAAAAATAAAAAATATTCTCTTCTTAATTCTCAACCCAAAAAAAAAAATTTTAGTTTTAAATTCATGAAGTGTCATTTTGTTAATGGACAATATTAAAAAACTTTTAATACTACTTTTATAAAAAAATATAAAAAATTGTAAAAAAAAAGTCAATTACTTTTTTATTTTTCTTAAAAATTAAGTTCTTAAAAAACCACCTTTTAGGATATCTGTTAACTTTTCTCAGCTATAAATCAATTAGTTTTACAAATAATAAAATGTAACAAAATGGCTACTGTTACCGGTTAATATCAAGGGGCGCAAGCTTTACTTTAAATATATATTCTAATGAAAACCCTCCATAAATATATAGTTGATATGTCAAGACTTACTAATAAGGTTTCGGAAGTGCAGTTTTTCATAATTTCATGACAAAAAGTGTGTATGTTTTCCAACATTCTTTGAAACTGCCATTCCTTTACATTCACAGAACATATTGAAAAAGATTAATAAAAAAAAAAAAAAAAATCACATGCATAGAAATCATGTAATTTAGCATAATTCGTTCCTAAAAACTCTAATATTGTAGCTATATATGGTTACTACATTTTACTGTGGGTATTGGGTATAGTGTGAACTCAAAAAATGAGTTATTAATTTATGCCCACCACTAAAAAATATATATTACATTACATGGGATTTTGATTAGTGTTACTTATGCCAACTCTGCAGCTAGCATTTATCCTCAATAGGGTTTGCCAAACTTAGAAGAAGATGTGCCTGAGATACATATGTTATTGCAAATAGATGTTAGTGGGAGACGACTTTTAGTAATAAATTCATATAAATGAAAAATATATCTAAGTCTTGCAAGAAAAGTAATACATTTATATATATATATATATATTTATATATATATATTTTATGCACGCTCTTGCTTCATTCACCAAGAAAAATTCTCAAAGGAGGCCCACATAGAGAAGAAAAGAGCCAGTCCCCACATGAAATGAAAGAGACAAAACCCTAATACATTTAAATGCATTTTCCATTTTTCCTAAGAAAAGAAAAGAAAAAACGAAAGTCAAGAAACTATTTTCAGTTGCTTCGATTACATCTAAATGTTATCATCATATGGAAATATGGAATCAACTGCAAGAGGAGAATCCTTGAAGCATAGCCCTTCTATTTACAGCACAGATACTTAGAAAAATCTCAGAAAATAAAAGAGAGAGAGAGAGAGAGAGAGAGAGAGAGAGAGAGAGAGATACAATATATTAATTTAGAGAAACCATCTAGCTAGCTAAACACCATCAAAACAAATTTCTTAGAGATCAAACATTGATCGATAAAAATGAAAAAAAAAAAAAAAAACAAAAAAAGAAGATATAAAAGAAGAGTCATTTGATTTGTTTGACTAGCTAGCTAGGTAAGTTGAGCTTCTTCAATGCTATGCAAGCGAGAAGCATCCAAAGGAAGAAATGGGAATTCATCACCAAGGTCTTGAATAAAATCCTCTAGTTCTGAAAGGCTTCCCAAGAACCCACCTGATTTTTCAGCATTCCACAATATCCCTTCTTCCTCGTCCTTAATTCTCTCCCTTGACTCCAAATTACTTCGAAACCCAGATGGGAGCTCCATTTTCTTTGTCAGTACTGTTGACTTGTCTGATGAAGCACTTCTTGGCTCTTCTCTTCTGGGAATTCTGCTTGGTTTCTTGTTGCAACCCTTTTCCATGGGTTTCCCTGTGAGTCGTTGAACTAACTCACGGAAGTTGGCTACGTCGGTTTTGATGATCTCGGGTGCAAATATGTGAATTATGCGTATCTTGGGCTTGGTTTTGGATATTGGTTTTGAATCTCGGTGCATGCCTAGAGGGGCTAAAGTTGAACAGGGTTTACAGGTTTGTTTGTTTGTCATGTCATCCATGGAAATGCAGAGAGAGAGAGAGAGGGAGAGAGAGAGAGAGGTGGTGGAGAAGTTGGTGTATTTGTTTAGAAGAAAGGATGGGATGCTTCATGCTTATATAGGTGGGAAAGTAATGTTAATTTGAGATTGTTTGGTTGGGAGGACAACATAGAAAATTTTAAAAAGGAAAATATAAGCTGTCTGTTGGGAGCAAGTATTAGATGAATCTTGTCTGACAGATTGCAAGTGAAGTGACTAATAAAGTATACATAACTCAATCATCCCCTAATTTCCAAATTTCCATTAGATAATAATAGATGTGTGTATTAATGTTAATTTCAAATTTCCATGAGATAATTATATAATGTGTCTCGTCCCCTCAAATGAATAAAAGAACCAAGAGGTTTGTTTGGTTGAGAAGATGAAAAATTGAGAAGAAACCATGATGATATGATTATCATCTTTACTTTTTTGATTAAAAAAAAAATCTCAATAAAATGAATAGGCATGGGGATATTTTCAATTTCTCTCTTAGGCAGTGTTTATTACATAATTGTGGATTCCACATGTGTGTAAGCGTAACATGTTTTTCCCTTCTCCCAAAATCTAAAAAAATTTATCTCTCTAAAATGAAGACAAAATAAAAAAGGAAAACTTCCCTTCTTGAGTAGAGAAGGCAAATTTACAATTTTGTCTTATATCTCTCTAAGGTGTCCATTACGGGTGGAAAAATCTGGCACAACCTGCGAACTCGACACAACTAATCTGTTTATAAACAGGTTACAGGGTTGAAGCTAAACGGGTTCGGGTCATATTCGGGTTGACACGGTTAACTCGTTTAATAAACGGGTTGTGTTCATGTTCAACATGCGAACCCATTTGACCCATTTATTTTATAAATTTATTAGTTATTTTGATATTATTGCTTAATTAATGGTTATTTTTATATGTTTATTGCTATATTTATAGTTTTATTTGTATTTTAATTTTAGATATATGGGAATTGATAAAAATTATATAGGTTTAGTATGACTTATTAATCAAATAAATTATTAAATGGGTCATTTGTATTGACATTTATATGACTTGTTAATTAAACGAGTTAAACGTGTCGTGTCAGGTCAGGTCAACCTGTTTAATAAACAGGTTATGTTTGGGTTGAGAATTCTTGACACGTTTACTAAACAAGTCAGGTTTGAGTTAACCCATATAATCGAATACTCATAACTTGACATGACATGAACTCGACCCGCGAACACAAATTGCCACTCCTAGTGTCCATAAGGTGTGCTTTTAAGTACTTCACATTATATTTATTTTCTATGATCATTTCACTTTTCTATTTTCTTTACCAAACACAAAAATTAAAAATAATAATAAATAAATAAAATTAATTTTTTTCCCTCTTATTGTTCTACTCTGCTCATATTTTCCAACTTTAGCAATGTGTTCTAAAGTTTGGAGGGAGAGCAAAGTAAAGGTGAAAAGGAGAGGAATAATTATCCCTTCCTTGATTTAAATGTTTTAAAAATTAAATAGTACCATTTCCCCTATTTAAATGTCTTAAAATTAAATTAGAAGAACAGAAAATGATAATTTATCATATAAGTTGAAAATTATATGTATTTTTTGTTCAATTTAAATAAATAGATATGAATATGAATAAACAGACTATTTAAACAATTTTAATATAAATGGATCTCTTATCCTACAAATTCCCTTAATTTTTGAGAATTACATATATGTGGCGTTTGGTATAAGGGAATCCTGGCATTTGGATTTTTTGGAATGTGATGTCCTACAATCTGGATGCCTTGAAATGTAACTATTCATATGTTTAGCTTATTCATAAGAATATTAAAGGAATTATTTAATTTTCAGATATTATTCTTAGATTTATAAACCCAATATCAAATATTTTTAATCTTCCTCTAAATGAATATAAACTATAAATTAAGACAAATTCATTAAAACTGTAGTCTACCATTTCAAAATGACATGTATAATACAAAAAAAAAAAAAAAACTATTTAAATTCTTGTTCTTTATGAAAATCACAACATCATGTTTTGTTAATAAAAATAAATTTTTTATTTTTATTTTAGCAAAAAACCAATCCCAAATAGGAGATATAAATATTTTATTTTATTTTAGCATTTATTTTGTTGTGGTGGGAAGAGATAAAAATAAAAATAAATTAATAGATATTGATGACTTGTTTTATGTTTTATCTCCAATTTTTTTATAAGTACGTTTTATCTCCATTGATTAAATGATATATGAAAAATGGTAAAATTTTCAATTTATAAAAACTATAATTTTTTTAAGTTTAAGAATCTGGATACCTACCTGTTTTAGAGCGAACCCAAATTCCTAAAAGAAGGGGGTTAAGTGAGAATTCATATACCCTTGACATCTGATTCCCTTGTGTGATTTGTAACAAAATGTAAGAATGTTTCAACCTAAGTCCCAATACCAACAAATAGTCACAAAAAATTCAATAAAAAAAGAAAAGAAAAATAATCTATGTTTGTGGCTTTGAGGGCCCTGGTGATGAGCGTGACAATGGAAGGACAAAAAAAACATGGCGGTGGAGGGGACAAGAATGCATGACCTTTGCTACACCAGGCGATTTACTACTCTTACTCCATTCAGCGAGCGCTTGTTGGCTTGTTGCAGGTGTGTTTGGGATCGGAAAAGAGGAAAAAAGAGTTTTTTTCCCCTTCAAATTTGGGTGAAATCATAAAGAGACTATCTTATCCCTCAAACCCTCTCACCAACCATTTAAAAGGCATCTAGACAAGGTTAATTAAATAATTTCCATCCCCAATATATATCATGTTTCACTAATATATACTCTCTCTGTCCCACTTTGTTTGTTCTGTATTGAAAAGTCAAACTTTTTAAAGGAACATCATTTATTGTCTTGTCTACCTTATAAAAATGTATAAGTTTACAAAACTACCCTTAAATAAATTTATAAGCTTTTTTAAAAAAGAGTTATTCTTAATGAGACAACTAAAAAAGTGCCCCAATTAAATTGATTTAAAAAAAAATATTAATTAATTTTCTTTTCAAATAGTTTTGAAAATAAAATAGGGGTATAATAGGAACATTAGTAAACTAATAACTTTTATTTTTAGAAACATGACAATATTTTGGGATATCGCAAAATAGAATAGAGGACAAATAAAGTGGGACAGAGGAAGTATAATTATTTATTTTTGCTAGGCTTCTCAGATACCCTGGGTCAAAAGATTAGGCATTATATGTCAATGTATTCTTTGTATCCAGATAAAATTAATATACTTATTTTTTTTTTTAAATTATTTATAGAATCGAATGATGCTTAAATGCTTACTATATAGTATACAATAAAATCTTCTTAGCTGCTTAACAAGAATGGAAAATAAATTATCGGAATATGCTTCCATGATGGTTTTTCTTTACATAATTTGCCACAAATCCCGAATAAATGTCATAAGCTACTGTGATGTGCTTTATACTGTAGGTGAATATCGTGGAAAGAGTAATGCTATGTTCACAATATTTTTGTAATAATTTGATAATAAATCCTACTATCCTAGCAATCTATTACTGGTTTTAATATGGATTCATTAGTAACATTACTTTTTATTCATTAATAACAGTCTGCCACCTAGGATTAAGAACGAAGTCAAGACTTAGAGTTAGAAATGGCGGAAGTATAAACAAAGAAAAAAAATTATTATGAAATTTCAAATAGGCATTCATTTAATATTAACAAACCGTCAACAAAGACAAAGACACAAAATCATTAATTTTTAAATATATTACAATGCAATCGTTTATGAAAAAGGAACTCGGTGTTCATCTTAGATGAGTGCATCAACTCTTGGGTAAAGGAAGAATGATTTTGTTTAAAATTTTTTAAAATGCCAAGTTGTCTGTTTTGACTAACATTGATTAATTGGACTCTTTTTTTTTTATTTTTTATTTTTTATAGTTTTGTTATTGGTAATTTTTGTTGTTGGCCTACTTTTTTGGACTTGTAATTTTATTTTAAATTTTAAATCTATGGATTTTTTATGGCTTTTGAAATGATCAATAATTAATATATATATATATATATATAAATTTAATTTTATTGAACCAAATTGCTAAAATTAGTACCTAAATATATTAGTATTAAGAATAATAATTGAGGAGGCCATTGCCACTCAAGTCCATAAATAATTACGTCTCTGTCTAAGATTTATTGTAAAATGAGTGTAGACATAGTATTTCCATTGCGGAAAAAAAAAAAAAAAAAAATTTCCTTGAGACGCTGACCATACAAGCACATATTTTCTAAAAGTGATATGAATGGAAGATGGAAGATTCCATTGTGTGCGAGACCACGAGCTGCTATGTGGTCCAAGGATTCATTTCATATATACCAAATATGAATAAAATATGGAAGATTAATTTTACCAGAAATTTCATTCAATAACACGTTTATTTATTTATTTATTATTAATTTTTGTAAGTCATTCAATAACACCTGCCTTACCAATATCTCAAACAGTGACATATTTATGAGCTATCCAATCCTGATGGCTAAGGAGGAGAAACTTAAACATCCTTGGATTTGAAGTAACTATGATAATTTATTACCACAACAACTGACAAAGTATTAATTCCACCCATTCAAAATGTGTAGTTTCTACAAAACAAAAGAAAGGCACCACTAATTATTATTATTATTTTGACTGAGGCACGATAAATTACCACAAACACGGGAAAACCAAAAACCTAATTTATGAGATTTATTTGTAATTATTAGATGGAGACTGAGATAATGAGTTTAATGCTTATTAAATGCATGTGTAACTTATTAATAAAACAAAAAGAAATAGGTTAGATGTTGCTCTGAACAATAAGAGGTGAAAATTAATTTACAAAAATCGTACAAAAAGTCGGTTTCAGTTAGTTTAATGAGTAAAATTTCTTATAGTTGAATAAGAGATTTGCAATTTGAATTCCGATTATATAAAAAATTGATTGGTATCTTTAAAGAATCAAAGGGCAATCGTCATCAAACATACGCATTAAAATTCTAACATATATCCTTAAAAAAAATCTTAACAAAAAGACTTTTATCATAAGTTTTTCACTATAACTTTGTGCAATTAATAAGCAGTTTTAGTTTGGGGGTTTGTTGAAAATTGAAGGGGGTATCTTGGTCACTGGAAGTCATGTTTAAATATATGTAATTATGAATAGCCAACTGTTACGAATCTGCGTAGTTGTTAAAAAAAAAAAAAACCCCCAATGTCATATTGTCATGCCTTGCACAAACACAAAAACAAAGGGAGACTGTGTATATTCAATGCTCCCTAGTCCCTTCAACTGTTTTGTGTTTCATATTTATTTAGTAATTAACTCAAATATTCTCCCTCTACTATATATCTAAGATTCTCTGTTTCTCCACAAAATTGTTCTTTGTTTCCACTTCAGCTTAAGAAAAATGTTGTTGGTTGTTTTGGGCCTTTGGCTTAAGGGAAATGCTAACGAATACCCTTAGGGCAATGTTTAATAATCTATTTAAAGAAAGTTTTTATGGGAAAAGAAAGAAAAATAATTAATGTTTTGACAGCTTTTTTCATTTCCCATAAAAGTGATGTCAAAACTTTCCTAAAATGGATTGTTAAATAATGCCCTAAGGGCATTCGTTAGCATGACCCTTGGCTTAATTATACAATCCCAAAATGTAGGAACAATAATTCCCAGTGTGTATTTATATAGTTGCTCAATCAGATTCAAACCTTACCTCTGATACCCTTTTCTTTACAGCCTTGACTCTCAAGGCTCGTAACACAGACTTTATCTTGCACTATATGGATATACACTTTTGCAAATACTATGACACAACTTGTGTATTTATCAATGTGTACTTGACATGTGTACTAATTGTTACAAAGGGTGTGCAAGAGGTGGTGGTGATAGTAATGTTGCTATTAGGGGTAGGAGATGGTGGTTCATAATGTCAATCTATTATGGTTCATAATGTCACGACCCAAAACCTTTGAAAGAAAAAACTATTTTTAGATGGAAAAAATGCAAGAGAGTTTTAATCCAAGAGAACAAAAATATGTTTTGTTTAAAAATTAATAACTGCATAAAAGTTATATAAGAGAAAATAAAAGTTATATAAGGATCTAGCTTATTTTATTTCCTTTTGAAGATGTGGCAATTAATGGCTTTTTAGGAAAATTTATTTAAAAAGTTATTACGTAAGTTAAGGAATAAACATTTAGTACTTTTGATAAGTAATAGTTATTCTTCATTTTAAAGAATAGCTATTCATAAAGAATAAATATTCATCGTAATAAAAACATAACCAAACAATCAAATAGTTATACCATAAGAATACCACCATGCACCCTTGGTGTGATGGTCACTCCACAAGTATTTATACTTGTGGGGTGTAGGGAGTAAGAGCCGGGGTTCAAGTCTTCAAGATGAAATTTTATACACATATACACTTAGATTAGACTAGAATAGAAATTATATCTTGTATAAAAAAAAAGTTATATTATAAGAATATCTATTGCATTACAGTGTTTATTACAGTCTATCAAACGTACCCTTAATATTCAAATGAATAGATTTTAATTTTTCAAATTGGTCGACACAAATCCATAATGGATATAAGATTGATGGTTTAAAACTCTTATCAATCTAATGAATCTTTAATCCAAACACATTCTTGATGGTGACTCCAATAAGATAAATAGGAAAAAAAAAGGGGGAATGGAAAAGATGTACCATATGAAGTATGAACCACTAAAATAGATCCAGATTGCAAAATTTAGCCAAAGAAAGAGAGATGAGATTGCCCTTTGTACAGAGTTGGAGGAAGATTTGTGTTAGTACGTGTTGTTGTAGGATAAAATATTCTTATTTTAGTTGAAGAGATCATGGGTTATTATGGCTACAAGACAAGGACTTTTGGGAATAAGGACAAATGGGTGAAGACAAATGGAAATTGATTGTTGGGCTATGGATCATAAAATATCAAGAGGGATATCAATCAATCTCAATCTTATTGCAAAATTTCTTTTAAGATTATTATTATTATGTGATTTGGTTAAGGCTGGCTGATGTGGAGTGATGGGATTTTAACAGGCGACTGATTTTTTTTTTTTCCTGAATAAAATGGCGATCTATTTATTTTCTTATAGTTTGGTTGTTGGGAGAGGATTTGGGATTTGACTATGTTGGAAAGATCGAAACTACTCTTATATATCTCCTATTATATATATGAGTCTATTTAGGCTTTTTATTTATTATTATTCTTTTTTCTTTTACTTACTATGGGTTACCCAACACAGGGATTTATTTAGATTTTTTTTAAGAAACTATTTGGACAACCTTCTTCAAGAATAACCATAGTAAGATTTTTTTTATTATTATTATTTTTTTTTTGACCCTTAGATTTATCACTTCATGAGTGGAGTTTTTGGTATACTTCTGTGTTCGTACTTCGTTCATTTTTTTTTTGGGTACGTGTGTGTGTTTGTTTCTAATTTTTTTTTTTTTTTTTAAAATTTAGATGTTCATTGGCATTATAATTAGCTAGCATTAGATTAATACATAGGCTATTTTAATTTACCATGTTTAGGTTAAGAAGAAGCTGCAATTGCAACGACTAATCCAAGAATTTTTTTATTTTGGAAAGACTTACAACAAGTGAAAAAGAAAAGTGAGAATTTCAATTCAAATTCTTTTTAATGGAAGAATTGAAAAATATCAAGAAACTACGAAACTTTTAATCAACAATACTTCTAATATTACAAACAATCTTGCTAGAACTATGAAATATGTGAGTAGCCGAAGTTAAACAAATACATAAGTTCATGAATGATGACATCAAAATTATAAAGTCACACATCTCTAAATATCAACTACCTACGCAACTATAAATAGACAACTTAACATCTCAATATCAACTTAATTAATTTGTTAAATTGTCGGTCTTGTTTATCTTTTCAATTCACACTAATTAAAAACAACTTAACGAATTCTCTATTTCTCTTGTCAACAACCTTGTGACTAAGGGTTTAAGGGATAATTTAAACTATCTAATAATAATGGTATTTTTTTTGTGATGTCCTGTATTTGTAGCTAGGTTTAACCTCACATCCACCTCCCTATTTTTATGACCTATCAAAAAAAAAAAAAAAAAAAAAAAATCAAAACCAAAAACCTTGTGATTGATTCGTTGATGCTGTCCAATTCTCATTCCCTCACTTTTTGTATTAAAAAAACTCTCTTTCTCTCTCTGCCTCTAAAAGTTGAAGATAATAGGTAGTAAGGGTTCCAAAGAATCACACATTCCTTACAGCAAAATTCACTTGAATACTTTCATTTGTCTCTCCATGCTTAATTTCATCTTTTTTATTTTTATTTTTGAGAAACCAATAAGAAATTTTATTTAAGGCAAATCAAATTGAAAAACATTTTCCAAGTCACGTGGTAGATTTTCTGACCACACATCAAAATCTGCAGATGCAACTGCTCTACGGTCAAGGGCATGATCAAGCTTATTGCCCTCCCTCTTGACATGACAAAAACTACAATTAAAATTAGCTACTAAAGAATGAATATCAGCAATGACATTTCCAAACAAAGTCCTTGAAGCGGCAGCAACAAGAGCTTGGATAACCTTCAGAGAGTCACCCTTCACCTCCACGGCTTGAAGACACAGCTCCTGGGCGAATACAATAGCCCTTCGGGCAGCCAAAGCTTCCACCATGTCCACAGACCCTGGATGCCTAATTTTTTGGCTCAACGCACCAATAACTAACCCAATTCGAATCCTTAATGACCACCCTAAGACCTGCACACGCCTGCTCTTCAAAGATTGCTTTGTTGAAATTAACTTTGAACAAACCAGATGTAGGGGGTTTCCACTGAATATCCCCCACTACGAATAGCCAACCTAGGAATCTTTCTATGCACATCATGGAACTCCTTCAGCAGTTCAGAGGCCTAAGTGCACACCTCATCAACACCCCACACCTTCTGTCTCTCCCTAATCCGATTTCGATGCTTTCAAATACTCCATGTGACCATGGAAAAAAACTCCACCACCTTTGATGAAACTTCCCTAGTCAAAAAACTAAATAAATGTTCAAACTTGGAGAACCTTTTAGAACGCAAAAAGGAGAAATGCTGATCTATCATCCAAATGGGCTTAACTGAATTGCAAAACCACCACGCATGAATACTATCTTCAACTAAATCACGACATTGCTTGCACATACCGTCAACTACCACTTGCCACTTGCACAAATTAATCTTAGTTGGCAGCGCCTCTCGGACTGCTTTCCATAAAAAAATGCCTAATTTTATGAGGCACCCTGAGTTTCCACATGCCCTGCCATTGTCCTTTACCCAACTCCAAAGACGATGGACTACGCAAGTGTTGTCTATTTAGCTCTATGAACAGTCTGTATTCACTCCTCACCAAATAAACACCATCAGAAGAGAAAGGCTAGACAAGTGTATCCAAATCCACAAATTGGCTCACCGGAATAGCTTTGATAACCTCTGCCTCCCAATGATAAAAGTTTAAATCAATTAACTTCTCATTCCAACTCCTAGATCTAGGCAGAAACAGATCGCTAACCGCCTGAAGAGTATGATCCCGTTGGGGAATTAGAACATGACCACCCCCTGCTGAAGGTAGCCAACAGTGTTGCCAAATCAAAATGTTCTTCCCATTACCGACCTTTCACCTAGCTCCCTTCAAAACTCCCTCTCGAGCTTGCAAAATGCTACGCCAATCAAGAGAACACCTCGGGGACTCCTTAGCATCAAAGATATTACTGGACTGAAAATATTTGGCCTGGAACACCTTGTATACCAAGGAATTTTTGTCATGAAACAAACGCCAAACTTGCTTCCCCAACATAGCATCATTAAACATCCGAAGATCCCTAAACCCCATACCTCTAACTGATTTGGAAGAAAAAAGAGACTCCCATCGAACACAATGAATTTTCCTAGAGTTCTCAGAGCAACCCCACCAAAATTTTCTAATCATAGCTTTAATATCCTTGAGCAAGCCAATAGGAAGAAGAAAGACGCTCATAGAATAAGTAGGGATAGATTAAACCACCTCCTTGATCATAATTTCCTTACCGGCCTGAGAAAGTAATTTCTCCTTCCACCCTTGCATACGAGTCCAAATCCACTCCTTAATGTGATTGAAACAAGCTTTTTTTCTAACGCCCGCCCAACAAATGATGGGAGCCCCAGATATTTCTCATAACTCTTGATGGCAGGCACACCTAACATAACTTTTAACTCTTCCTGAAACTCCTCGGAGGTATTCCTACTTAAGAAAGCCATGGTTTTATCAGAATTAACTTGTTGACCCAAGGCAGCTTCATACCAAGCCAAAATGCTCAAAATTTTGGCATAATCAGAGGGAGTAGCTCTAAAAAACAACAAGCAATCATCAACAAAGAAAAGATGAGAAATTCTTGGCCCAGCTCTACAAAGAGAATACCCTCGAATATCACCATCACAAGCTACTTTCGAGATAAGAGCATTCAAACCTTCCACACAAAATAGGAATTAAAAAAGAGAAAGAGGATCCCTTTGCCGTAAACCCTTTGTAGGATGAATAAGACCCTGAGGTTCACCATTCACCAAAATTGAATAGGACATTGTAGTCATACATTGCATAATTAAGGCAACCTACGACTCTTGGAAACCCATCTTCAATAGGATATTCTATAGAAAAATCCATTCAACTCTATCATAAGCCTTACTCATACTGAGTTTTAAGGCCATAAAACCTGTCTTGCCTGGACATTGTGTTTTCATATGATGAAAAGTCTCAAAAGTTATCAAAATATTATCAGTAATAACTCCGTCAGCAATAAAGGCACTCTGGTCTTCAGAAATAATAGAGTTCAGAATAGGTTTAAGTATATTTAAAAGGACTTTACTCAAAATTTTATAACATTACATAGATTGATAGGCCTAAATTGAGCAACAGATTTAGGATTAGTTACCTTAGGGATCAAAGTAATAAAAGTGTGATTAATGGACTTAAGGAAAGTATTGGGGTTTAGGCAAGAAAGTACCGCATCAGAGATCTCCATTCCAATATCTAGCCAAAACTTTTGATAAAAAATGGGAGGCATCCCATCCAGATCTGGGGCCTTCAAGGGGGCCATCTGTTTAATAGTAGTATCCACTTCCTTACACACATAGGGCTTAGTTAGGGCTACATTCATATACTCATCAACAACGGGATGAACCATTGCTAGAACTCTCTCCAAATCTGTTGGGTTGGAAGAAGTAAAGAGCTGAGCATAAAAATCAACAAAGAGGTCAGTCACTACCTTCTCATTCGTAACCCAAACTCCATCCCTATCCCCAAATCCCCTTAATAAAATTTCTCCTCTTACGTTGTGTTGCCACCCCATGAAAAAACTTAGTATTTCTATCCCCCTCCACCAACCATAAGGCTCTTGACCTTTGAAACCACATTTGATTCTCTTTATCAAACAAAACACTAAGCTCTCATTTCAATTGAATCACCATATCATGAGGTCCACCCTTGGTTGAAACCTCTTTAGCCTTCCATAAGAGATCTTTTTTCTTCTTGATCTGATCGTTCACACTTCCAAACTGATTCCTACTTCAGGATTGTAACATTTGCTTACACTTTTTAATCTTATGCACCACCCAATACATAGGTTGCCCCCTAGGCCGAACCTCCCAAGCCTTCTTAACAATATCACTACATCCTCGATCCGCCAAACCATATCTCCTCAAAGCGAAAAGGCTTACGTTCCCACCTAACAGACTCACCATTTGGATCAAACAAGAGTAAGATTGGCCTATGATCAGAAGCAATACAATGAAGATGTCTAACAGTTGCTACGGGAAATTTTGCCATCCAATCATAATTAGCAACCCCCTTATCCAATCTCTCCCAAACTACATGCCCATGTTGATTTCCTTGCCAAGTAAAATCGGGACCAGTAAAACCAAGATCAACAAATCCACAAGTATCCAATACATCCCAGAAAGCTTGCATCTGTCCATGAGGGTGCACCCTACCCCCTTGCTTTTCTTCAATATAGAGAATTTCATTAAAATCTCCCATGCATAACCAGGGTAAGTGTGGCTTTGAATTCAACATGCGAAGCATATTCCAAGCTTCATCTCTTGCATTTGTGTCCAGCTCACCATAAAAACCTTTAAATATCCAAACATCATTAGTACCACCATTAATCAAAGCATCAATATGAAATTTAGAAAAACTATCAACCAAAACTGAGACCCCTTGTTTCCACAGGAGTGCTAAACTGGCCCTATCCTTACTTTGAACACAAAAAACACCTGCATACTTAACCTTACATTTCAACTGAACTAATTGTTCCTTATCAACCCAAGTTTCAGATAAAAAACAATTAGGGGAGCTTGCGCCTGAATTAAATCTTCAAGCTCTTTTTTTGCACGTGGGTTCCCAAGCCCACAGCAATTCCAGGCTAAGTAACTCTTTGCTCTCGGCGAGGTTGATCAACAGCCTTCATCATTTCAAAATTTTTTGCACCTATACAAAGTTTCTTAGCAGGGACTAACTCCTCCATTTCCATTGCTTCCTCAGGTCCACGTTTAGCAGAGAAAGGACCCCCTTCTTTCATAGTTGCTGCTAATTCCCTTGCCAATCTCTTCTAGCGATGAATCTACCTTCTGAAAGGAAAATTTCCCTCTGTAGATGATAGCACCTGTACCTTTGAACTTATATCCGGACCTAAAGGCAGTACTATAGCAGGTTCTGTTCTAGGCGGAGAAAAAGTCACAGCTTGATCATCAAACTTAGCTAAGCCCACATCAATCTCATCAAGAGCTGCCTAGAAATCTTCACTGGTTCGACCCCCCTTGGCACTGAGATGTTCAGAAGTGTCCATTCCATCCTTAATTTCACCGCTACACTTGTCCGAGCTTGGAGAAACTTCATTTGACCGAGTCACACCTTGATTAATAATCACGTTACCATCCCTCTCATCATTATCTGGAACTACAGCAGGCCGTGGAGCATCCCTAACAACCTCCCTATCCAACCCCTTAACTTTCACCAGGGAACATTTCTTAGGTAGTGTAGTAGGCGCTCGCAGCCAACTACCAAATTGCTGATCTTGTTCAATCAAGTTACCATGACTTCGTATCCATAAATCACAATCCTTGTCACTGTGCGTCAAAAGCCCACACCAATAATAAAGATTAGGTAATCGTTCATACTTAAATCTAACCCAACTAACCTTACCATCCTTTAAATAGATTTTACATCCTCGACAAAGCGGTTTTGATGTGTCAACTTGCACCCTAATGCGCATGTAACTACTGCCATCCTGGGATCCCCACTTTGCATTCCATGATTGAACCTCACTAATAATCTTACATATTGCACTTGCTAAACGTGGATTCATATCGCCCAAAGGGAGATCATGAAGCTGCACCCAAAACATTGTTCGGTTAAATTCTAAATTCTTCACAGGAATATTCCATACTAGGCGATGGAATGAAACCAAGTGTTTATTATAGGTCCATGGCTCCCCCATAAGAACTTTGTCGGTGTCAACTTCATCACCAAAGACAAAAAGAACCGTGTGGTTCCCAACATCCTTAACTTCGAAACCCAATTTTGTTCACCAAAGAGGTTCAAAAGTCCTAGCAATAGCCTCCATATTCAAAACCTATGTGTGAAGAATTTTTGCTGCAACTACACGTCCAAACCTCCCTCCATAGCTTCAGACTTATACGAAGACCCCTCCTCCTCAATCAAGGAAAACGCTCCCATAATCCTACTATATTCTCCATGCCTCCTCTGTAAACCTGATAGAACCTTTCACTCACAGCAAAGCAGTGAAGAGAACGAGACTAGCTTAACCTAAAGCAAGCACCACAATTCTACTGCACGTATAGGGTTAGCTGCCTCCCTTAGGTCAGAGAAACTTTTCTGTACTTTTAATATGATCATATGTGATATTGATAGTGCCCTAACTAGCTAGCTAGCTAGCCGGTTATATGCGCTGTCAAACACTCACCCCAATAGTGCGTCATTGCCGGTTATGTTAATTTCTCAATGGATTTTTGTGTGTTGCATTACATATAATTAATTAATTCATCATAATGATAAGATAATTAATATTATATCCTTTCACCGGCTTTTAGCAATTGGTGTGGCTTGCTTTGTGCCATTTGGATTTTGGACACAAAAAAGGATATTACTTAACCCTTTAATATTGATTCATTTATTATATACAATAATAATAAAAAAAGAAGTTAATTATAATTATAACTATAATAAAGAAGGAATTGTTTAGGTGTGAGTGAGAGAATTTACCTATTCAATGAAGCAGATCGAGTGAGTGTACTCAATAGTACACATGGCACAACCAATTTCCATGAATTTCAGTTTTACTTTTTGACTTTTACATTGTCATTCATCATATATAGCATGAGCTTCACATCAGTGAGAGAGCCCTACCTAGCTGGCCAGCTAAAAATGGTTTAGTTGATTTTCTCTTCTCTTTCCTTTATTTTTTTCCCAGAACAAGTAAGAATATAGAGAAGTTGGTCCAGTTTGAAAGTAACAAACCCCAAAGCATTCCATTCCATTGTTTTCACAATCAATTTTAACTTTTATATATATATATATATATATATATATATATATTGACCACAATACAAAATGGACAGATGCAATTGCGTTTTAGTATATTATATTTATCTATGTAAGTAGACCTGCAACTGCATAGCCACTTGCCCGGTATATATATTTGATCGAAACCATTTAGGTAGATTTTCCAAGAAAAATCTTCTTATTATATCAATGATTTGAAATATATATATATATATATATATATAAAATTGTAATCTGGAATAACTAATTAAAGGAGGATTATTTGAGAGGAATTGAGGTTGTGTACTCAAACTCTTTCGCTGAGGGACCATTTTTTGCACAACTTGTTTAGGTAGCAAGTTGTGCATGCATGATTGGTGAATAATAAGTTTAACATCATTTTTCTATGGATCACTACTATTACCACTTTTTTTGCATATTAATCACAACATAAATTGTAGAAAAAGTTGTGTCTACAAAGTAGAATTAATCCTTTGAACTTTGATGCCACACCATAATTGTTTTTTCCAGTTCTTATTGTCGGTTAGGTGCCAACACGGATTCTTTTATGCCTTCTTTAATTTCCTTTAGTTAATAAGTTAGTAACACAAATTAAATAAAAAAATTTCTTCTATAAAATCCATATGATAAGGAACAATTATTATGAAATGGGCACCATAGATTCAAATCTCATCATATCTAAAATAAAGAATTATATAAAAATAAATTAAAGTCCATATGATGTGAATTCTAATTGTGATAACCTCTTGTTTGATTCAACTTGTTTTGATCTTAAACTGGAATGTTTTCATCTTAAACTGGAATGTACAGTTTTTTAAAGTCCACATATTTGTTTTCATCTTAAAATGTAATGTATAATTTTTTAAAGTTCACAATTTTAAGGTACAATTATACTTTTACACAACAAATAAGATAAACAAAATAAATGAACAATATAAAAAACCAACATACATAGAAGGGGAAACAAAGTGTAACTAAATCGGGTGGAGTGTAAAGCATGGTTAATGCAAAATTGGTGACGCATCATAAGTCATAACTATTAAGTAGGCATGCTATGATTGATGTATAGTAAAAGTAATGTCAATGGTATTCTCATATGAAAATGATGTTATATCATTGCTCCATAGGAATATTGAGGGTGTGTAGTTCTCTAAGAGCCTTAAAGCTCTATTAGCATAAACAAACAAACACTTGCACACACACAATAAAGAATGCATAAAGTTCTAACACAATAGTACATCACAAATTTCACTAAAAAATCATGATAATGTTTAAAGGAAGATGTAACAAGTTATACTACACAAACACACTTAAAAAAAGAAAATCAATTAAAGCTCTAAATGGCAAAAACTTTATTTATTACTACTCTATGGTTTTCTAAAAAACAAAAACAAACAATCAACTCTACTATTCAAATGTTACACAGTTTTACTATATTAAGTTAATAAATTGATTTTTCACTAATCATAAAAGGAACAACCCAAATATTCAATCATATGGTGATTGAAGTTCACCTATCACAATTTTTTTTTTGTCACTTTACTTCTTACTAAGTTACAAGTTACAACAATGTCACGTGAGCACTAACTATACTTGACTAGGGAGATACGTAGAAATCATATCATCCGTGAGTGAAAAGTATGTTAACCGTGAGAGATCGATCCGCACGTGAAGTGAGAGACCCCATGAAATTGAAATCTGACGCACAGAGGATATTATTGAGATGTAAAAGCGTCATCAAACTGAAAGAAAAGAGGGCACACGAGGGTGGTGCCGGCTGGGCTGGGCCCAGGCCAGGCCAGGACGGCCCACATCAAAAGAAAAAAAAAAGTAGAAATTTGTACGTACGAGAATCCTAACGGCCACGTGGCGACGTGCGTTCGTGCGTGCAGTAGTGTGGGTACACAACGCAACACAACAAACACAATCTGTCACATATGATACGATGCATACATACACAGCTGCGACCTAAACGAAGAAGCGAACGAGGCAGCCAGCCAACCAGAACCAACTCGTTGACGTGGTTCCAACTTCTCCGCCCCAAAGTGGGGCCTCTCTCTTTTGCCTTCACGCACGCACCATCGCATTAGCTGTATCCTGCGGGGTTTTGCTAATTGACTATCGCTTCTTCAAAAATGTAAATAAACAAACCAATCAAATAAAAAATCTCCCACTTGTTGATTTTCTTTCTTTGCCAATCTCTTAGTTAGGACAAATATCTGTGTCTGTGGTGACCCACATTGACTCCTCTTCTCTTAATACTATAAGAATAAAGTTTATTTTTTATTTTTTATTTACTAGTATTTCTTTTCATACTTCTGCCATACTGTAGATGAATACATATTATACGGACTCTACATAAGACACAAGAAGTTCTATCCCATTTTGAACTAGAATATAATAAGTGAACTTCACTGTATGATTCTCAACAAGATCCAACCGCAGATGCAAATGATTCAATCTTGTATAAAGTCATTTAGAGGTTGTTTGGATTGGCACAAAACTGAGTGATATCATATCCCATTTTGAACTATAATATAATAAGTGAACTACACTGTATGATTCTCAACAAGACCCAACTGCAGATGCAAATGATTCAATCTTGTATAAAGGCATTTAGAGTTTGTTTGGATTGGCACAAAATTGAGTGATATCATTTGGTTTTCATAACTCATAGTCCAAAACTCGAGAGTCCCACATGAAACAAATTGTTTGGCTTGTTTTTTGAGTGATGTTTCCATCACTCAAAACTCAAAAATTTGAGTTCAGGTGATGGAAACTGAAAATAAAAATAAGGATTTTTCAAAATTTCAAATCCAGTTTTCAATGGCATGATGGTAAATAGAGTGACTTTGTGAGGCCCATTGGCAGTGTATTGTCACATCAATTTGAAGAAATGTTGATATTACCGTTGCTAGACATGGCAAAACGGGTCAAAATTTTCTGACCCGACCCGAAAAATACTCGACCCGAACCCGATTTTTTTGACCCGAAACAAAAACGGGTTGACCCGTGACCCGACCCGAGTTTTTCATATTTTTTGCGGGTCAACCCGACCCGACCCGCGACCCGACCCGCAACCCGAATCACTTTTTTAAAACTTTTTTTTTTTGGTAAAAAAAAAATTAGAATTAAGACAATAGTAGTTTAACTGTTTATTATGAACTTTAAAGAAACAATTGATACATTTACATATGCAAATTAATTGAAAGATAAAAAGGTTGAGCATTCTGTAATGAGTAAAATTTTTTTAATATTAAATAACAAAATACATGTCAAGATAATATGATTATAGTAGAGTTAAAAATATAGATTTAAAATTGTAGACATTTGTGAGAAACTAGTGAAGCCAAAGTATCAAATTAGCATAAATTATGGATGCTTAGACTCATTTTTTAACAATTTATGTCCAAAATAAATGGCTTTTCAAAATAAACTATGATATTTTCTATAGTGTGTGTTGCTTAACAATGATATGATATTCATTAAAAAGACCATGTATAAATAAGTAAGTAATCTAATTTTAATGTATATCTCAAATTGAAATAGAGTGCCAACCACAATTGATAATAGAATATAAAATTAAGTAAATTTCTTATATGTTTTTATTCTTTATCAAATGAGTTATCCATGTTAATATTGTGTAGAAATAAAACGTGTGTATTTGTTTTACTTATGTTTGTGTTATTTTGTTTTAAATAGCAATGTTAGAATTTGTATAATTTTGAAATTATTGAATAACTATTAATAAGTTTAGCTGAATTCATTCTTGATATAAGTAGTGAAGTCAAAATAATGCATTTTACATAAAATAATTTGTTGCATAACTTTTCAAATGACAAATATATGTTGTTTTATTTATAAAAAAATTAAAAAAAAAATCATGTGAAAAATACGGGTCAATACGGGTCAACCCGACCCGACCCGCAACCCGATTGACCCGAACCCGTTTTTAACCCGCTTAAGATGACCCGTTTTTGACCCGTGACCCGTTTGACCCGTAACCCGATTGACCCGACCCGAACCCGACCCGACCCGCCCGTTTTGCCATGTCTAACCGTTGCTCACTTGCTCTCCATATTTTCACTTCAGCTTTTCCTCAAATATTTTCACAAGCAAAGTTTCCCTTCCTCCCACTTCCCTCTTCAACTCTTCCCCAAAATCATCTCATCACATTTCGTCTTCTCCACTACGTCTTCTCCATTTCGACTTCAGCATATCCATTTCTTCGCTGCATTACAATCCGTGATTGCCCACCACTGACAGAGGATTTTCAGAGCATCTTTACCAGTGTTGTCCCTAACTTCGTCTTTCTAGAAGGCCTTAACTCTTCTCTACCACCTACCTTACTACCTTTAAGGGTTAATGATTGATGGAGATGCTTGTAAATGACAAAGTTTGTGTGCAGTACAGAGCATATGTGCACATTTTTTTACAACTTTGCATACAATTTACAACAAATACTATTGAATAATTATATACTTTACTACTGATCATATAGACACATACCTTTGGTGGAATAGATCACCAAATGCCCGGATCTTGTCATTTGCTTGCTTTACAAACTCCTCACGATCTCCATTGTGGAACACCTCCAAGTCGCAAGAGTGGCTATTAGAGTCTCTCCTAATTTTCACGCTCCAAATTCTAGGGAACAATTGATGGTGTCCCAGAGAGATGGCTTATTTTGAAAGAGCACTCAAAACTATATGTATGTTCACAAAACTATACGTATGTTCACTCATTATGTTTATCATCTCTTTTCTAACTGATATAGGAGTATTTTAAATACTAGTAGAGACTCACTTACTATCAGATATATATGATCCCTAAAAGATCTCATCTGTTAAATTTAAATTACTCCTTTATAGATATTGATAACTCATATCAATATCTGTTAAGTTTAAATTACCCCACTATTGATATTGATAACTCATATCAATATCAGTTAGTTTAAATTTATACTTACTTATTAGATAACCCATGTGGACGATCCATGGGCCATGGTTTATGGGTTGGGTCAAAACCAGCCCAATTTCTAAGATCTCCCACTCGTCCACACTGGGCACTACAGTAAAAAATGGCTCCTCTCAATCTCTTGTCCAATCCTCTCTTTATACAGAAAAATGGAGTGTGCGACCTAATGAGAAGGTGTAGGGTAGGAGTACTATATTAAGTCACCATCTAAACTAACATAGTACATCACTCATAATATCTCGTCTATGCCCCAGATTAATTAATCACACCCAATCAAGTTTCTTTAATCCCTTATGAGTTCAAAAAACTCAAAGCAACACTTGACTCTATACCATATAATATGCTCATGATTATGTTGAAAAACAAATTCCTCACAATCGCCCGGGCAATGAGCCATAAAATAAATGGTGTGTTCTAAATAATCTTCCCTAGTTCCTCATGTCAATTCATTCACACTTGACGCTTTCCTAAACATGCTCTGTGAGATAGTATATATCATGGCCCTGAGATGACATGCTAAAGTAGCGACATCAAGCATTCACTTCATGACATATTTCTAGGTCTAAAAAGGGCACAGAATGGACCATATAATGGTCGACTAGGGCTCACATAGTGACGGAGTAGGGATCTATCCAATCACTCCCTTAATTGGTTGGCTATAGCACATACTGTATAGTTTGTATGCTACGGTGGAGCTCCCACTCAACTGGGCTTGTCACACTCAAACACCGTACAAATCTTAGTCCAATTGCCACAGAGGCAACCAACTTGAGTTTCGTAGCACAGTTACACACCAAGTTCCTGTCCAAGATCTCACATTTGGCTTTATTCAGGCTTTATGAAGTTGGGGATACACTTCAAGTGCAACTCCCACAAGTCTCATCTTAGCCTAGCTAAGGCGACATTCATTATATTATCTTGCACACCTCTCTAAGCATCAAGATGATCACTTACTTAATTTACAAAAAAACAAAGTGATCACTATGTCTCATCCTGCTCATTACTCAAGCACTAGGGTGATCGTCTATGTGAGAAGATCGATCTAAGCTTGGTGACATATTCTCAAATAATGTGTGCTTACTATGCAATATCAATCACATCACAAGATGAATCAAAATGAATAACATCATTATTGCATAAAGTATGAATAAACATAAATGTCCATAAGGTATCCAAAAACATATCAAATCCTACAAAGTCCCAAACTCCTAACATGAGCTTGAAAGGCATCTCTAGCAATGACTTTAGTTAGTGGATCAGCCACCATCTTGCTAGTGGAGATATGTTGGAAGGTCACCTCTCCTTGTGTAATAGCAAGACGAATGTAGTTATAATGAGTCTGTATGTGTTTGCTTTTGCTATGATACTTAGGATCTTTAGCATGAGCCAAGGCTACCATACTATCACAATACATCTTTACAGCTTCATCTGCAAGAGATGTCACCTTTAGGCTTTGGAAAAATCTCTTTAACCAAACAGCTTCTTGTGCTACTGCTGAACAAGAAACATACTCAGACTTTATTGTGGATAAAGCAATGCAAGACTGTTTCTTATTGCACCAAGAGATAGCTACACCACTAAGTAGAAATGCATAACCTGTAGTGGACTTGAGCTCATCTCTATCACTGGCTCAGTCAGCATCAGAATAGCCTTTCAATCTCAAATCTCCACCTTGATAGCAAAGAATGAGATCTGATGTCCCACGAAGGTATCGAAAAATCCTCTTTAATGCTTGCCAATGAACAGGTCCTGGATTACTTTGATAACGACTAACCATACCAACTACAAAATAGATGTCTGGTCGAGTACACAACATAGCATACATCAGACTTTCAACTGCACATGCATAGAGAACTCTTGCCATTTCTCTCTTTTCCTTTTTTGATTTAGGGCAATTTTCAAGGCTTAATTTATGTCCCTTCTCAATTGGAGTGTCTATGGGTTTGGAACTATGCAGATGGAATCGCTTTAAGATCATCTTTATGTAAGTTTCTTAAGACAAACCAAGAAGTTTCTTTGAGCGATCCCTGAAGATCTTAACTCCAAGCACATAATTAGCCTCACCCATGTCCTTCATTTCAAAAATAGAGGACAACCACCTTTTGGTGGTGACAATCATCTCCATATCATTTCCAGCCAATGAAATGTCATTCACATACAAAGATAGGATAAGTAAACTCTTTCCTGATCGTTTGACGTACACACAATGGTCTTCTTCCATCATTTCGAAACCAATCGAAATAACAGCCTTATGAAATTTGAAATACCATTGTCTAGACGCTTGCTTTAAGCCATAAATGGAAAGCTTAAGGCGGCACACTTTGCGCCCTTGTTCCTTGACACATTAGCTTCACCTGCTTTACATGAATGGATAGTTGCTATGAGGGATGAGATGGATTCTATGACAAAGAATCAAGTTTGGGAGTTAGTTGACCTTCCGCCTGGGCACAAGACCATTGGAAACAAATGGGTCTTAAAAATAAAGCGCAAGGAAGATGGATCAATTGACAAATATAAGGCTCGTCTCATGGCGAAAGGATATACCCAAAGAGAAGGGATAGACTATGAAGAGACTTTCTCCTCAGTAGTGAGATTTGTCTTTATTCACCTTATTCTAGCTATTGTTGCACATTTGGATTTGGAACTCTTCCATATAGATCTCCTCGTCTAGTTCTCCATTGAGAAATGCAGTCTTCACATCCATTTGGAAGAGTTCTAAATCCAGATGTGCAACAATAGCTAGAATAAGGCGAATAAAGACAAATCTCACTACTGGGGAAAAAGTCTCTTTATAGTCTATCCCTTCTCTTTGGGTATAGCCTTTCGCCACGAGACGAGCCTTATATTTGTCAATTGATCCATCTGCCTTGCACTTTATTTTTAAGACCCACTTGTTTCCAATGGTCTTGCACCCAGGCAGAAGGTCAACTAACTCCCAAACTTGATTCTTTGCCATAGAATCCATCTCATCCCTCGTAGCAACTATCCATTCATGTGAAGCAAGTGAAGCTAATGCTTCCTCAAAGGAAGCAGGCTCATCAAGGTTTAGTGAATCACATATAAAAAATTCCCCCTCAATCTCAAAATGACGATGGGGAATAGTTCCACGTTCACTTCTACGTACCTTAGATCCTTGTGTGTCACTATCTAGCAATTTGCTCCCACTAGGAGCCAAATCACTCCCACTATCTTTGGCTATTTCAAGATGAAGTTGTGATTCTCCACCCTCGCCCAAAGATGGTATGACACCTTCAAGTTCTTGCAGCTCATAAAGCTGAAGATCTTGTTTTGCTTCACTGATGCTTGGAAAATCATCTTCAATGAAGTTGACATCACGAGACTCTATCTCAGTCATTTGACTATCAGAATGTTCACCATACATTACATGCCCCTTTGAGCTTTCTGAATATCTTATAAAGATTTTCTTAGTTGCTCTAGGGCCCAATTTCTCATACTTATGGGAAGTACTGTGAACAAAACCTGCACAACCCCAAGGCCGCAAGTTTTCCAAATTGGGTTTTGCACTAGTCCATAACTCATATGGTGTTGTGGGAACTGACTTAGAAGGCACACGGTTAAAGATGTAGGCAGCAGTCAATAGTGCATCCCCCCAAAACGAAATTGGAAGGTTAGCTTGCGCCATCATCGATCTAACCATCTCTAATAGAGTACGATTCCTTCTCTCTGCAACACCATTTTGTTGTGGAGTGCCAGGAATCGTCAATTGCCTGCGTATCCCTTTTTCCTCACACAATTCCTAAATTGTTTAGACAAATATTCACGACCCCTATCAGTTCGAAAAACCTTTAGGTTCCTTTCTTTCTGATTCTCAACCTCTGCCACAAAGCACTTAAAGCAATCTAATGCTTCAAAGCGATGGGAGATCAGACAGACATAACTAAAATGTGATTAGTCATCTATAAATGTGAGAAAATAAGAGGCGCCATGGCATGCCTTAACATTCATAGGTTCACATATGTTCGAATGGACTAATTCCAAAGGATGAGTTGCCCTTGGAGCCTTACCAAAAGGCTTCCTACAGGCCTTTCCAGCTAGACATAGTTCACACATAGGTAGGCTTACATTAGTGATAGACCCCAATAGTCCTTCTTTAGCTAGTCTAGACAATCTATCTTTTCCTATTTGTCTAAGTCTAGCATGCCACATTACAGAATTAGAAACATCATCATTATGAGCAATAAAAGAAAAAGAGGAATGATTTAAATCCAACATAAAGAAATTATTAGATAAATAACCATGTATATACAAGGTTTTATTTAAATAAAAATCCAACTGAGGACCATCGAAACGGAAACTAAATCCAAGTCTAAGCATAGTAAGTACTGAAAATAGATTACATTGGACACCAGGTGTATGAAGTACATCATGAAGAAGTAACGTACGTCCCAAACGCAATTTAAGCTAGTAGGTTCCAACTCCTATGACTTCTTCTTGAGCTCTGTTACCCAAAATAACGTACTGTGTGCCTGCTGGTATCTTTTTGTAATCCACACACCCAACTCTATCTCTGGCTATATGTTTGGTTGCTCCTGAATCTATAATTCACCCAGGAATAGTATGAGCAACAAAAACATGTGTACAAACATAAGCAATAGCAGAGTTGTTAAGAAAGGATACCTTCTTCGGCTTAGTGCACTCACGTGCTAAGTGACCCTTCTTACCACAGTTATAGCACTTGATCTTTGCCTTGTCCTTCTTAGCACGCTTGCCCTTTTGGCGCTTTACTATCTTGCCTTCTTTAGGCCCAAGGTTACTAGCTCCTTTGGCATTCCTCCCTTATCCTTTGCGTTTAGGCCTGAATGCCTTCAGCTGCCCAGATTGGGCGACAAGGAGGGTGTTTTGGTGCACCCCTATGTGCTTTGCCTCAAGCTCGAGATGACGAGAAATATAAAAAAAAGTCCTGATATTCTCACTATGTGTCAAAACAAGCTTCATTTGCCCCCAAGTAGGTTTAGGCAGTGAACGTATCACCGCTGTGACCTGTTGTTCATCAGAGAGATTATTGCCAGAAGCCTTTAGGTTACGGATCAATGCTGACATTGTCCTTAGATGTTCAGCTATACTATGTTTTGAAACCATAACATATTGCTCAAACTTCAAAGTAAGAGCTCGCAACCTAGTTGCTGAAGTCCCTCCATAGGCAATCTTAAGCTGGTTCCACATCTTTTGGGCATTTGGGTAGTTCTCAAACTCCCCAATAAGATCATTGTGCATGCTACTCAACATAGTGAAGTGTGCACAACGATCTTTCTTAACCCAAGACTCATAGGCCTCTAAGTCATGGCGATGTTGGGCAATATTCCCATTTTCAAGTCGCATCATCACATTGGTTAGGGTTTTAAGGACCTCTTGTTCATTAAGCAGATATTGAATTTTTCTATGCCATACATCATAGTTGGTTCCATCTAGTTTTTCTCCCTTAGTTAGATCAGCAACTACATTCTTAGTGGCCATGTTCACTACATTCATTACACAAGTTGACATTAGCACATACATTTTTAAATTTTATTTCCAAAAATCCAACTAGACCATGATATTCCTTTCTACATAGTGACATCGAAAATTTCACTAAGCTCATAATCTGTTAGAACATATGTAGTTGTTCAAGCTTGTGAACATATGTCGCTATTTTATGTAATTGGCTTATCCTTAGACAAAACGCACTTTACTTGTAATTGGGTAGATCTAGGATGTGTTAAACACTTCAAGAAACAGTGGTTCAAATTGGTTCAAAGTCTGTCCAAGATACAAGCCAGGAAGTCAGGATTTTAAACTCTACCTCGACAGATACATCTTCATTAAAGAAGCTGTTAAGCCCGAGCCTCGACAGCTGTCTCGACACCTCTCGACACCTCTATCTGTCGAGAATTGAAAACAGATTTCCAGGTCTGTTTCAAGTCCAATCCGTGTGTGTGTCTTTGGGACTTCTTTTTCCTAACCCTAGACATATAAAAGGATTATTTTAAGGGCCGTTGAGCAACAAGCAGAAATCACAAGATACAAGTTGCTTCTTCTCTTTCATGCGATTTGTGATCTGTGAGAAAAAGTTCGTGCCCTAGTTCATCTCTGATGATCAGAACTTTGCAGCCAACATTTTCTTCCTTAAGTTGGTGAGTGAGCCATGTTGCACGTACATTCACATTGGTTAGTCACAAGTTGACATTACAGAACAAGTCCATGGGTACAGTTTAACTGTAGGTTTAAATTTTACTTTCTGCTTGTTGTGATAAAATCCAACTTAGGGTTTTAACAAATCACCGTGATTTATTTTCCTGCATAACTTAGTTTCGGTGATTTGTTTGTGCTGCCACGTAAATTTGCATGTTAATTTGATTAATTAATAACTGGGCTAATTTAATTAATCTAAATTATCACAAGGGGTCAACGCGTTTGTGGCCTGTCATAATCATCTCTCACTATGTAAATTGGAATAACACATCTAATTGATTTTTAAATAAAATTTTGTGAAGAATAAAACATCACACCATCCACATATTAAATTATACATATAACATGTGTCCATACATCTTTGTGCACAACACATTGTGCATGGGCCCCACTATAAGCCCTATTGGTAATTTAACACAACATGTTAAGACAAAATTTGAAAAATTATAGGTAAACCGTGAAATAGATCCCCTTACATGGCTTCCCAAAAAAAAAAAAAAAAAAATTACATAGCCATTGCCAAAAACAATGGCCCTTGCCAAAAACCAAAAAAATTACATATTTAAGTACCCTACTACAAAGATTCTATTTGTAATTAAAAATTGGGGATGCTATGTTACCAAATAATTTCAAAAATTGTCTTATCCATCCACAATAACAAAAAAAAAAAAAAAAATACATGTTGCATAAATTACCAATATAATCTCTAACTATAGAGATGAGCCAAAAGGTCTCACAAACCAATTGGACACATATTCATCAATGCATTCATATAATATCAATTCAATCATATCATAATATGTTAAAAAGACATCATAAATTAATTCAAAAAATTAAAACCATGCATAATTATAGAGAAAATTAGAAAACTAATCTCACAATTTTCTCATACTACCATAATTCTATTTTAACATCATAGTAAAAATGCCACTACAATTTACATATATGTCATGTTAGAAAAAAAAATGTGGTCTAATCAAAATTAAGAATATATAGTGTTTTACTATAAGTTAAAATAAATAATGAGAAAACCCACTGTGCATGTTATAACGTTTGATTTTGATATAATTTTCTATATTGTTATAACCCAATTCCTTTGTAAACTATGTTACAAATTCACACAGCATTTGTAAATAATATTACAAATTCACACAACCACGCAACACAATTTCCTTATCAAAACAAAACCACATAGGCCACGCAGCAAAATTTCAAGTGTAACTAATACACTAACGTGGGGCCTTTATTTGTGTGCAACTGAAACAAGGACAAAAAAGGAAGATGTGTTCTAGTGTATATAATACACTACATCAACATGGCTCTCCAGGTAACTACCAATTTCCTTTACAAAAAAAAAAAAAAAAAGATGCGTTCCACATAACTATTATCCTCCTTTTTTATTTATTTATTTATTTAGATGACCACTCAAGCTTACGTGGGGCTCTCCAGGACTCTAGCCGAAACAACTTTTGGCCCTTGAATAGTGAATAGTCATTCACTTGGTCTTCTTTTTAGCCAAAGCAATAGTATGTGGCTTACAAATTTTACGGTGTTCCATTTTAATCACAAATTTATCATTTAAATTCTAAATTAAACATGTAAACACTCAAAAAAAAAATATTACAGCTTTTTATTTTTCTCTCTATATGCCATAACATGCTTTTAAAAAAAATTACAGATCTGAAAATTAAAAATTAATTAAACTTTTAATTTTTTTAAGCATGCATATAAGATTACATATGTTAGAGATCATGGCATCATTCAAGAGTGAAAACAAGCATAGAATAGCTCTGATACCAATGTTGAATAATTATATACTTTACTACTGATCATATAGACACATACCTTTGTTGTAATAGATCACCAAATGCCCGGATCTTGTCCTTTGCTTGCTTTACAAACTCCTCACGATCTCCATTGTGGAACACCTTCAAGTCGCAAGAGAGGCTACTAGAGTCTCTCCTAATTTTCACGCTCCCAATTCTAGGGAACAATTGATGGTGTCCCAGAGAGATGGCTTATTTTGAAAGAGCACTCAAAACTATATGTATGTTCACAAAACAATACGTATGTTCACTCATTGTGTCTATCATCTCTTTTCTAACTAATACAGGAGTATTTTAAATACTAGTAAAGACTCACTTACTATCAGATATATGTGATCCCTAAAAGATCTCATCTGTTAAATTTAAATTACTCCACTATAGATATTGATAACTCATATCAATATCTGTTAAGTTTAAATTACCCCACTACTGATATTGATAACTCATATCAATATCAGTTAGTTTAAATTTAAACTTACCTATCAGATAACCCATGTGGATGATCCATGGGCCATGGTTTATGGGTTGGGTCAAAACCAGCCCAATTTCTAACAAATACCATACATACTTATCCAAATCAATATATCCCAAACAGCAGACATAAGCATATGGTGAAATGGAGAGGCGTTAAATGGGTATTGTGGAAGGGAAAATGAAATAGAGAATGAAAGAAAATTAAAAAGAAGAAGAAGAAGAAGAAGAAGAAGAAGAAGAAGAAGAAGAAGAAGGTGTTAAATGTGTATTGTAGGAGGTGACTTTGCTTTTGGCTTTATGGGAAACGAAGCATTTTCTGGGTTTACTGATGGGGAAATATGAAAGAGGAGGAAGAGCAAAATAGAAAAAGGACGTGGGAATTACCAAAAATCTTCTGTGTATTTCCAGTTTCGTGGGCTCCACCTTTTTGGCAAAAAGTGGAGTTCAAAGCTGAGTTATATGATTGAGTTTTGTAACCAAACAATTTTTTTTTGAGTTTTTGAGTGATAATGGGGTTTGGGTTATGAGTTATGGGTTTTGAGTTTGAGTGATAAGTTTTGAGTATTGAGTATTGAGTTTTGAAAACTGAGTGATGACGAATCCAAACGAGCCCTTAACCACTTGATTCAGTGCATCAAATTAAGGAAAGATAACTTTTGTTCAGTGCTTTAGCGCACTAGATGAAACATGATGCAAACACGTATAAATTGTATCGGTTTTAATTAAATAGAGTCATCAAATTAAAATTTTTATTTCTTTTTGTTGATAACTTAAAGAGAAATACTACGTTCACAACATTTTCATAACAAATTAGAAGTGTCAAGTTGTTATTGGGGTATTTAGTATTAGGTTCAAATTTGAACTAAGATGGTTTAGTTGGTAACGCTCTAGCACTTCGTCTAACCCAACTAGGTTCGAGTCCCATTGCCAACAGTACTTCGTTGGGGGGCATCCATGAGGGTTGGCCTATGGGTCTTAACATGGGTGACCTGCCTAGGGGCCAGCGTAACTTAGCAAACCTCTATTTTTCCCCCCCCCCCAAAAAAAACTTCACTAGATGATTTAAATTTAAATAATTCCACTAATTTATTATTTATAATTCATAAAAAAAATTTCTGAATAATTCATTCACCTCTCTCTCTCTATCTCTCTCTCTCTTTCTCTAAATATATATATATATATATAGCTTCAGATTCCCTGCTAAAGTTACTGCTCCTGCTAAGTATGCACTAAAGCTTCAGATTCCTTGCTAAAGTTAAAGAGAAATGATATGTTCACAATATTTTCATAACGAATCAGAAGTGTTAAGTTGTTATTGGGGTAAAAAAGTAATTTTAGTAGTAGATTCAAATTTGAACTAAGATGGTTTAGTTGGTAAGGCTCGGGCACTTCGTCTAACCCACCTAGGTTCAAGTCCAGCTGTTAACAATCCTTCATTGGTGGGCATCCATAAGGGTTGGCTCGTGGGTCTTAACATGAGCGCCCTGCCCGAGGGCTGGTGTAACTTAGCTAACCTCCATTTCCCCCCCCCCCAAAATTTAAATTTAAATAACTCCACTAATTCATTATATATAATTCATAAAAAATTTCTTAATTCCTTCACCTCTCTCTCACACACACACACACTCTCTCTCTCTCTCTCTCTCTCTCTCTCTCTCTCTTTATATATATATATATATAGATAGATAGATAGATAGACTGCTAAGTCTGCACTAAAGCTTCAGACTCCTTGCTAAAGTTCTAAAGTTGTTTCGATTCCCTAATAAGGGTATGGTTCCTCCTCTGACTGTTCCCCACGAGGAATATTTCCCTCTAAACAGCACATAGTGACAATCTTGTTGACCTTTAATGAATAGTAAAAAATTCAATTTTACTGTTTACTATTCCCTATTCATTATTTAAATAAAGTTTTATTTTGCCTATAAAAGGGGGGATATCCCTTTCAGAAGGGGCATCACAAAATCTTCCTAGTTTTAAATCTCCTTTAGTTTTCAGATTGCTATCTAAGCCTGTAATCTTTCCCTTTCTAGCTCCAAACCTTGTAACCACTATTATCCTATAAGTGTTTTAATCTTCTATTGAAGCTACATTTTGATAAAACTGCTTTTGCTTTACTGTTTTTATCTTCAAATTTTAATATTATATTGTGCACCTCCTCCCTTATGGTATCAGAGCCATTCTTTTATGGCTAGTAATAGTGGTATTGCGTTCTTTGTACTCTATTCGTTCCTACCCAAATCTGAGATACTTCCTTTGTCATGTCTTTCTTCTTGTCTCCATTGGCGCCACCCTTATTGGAAAGTGAATTCCCCACACCAAACAATAAGGCCTGCTTAGCTTGAGGAGCTTTGGGTCTGAGATGTAGAGGGTTAATTAGGGTATGTGTTACAAAATGCAATAGTTGTAAAAATAAACATAACAAGTAAGTGTCAAACCTAGGATAGAATGGATAGGTTATTTAGATCCAATTCCTCTGTTAGCTCCAGATCTAGCCCCCCTCCTGATATTATAAATGAAGAAGATTACACTGTGGAAGAAACTAATTTAATTGATTTTCAAAAATGGAGTATTCCTAAAGTTGATACTAAATCCATCTATAGGACTAGTTAGGTCCAATCTACCTTCAATTGTCAGTTCAGTGTCAAAACTATTGAGCAAACATATTCTATTTCAAGAACCCAGGAAAAATGTTGTTTGTTTAATAGAAGAAGTATTAATGAATTCCTTGCTAAAAATTTCAGTTTTTTGCGTATTGGATTAGTTCAAGTTGTTGTCAAACCCCTTACTCGAAAAGGTATTAATGCTTCTGTTTTATGTGCTTAAGAGATGCTAGATTTAAAGATTTTCATACTAGTATTCTTGGTATGATCACTCATCTCTGTTTGACGATCTTGTTTATTTTAACTGCTATCCTGATATTACTCTTGCTTTGGATGATCCTAATATTGTTTAAGCTTTAACTTTAAATATTTTAACATTTGCTTATGATATGGATGAAGACAGTAAGCCCCTTGCTATCATATACCGCATTTATTATAGATTGTTAGGTACTCAACTTAATCCGCGTGCTAGGCTAAGAGATCCTGGTGATAAAACTTTGTTAATCCAATGTTCCACTCTTGATGCCAAGGTTCAAGCTCCAAAAATGATTCAATGAAAAGATATTAATCTTCCCAAAGAATGGTTGTTGGAACGAGAAGCTCAGCTTGCTAAACTTGTTTTTGATGACTTAAATCTTGATCACATCGAACAATATCTTGATGGAACTGTTAAAATAAGTTTTGATGATAATAGACCTCTCATGATCAAAGAAGGAAGACATTCTTTTACTGGATCTATTGTTTCTGAAGACATTTCAAAAAGAGAACAAGATCTATTTGAATTTTTACAAATTTTTTTTTTTGGAAAACCTAATTTAAAGATGAAAGGAGTTGCAAGTGGCAACTCCCAAGTAAGCACTGCTTATTATTCCACAAAAACAAGGCCTCCTTCCAAACATGGCAAGCATGTCATTGAGGAAGAAGAAGAGACCAAATCTAGGTCTCCAACTGCTTCTGATTTTCAAGCTGCTACTACCTTCGATTTTTATTCATAGCCAATTAAGAGTTTTAAACAAAGATTTTGTTATTGACATGGTAGCTTTGTTTAATGAGTTTAAATCTCAAAAAAAAAAAAAACTTATTTTGCTACTTTTGAATAGAAAAAAAAAATCGTGTTAAAAGGAAATGGAAAGAAAAGATGCACCAAATGCAAAAACATATTTTGTTTTATGATTTCATTGAAAACTACTATGTTCCAAAATTTTTTTCAAAAAACAGTTTGAATATGGTAAAAAAAATCAAATTTTGTTAAAGAAGATAAAACTATTGTTCAATCTAGTCATCCGCCCCTTGACACATTTATTATTAACTGTAAAGGGACTAAGATAAAGGCCTCCCCTTTCAAAATTGCTAAATAATTGATGTTAACACCCTTATTTCTACTGAAACAAAAAAGATTATTGAACAAAACAATTTCGTTAATAATTCCTTACATATTATTGGCCAACAACTCGATCGTATGGAAGAAAAAAAATGAAAAACCTACTTCTTTAAAAACTGAAAACCCTTTGATTGATTTACCTAGCCAAAGACAAAATGTGAGCCTTAAGACCACCCAGAAAAAAACTATTGACAAAGTTGAACAAATGCTTTTTGATTTGCAAAAAATAAAAACCGAGCAGAATACTTCTACTGGTACTGCTTGTGCTATTTTAAGAAAAAAAGGAAGAGACTGAGTTTCCCGAAGATTCAGACTTTGACTCCTCATCCTCTGCTTTTGATAAATCTGTTTTTGAATTACCTAAAATTAAAAGATTTGTTGAAAAACCCAATCCCATGACTCTTACAAAGAATTGGTATTCAAAACCTACTCATTCTTATATGCAGTTCGAAGGAGGATTTTTCCAACCCCAGTTTTCTATTTTTACTGACAAGCTTTATGAATGGAAAATTGATGGCTTACCTGGAAAAGAAATTATTAATAAAATGGGCCATATGTCTATGGTTGCTAATGCTTATATTACCAACCATAATCTTGATCATGCTGAAATCATTGAACTTCTTACTATCGGTTTTTCTGGAACCCTTTATAGTTGGTAGAAAAAATATCTTACCGAAGAATCCAAAGAATCCATCAAAAGGGCCATAAAAAAAGACGATGATGGTCTACCCATTTTTGATGAAAGGATTGGCCAAGGTATCCTTGATGGAGTCAACACTTTAATTTATACCATTATTAAACATTTTGTTGGAACTCCTAATATTTCTTCTCGTATCAGTGAGTATCTAAACAATTTATGTTGTCCTACTATGTCTAATTACATATGGTACCAAGATGTTTTTATCTCTAGTGTAATGCTTAGGAAAGACTGTTTGAAACCCTAATGGAAAGAGAAGTTTATTGCTAGTCTACCTCCTCTCTTTGCTCATAAGGTAAAAGAAGAATTAACTGATAAAAATGGTACTATTAATTATGATGATTTAACATATTTGGATATTTTTTGCACTATTAAAAAAAATTGGTATTAAGATGTGTCATGACCAAAAAATGTTAAAACAACAGTTAAAAAATAGTAAAAAATTTAAATATGAAATTGATAATTTTTGTGAATAATATGGTCTACCCCTCATTGCCCCTTCCAAGCAAAAAGGGAATAAGAAACACGATAAGGTCCACAAAGATTACAAATATAAAAGATAAAAAAGACGTTTTACTAAACCTAATAAATTTTATGATAAAAAGAAAAATGTCTATAAGAAACATGATAAGCAGAAATCTGGTAAAGGAAAATTGTTTCAATTGTGGGAAATTTGGACACTTTAGTAAAGATTGCAAACAAAAACTTGGTAAATTGAAGAATATGCTCAATATGTTAAATATCAATGATAGTGATAAAGAAGATCTGTTTTGGATCCTTGAATAAAGATTTTTTGCTTCATCTGATTCATCAGAAGATGATTTTCTCTCCTCAACCGATTCTATCTATCACTCTAATAGTGAAACCTCTGATTCCCCTAGTATTAAAATTGGTTGTAGAGACTCTTGTTACAACACTATTAATGTTCTCTCCAAAGTGTGCAAAACAGTTAATGTTCTAACCAAAGGAGAAGAACAAGAAAATTTGCTAATAAATTTAATAACCCAAATTGATCATCCTGAGCTAAAAGAAGAATATCTTAAAAAACTCAAGAAAACCTTGGTTAAAGATGAAAATGATAAGAATGAAAGCAATAATAAGTCTTGATGAAACTTTGGAAAGATTTAATAGAAAGAAATATAGGAGATAACTATTAATGATTTACAACATGAAATTACTATTATTAAGAAAGAAATCATTGAGCTAAAAAATGATTTAAAAAATGTTAAAAATGATAACTTTGACCTAAAACAAGAAATGTTACTTTTAAAAATTGATAAACAACTTGATAACGAACAATTTGATAGCGAGCCTGATGAGCAGAAAGATGAAGACGACGACCCTAGCCAAGAAGCTCCTCTTTCTAATACTACTCCTACTGATAATAAACTTAGCCTTATTAACGGATTGATCCCTCCGCTTTCTTTATGTCCTTTTCTTACTGAACATGATGGTATTACTACTGACCTTTTAGGGTAGAAAGTCAAATTTAAATTTGCTTCAAAATTTAAAATTGATACTGATGCTTCTTTAAACTTGATTCATGCTAAAACCAAACATCTAAATTTTCTTAAGGAAGAGGTTAGATATAAGAAGATTGCTAAACAACTTTCCGATAAATTATTGCTAACCAAACATCTAAATTTCTGATAAATTATTGATAACTTTCATAAAATATTGGTTGATAATGTTTATTCTGATATCCCTAATTCTTTTTGGCATAGGAAAAGGCATATTGTTAGTTTACCCAATGTTAAAGATTTTAATGAAAAAAACATTCCTACTAAGGCTTGTCCTATTCAAATGAATGTTGAAACTATTGAATTTTGCAAAAAGGAAATTCATGATTTGCTTGTGAAAAAGCTGATTAGGAATAGTAAGTCCCCTTGGTCTTGTGCTGCTTACTATGTTTAAAAAAATGCTGAAATTGAGAGAGGAGCTCCTCGCTTAATTATTAATTACAAGCCTCTGAATAAGGTATTAGAATGTATTAGGTATCCTATCCCTAACAAGAATGACCTAGTACAAAGACTGAGTGATGCTGTCGTATTTTCTAAATTTGATATGAAATCTAGGTTTTGGAAAGTCCAAATTAGTGAAGCTGATAAGTACAAGACTACTTTCATCACCACTTTTGGACATTATGTGGTATGTTATGCCTTTTGGCCTTAAGAATTCCCCTAGTGAATTCCAAAACATTATGAATGATATTTTCAGTTCTTTTAGTCATTTCACCATTGTTTACATTGATGATGTTCTTGTCTATTCCAAATCCATTGATGAAAATTGGAAACATTTGTATTCATTCCTTGATACCATCAAACGCAATGGTCTTATTATCTTTGATAAGAAAATCAAGCTATTCCAAACAAAAGTCTGTTTCCTTGGCTATGAAATTTCTGAAGGACAGATTTGTCCCATCAATAGAGCCATCCAGTTTGCTGATAAGTTTACAAATGTCATTATTGATAAAACACAACTACAAAGATTCCTTGGGTCTCTAAACTACATTGCTGACTTCTATAAGGACTTGAGGAAGCAATTTAAGACTCTATTTGATCGATTACAAAATAATCCTCTGCCTTGGACTGATATTCATACTTCTCTTGTTAAAAAAATCAAGTCCTATGTTAAAACCCTACCTTGTCTTGGTATCCCTGCTATTAATGCTTTCAAAATTGTTGAAATTGATACCTCTGACATTGGTTATGGAGGTATCCTGAAACGTGTTTCACCAGACTCATCTGAACAAATCGTTGATTTCCATTCAGAAATCTGGAATAAAAAAATAAATCTTATATTTTGTATTATGTATTTCCAAATTTCAAAGTGATTTGCTAAATCAAAAGTTTTTATTATGAATTGATTGCAAAAGTGCTAAACATGTTATTGAAAAGGATGTTGAAAATATTGCTTCAAAACATATTTTTGCCCAATGGCAAGCTATTTTAAGTTTTTTTGATTTTGATATTGAGTATGTTAAGGGCTCTCAAAATACTATCCCTGATTTCCTTACCCGTGAATTCCTGCAATGCCACAATGGCAAGTAGAAGGTCGAAAGACAAACACCCTGCTACAGATACTCCTAAACAACCTGCTAAATAAGAACCTGCTTCCCCTATTGACATTGCTAACCGTTTTACTACCTTAGGTACTATCCCTAAACAAAACTACTCTACTGTGTTAGCATTCCCTTATGACCCATATGCTATAGTCCCTATTAACCAACCTGTTAAAACCACCTTCTCTAGAAACCCCAATGCTTCTCAATATGTTTCAAAACAAAATTGCTAGAACCTGTTCTCTAATGAGCCCAATAGAGTTATGATCAAAGATCCCATTAAACTTGCTACAAGTGATTTTCCTCGGAACTTCCACTAGATTCTTGAACACATTGGTAAATATTTGAGATATTATTCTGCTATCCTGTTCCATGAGAATTCAATATTCATCAAACCTATATCTGATAAAGTTGATACCTCCAAAATTATTTACCATAGTGTTATCTTACTTGATATTGTCACTGAAGAAAAATGGGGACTCAATCCTGCTTCTACTAAGCCTTTACCTGGCTGGACTACTCCTTATTCTTGCCATGACTACATCCATGCTTGGTTCAAGTTCATGCTACACCAAGATGAAAATATGACTCATTCCTGGTTTGTTAATTTTGATAAAAATTTCAGTTCCCACCTGCCTCTTTGGTTTGCCCGTTGGTGGACACAATTTGGCCCCATTACTGATATATTTCCAGGGCTTTGACTGGCTCCTTCAACTATTTTACAAGTGTTTACAAAATAGATTCACATGGTGCTAAGTTCCTTGCGACACTTCACTTTGTTAAAAAATACAAGGTCCCTTGGATCCTGAAATGGATGTATGTAAAGGAAGGGGATGTTCTTACTCAGCAAGGGTTTGTTAAATGGTGGGATAAGTTTTCCCACACCCAAGATGTTATCCATAATGTTACCTGGAAAGTCCCTGCTGTTAAGACCATCACTCATGATAAAGCTCCATCTTACCCCCCTGTGCAAACAACTATGCCTCAGCCCACTGCAAATACACCTACTACTACATCCACTACTAAACCTGCTAAGACAAAAAAAAAGTCTGCTCTTGATGGTCTTAGCAAATCTGCCCTAATTTCCCTGTTAAAATGGCAGCGGAAGGATGAAGAAGAAGCTGCTGCAAATGCTAACTAAGAAGAAAAAGAAGAAGGCCAAGACTCTAGGGCATCCTTAGAAGCCTCTGTTGCAAATACTAATCCTTATTACCCCTACAATCAAGAATTATTTGGCCATGATGAAGCTTCCACACCAGATTTAGGGGAGAATTAACACTGTCAGCATAAGTAGCCAAAACTACTAGAATAATGCTCTTGCTAAGTCTGCACTAAAGCTTCAGATTCCCTGCTAAAGTTACAAAAACTGTTTTGATTCCCTGATAAGGGTATGGTTCCTCCTCTGGCTGTTCCCCACGGGGAATATTTCCCTCCAGACAGCACATAGTGACAATCTTGCTGACTTTCGATGAATAGTAAAAAAATCAATTTTACTGTTCACTATTCACTGTTTAAATAATGTTTTATTTTGCCTATAAAATGGGGGATGTCCTTTTCAGAACGAGCATCACAAAATTTTCCTAGTTTTAAATCTCCTTTAGTTTTCAGATTGCTGTCTAAGCCTGTAACCTTTCCTTTTCCAGCTTAAAACCTTGTAACCACTATTATCCGTAAGTGTTTTAATATTTTATTGAAGCTACATTTTGATAAAATTGCTTTTACTTTACTGTTTTTATCTTCAAAGTTAGTTATTATATTGTGCACATATATATATATATATATATATAATGGATCGGCCGTTAAAAATCCTTCTCAACTGTACAAAGAAAAATCAATAATAGACCATAAACCATTAAATATTAGAGAAATCAATGACGATGCAAAAAATTCATAAATAGGTCACTCGTCTAAACGAGCACTATAAGACTTGCTAAAAATGAATACACTAGCCCGAATAGGCATCAATGTGCTTTTGGTTGAAATTCTTTCTATACTTAAGTTAGCACTCATAAATTGGGAATTTTCAAGTATTGAGATGACGAAGAATTTCTCTCATACCTTGGTATGGAGGTCTTGAGCTTATGTAGAGCTTCTATTGACCAATATTCCATGATTTTGGTTATTCTCTTTAGTTGGGAAGTAGAAGGCGTTGTGAATATAGTCATTGGCATAAGTTTTGGAATTTGTGCCCATATTCAAGGTATGTGGGATTAATACACCATAAGTGTCACACTCATGTCCTAAGGATTGTGCCCTTTTATCTTAAGGAGATTCGTCCTTTATATCCATGTCCATATATATCCTATAGTTTTAAAAGAGGTCGTTGTGGATGAGTGATGATTGACAAAACAGATCCATTAGTTTCCCTCCATCTCAAAGCCATTCATCCATCAAACTTGGATGGGCTTCAAAATATTAAGTACCATAGGTATTATGGTAATTTCATGTTGATTCATTCTCTTAATTTTCGCATTAATTGCAACATGGCATTGGGAATAACTCATTCAAGGACAAATTTAGGGCATTTTGAAGAATAATACTTTGATCACTTAGGGTAACATTTGTCAAGGCATGTAATAAGTCGAGTATATCTTGTCTTGTTGCATGCTTAACCCGATGAATGAATAATTGAGTTTAGTAAACTATACTCGACTTATGTAAAATCGAGTTGTTCTGGTATTTACTTCATCAATACACAGATTAGCTTTTCATGCAGCATTACATTAGATTCTCCTCATCAATACCAATCTCCTCGTTTACAGATCAGCTTCTCCTTATTGTCAGAATTTTCTCCCAGAAGTTGGTGTTATCTCTCTATCATCTCAGGTGAGAAACTCATTTTCTTCTTTGAAGTACATAGAGAATTTTATTGTGTACATAAAAATAGAGAATTTTATTGTGTATGTAAAAAGTAGCTGTAGATATTACAAAAGTTTATCAACCGTAATGTATGTTTTTGATAGAGAAGAATCTTTATTTGATAGGTTGTATTACTTGTGCTTTGGTATTTTCTTGAATGGGTGTTATGTGAGTACATTAGGGTTATATTAGTTGTTTGGTGTTGTTTGGTGCTACAAGAAATGTACAATAATATAATTTGGGTGATGAGTGTTATATGTGTATATTGGGTTATATTGGATCTTTGCTGGTGTAAATTTTATTGACAAAAAATGAAAATCTTTAAATTTGCAAAAGTTGAATGTAAATAATCATCATTGGTCAGATATTAACAACAACATTTTGTATTGCACACAACGTGTAGACATTAACAACAACGTCTATTGTTTATGGTCAAATGTGAGTATTAGTATTTCATTTTTAGCATGCAATAGTACACAAATTTATGAATGCCTTTGTCGTGTACCATCTTATGCAGCATTACATTATTTACCAACAGTTGATGCACACTGTTAACTTGATCATTTGATGTTATTGTGTTCATAGTCAATGTCTGGTTCTAGCAACCCTTTCATCTATAGGCCTTGCGATGTGTTTACTTCTATGGGTTGTTGCTGGGTATTGGAAGATGAGTTCAGCTATTCAATCGATCCGAATCTGCGAAATAGTGTAAGGGTTCACAACACCATGAGGTAGGAGTGGGCTTGGTTACTTCTTGAACAGGAAATGTTTTATGATAAGTTAGCTGGTTATAAGTTGCCAATGCCTCGGCAACTCGCATCGCAGATGCCAAGAGACACAATCGACAAACTTCGAAAAGCATTGAACCGCATAAGAGAAGAAAACAATTGAATGAAGATACGTCTTAATCAATATCAGACCCAAGTCAAGATTCGAAAGTTAGTGGAGTGTAAGTTGTACAAGCACGCACAATACATGCAATCACTTCTTGTTGATCTCATTTATCAGTTAGATGTGGAGATGTCAGAAGAGTAATTGTGTTGTGGTGTAATTGGACTTTGTTGGAGAACTATTTTCCTTAGTTATGTTTTAGATGTATGTGTGTCATTGTTGTTGCATTTGTACTATGTAAACCTTATTATTGATTGTGAGGAGCATCCACGTTATTCGTAATCTTGATTATTCCCACTTAACGCATAAAAGTTAAATATTCCCACACATGATGTTTTTCAATATGTACCTATGGCATAACACATAAAACTTAAAATATTCTTACACAATCCCACCAATATGCATGCATTGTATATCGAACGATAACACTATTGACAATATTAACTTAACCCGTAGACATAATAAACACACTACATAGGCATTCATTCTGACAGGTAGTCCTCGTAGTTAAGGACATTGTTACGTTCTGCCAGGGTGAGTTGCCTGTTGGTTGCAGGGCCCAGCTCTTCCGCAAGTTGTAGCATGTGATACCTATAGCTACAGAGTATTATAATATTGTTCTCATTTTTTATTTTAGCCTCGACACACTCATATTGGTGCATGTTTCACCGTGGCAGTGTGAGCAAGATACGGTTGACAAGAGGTGCTTCGAGTCGCACGAGATCATCGTGCAGAGCGTTGGACTCATTCACACGGAACTCCCACTCCTGCTGTAGTTCGGCATAGTATTCCCTCTCATCGGAATCTCTCTCCCTCCTATAGTTATTTGGAAAAGGAGGTAGCACCCAATTGTGCATTGGCATTGGAAAATGTCACTTCAGATCGGTATGTGTAGATGTTTTGCAAGGCTAGATGTAAATCAGACTTTATATAAGAGTTTTGCAAGGGCAAGTTTTCACGTGGATGTGACTATATGTAAGGGCAAGTATTCACGTGAATAAAGATGATATGACTCGACAGTGTATTCTTCAGTGGCAAGCTATTGAGCAGCACATAAAGAACTGCGAACATGACTTCGCTGAACAGTAGTGTCTGTTGGTGCATGTGGTTCGCTGAGGCAGCTTTTTGATATGGCTATAGCTTGTGTTACAGTAGTGGGCTGGTGATGTGTACTGCAAAAGAGGTTGTGTATTTATTCACTTGAAGAATATTCAACATTCCTGTGCTTCATTTGACATGATTTGACTAGACAGTGCTGAGTTATGTTAAATGTATCATAAACTTTTCAAGGATGCTCTGCATCCTTGAAAACGGTGCATTGCAAAAGGATGCATATCTGTGTATTGATGTGCGTGTAAGTGATCTGACTGGACAGGGTTCAATAGTGCGAAGTTGTTGAGCTGCATATGCAGCAATGCGAACATCAGTGAAGTAATGGTGGATAGCTCACCCTTAAAATTGATGCATAAACTTTTCAGGGATGCTCTGCCTCCTCAAAAATGGTGCATTGCAAAGGGTTGCACATCTATGTATTCACGTGAGTGTGGATGGGTACTTGTGGTAAGGGTTCAACAGTGCCAACTATTAAGCGACACATGCAGAACTGCGAACATCAGTGTAGCAATGGTGGATAGCTCACCCCCAAAATTTTGCTTAAACTTTTGAGGGATCCTCTATATCCTTGACAACAGTGCATTGTAAAAGGTTGCATATTTGTGTATTCATGTGAGCGTGGATGATATGACTGGACAGGGTTCAATAGTGCCGAGCTGTTGAGCAGCACATGCAGAACTGTGAACATGACTTGGCTGAACAGTGCCGAGTTGTGTTAGCCTTCTCCAATCACTTGCCAAATGCTACTATTTCTAGTAGTGAGTGTAGCAACACTAGAGAGTTTATCCCTATATTCCCTTACAAACTTTTTAGGGAGTCTTTGTGGGTACAAAATTTAGTTACATTTTCTCAACATCAATGTAAAATTACATGAAGAAAACTATGCTTCTAAGGTTTACATAAATGGCTCCCAATCATCATAATTGCCACATTAGGGAGCTTTGGAGCAATGCTACAGCAAACCAATAACTTGAATGACACATTTTAGAGGCTGATAAGGCTTTTAGGCTTTTACTCTATTTTTAATTAAACCAAATATTGTTGTGATAGTGTGTTGTGTGAGCCATATGGATTTTCAGTGAAAGAGTGGTTAGTCTGGTTTGGATGAGTCTGTATGTAATGTATCTATATATAGTAGTACACTAGCATAACTAAAATACACGGATACGGGTATATGATACAACGACTCAAACAACTCATATAAATGAATTATTCGTATTATTTTATCATATGTGTGGTTGGATGAGTCTGTATGTATTGAATCTATTAAATTTTCCTACAAGTAATGTGCAATAAATCTAATTTGGGTGATGAGTGTTATGTGTGTAACGTTTCAAATTACACTGACAGAATATTGGAAACATCAACATATCTAACTGGAGGCAATTCACTTCCTAAGGTTTTCCCTACATTACAAAGCAGAGAACATTGTCCAACCAAAGCACAAGAATCATATGTAGCAACAAAGAAAAGCAGGGAAAAAATGAGAAACTGATTTCATATAAACTTAGCCAAAACTAATGAAAAGTTAATCTTTAGATTTGCAAAAATTGAACGTACATAAAAATCATTTGTCAAGCATTAACAACAACATTTTGTATTGCACAAAATGTGTAGACATTAACAACAACGCCTATTGTTCGTAGGTAGAAATTTTTGAAAATCATCATTGCTTGAATCTGAGAAGTTTGAAATATCTCTTTCATCATCTAACATAGTAATTTCATTAATAAACTTGATGTCTTGCTCTTGCACCTTCCCTTTTATATGCTTCCTAGTGTTAAGGACATATTTTATGTAGTTGGCTAATCCTTTGACAAAACACACTTTACTTGTAATTGGATAAATTTAGGATGTGTTTTAATCTTCAAAGAACATGTTGTTCAAGTATAGTATTAAAGCCATGAAGATTGGACCAAGAAACAAGTTAAAAAAAGGTGTTCACTAAAGCTGGACAGATAGCTTGACACCTGCGGACAGATAGCTCGATAGCTGCTCGACACCTCTTGATCGATTGAGAAATTTTCTAGATGCTCGATAGCTCTCGATAGCTCGCAAGGGAAGAAGTGCTAAGATTCATTAAATCTCGATAGCTCTTCGATAGCCCTCGACACCTCTCGATGACTCTCGACACCTCTTAATAGCTTGCAACTAGTATGAAATTCAGGTTTCAGATCTGATTTTCGGCCCATGCTTATGTATTTGTATAGGGTTTATTTTTTCACAACCCTAGACATATATAAGGCTTATTTTAGAGGCCATCACATAAGAGAATACAAGTAGAATATATGCAAAAGGTGACCGAAGTCTTATTCTCTCTATAGAAGCTACTGTGTCTTTGCGCCTTTGTGCCTTAGGGTTTTATAACCAAGTGCTTCTTGATCTTCATTGTTGATGAAGTGAAAAACTTTGTAGCCAACGTTCTTCTTCCTCAAGTTGGTGAGTGAGTCACGTATTGGGATTTGTGCAAAGGAGTTAGTCACGTACTGGGATCTGTGCATCAAAAGGGTGGCATTCATATATTGAAGAATTCAGAGGTTCTAAAGCGGTAGAAGGTTTCTGCTGTAAGTTCATCTACGGGGATTGTAGAGTCTAGGGACAAATATTTTGTACTAAATCTGAAACTTCTCTTTACTATAGTGGATTGCTTTTCGGGAAGGTTTCCCCCTAGGTTTTTTACTGTGAAACTGGTTGGTTTCATTGGTTTTCTTGGGTCATCATATCTTGTCTTATTTACTTTTTCACTACATATGATTTTGACATGATATTGATGTTTTTTTGTTTTAATAAGTTTATTAATAATAACTCTAATTAACAACTTGGGTTTAAAACTTGTTAATTCTATCAATCGGGGTCTAAATTTCCCAACACCTAGCTTTTTGGATTGTGTGAAAACGGTTTAGTCGCCTTTGCATTTGATTTTTCTCTTGTTCAAGACGAGCAAGTATGTTGGCAGGTTCATCTCTAAGTAACTCGGCTCAGCATGCCTGAGGAACTCGTAACCCATGCCATCGACAATACACCTCCAACTCTCACCTCTTCTCGTATAGGGTTAACCATAGTAGTTTTGCTATGGTGAACTCTATTGCGGTGGTATCTGTACTTAGTTTTGTAGGTTTGCCGACCATGATGTGCCTGACGCTTCCAAGACTCTCGTACGTGTATATTGGCATATTAACAAAATCTCTCTTCTTTCCAACCCATTTTCGTCCATAGTGGTCTGTGTATGTATGTAGTTATTGATCTATTGGAACTTGTGATGATCTATTTGTTGAAGTAGATCCAAACTTGTTTCGCATTGTACTATTTGATGTTGAGGTGTTACAATTCATGGCTTAGTCAATCTACGAAGTTAGTGGGGTAGAAAGAAGATCATTATTGTGGTGAATTTATAACCTCATTTCATGGTCCAAGCATTACAATTTCAATTATTAGGGCTCCTCATGTCAATACAAGCTGGAAAAACACTATATGAACAGGATTTTAAATGTTCCCAATGTCACATCAAAGGTGGGCAATAGTTGCAACATTAGATGTAAAAGGGACATCTTTGCATCCAATTGCACAACTCTGTATTCACGTGAGTGTGGGTGTGAAACAATGTCGAGCTGTTGAGCAGCACGTGTAGAATTATGAACATGACTTGGCTGAAATGCCACATTTGTTGGCGCTTGTGGTTCGTTGAAGGAGTTTGATATGACTACAATTGGTGCTACAACAGTGGGCTGGTGACGTGCCTTCAAAGTTCGAACTTGGTCTTCTTGAAACTTTGCTATATTAATTATGTTTGGTCTTTCATGCTGAAATTTCACTATATTAAATTATTAATTGTGTTTGATCTTTCACAAAACATTAATCATCACGGTGTTTATTATCTTTGGTCATTTTCAAGGTGTTTAAACATCATGGTGTTTATTATCTTTGGTCATTAAACATTAAACATTAAAAGCAACACTTTGCTCTCAAGACCATCACTTTTACAAATTACGCAGCCCTATAGCTTGAAACATTGAAATATCTATTGTAATCGTAGCCAATTAATGTGACACTGTAGATTTGGAATACATATTTACTCGACTGTTCGATCAAACATTGTGGTCATATATGTTCGATTATGGCAACTAAATCAAAGACTAGCCAGTTTGAAGTGAAGCCCAACTAGAACTGACTTTGAAATTTATTATACCTTTGATGTTGGCGGCTTGAGCTCACTGTTATATTCGTTTAATTGTGCTTGGTCGTTCACCACAAAATATTAAACATCGGGGTGTTTATTATCGTTGGTCATTTTCAAGGATGCCAGTCAAAACGCTCTTCCCATAATTTGAGACTGCTGGTTAGAAGAGATTGCACATGGTAAAGCCATCTTGAACCCTAAAACTGAGCTGTCAAACAATCACGTCCCATCCCATAAACATTTAGAGGTTAAAAGCATCACTTTGCTCTCAGAACTTTGATGTTGGTGGCTTAAGCTCACTATTATATCTGTTTAATTGTGTTTGGTCCTTCACAAAACATTAAACTTCATAGTGTTTATTATCACAGTGTTTATTATCTTGAGCTCACTGTTATCTATACTATTATTTAAAGGGCTTCCCTTGTTTGGATTCCTCATATTTTAGTTCAAAAATGCCCCTATACCCCAATGTTTAAGTAGAGACAAAACTAAAAGATAATCTGGTAAAAATGAAACTCTAACTCTCACTAATACATTACTTAAAATACCCTCATTATACCTAGCTACAAGTTTTCAAGTAATGTGGATAAATATGTAAATTAAAAATCCTACACTTTAAGACTCGTAAATTCTGAGCTGATGTAGTGAAGTGTATCAGGTAATAGGAGTATACATGTGAGAAGAATAGTAGGGCTTATGTTTGATCTGACTGGATAGGGCGGAACAGTGATGGGATGTCAGGATGTGCACACATAATTGAGAAAATGACTCGACTCAATCGTAACGTTTGTTGGCATGTGTGGTGTGTCTGATGTGGTTGACATGACCGGTCTTGGTGCAATAGTAGTAGGTTCATGCAATGTAGTGTAAAAGCGTGCATAATGAGTCATGTGAATGTGTTTCTATCTCAATGAGCAAGGTGAAACTGTCAGAAGCTGTCGCGTCGTAGTGGAAAAGTTGGCCGCAGTAGTCATTTGAACTGTATTCACGTGATTCAGTTTGATATGACTGGAATTAGGGCAATAGTAACGAGCTGATGAGGGTACTGTGAGAAAGTTTGTGTACATATTCACATGAAGCAGTTTGATAGGACTAGACTTGGTGCAAAAGTAGCTGGCGTATCCAGTTACTCTATTTTTTTTTTTTTTGGAATGACTTGGCACCCGTTGTAGTTATTATTACTATTGTAGTTATTATGACTATTACTGGTCGCTAACCCATGCAATGCATGGACCAATTGAACAACACGATGAAGAAATGATAGTGAACAACATTATAAGACTTCTATAAGATTAACATTTGCATACTCCATTCCAGTAGTGCGAAATCAAAACAATCAATATTTGATAAAAAAAAAAAGTTTGACCTAATGCGGGAGTGCATGAGGTTATGCCATGTGTCGCTCAATTTTTTTGTTTTTTGTTTTTCTCTGCACTGCAAGGTTTCATCAATAAATTTCGTAATGAAAATATGATGCATGAGGTACAGTCGACACTATTGACTGAATTCAGAATAATATAAATGCTCATTTAAGAGCGACAACAATATCCAATTAGTGGAAAATACATGACTGAAAAGCAAAACCTGTAATAAAAATAGATGCCTGAAGTCAAGATATAGCTTGATCTACTGCTCCAAGGAAAATCTCCTAGGTGGTTCATCGACAATATCAAACCCTGTAAACCAATTGTGCTTTCACAAATCTTCAATTTGTATTAATAATTACTATAATCTAATAACACGTGAACAGCGTACATAATTATGAAATAAATCTTATTTACATGTTTGGATCTACTTGATATTATATAGAATCACATAATAACATAAAAATTTCTTACAGTTAGAATCATTTCAATAACACTAATAATAATAACGATGGGCATGAAACTAACCATCATATTAATATATCAAATTACTTTCCACAGATACCATGTTCTTCAAACTCCCACTAAAATAACAAAATATACAACTGGCTGAAAGCTACTACACAAAACTATCATACAATTCTCTAAATATGCTACAGCTACTACAAAAAGTTTGTCTCCCCCTTGGGTACAATGGCCAATGGCAATCATCAAGAGTCAGATGGTGGAAAAGGTGGAACAGGACGTTTATAGTCAACTAAGTCCACTCATAGAGCTGCAACCTCGGAAAGGAGACCATTATAACGGTCTCCATCATAGCACGAAAAGAGGGAGGAGGAGGGCCTATATGCGTTGCAGCAGCAGTGTCAACATCTACCTTATCATCACCATCCTCGGCAACAGTAGCTGTGTTATCCACATGCATGTTCTCATTTGGAACATCTCCAATAGTAGACCATACTTGTGGTCTCTTGGATGAACCAACATTGGGATCGACAAACTTCTTTTGGGCACTTCACTGTCTCAGAAATTTGGCTCTTATGGGGGCTTGGATGTGGACCAACTCTTGGGAAGGAAAGTTATCTAATCCTAAATATTTGAGGACCCTATGGATGAGAATTGGAAAGAACAGACCATGCCTCTTATACTTGTTCCTACGCACCTCCACAACGGTTTCAATGAAAAGGGAAGGAAAACAAATGGAACTATGAGTGACAAGGGCGTAAAGAAAGAAACACCTGTCTACAGGGATTGTATGGAAATGAGAGATAGGGAAAATGTTGTGACAAGCTATCCTAAAGAATGTTAGGACATATGTGGTTCAAGTGGTTGTTAACATATGTCGCTATTTTATGTAATTGGCTTATTCTTAGACAAAACGCACTTTACTTGTAATTGGGTAGATTTAGGATGTGTTTAACACTTCAAGAAACAGTGTTTCAAGATTCAGTGTTGAAGTCATCAAAGTCTGTCCAAGAAACAAACAAGGAAGTGCAAGTTACTAAAGCTCGACACCTGTCTCGACACCTGTCTCGACACATGCATCAATCGAGCTTTAAGAAGCTGTTTTGCCCCGAGCCTCGACAGATCCTCAACACCTCTATCTGTCGAAAATTAAAGAAAACAGATTTTCAGTTCTATTTCAAGTCCAATCCGTGAATGTGTCTTTGGGACTTCTTTTCTCCTAACCCTAGACATATAAAAGGATTGTTTTAAGGGCCGTCAAAGGGGATGCAAGTTGCACAAGTATTGAGAACTTCTTGTTCATGCAATTTGTGATCTGAAAGACAAAGTTCATGCCTTTGTTCATCTCTGATGATTTGAAGAACTTTGCAACCAACAACTCTCTCTCTCTAGTTAGTGTTTGAAGTCGCGTACTGGGATCCACGCATCTGGTTAGTCACGTACTTGGGAGCCGTGCATTGAAAGGAGAAACTGTCACTATAGAGCAAGTCCAATTGGGTATTGGGGTAAGGGTTCAACTATAGGTTGGTAAGGTACTTGGGATTCCTTGCTTGTAACCGCTTATTGTGATAATAGTGGAGTTTCGAGAGTGGTGACCTTAAATCACCCGGTGGGGTTTTTGCCGTAAGGTTTTCCCCATTCGTAAACAAATCACCGTGTCTTTTATTTTCCACTGCATAACTTAGTTTTGGTGATTTGTTTGTGCTGCCACGTGATATTGCATGTTAATTTAATTAATTAATAACTAGACTAATTAATCAATCTAATTTATCACAAGGGGTCAACGCGTTTGTGGCCTGTTAAGTGGTATCAGAGCAAGCACACTCTGATTAGGGTTTAATCCTTGTGTGTGATCCATTGACCCCTGCTGTCATGGATAGAGGTCAATCTCTTATTATACCTCTATTATTTGATGCACTAACTATGCATACTGGAAAGTACGCATGAGAGCTTTCTTGCAGTCTTTAGATGAGAAAGTGTAACAAGTTGTGGAGGTAGGCTGGACCAAGCCTACAGAAGCGCCGGCCGACTGGGATGATGCCAAGATCAAGGCGGCAAACTTCAACAGCAGAGCATTGAATGCCCTATTCAGTGTAGTCACCAATGAGCAGTTCAAGAAAATTTCCTCAACTGAAACTGCTAAGGAAGCATCATCCCACGCTACAGAGGCTCACCACACGCTTTGAAGAAATTAAGATGGAGAAGGATGAGTCATTTGATGAGTTCTATGCAAAGCTCAAAGACATAGTGAACTCAGCCTTCAATTTTGGGGAAACCATCCCTGAACCCAAGATAGTAAGGAAAGTGCTCAGATCGCTGCCTGAGAGATTCCATGCTAAGATTATGGCGATAGAGGAATCGAAGGATATTAACAGAATTCTTTTGTCTGAGCTGGTTGGAAACTTGCAAACCTACGAGTTAGGGCTGACTAGGTTAGGCAAGTCAAGCAAGGGTAAGAGCATGGCACTAAAGGCCAAGAGCAGTGATACGGATGATTCTTCAGATGATGAAGATTCAAAAATGAAGTCCTATATTACAAGGCAATTCAAAAAGTTCATGAAGAATGCCAATGGAAAGGGCTTCAACAAAGACCGTAGACAATCCAGTTCTTCACAATTCAAGAATTCGAATAAAGGAAAAAAGGATGTCAAGGATGGCGGTCAGTACACTGTTCCCGCTGGGCCAAAATGCTTTGGGTGTCAAGGCTTCAGACACATGAAACAAGAGTGTCCAACGTACCTCAAGAGCATAGGGAAGAGCAAGGCACTTGCTGTTACCTTAAGCGACACAGAGCCCGAGGACGATTCGAAAAATGAAGACGACGGAATCTTGAATGCCTTCACTGCCACTGTTAATCCTACGGATGGGGTTACTGAAGAAGTGGATGAAGAGAAGGAATTGGTGGATGCTAAGTGTGAGATTATGGATGATCAAGATGATATCCATACCGCTTATGAGAAACTATACAAGCTTTCTAAGAAGCATGAGAAGCTCTATAGGCTGGCCACCAAGAAATTCAGTGAAGTGGAACTTGACCGTGAGGAGCTTTCCACAAAGGTTGATGAAGCGGATCAGACCATTGGAGCACTGAGGTTCGAAAACAATTTCTTGGCTAAGAGGACCAAGAAGCTTGAAGCGGAGCTATTTCAAGTCAGAGCACAATTGGAGAGGACGTCAAGTGCAAAGCTGGACGAGATGCTTAGTGCTCAGAAATCTTCTTCAGATCGTACTGGATTGGGGTATGAATTCTCTCTCTCTAATACTCCTTCTGCTAGTACTACTGTTTTTGTTCCACCTGCTAATAACAATAAAACTGAGGATAAAAATGTTAAAACTGAATTAGCTAGTGAGAACGTAGACAAGGGCAAGTCCATCCTAGGAGCACCCCTTAAAGTTGAGAAAAGGGAGACTAGAAACCCTAGGGCTAAGAAGGCTATCTCTCAAAAGCCTAAACAGAAGAAGCCGCATCTCTGTTATCATTGTGGTGTTGCCGGTCATACTCGACCAAATTGCTACAAGTGGCTAGCCACTCAACAGAGCAATGGCATGATAGCATCTGGGAGCCAGAATCAGCTTCAGACTTCTCTTGCTCCTCTTGGAGACATTCTTAAAGCCCTCATGTTCCTTTCGAACTTGAACGGTTCATATTCTTCTCCCTCTTCACCGGTTCAAAGGTCGACTAAAAGGAAAGGTTCTTCCAAAGTGTGGAAGGCAAAGGGATCTAAGTGATAGTGGTCACTTCTTCTTCTCTCCCCTCTGTTTTTTTTTGTGTTGCATTACGTGTGTATTTCTTTACTGTTTTGAGTCAGTCTAGTTTTATACATTGTTTTGCTTTCTTTAGCTTGGTTTTGTTTTTGTTTGTGTGTTTTCAGTTTTGTGTTTTATTTTTGCTTTTCTGATAAAAATAAAAAAAAAATTGAAAAATTGAAAAATACAAAAACAGTGTGTGTTTGTGTGCATTGGTTCATGTGAACTTTTAAAATGGCCATTGAAACAGAGTTTTCTAAACTTTGTATCACCTGTAGCTTAGATGAGTATTCTTCTGCACAACTAAGCAAGTGAGCTTTGTAGCTCTTTGTTTGTGATGAGTAAGGTTAAGTGATCTCTTCTTCTTAACACTTGTATCACTCTTTTTGACGGGTTGAACTAGAAAATTCTAAGAGAAAGACATAAATAACCATCTTACCACTGTTACTCGCCAATCATAATATGACATCTGTATGCTTTGGCATAGCAAAAGTGCAATGTCAATGACATCTGTATGCTTCGGCATAGCATAAGTGCAATGTCAAAAGCTTAACATAATTGGGTATTTCTTTTCTTTCTCTTGTATGCCCATGCATAATATGCTTAATAAAAGAAAATATGCAAAGAAATAAAAAGCAAAAAGATCAAAATGCTTTAAAATATGGTTGCAAGCGTGTTTTCTAGGAGATGTGGGAGTTATAGGATGTACCTCAAAGGTGATAGTCCCCATCAAATAGTTATGATTGTGTGTGAGTTAAAGTGATTTTCTCATATCTCAAATCGTCATAACTTTGAGACACTTATGCAATCTTGTGATGTTTTCACACACAACACGCAATACTCTTTGCTATTTTTGATACATGTGCAGGTACAATGTGATTTGGCCATCACAAGGTTTACATGCGTTAATGTATGCTCACTAAACTGTCTTAACTTATTTTTGAGATATAAAATTGGTTAGACTTGTTTAGTGTGTGTGTGCGTGTTTTGGGATACATGTGCTTTAAAATTCTTGTTGAGAGATGATTTTGAGAGCTTAATGTGTTGCTTGGATCTTTGGTTGAGTTGCATGCATGATTGCATTCATGTCTGTGTTTTTCTTCTTTTGAAAAACTATTTTTAAAGGCATCTCGACACCTCCTCGACACCTCTCGACACCTAGCTGTCTGTCGAGCTTCTTAGACTTTTTCTAAACGCAGTCTCGACACATCCTCGACACCTGGTGGATCGATCGAGAAACTTTCTGTCTGCTCGATAGCTTCTCGACAGCTTCTGGATCGATCGAGGTTCCTTTATGCTTGATCCTTCTTTCTCAACACATGACCTCGATAGCTGCATCTGTCGAAGTGCATTTTCTCGACACCTATCTCGATAGCTGTCTTGATACCTGCAGCTGTTGAGAATTACTGAAGGTGTATAAAATAGTTCCTCACAATTTCTCTGTCACTTTGCTCGATCTCTCTCCCTCAACAGAACTTGTTCTCTCTCCCAAAACCTCACTCACTCTCTCCAAACCTCTTCCTAAGGCTTTCTCAAGTGTTTTTCTTGATCCTCATCACTTGGTAAGCATCTTATCACTCATTTTCATGCATTTCATGTTTTTAAAACCCTAGGTATTGAGTTCTTGAAAATTTTTGGGATTTTTCAAAACTGTTGAGGTTTTCATGAAATTTTTGGGTTGGTTTTATAGATTTGATCTTTAAAACTACATGTATTGCATCACATTAGCATTCTAATTGTATTTTCATGCATTTAGATGTGTGCAAACCTGTTGTGTGCTGTTAGGTTTGGATTGGGCTGAGTCCATGATGTTTTTATTGTTGCATGTCACATGTTCATGCATTTTCCATGCATACGTTCTTTCTTTTCAATATTTATCTTCCAATATTGAACTACTTGAGACTTTTCTGTTTGTCTCTTCTTCTCTCCCCTCTCTATGTTGCGTTAGTAGTGTCTATGGCACCTAAACGTAAGTCCATTCCATCCCAGAACCCTCTTCATTCTAAGGGATCGTCTTTTTCATATTCCACTCCTCTTTCTATCCAGTTTCGTGATGAGAAAGCCCATAAGGACTTCTCGGAGAACTTTTCTAAACGAGGTGTTCATTCGAAACACCACGTTGTCCTGGTAGACTTTGTCGACACCGACCTTCCCAATGTCATTCACAGTCGGGCTTGGGAGTCACTGTGTGACGTCCCGGTCACATGTCCTCTCTTGTTGATACAAGAGTTTTACTCCAATATCCACGGGATCGATTCTTCAGTACCTCTTTTCTACTCTTGCGTTCGAGGTACACGCTTTACTGTCACTCTGGAGTTAGTCTTCGAGGTGCTTCATGTCCCTAGGGTGGATCATCCTGATTACCCTAGCTGTGAGCGTCTATGGACTATGTCCAAAGACGAGATGATCTCGGCGTTCTGTGAGCGTCCTTCCTCTTGGGGAGATCATCAGTACACACCATGTCGACCTTTTGCTAAAGGTCCTCGTTTCCTTAACATGGTGATGACTTTTGTTTTGCACCCACTTTCTCACTACAACTCTATCACAGAGCCTCGTGCTCAGTTTTTGTTGTCCCTCCTAGAGGATCTCTCTGTAGACTTTCCTTCACACTTTATTTTCTCCATCATAGATGTCTATAGAGATACAGCCACCCGTGATAAGCTCATTTTCCCTTCCGCTATCACGAGGATTCTTCACCGTTTTTCCATCCCATTCCCTTCGTTCGGTCCTTACCATGTCATGTCTGCCATAGACGCCGCTACCGTAAAAAGTAACGAGGCACAGTTTCGATCGAGACAGTCTAATGGTGCCACTCCTTCCTCCCGTCCGACTACCTCCAGATCAGCTCGAGCGACATCTGCTTCTTCTTCGAGCGACGTCACCTTAGGAGACATCATAGCGCAGCTTCAGCGCATGGATACTCGCCTCGATACACTCTCCACAGAGTTGTATCAGGTGAACGTTTGTGTTGGTCGCATCGCCAGGCGACAGGCGACTATAGGCGGCTTTGCTCCAGAGGCTTCTCCTCCGCCACCTCATGTTTCCTCTGAGACTGAGGCTGATGATGACGGTGATAATGATGATGCTTCTGTGGATGATGATGCTTCTGTGGATGATGATGATGGAGATGCGAGCTCTTCTGACGAGATGTCTACATGACACTCTACCCTTTGTCACTCGTGACAAAAAGGGGGAGTAGTTTTGGTATGAGAGTAGTCATACTTCGGGGGAGAGCTAGCATAGGAGATTTTTGTTAGGGGTAGTGTGGTTTGAGGGATGTAGTGAGGAGATCATATGTATTCTCTTTTTTTTCTATCTTTTTAGAGATACATTGATTATGTACTGACATACATTGTATTTATTTTCTTGATATATATGATGATGTATGTTTCTTTAACCTATCTTTCCATGTGTTGTTTCTTTTCTGTCTCTATACATATGTTTCTTTACTTGTACGCAATCTATTATTTCTGCTTCACACAAAGATGCCTTGATATGTTTTGTTTATAAGTGTTTCAGAAATACAAGTTGTCAAAGTCTACTTGCCATAAACTCTCTTCTTGCAAAGTTTTTCAAGAGTTTGTGTTAGGATAGATTTTACTGTATGTAACATTTGAAATATGAGTTAAAGTGTTTTATGACTTCTCTCATATCTTCATTTGTTTATTGTGGTTTTGTCACGGATTGCCAAAGGGGGAGATTGTTAGGACATATGTGATTCAAGTGGTTGTTAACATATGTCGCTATTTTATGTGATTGGCTTATCCTTAGATAAAATGCACTTTACTTGTAATTGGGTAGATTTAGGATGTGTTTAACACTTCAAGAAACTGTGTTTCAAGATTCAGTGTTGAAGTCATCAAAGTCTGTCCAAGAAACAAGCAAGGAAATGCAAGTTACTAAAGCTCGACACCTGTCTCGACACATGCATCTATCGAGCTTTAAGAAGCTGTTTTGCCCCGAGCCTCGACAGCTTCTTGACAGATCCTTAACACCTCTATCTGTCGAGAATTAAAGAAAACAGATTTTCAGTTCTGTTTCAAGTCCAATCCGTGAATGTGTCTTTGGGACTTCTTTTCTCCTAACCCTAGACATATAAAAGGATTGTTTTAAGGGCCGTCAAAAGGGATGCAAGTTGCACAAGTATTGAGAACTTCTTGTTCATGCAATTTGTGATATGAAAGACAAAGTTCATGCCTTAGTTCATCTCTGATGATTTGAAGAACTTTGCAACCAACAACTCTCTCTCTCTAGTTGGTGTTTGAAGTCGTGTACTGGGATCTGCGCATCTGGTTAGTCACGTACTTAGGAGCCGTGCATTGAAAGGAGAAATTGTCACTACAGAGCAAGTCCAATTGGGTATTGGGGTAAGGGTTCAACTGTAGCTTGGTAAGGTACTTGGGATTCCTTGCTTGTAACCGCTTGTTGTGATAATAGTGGAGTTTCGGAAGTGGTGACCTTAAATCACCCGGTGGGGTTTTTGCCGTCAGGTTTTCCCCATTCGTAAACAAATCACCGTGTCTTTTATTTTCCGCTGCATAAATTAGTTTTGGTGATTTGTTTGTGCTGCCACGTGATATTGCATGTTAATTTGATTAATTAATAACTAGGCTAATTAATCAATCTAATTTATCACAAGGGGTCAACGCGTTTATGGCTTGTCAAAGAAGATATAATTAAGTTCAGTTATTTCACTTGAGCTAATACTTCGGTTAAAACCCCGAGTGACTGATCGTCCACAAAGAACATCCATAACATCATCAATGCAAGGAGAAGTAGAGTATGGATAAGTAGGTGTACGAATTATATGTATATCAAGAGCTTCAGATACGTGGTCCCTAATTATTGTAAACGGTACACCTAAGGGTCGTCAATGGGCCGGGTCGGGCCGGCCCGGCCCATTTTTCACTTGGCCCATGGGCACAATGGGTTGGGCATAATGTGTTATTAACTAGTTAACGGACCGGATCGGGCTGGGCTGAAAGAGAAAACCTCAGCCCATGACCCTGCCCATGGGCAATGCCTATTTTGTCTTTAGCGAGCTGGACTATCGGGTTGGGCCTAATAGGCTACCCATGGGCTTGTGTTAATATATTATTTTATTATTTTTATAAGGAAAGAATCAATTTTTTTATAAGGGAATAATCAATCTATTTTTTTAAAGGAAAGAATTAAAGAATTTAATACTTAATTACAAATTTTTTTACATTCAAATCTATTTAATTTTTTGTTTTGTTGATGGAAACCTATTTAATTTTTTTTATTAAGGCTTTAAATAGTTTTTTATTTTATCTTTAATAAAAAAAATGTCAAATGGTTAATACAAATTTGCTAGACTACTAGAAAAATATATATTTAGTAAACTAAATTTTGCACAATTACTTTGAATATCTCAGTGGTTGAGGGCTTCAGAAATTGCTCTATAATATCTCAAGATCAATCCTTCATACACTTCCTTTATATTTTTGTTATGAATTATAAGTTATTGGACTGGGCCAATGGGCTAGGCAATAGGTTGGGCTACTGGGCTAACCCACTGGGTATCCATGGGCATAAAAACTAGTCCACGACCTGACCCACTAGGCTAGTGGGCTGCCCATGAGCCTTAATAACAATGGGCTGGGCCGCCCATTAGCTTGGTGGGCCATCGGGTTTCTGGGTCGGGCTATGGGTTATGGGCTATTTGATGACCCTTAGGTACACCATGTATTCACGATGCCACTTTGTGACCAGGTCATCCTCATGCACTGAGAGATTCGAATAGAATTCTTTAATCAAGTTAACTGGAAGGGGTTGTATGTTTGTACACAGGTGTTGAGGTCTAAAAAGTTATAACACCAAGGCCCAAAATAGCACAATGAGTGCACTCCATGGAAAATAATAATAAAAGGGTTAAGCTCACCAAAAAAATGGATGGTAGGCCCAAGTCCATTAAAAAAGATTTAAAGCCCAAGACCCATGAAAGGATAGGCCTTAGGGCCCATGAAAAGAAGGGAAGAAAGGAAAAAGCCCAGCCTACCAAGGTCACAAAATCAAAAGGGAGTCTAGTGGTAAGAATTCGATTGGGATACCCAGAGGATGCTAGGGGCTTGGGATCCTAGGGACGTGCAGCACAACTAGGATGAGATTGAGACAGCTCAAAAAGAGTGCCAAAAAACACAAGGAACGAAGTACAGAAAAGTCCTTCTCAATCACCTAATGATGTAGAAAGGAACTAGAAGCCTTGGAGAGTAACAATTCATAAACAAGGGACTGGTACCTCGAGGAACCCAGGAAGAAGAACCATGGAAGGAAGTAGCTAGGAAAACTTTCAACCTGACAGGGATGGAATTGGTTCACTTGGGAAAAATGACAAAAGGAAAAATAGCCAAAATGTTGAGTCTGAAAGGTAAGGTTTAGAAGCCTTGAAGGAAGAAAGATTGGAGGTCGCCTCTCTAAGGACACCCCAAAATGGAAAGTTAGCAAGAGGTTTTTGGGGAAAAAACACCAAAAGAAGAAAACTATGAGAAACAAGGAAAGGACCAACCACTAAAGCTGCTAGCACAACATGCTATAATGGATATTTTGGGACATCGGGCAATATTTCTCTTTCTTTTACTACTTTCTTTGAGTTTTTTTGACAGAGTTTTCTCAATGATTCTATTATGATTCACTGTTGCTGAATGCCCCTTTACTGTTGGCTGCTTCCCCCTTTTATAGTGTCATTATAGGGTTCTGGGGTACCACTGGTTCCCATCCTTTGCTCCCTTGGGTACTAGAGCCCATACTTGGATTCAAAGGAATTCAAACTTTACAAGTCTTAGAGGCTTAGAGAGCCATCTAAATCTATAATTTTTTAGCTAATTTGGACGTTGTAACACGTCTTAGTGAGCACATTGTAATTCTTAAATTAAGAAAAGTAATGAGATATTCCTTATTGTTTTAAGGATCCTTAACGTTCATTTTGTGTCTTTCTTTATATATTGCTCCTTTACTGTTTTCTTGCTATTTAATACATATATATATTCTTGCTTCTTAGTATGTATGTATTGTTTGATTTCTGCTTTGTGTACCACTTGGTTTGTAAACAGCTCATTTAGCTACAGTGACCCAAGCCCAGTCCCTTTAAACAACAACTAAAAGATCCAGGGTCTTTACTTCAACTTAGGCTTGGACACTGTCCAAAAATGGACCCTTACAATAGGGACAGCCAATGCCTAGACTGTAGATTCTCATGGACAGAAGGATGTAGTTCATGTAGATTGATTTGCCTTTCTCCCCAAATACGCCTCTTCTTAAATCTTAATCAAGGTTTCAAAGGTTTGCTCATTTGCATGCATGAGGAACCTTAATTGATCAAACACTACTTCAGGTTCGGATGCAGCTTTGGATTTTCCCCTCTTAGCCCTCCTCGGAGCCATAACTAACTGATGGTCAGTAGAGGAAACATGATTAGCTCACAAAAAAACAGAACCAAAAACTGCATTATGAAAAGATAAGCACAACATTCATACTATCCACTCCATTGCTATTTTCATAGCCAAATAGATCATTTTGTCACAATCTACATAGACTATGAAGTTTGAAGTAGAGAACAAAAATTGGAGAATAATACACCTCCATGTGTAGAAAATCATCCATATAAGATACTGCCTAGAGCAATTTACAACGACACAATGAAAAAACAATATTCTTATTCACGGGTTGTTTAGTTGATGAAATAATTGTAATGCATTTTGGTCCGAGTCAATAATTTGAAGATAGAGATGACTATAAACTTTAGTTGAACTCAAAGAGCCAACATGCAATTTGTTAACATATTGAATTTTTTCAAAATGATCAATTATGTCACACGTCAATAGCAAGCATTCTAACAGCAATAATATTCTATAGGAAACATACAAGTGGATGTAGGACCTGATACATTTTCAAAATTCCTAATTACATGTAGTAAGTTTCACCAACTTGTACAAAAAACATTAAATTGCACAATGACATACAAACAATATAAGGACTAACACACACATATGGAGCCACTGGCAAGTTCATTTTGTGGAAGGAGACTAGTCGAAGACAATCTATGAGATAAGCAAGTAACCTTACTAACAACAAATCATATGACTAGCCAAACACCCAATTTCATCACAATCTACATAGACAATGAAATTTGAAGCAAAGAACAAAAATTGGAGAATAACACACCACCAAGTGTAATTTTAAAGACAATAACAGTTAAAAGAGTCTTACTGCATAAAATCCTTGAAGAATTTACTCGGGAAATTGTCGATTCTAGCCTGATGCGTAGAGAGCAATCGAAAATGTCAATTTCAGATTGTTGCAAATTCTGCAAAACTAGGAAATTTATAATAGTAGGTAATTAGCATAACTTGATATATGCATAATCGAGTTTTATAAAACTCAATTATTTAGAAATCAAGTTATTATCCAACTCGATAATACACAAATCGAGTTATGTGCATTGTGGTCCAAACCCAGTCTAGATATTTTTGGACTGATCCAGATGCAGTCCAAGAGGAATCCAACCGTCCAAACTGGTCTTCCACATAACTTGATTTTAACATAATCGAGTTATGTGCATTGTAACTCAATTTTCTGAAAAATCGAGTTATGTGAACTGTAACTTAAATTCTGGAAAATCGAGTTATGTGCATTGTGGTCCAAGCCCAGTCCAGATATTTTTGGACTGATCTAGATGCAGTCCAGGAGGAATCCAACTGTCCAGACTAGTCTTCCATGTAACTTGATTTTACCATAATCGAGTTATGTGCACTGTAACTCAATTTTTGGAAAATCGAGTTATGTGAACTATAAATCAAATTCTGGAAAATCGAGTTATATGCACTGTGGTCCAAGCCCAGTCCAAATATTTTTGGACTAATCCAGATGCAGTCTAGGAGAAATCCAACTGTCCAGACTAGTCTTCCACATAACTCAATTTTACCGTAATTGAGTTATGTGTAGTGTAACTCGATATATTGTAGATCGAGTTATTTGAGAATGCATTAACTGCATTAACTGAGAACTCATGCAGCTGTTCACACCCATACTAATTTGACTTGTTTATTCATCATAAAAGTGGACCTGTTCACAACCATACTATAAACAACAACACATCCATATATTGAATGGAGGCTTCCATAATCAAATCATTCATACAATTCCAACCACATACATAAACAAATCATTCCCACATTTTCAATACGGGAATAAGAAAATCATCCATACAATGTACAAAGTAAGTAAATAGCCATTATACATTTAAATCCATTGAACCAAGTTGTTCACAATGTACGTACAACCATTTACATATAAAAGATGTCTTCTCATAGTTTAAAAAAAGAGATTTGAGTTCAAGTAGCGTCACAAAAACTGTCTCCTTGCCACAAATCCCACATCTGCATAAGTACAAGAAATATACATCAACACTACATCTTTTACTCATGCAACTACTTCAATAACTAATCACAAGATTGCCCAAAGTGTAACTAATCACAATATGACTTGTAATTGTTACCTGTTATGTAGCACCATAGCTTGTTGAATCCACATTTCGAGTCGAAAATCTATAACGGTTAGGACCCTCTTAGAGACACAACCCACACTTCGACTTTGGTCCGTTCTCAATCCACAAAGAGGTTGGTAACTCCCTATCCTCGTCATCCATCTTATTGCGGATTCTAGTGGACTTAGGCCGACCTTTCTCTCTGATCAACCACTGGTTTGGCATCACTATTCTCCTTTCTGCCAGCTCTGGCCATTCTAATCTATCTTTCAGGTTGGAATATCAGCTCATAGCTATAATACCGTTTAGACACACGGTAGAAACCATCCATAAACTCCATCGCATCATGGTTGTACTTAGCACAAACTACTATCAAGTGTGAACATAGGATCTTGTTTACTTCCTATTTCCTGCACGTGCACGTCCTATCCATGATAGAAACCCTATGGGTGTGAGCTCCCCCGCCAGTAGCCAACAGTGAAGATTGTGTCTCCATTGTATATAAGCACTATTGTGCCCTCATCCTTCTAACCATATAGAGCTTCGCCTTCTCTTGATTTGCCTCGAACTTGTCATAGGCATATTTACACCACTCTTGCCCCTCTTCCAACTGCTCTAAGGTTTTGTTTTGATGATCGTCAAAGTACAATTTCACCTTGTAAAATGTGAACACCATTGCGGTTATGGGCAAACTACGTGCACCCTCAAGTACCCTATTGAAGCATTCTGACAAGTTGGCTGTCATTGCCCCATATCGGTGCCTATGGTCATATGCAAGTGTCCAATTTTCTTGAGCTACAGCCTTAAGATAGTTTTACGCATCTAAATTGACATTCTTGATGCAATCTATGGTGTTTTCAAACTTCCTAACTTGATTCGCAGTTGCTGCCTTCCATACAAGTTCTTCAACACCACACTATTGAAGTTAGTGTTAACATTGATTACTAAATGGCGGAGGCAATACCGGTAATAGGTTAAGGGCACTTGCAAGTAGCCCTTAGTGGTGTCATAGAAGGATGATTGTATCCCACGATGCCTATCAAAAATTATACACAAATTGGTCTACTAGGTAACATAGGTCAGTAGGCACGCCAGGATCCATCCCTATGTCTCCGTCCTCTTACTTTCAACAACGGCAAACGTGAGTGGATAAACCTCGTTGTTACCATCTGTTGCCATTGCTATCAATAGCTTTCCTTTGTACTTGCCATAGAGGTGTGTTGCATTTATGCTTATCATCGGCCTGCAATGCTTGAGCCCTTTAATTCACGGACCTAAAGCCCAAAACATGGAGTTGAATATACAAGTCCCCAGGACAAGGGGGTCACACTTTAACGAAGTTACAGTGTATGGATCTGCAATGGACAATACCGCTAGAAACCGTGGCAATTTCGCATACATCTCATCAAAATCCCCGTAAATACGCACAACTGCCTTCTATTTGGCTTCCTAAACCTTGTACATAGTTACATCATGCCCGTGCTTCGCATGCAGCATACTATGTAGGTCCTTTATGGGTTGAGTTATGTCCTCCCGTACATACTGCTCAAGTGAAATAGAAATGAACCTTGAATCCATCATCTGTCCATTAGTCACTACCTGGAGGGATGTGCAACTGTGGGGACCCTTACATTTACTAATTAGCCACATCCTGTGCTTCTTGCTGCAAATAGCCTAAATTGACCATGGACATGCCTCATGTATGCACTACACCACCAACCTATTGGTGTCAAACTTGATGACCTTGTATTGCTTATTATGCTCCACAGAGTAGAGGGTCAACACATACTAAACTTTTATTCTTGAATAACATCCCCTTTCACAGGTGGTCACCTTTATGCCAACTTGTAAGCTGTCCAGTACCCAATAAAGGTGATGGGTCATTAATATTATCCCATGTGTTTGATGTGAACCATTTTGGGATAGGAATTGTATTAGGGCAAGCCTCCTCATTCCATTCGACCTATAGCTCATCTAAGACCTCTGAATTGTCCACTAGTCCATCATTATCAATGAACTCTTCGTACACATCTCAACTGGGATCAATATCAAGTCCTCCGTCCATATAGGCTTAGACATGTTCATATGCATAACTAGACCCTCCCACATCATGTCTGGGTGGCGCCTAACACTTCGGCTTCTTTAGTGTTGTCTAAATCATCAACCGCACTACATGGTTGAGTGTTGTATGAAGAGATGAGTGTGGCTCTTCTACCCCACTGCCATGCTGCGAACTTGCACCAACATGGAACCCAATAGCCTCAACAGTTACATACAAGTCGGACGCTATATACTGGGGGGGGGTCCGCTTAATCACTGTCCACATCATGTCCACGTCAGCATCACAGCCCAATGAATTTGAGTTGTAGAAAACCTGAGTATTCATAAGTAGCTGGGGGGCATGATACACGATGGATATCTTATATGACTCCCTGTCCAACCCTAGAGCTTCCATTATCTTCCGGTGCATTTTTCTCAAGTGTGTTCTGCATTTCAACTCAATGAACTTTTGCTTCACTGACTTACCTTTATAGGACAACCCATGCAAGTTATGGAAATACTGCTCCCCATCGTAGTAAACATAGAAGCAATGACGACCCATGGCAATCCTGGATAAGGACAATTAATTGTGGTTATCATGCAGAAGATAGGGGGTTGTGTTAACGCAACAGTAATTAATCTTTACGCACGTGAACGTACAATAAATCTTTTACAAGCACACTATAATGATATCCTAAGTATTCTTAACAAACTTGATTCGTTTGTACACAAAAATTGGCCTTTCAGGGGAGATGTGCCACAACAAAGAAGAAAGTGACCACAACTGTAGCACGCTTGGTGAGGATGCAATAGTGAGGAGGAAAATGCCAACACGGTTAGACGAACTTGTTCACCTCTCAAGCTTTCTTGTTTAGAACCCACACACTGAAGCTTTTTAGAATTGAAAGAGCTAGACAATTTAAACCCATGATTGCTTGTTACATCATTGTTGATACCTGTGGATGAATGCATATATCATCATCATAGGAAATCGCATGTATGTTTGTTTATATATATGTTCACAGGTATCTATACATACATTACTATATATATATATATATATATATGTATACAGTGTCACTATCACACACACACACACACACACACACACATATCAAATTTTGCTAATGTGTGCTCTAAGGGCACACATTAATTAATCATTTTTGGAAAAAAATTGAAAAAGTATTGATAGTTTTTTCAATTCCCAACAAAATATTTCCAAAAATTGATGGTTTAATGTGTGCCCTAAGGGCACACATTATATATAAACATACCTATATATATATATATATATAAATGTGATCATATATGGGTACATAGGTTTGTTTATATATAGATATATCTATACACACGCAATGTCAAAATCATAGTAAAAAGGTAATCACATTCACACTGCCAATCTAAGTGTAATCACAGTTTTTCCAAAAGTCAAGATATACCTGTCAGGGGAGATGTGCCATAACAAAGAAGAAGGGTACCACAACTGTAGCACGCTTGGTGAGGATGCAATAGTGAGGAGGAAAATGCCAAGCTTTCTTTTTCAGAACTTGTTCACCTCTCAAGCTTTCTTTTTCAGAACCCACACAATGAAGCTTTTCAGAATTGAAAGAGCTAGACATGTGCATGGGTCTGATATGTGGACAATGGGTAGTGAATCATAACTCGATTTCCACATAGTTGAGTTACTTAAAAACTCGACTTCTAAGTGGCCAAGTTACATTTACAATACGTCTATTAATGTGATGGCAATTTAGAAACTCGGCAATATAAGAATTGAGTTACCAATAACTCGATTATCTCGACTCCTCCTGGATTCCTCCTGGATTGCATCAAGTTACTAATAACTCGATTATTATGAAATCGAGTTATTAGTAACTTGATGCAATCTAAGAGGAATCCAAGAGGAGTCGAGGTGTCCAGATGGGTATTGTACATAACTCGACTTCTTAAAAATCGAGTTTCTCTTCCCAGTTTGTCTATAAAAACCCAGACCTATTCTGCTAGTAAGAAGGTATCCATCCACCATTCTGGTGCAAAGACATCACAACAATGCATGTTTGTAGAGCAAGATAGGATGTACCTACATTGTGTTTAACGGTCGTGTTCCAAGCATATACAACAATTGGCTAGATGTGAGCAGACAAGTTCAGAAGTTCCCAAATGCCAATCACAAATCATATAAAGATCAAAGGGAAGCAGAAGCCGCATACATGAAGTATTTGTATCATAATGGTATGGAGGTGCAGGGTGGTGCATCCGCATCATGGGCAACTCCAAACATGTCAATCTCAACTCCACCGAGCACTTCTCCAAGCAAAGGAACCAACTACGGTAGTGGAGACATTAGGAACACCTTGTTGAGGTATCAGTTGGAAGTTGCCATTGAGGAGCGTGACCACGCAAGGAGGATTGCAACCTTGAGTACGAACATGCTGAATGAAGTGGTGGCCCATGTTGTGGGGGATGATGAATTCGATGCACCGACGAGACAATGTATGGGTAAATGAATGCAAAAATATGACTTCTTATTGTGGTATTCAATAAGTAAATAGTTTCGTGTGTGTGGTTTAACTAGAAGTGTTATCGTTTTCCAATTATTTGACTGGCAGATATGTATATATGGCTAGTAACCTTTTTATTTTTGTTTCAGCACTACTTTGGTCTTATTTGGTCCATTCTATCTACTTTGGTCTTATTTGGTCCACTTTGGTTCTATTCGGTCTAGTAGGTTCTATTCGCTCCATTTTATCCTATTTAGTCAGCTTTGGTTGTATGAGATTTATTTGGTTCACTTGAGTCCATTATTGTGTAGTTACATAATACAAAAAGATAGATTTGCGTTGGGCATAGCATGAGGCCCTGGGAGCTTTGGGCCAATCAAAGCTCATAAAAGATCAGCCCATGCTCAGGAGTGAGCAACCCCGTTACCCAGTACCGATGCAACCAAATCAATGGCTTGGACTATAACATTTTTCTTGATAAGGCATCCAAAATATTATAATTTTTTTAATTACTACAATTTAGTAGCTACAATAATGACAAAAGGGAATTTGAACAGCGAATGTTTAAGTTGGAAACACCGGAGGTTCTAGTTGAGCTACGCAACTCTTGGATGTACATTATCCTTATCACAAATCACAATATATGGGTCATATCCATCATGAGAGACACAATCTAGAAGAGAGAAGATGCATATATTCAAAATATAAGATACTTTCATCCAATCAATGCCTTAAGCCATTTGTAATGCCCCTGACGAGTGTAAAAATACCAAGGCCTTAAGGAGTGTAAAAATACCTTGCAAATCATTGCTAGAAAGCAAAATATTTTTGAACTCACAAAGTTCCAAGTACTAAACCTCCATGATGCTATATTGTATGAGTTCCACATGATGATGACACAAAATAAAGTGCTTTGACATTAAACTACAAAAAACGAGGGTTATAGCCTCATTTGGATAACGCAGCTATAGACCCTAAAAACGCAGCTATAGGTTATAGCTACGTTTTCCATAGTCGCGTTTCCAAACGTAGCCTATTCTGCACAACAATAGCCCCCTGCGGGGGTCTATAGCCGCATTTCTATAAACGCGGCTAGAGGTCCCCCTATAGTTGCGTTTTTTACCACCCAATGCTGCATTTTTCACCCCTTTATAAGCTAAGACCTATAGCTGCGTTTTGTAAAAAGCGTGGCTATAGAACCGCTTTGGACTACGTTTAAAATGCGGTTATAGGTATAATTTTGGCTGCGTTTCAAAAACGCAGCTATAGGTCTTTTTTAAAAAAAAAAAAATTCTAGATTTTTTTTGTTCCCCAAAAAATTTAAAATTCAAACAAAAAAAATTCAAAATTAAACACAAACCCAAAAAATTGCACGTCAAACACAACATACTCACAAAACAATATCAGCAACACAATAGCACATCAAGCTCAAGAACATAAACCTATTTAAACATAAGCACAATATAAGCAACACAATAGCACAAGTTCAAGCACAGATCCAAAATCAAATAATTCCACCAATGTAAAACCCATACATATAAACACATAAATATTACCCCCAATGCTCATAAATCACATTGGTTTTACTATTAAAGCTTAGATAAAAATAATCTCTAGCAAAAGTATAATACCCATAAAAAGATTAGAAATTTTTTACCTCAAATATTAGAGATGAGTGAGTCTTAGCTTTTCCTATGAAGTTTTCAGGTGATCAATGCCGGAAAAATGAAGTATATGATGGTGTGGAGTGTACCGGTGGGACAATGAGGGAGAGGAGTCTGTGCGTTGTGTTGAGAGAAAAAGAAAAGAAAGAAGATAAGAAGAATAATGACAAGAAAAGAAGATAAGAGAAATGTGTGGCCGGCCAAAGAATTCTAATAGATATTTTGAATTGAGTGGTAGGGAGCAAATGGGGTAGGTGGAGGGGGGGGGGTCAGATCATCCCTTTTTTTTTTTTTTTAGGTCTTACTTATAGCCGCGTTTTTGGTGTCAGATCATCCTTTTTTTTTTTTGGTCTTACCTATAGCCGTGTTTTTGGGGTCAGATCATCCCTTTTTCTTTTTTGTCTTACCTATAGCCGCGTTTTTAGAAACGTGGCTATAGGTCTTCCTTTTAACAAATATATTTTAGTCGGCTTTATGTCCCAGGTCATCCCCATTTGTTGGTCATACATATAGCCGCGTTTTTAAAAACGCGGCTATAGGTCCTCTATTTAAAAAAAATCTTAGGCCATCCTGTTTTTGGGTGTTATCTATAGCAGTGTTTTCAAAACGCGGCTATAGGTCTTCCTTTTAAAAAAATATATTTTATTTGTTTGGACCTATAGCTGTGTTTTTTTAAACGCGGCTATAGGCCCTATCAAAAAAACTTAGCTAAAGACACTTACAAACGTGGCTATAGGTCAGCTATAGCCGCGTTTTTTGTAAACACGGCTAAAAAAAATGCGGCTATAGCCCACGTTTTTTATAGTGTTAATAGCTTTACTCGTTAGATGAGAATGACACAAAAAATAATCCAAATGTATGGATTATATAAAACATAAAATTGTTAATGCCTAGTAAAAATCATCGTTCACGAATTGACAGTTACAAAAAAAAAAAAAAAAAATCCCAAATGTAAGGATTACATGTTGTAATAAACTAAAATACTCTCAACCTCAATAAAAGACATACAATCCCTATCATATCCCTCACCATGAATTGATATGTCACCACCAACATAAATTAACCCATTCAAATTCTTGAACCTTCCCCCGTGGCAATTCTCAAATATTAAATCACCTTCTTCCATGTTTTGGATCATCATCAAAGGCACTGGATCGAATTTGAAATTTTTAATTAGTAATGTCAAATGGATCCATAAAATAATCAAATCAATTAAATATGAGTTAAGTACTTTTTATTATTCCTTATTCTTATCCGAAAAAGAAAATCATTTGTATTCGCATCCTCATAACTCAAGTTGGATAACTCGCTAATAACCCAAGGAAACCCTTTACTATTACTGTGACCATTTGGATCATTAAAAGTTTTAACAAGATTACAACAAAAGAATGCAAATATTACATCTAAATATATATTTTCTATGTCAAATTATTGCTGCTGTAGAGGTCCACAGAAACAATTAGTTTCAAAGAAAATGAGATGGGATCAAACCAAGAGCCAATTCAATCCTATCAGTCGTGTCTGAACCTCTGCTTAACCTTCATTTTTGACTGGTATTCACAGTAGGTACAACTAATCTGTGAACAGCCAACCATCACACTGTGAAAATTCTTTTCATAAATGAAGTGTCTTAGGCTATTCACATAACAAGTTGTGGACCAAAGAATTTGCCAATTAGAAAGCTGAACCCAAGAAATGAATTTTATAGCAATATGATAGATTTTGCTTTATAAAAACCCTTTCATTTTCCCACTTCTGGCTTAATATCTCCCTTTTGGTTGCCGTTGCTTTCTTTGTTGCATTGCATTTCAAGTAACTTTTGTTGGTCCTCATCAGTCTCTTGAGTTTTTACTTCTTTTACATCTTTAGGCTTTTTGCTTGTAGACTGCTATTACAAAACTCCACCAAGCATACAAATCAAAAGCCCCAATGTACCCACGAATGTCGAATGCTTGTCCCAGATAACCATATTAATCACAACAGTCAATAGCTTGTTAACTATACCATGAACAATAAATCTTGTGGCAAATATTGCCATCCAGCAAGAAAACCCAAAGAAAGAGATGGATAAACCAAACAAACATGATAAACCCACTGGCAAAACCACCTGAAAAGAGTACCAATCCGCCTTATCTATGATTTCATGCTTTATCTTCCTCAATTCACCCATTACAAGTAGCTCCAAAGGAAACAGTAGGAGAGCCTTAAGACTTGCTGGAGTAAGCTACTGTGCCAGTTTGTTTGAATTTCACCTGAGGGAGTAGGAGCTTTTGGACCTTTTTGGATGTCACTAACTTTAGGATTCTTTGCATCATTATTATTATTATTAGTATTAGACATCTGAAGAGAACCATAAATTCTTGTTAGTTAGTGTAGCAAAGATAATATTCCTATCATGGGTTCTAAATTCCAGTATACTAGACTCCATTTATCATGCAATAAAAAAATGGAATACTTGCTAGCCAACCTACTACCAGTTATTTCATATCTAAGAACTATTCAGTGGTACCTAGGAAATAGAAAGCCAGTAGTATAAGCTGTCTATAAGTAATTCCAATAACAAAAGGTATGATGCAAAACTGGAGAAGGCAATAGCACTTAACCAAAAAAGTTTTAACGCTTCATAAAATATGCAACGGCTCAACAAAACATGTGTTAGGACATATGTGATTGGATGTTAGGAACATATGTCAACATTTTATGTATTGAATAATCCTTTGACAAAATGCACTTTACTTGTATTTGAGTAGATTTAGGATGTGTTTAATACTTCAAAGAACAAGAGTTCAAGTCTAGTATTGAAGCCATGCAAATCTGTCCAAGAAACAAGTGAAGAAGTGTTGATTCATTAAATCTCAACAGCTACTCGACAGATAGCTATCTATCGAGGTCTGGACAGCTAGCTCGATAACTATATCTATCGAACTACGAAATTCAGATTTTCAAATTTGATTTTCGGCCCATGTTAACATGTATGTGTAGGATTTCTTTTCTCATAACCCTAGACATATATATGGCTTAGAGGCCGTCACATAAGAGAAAACAGGGCGAAAACATGCAAAAGGTGACCGAAGCCTTATTCTCTCTAAAAGAAGCTACTGCGTCTTTCCGCTTTAGGATTTTGTAACCAAGTGCTTCTTAATCTTCATTGTTGATGAAGTGAAGAACTTTGCAGCCAAAATTCTTCTTCCTTAAGTTGGTGAGTGAGTCACGTACTGGGATTCGTGCAAAGGAGTTAGTCACGTACTGGAATTTGTGCATCAATGGGTGGTGTTCATATATTAAAGATTTCAGAGGTTCTAAAGAGTAGAAGGTTTCTGCTGTAAGTTCATCTACGGAGATTGTAGAGTCTGAGGACAAAGGTTTTGTACTAGATCTGAAACTTCTCTTTATTATAGTGGATTGCTTTTCGGGAAGGTTTCCCCCCAGGTTTTTTACTGTGAAACTAGTTAGTTTCCTTGGTTTTCATGGGTCATCATATCTTGTCTTATTTACTTTTCTGTTGCACTTATTTTTGACATGATTTTGATGTTTGTTTGTTTTAACAAGTTTTACTCATAATAAATCTAATTAATTATTTGGGTTTAAAATTTGTTAATTCTATCAATTGGGGTCTAAATTTCCCAACAACATGATTAAAAAAGCCATAAATAGACACAATCAAAGTTGTTATCATCGTTATATGGAATATGTAGATAGATGATATCTATGTTGGATAATTTCTTTTTAATAAGATGACATCTAACTCCCTCAGTGTGTGTGTTAAGCGTCAAATATTTTGTACGCATTTGGTCCCAAGCCTAGAAAAAGGAGGAGGGTTTCAATAAAGTTGATAGCCAGAATAAAATTTAATCATTTAATTATGAATAGATCCACTGCAAATACAAATTGGGGCATCCCCTACAAGCAATACATTGCATTGGATCCTAGATGCAGTGAAAAGGAGGCAAGGTCTTATCCAAAAAAAAGTAGGCAAAGGTTTGCTAGGATGTATACATGTGGCCACTCTTTTCTTGATGATAAGGTGAGGAGAGGGAAGGGTATGGAGGAGTAAGATTAAATGGTTGGAGATATGCCGGAGGAGGCAGCGCTTAGGAAGAGAGACTCATAGAGGGAGAGAGAGGAAATGGCGTTTTGGCTTTTTGAGAGGACAGTTGATATTGCACCACATGTGGACATTCTTGATTACTCTGTTGAGAATCCATATTTGACCCCCAAAGCTTTGGGATTAAGGCTTGGTTGCTGTTTTTATTGTTTGATTGGTGATATCCATGTCTAAACATCTAATTAGAACCACCCAAAAAATGAAGACAGAAAAACTTCTTAATTGTTCAATGATTGATACTTGTTGCAATTTTAAATCTTTTGACAGAGTATGATATATCTATCCCCCTATTGCAGTTGGAATGAAAAGAATCTAACAAAATTATCAAGACTGAGCATATTCCTCAAACTAACCTAAAAGAATCCTATGGCTTGGACTTTTGATGCATGACTATTAGCTACTAGGCAAGACTCAAGCCTCACACACAAAAGAATAACCTGACCAATACTTTTCATATTAAAGTCTCTACCTTGAGGAACAATACAACCAAACCAGTACTTCATAATAACTATTTTTGACAAGCTAATCCTGCTCTAAAAGATAATTTGTATACACTAAGCAAGGAATGACAAACACACACAAACATGTGCTTTGAATTTAACCAATGATTGTTCTAAATTCACCAACCATTTATGAGCATTGTTGGTAAAGGCTTTGAGTAGACTATGAAATTAAGTCTCTCTTGGAGAGGCATATGCAAGGCAGTTCTTAAGTGATCAAGTCTCTGTTTTTAAGCACCACAAATCCTTCTAACCCAAACACTACAAAAAAAAGTGCTATTAGTGATGGCTAGAGTTCATCGCAACAACACAGAAAGCCGTCGCAGATTAGTATTGCCGATGGCAAAAGGCAGTCGACAGCCGTCGGAAAAAGCCTTATCGATAATACTATATTACCGACGAGACCGTCGCTAACACTCATTTTCGACAGCACAACTCCGTCGTAAGTACTTAATAATTGCCATCGTAAATTCAACTTCATACGAAGAAGTTGGACGAACCAAATACCTTTTGTGACGACCTTAGGCCGTCGTTAATGCATAGTTTCGACGACAAAATACCATCGTAATTATTTCATTTGTTATCGACAATACAACTTCATACGAGGAAGTCGTATGACCAAATACTTTCTACGACGAACTAAGAGCCATTGTTAATACTTATTTTTTTGACGAATAAAAGTTGTAGTCATTACTTGGTTTGTCGTCGACAATGCCACTTCATACGAGGAAGTCAGATGACCAAATACTTTCTACGACAAACTAAGGCCATTGTTAATGCCCTTGTTTTGACGAATAAAAGTTGTCGTAAGTACTTGGTTTGTCATCGAAAATAACTTTGGTGATGAACTATAGTTGTCTTTAATGTAGTTTTTCAACAACTAAAAGCCATCGTAAAATACTTGGTTTGTTGTCAACAATACATTATCAATGTGACCATTTACCTTTTTCAATGAACTTTGACTATTATTGAAACCAATTCACCACGTCACTAATGCATTATTTGCAACAAAATAACTCTGTTGATAATAAAAGAGAGATAATTTTTTATACTTTAATTGCAAGATAACATAAATCTCCCAAAAGTTTCTCCATTCAAATAACAAGCACGAATCCCTAATTGTCAAAAACTAATAATTGCATCATGCAATAAAAACAAAAATATTAAAAGGTCTACAAAATAGCATCTGATGTTCATTAATACATGAAAGCTATAATATCCTTCACCAAACTTGAAAACATAAATATTAGAGGATCAATCATCATCTAAGTCACTGTCCTTCTGAGAGTCATCTTCCTCCTCAAAGTCATCTTCTATGTTTTTGTCAATATTTTGATTTCCTCCTTTAGCATTGGTTTGAAATATTTTAATTAAACTAAATAAGTATACAAAAAATTATTACTATGCAAATTATATTCACAATACATAATAAAGATATATTTAAAACACACTAATTTAACAACATCAACAACAATCCCCACGACGAATGACAATAGTATTATCAACATCAAAGAATATAGAATCCTTGCTATTGACAATAGTATCATCAATAAAAAAACTTAAGAAAAAAAAAAAAAAAACCCTTGCTGCTAGCAATGACCTTGTAGTTATGAGAACTCCGAGGAATACATTTGTCACCAATAATCACATTAGTTAGTAACATTAATAACATGTTCATAACAAACACTACAAATCATGTATTTTGCATGGATAGGTAAAGAGATACTAATTTCAAATATTTTTAATCTAACTTTAGTGATCCAAATAATTGAAATCTATAATGAGCAATTTTACAAATTATTTCAATGACGTCAAGAAAATAAAAAAAAAAATTAATATTGATTATATTGAAAAAATTATATATATAACTGTGTAGTAGATTCTTGCATAGAATTAAAGCCCATCGAAATAAAATAAGCTCAATACCTTCAAACGGATCTTCAAACTGAGCTCAAAATCTTCATTTTTTTTTCAAGGAATCCTCTTGACATTGCTTACTATAATGGCTAGATGAAATTAGGCAATACACATCTCTATGTTTGACTATCATTCACAATCACACATTGAGATGCCGTCTTTGATTCCTTAGCATCTATTTTTTCCTAAAACAACACAAATAACTTATCAAATACATACAAACTTTAAATTAAATAAGACTCTTTAAAAAAAATTAATAACATACAGATTAATTCATTTTCTTTTTTTATTGGCGAAAGCAACACCATCCTTTATGCATCAACTTGAAACATTTGATTGAACTTGGTTTGCTACGGTATTCTCCACCTCTTACCATTTTAAAGGAAAAATCTTAAGAGAAATCAATTCAAAGTTCAAACTAATGTAATAAAAAGTAAACATGTCAATTTTATCATACCAATTCTTTTTTGCACTTATTCATTGGTACAGAACCTATAGTTACAATGATGGCTGCATGCTCCGTACAATTTTCTTGATTTCTATCACTTTTATCCTGGTTATATGAGAAACACACTAAAGGAATTAGTTTTTAAACATTTGTTAAATTCTAAGAAAGATTAAAAAAATAAAAAATAAGATTGTTAAGGGATTTCAATTTATAATCACCTTCAACTTATCATTGTTCATATATTTGATGAAGTGAGTGTCTTTGCAGAGTAAGAAAATTATGCAGTCACTAGAGCAGGATTTGGCCCCAGCTATGTCATGATAAAGTAAAAAACCAATCTATAGAAAATTATTCATATATTTGTATGAGATATTGAACTAATATTTATTAATCTATAATTTTTTAGAAGAAGATATTGAAATAATATGAATCTAATACCTAGTTACCAGTTCATTTTTGTCTAAACTGAGAAGTATTGCACTGATAAGGCCATTAAATTAATTCACATAATAATTAATATAAAACTTTTAGTTCAGAAGGCCCTGTGAGGGTTTAGATATTTGACAACTTCAAGATTCACCACTTTAAGACACATAGCCCACCAAACATACAGATGGCATCTTAAACAGACAACACCCAAGGGAACTTTTATATCTAAATATGAATTGAAACAAACCACCCAGCATTGCATTTTAAGAACTACGACTAAGTCAACCAATACATGGGCATCATTTAAAGAATTGAGAGGGTTAGCAAATGTACCTACACCGTGTTGGATAGTAGCATAGGCAACAGCAAAGCTCTCAAGGTGGCGTGGTTGGACTCGTTGCAGCAACGGTAGGGAATTCTGACAAGTCCGTGCACTAGTGGTTGTTGGCTTGGGGTTTGCATTTGGAGAGTTGGGGTTTGTGGTTTATGCAGGAAAGGTGTTTGAGTTTGGGTTTGAATGGGGATTTTGGGTTTGGTTAGAGAGAGAGGCGTTTGAGGGAGATGCATTTGTGTTTGGAGATTTGGGATTTGGGGTTTGGTTAGAGAGAGAGGCGTTTGAGGGAGAGGCATTTGTGTTTGGAGATTTGGGATTTGGGGTTTGGTTATAGAAGGAGAGGCGTTTGAGGGAGATTTTTTTTTTTGGGTCAAAGTAGAGGTATTTTTAGTGAGAGGGAAAGACAGGACGAAGGGTTGAAAAAAATTGGCCGCCCTTTTTTTCTTAGTGAGAGGGAAAGGGAGAGGAAGAGGGAGGGAGGTAGGGTTTTTATTTTTTGTTTTTAAGGTAAAAACGATATTGGGGGTATTTATTTAAAATAATAATAAATCCCTCTAAAACCTAAAACTACTTATTGTGAGGATTTATTTAAAATAATAATATAAAAAATTATTGTGTAGGTATATTTCTTTTACGGACATATAATCTCAATATTTAAAAAAATAAAAAATAAAATTTGTATATATTATTTGGCAAAACTACCTCACTTTTTGGTCGTGGACACTTCCAAATTTTGAGATTTGAAAAAACTACACTTCACCTCAAATTTGAAGAGAAAAACATTTTCACCATTGACATCTGATTTACCAAATTTTATTGAATGAATATTAAAAATGTTATGCACAAACTTACCCTTTGCTTAAGGGCAGATTTATGGAATTATCTTATTTCATAATTAAAATCCATTGATTTAAAATTTTAATTAAAGAGTATTTTAAAATATTTAGTATGACTTTTTCTTATTTTTTTAGTTTTTCAACAGGTTGTGGAGAGATTTGTGGTTGCAAGAATTTTGGTGCTTAATGATTTTTGCATTATTATTCTAAATATTCCAATGATGTATGTACTAATCATTGTAAAACTTTGGTAGATTTTATAGAAAAGCACGAAAGTCGAGAAAACCTTAAAACACAAACCAATACCCAAAACTCACTCAAAACCTCCCTACTCAAAAACCTAATTTAATCCTAACAAGTGGTCATTGACCCAACTTCAATGATCGACCATGTTTGACCAAATATTGAACAAAGTTAACAAAGTTTTGCAGACTTTGACCACTCATTTCTCACAATCCATGCATCTGATTGTTGTCATACTTCACAAACACCAATATCTCACCACATTCTTCCAATCCAACAATCAGATTTTGGATTCGAATCTAGAGCATTATGGACATGTGTCATTTTTACTAAAACACCAAGAAGAAATTTTGGTTGGTCACATTCTCCCAATCCAATCATTTGATTGAGCTCAAAATTCATCAAAACTAATATTTTATCCCACTCTTTTAATCCAATGGTCAGATTTTAAATCTGGCTCTGGTACAAGATGGATGTATGTCATTGTATCTACCTATCATGAAACTTCAAATATTGACCAATTTTGACAAAATTTTGGAAACTTTGACTACTCATTTCTCACAATCCAACCATTTGATTGTTGTCATACTTCACGAACACCAATATCTCACCACATTCTTCTAATCCAACGGTCAAATTTTGGATTCGAGGTCTAGAACATTATTAACATGTGTCATTTTACTAGAACACCAAGAAATTTTGATTGGTCACGTTCTCTCAATCTAATCTTTTAATTGAGCTCAAAATTCATCAAAACCAATATTGTATCCCACTCTTTCAATCCAATGGTCAAATTTTAAATCTGACTCTGACACAATATGGACGTGTGTCATTGTATCCACTATCATGAAACTTCAAATATTGACCAATTTTGACAAAACTTTTGAAAACTTTGACTACTCATTTCTCACAATCCAACCATTTGATTGTTGTCATACTTCACGAACATCAATATCACACCACAGTCTTCCAATCCAATGGTTTAGGGTACAAAGCATTATGGCCGTGTCATTTTACTAGAGCACCAAGAAATTTTGATTGGTCACATTCTCCCAATCCAACCGTTTGATTGAGCTCAAAATTCATCAAAACCAATATTTTATCCCACTCTTTCAATCCAATGGTCAAATTTTAAATTTGACTCTGGCACAAGATGGACGCGTGTCATTGTATCCCCTTATCATGAAACTTCAATCACTAAAAATTCAATACTCTTCTAAGAGAATTATACACTTTATAAACATTACTAAGAATGGAGAAAATGACCTAAAAAATACAGCCCAAAACGTACAAAATGGCCTCAATGGATTTGCATGTAACTTTTGACTACCTTGTTTTGCCATTTTAAAACTTGAAACTGATAAAAGCATGAAAACTGAGAATACCTTAAAACGTTGACCAATACCTAAAACCCACTTAAAACCTCTCTAATCAACCTAATTTGATCAAATCCAGTGGTCTTGGAACCAACTCTGAAGTTTGACCAAAGATTGACCAAGTTAGATCGACTTTAACAAATCTGACCGTTTGATTGTCATTGTACTTCACAAACACAAATATTTCACTACATTCTACCAATCCAAAGGTCAGATTTTCGATCTTAATCTGTCGCATGATGGACATGTGTCGTTGTTCCCACGCACTAGGAAACTTTGATTAACCCTTCTGACACAATCTGGCCATCCAATTAAGCTTAAAATTCGCCAAAACCAATATCTTACCCCACTCTTTCAATATAATGGTCAAAATGTGAATATGAGTTTAGCACATGATGGATGCATGTCGTTGTCTCATATATTGATAAAAACTACCAATTAACCAATAATAACTACTAAAGCCTCCAAAATGACCAAAATACCCCTATCAAAGCAAGGAAATGACTGAAATACCCATAAACTTATAAAATAATTAAAATACAACCCAAGACAAACAAAATGACCAAAATTCCCCTCAAATCTTCAAAATAATCAAAATATTTTTTACATCTAAAATGACCAAAATAGCCCTTAAATACTTGGAGGGTCTTGAAAGATGTTTTGTGTAGTTTTTAAAATTAAGGAAAATTTCTAGAGTTGTAAGACAAAATTGTGGAAAATTCACCATTCAAAGAAAATAACCCTTTTTATGACAATATGTCTGTTGGAAATCACCTTTATTGTGACGGATTTACTTTACTGTTGCTAATACCTTCTTATCTTAAGAAAATTTTAACTATTAACGACGACCAAAACGTTTGTCGCAAATAACAATGCAATATATAGACTATAGTGATGGAAAAAAAACTCTCAAACCCATGAAAAATAAGGGCATGAATTCCCCCTTCAAAATTTTACCATTTTCGAGGGCTTAGGTCCATCGCAAATATTATTTATTGAGAGGGATCCAATTCCATCACTAATACATTCTTTAAAAAAAAAAAAAAAACTATTTACGACAGTCAAAGTGTTCATCGCAAATACAAACTCAATTAGAAAAATTAAAAAATCAATTGTGATGGATAAATGTTGTCACAAATGTGAAAAGTAAGGGGGGAATTTTCCCTCCAAAATATTTTATCATTTTCGATGGCTCCATTTCTGTCACTACTACCATCTTTTATATTTATGATAGAAGAATGTTTGTTGCTAATACTAACACAATAAAAAAGATATATTTTTTATTTTCAACATACAAAAGCCGTCACAAGTGTTAATAGTGTTGACGGTTTTCTTTGGTTGTCATAAATAATACTTTATTAGCGACAAACATTTCTATTTCGTCGCAAAAAGTAAGGCGGGAACACTTCCCTCCAAAAAAATTCATATTTTCGACAAAAATAATAAGCATTTTCGACAGATTCATTTTGTCGTCACAAATGTTTTAATATTTGACTAGCAATTATCGACGAAAGAGACTTGCCGTCGAAAAAGCTAGTTTTTCCGACGGTTTTTTGTAGTCGTCAAGAAAGTTTCGTCGCAAATAGCTATCTTTTTTGTAGTTAAAGGCAATACAAATCTTTATAAGAATCTTACTCATATAGGTAAGTATGAATAACTATATATTCACTTGAGTCCAAAATCTACCATTAGATTTTATCCATGGACACATTCATAGCAGAAAGACATCTTGAAAAGAGAGTAAAGCCTAAAGGAATTTTTTAAGGAAGACATAGCTTTCCAATGAGCTCCAGATCACATGGGATTTTCTCTTACCACAGTAATGGGGTGGAGGGTGAGTTGTGGGTTCAAGATTAATTAGGTATGTATAACTTACCAATTATCAAGTTATGAGAGATGATCTAACTTAAAAAATAAATTTACAAAAGCCGATGGTTGTGATTATGAACAATCAATAGAACAATACTCCCACCCATTTACACTTAAGCCGAAAAACAACCACAATCCAACTTTTTACCACAACCAACCAATCGCATTCAAAACCTCCAAACCCAATTGCCCATAAACAACAGAGTCATATTCAAATTCACTAACCCTTTTACCCTCAGTTTGGAACTTTGTCTAAGGGTCTATAGAATTTGATCCAAAATTCAACGTATATATGTGGAATTGCAACAAAAAGTAAAAATACAAGGGGTAAAAAAAAAAACCTACAATCAACAATTGGCTTTAAAGTTAAAGAATTCGATAGATACCCACCACCCACCTCTATTTGGTAGCATGGAAACTTCAAGAAAGTGAAAGAAAATGAAGCATTGAGAGGCAATAAGTATACCACATTTTTGATATCTCGGAAACTATTACAAACTCAAACTCAACTCAGTAGAACTATATATGCTTGGATTAGACTCTTGGAAAGGCACTATTATTGTGACCATTTGGATCATCAATGGCACTATTACTATGAATAACCATATGGAGCTTCGCCTTCTCATGAGGTACAGTCCACATGTTTTGGTTGTATATTTTTCTGCCAAATCCCATGAAGTAATGAATATGCTTTCTCTCTTTTGTATTTTAGTGGTTACAATAAAAATAGTATTATTATGGAGTCAAAAGAAAGTGATATTCTACCAATTATAACTGCTCACTCTAATAAATTGTGAAAAAATTGCAAACAAATTTTACGGGTAGCATTTTTTCCACCATATATGAGCTCTAAAAAAAAGATACAACTTTAAAAGAAAAGTGAAAAGGAAATATCTAGTCACCTATAGACAGGAAGTATAAGCACACATTATCTGACTTCTTAATGATGTTTTTGTTTCCCCATGTATGCCCTCACAGGTCTCATCTAACCTATTTCATCAGACACAACAGCTTAATTAAATGAACATATTCAATAAAATGCACAGTACAATTAGCTCAAGAAGATGGGAATTGTAGACGAATTACATACCATCACCAGTCCCGCAATCAAGAGCGTGCACAAGAGGGCATCATGATCTCCGCAAACCCACCGGCTCAATGTGCTCACTCGGTATCTGCTCGATCTGTACAGCCTCTTCGTGGGGGGTTGGAGGTGAAGGTCCCATGGTGGGCTCCATATGCACTAGAGGTGGGGTGGGCATTCCTGGTGTGGGGACAAATATGCATCCACCATCATGGGCAAATCCACTGAACACTGGGGGCAACATACGGGGGGACTGTCGAGGGGTCTCATACTCCTGCCTAGCACCACGGGACATAGTGTGGGCTGGGACAGTGTCATCATCACCAGCGGTGTGGGATGGCCCAGCAGCATCATGAGACGTGCATCGCGATGTCTAGGCGTCGTCGTCAAACAATACCCAATCACCCTGAAGCCATGATTCTTCTGCACCTGACTCATCCCCTTCCTCGTAAATGGGTTCGGGCTCGGTCGCACGTTCGGGACCAGCTTGACCACCTCCATGGCGTCCATGCCCTCGAGACCCACCACTTCGCCTGCCACGACCTGGGGCTTGTGTACCAATGTCGGATGCTTCCTCGAGCGCATCCATCAATTTAAGTCAGCCCAGCTCCTCGACAACCTCTAATGTCAGCTTAAGGTCATTGTACATGTCGGAACCTCGATCGCACCTCTGTAGAGACCTAAGTGTCAACCGAACCTGCAAAACAATAGTGTCATAAAAGCAGGAACGCAGGTATGATGCAAAACTATAATAGGGGGTATGAACGCAACTTTAAGCTATTATGGGTACCACAGATGATGTTACAAATAACAAAACTACCTTCTGAGCCAAAATAAATTAGAAGGTCCAAATGAAATAACTTTAAACTTAAAATGTCAAAATTGTACTGTAGTGAATAATCTAGTTCTCTCCTTAGACCCCTAAATACATCGCACCATAGGTGTGTGTAAGCATCATGGTTAACAACAGTCGAAACATACAAGTGGAGCAACAAAAAAGCTAAACCTTACAATTCATATGCTTTCTCAAGAGTCAAGTAATTCCAAGTTCTTTCTAATGTCTTCCTCAAATCCTAAGCAAGGATGTATCCTTACAGCTTTTTAATATAATGCAAGACAAATTTTTTATAGGAATTTTATTCAAGTTACATTTACAGTAACTTTTAGAAAATTATAGTACGTGACAACTTTTTCCCATAATGTAATTTTTGGATATTACAGATATCAAGGTGATTTGGAACTTGGATACCACAAATTCACTTATTTATGAAGAACTTAAATCTAGTATTTGTTTACTTTAAAATATAATGAAAGATAAACTCATAGAGATTTAATGACAATAATTATTGTGAAGTTTTGCATGCATGCTAAACTTGCTGAAGATATTTGATCAAAAGATGGTTTCAACACCAAAGGAAGTGATTGTTGCCTCACCATGATTTCCCAATACGCAGACTCTAGTGTTATGCACCGCATTGTGTTGCGGTTGTACCACCTCATGTAGTCAACGAGATACATCGTATCACCATCCAGGACAGGGGCATCACGAACAAGTTGCCCTCAGTTGGCCTATTGCTGAATATGGGCAACATGTTCTGCCTCCCAGTCTCTCTGCCATTTACCCTGGAGGGATATCCTGTGAAGGTCAGTCGACGTATCCACAACCCCAAGAACTGGTTGCTTCATCCCAAACTAACGGAAGACTCACTCGGGATGATGCCCCTCCACTATCCAAAAGTATATCAGTGGCACCTCGGCCCTCTAAATATGCTACCCGTCAGTGCAATACATAGGCTGGGAGCCCAACATATGCATGTACGTCTCCCATATAATCTACATAAATGGATTGTTAGTTTAGTGATTATGTGAAGATGGATGGTTGTCATTTGGATTTAAACTGAAATGAAATCAAGATAAATTCTTATTGGCTTCACTTTCAATCAATCGGCTTTTCCTTACAGTAGTAATGGTCGATTTTGTTGCAGTAGTACTGAAACTGAGCACAAGAAGAATCAAATTCACCTTTGTGGATGCATTTAAGTGGATGTCAAGATGTGCATAATTATTAAATTAAAGTGTCAAAGGGAACAAATCAAACACTTAAGAAGCATGGACTCAACTTTTTCATTAAGAACAATCCAGGTCAACATTATAAAACTTCCAGAGTGACAACACATAAAGTTGTTAATTTATACAATCATATATGAAAGGGGATAATTATAGAATATTGTACACACCTCCTCATTTGACATAATAATGAGTTTCACTAGTTAAATTCATAGTAGAATCCACTAATTATGTGAGAGGGAGGGTAGTAATCTATAACTTTCAACAAGAAAACTGGTTTAGTACACAGTAAGCTCCATTAATGTTATTGATGAGAATGGATATCAATATGAGGTTCAACAATTACAGCAACTATAACCTAATATTCAACTGTACAACTAGTTTGTGCAAGTCTTAATGGTTTCCGTGCATTCTGGTAAGTGCAATTTGAGCAGGATAGCAGAAAGGTGAAGAAAAAGATATGCCATTCATAATTTAAAGTTAGGTAATTGAGCACCCAGGTCAATTTGCATTGGAATAAAGTCTTAAATATCAAGTATGATCAAGAAACACATGCGAAAGTCATGGGCACGTTTGGTACATCAACTTAAACACATGTTTTTAAAATGCACGGTTTGAAACAGCTTATCCAAATAGGCGTAATCTACTAATACTAGCAAAAACACTAGATAAACTAGTATCAGCTGATTATAAACCTTTTATAATTATTTCATCTATTGGTCTATGTTCAGAAATTCTAGACATATTTCAAACTCTCTAAATATTGCATATATTTTGGCCTTTTTCATCCACTAAAGACTATACTTACATCCTCTGCTAAAAATTTAAACCTCTTGCCTTCATTCCTACAACAATCCAAGAATTGAAACAAAACAAAAAAAAAAAAAAAAAAAACATGGTCATGCAATTGAGGGAAACAAAAATAAAAACCTCCAATTGTGGTTAAATAAATGTGGTTATGCAATAGAATGTGGTCATGCAATTGAGGACATAAATTAATCGAATACCTACTCTAGCTGTAGTGTAGACAGCGACGTCTGGTACACAGCAAGGACGTGCATGGCATGCTCAGCGGTGCTCTTTGGCCTGCTCCACCTAGCAAACATGGGGTTTTGACAAATGTTCATTAGTGAACTTTCATGTGATGAGCAATCAACAATGTTGTTAGTTTTGATTTATATTTCACATCCATATACTTCAGTATCTAAGCATTGATAAGTTTCTTTTGTTTGTTAGTTTGGCATAGCTTCTTCTTTTTTAATATATATTATTGCAATGAAAAAAGCAACTGATCACTTTGGTCACACTAAGCTGTTCTACTTGATTCTATGAGGTTCATTTCAATGTGACTTTGCCTTAATTACGCAAAGAGAGAGATAGAGTGATCAATAATGGTCGTGTATCACGTAGAGTCCAATGACTATATCTAGATCACAACACTACCCAAATATAAGATCTATAATATCATTTTGTTCGCAGAATCAAGCTTGTGAGACAATGAGATATGTGCAAAATAATAAGCCCAAACCCCACTTAAGTCTAAAATCAGGAACTTGTGGATAAGGGTAATGTATGACTTAGTTGGAAACTATAGGTCTATGTGTGTTAGACGTGATGCTTAGACAAAGAGAGAGAGGAAAAATGTGTCTAATCAATTTTGTGTATAGTTGTTAAAGAGAAGGAATTAATTATGTGTGCTTGGTCTGTGTATGCAGTTCAGATTTTTACTAAATAAAAAGTATTGTATGTTAGGTTATGTTACAAAATTTTTTTATGTTCCAGTTAGAAAATTAAAATAAAATCATATTGATAGTAAACAAAAACATTAAGATCCACCGTCTTATAAAAATAATTGGGAACATGTTCATGAAAAATCAACTCATTCTAATGAAGTCACCCAAAATGTTATATTAATGGAAAATTTTATTTAGTCCTAGACTTTCACCAATTCCAATCAAATTTAGTTATATATATAGTTATATATATAGTACTAGACCTATCATTTTCAATTTAGTTTTTTTTTTAATCTATGAGGCCTATTTTTTAAATGTTTCAATATGTGAGAGTGAAAGTTTACCCAATTGTTCATACATTGTATATATCACTTATTGGACAAGGGGCCTCAAGAACAGAGGGCCCTCCTATATCCACACCATAGGGACAATTTTGAGTAGTTGGATAAAAAGCAAGAGAACAATTTTATTATATTAAAGAGAAAAATATAATATAATATACTATTACACATAAATAGTTATTCTTAACAGATACTTAGCTTGAATAACAAGAACTCAATGAACGTATCTAATGGCAAGGGGCCCTGAGTGCATTGGTAATAAAGGCAGCCTCGCAACAGGGCATATTCGTGGGAACCTTGAATAGGCCCATAGCTGCACCAACAACTGTGCTCCTCCAATCTACATCGCATCCTTCTTCGATGCACTACAAAGCTGCCTGTACAGCCAGGCCAATGCTACACTATCCCAACAATACTGTATCACATTGCTGATTGGGTTGAGAAGCTGTAGAGGCAGGAGTGAGACCCGTTCCACCGACTTATCCATGAACAACAGGGCCCCAATCCAAACAAGTAGGTGGTAGCGGGCATGTTGCTGCACTACTTTATCATTGGCATCTGCAGCTAGGGGAGCGGTAAACAATGCATCAAGCCACGTGTATCTTATCCTCGCCCCAACAAGGATAGCCGTGTTTGAGTTCGGTCTTAAGGGCTGAGGTTCATGGGCCAACAAATCTCGGCACACCACATTCCATTTCAGGTCTCTCTTCCCAGTGATGGGCAACATATCCATCGGAAACCCCAACATCACTTCTATATCTTGCAAGGTGATGCCCATTTCTCTATGGGGTAAATGGAACATATGCTTCTCCATACGCCACCGCTTGACCAAGGTCGTGATCAAGGTTTGGTCAACCTCCATATCGAGAACCTTGAATAACCCAGTGAAACCTACTGCATCTATGTACTACATGATACGTGGGTCTAGTCCACCCTGCGGCAGTACACATTTACAGCGTCGAACCTTTACGACACCAGGCACCTCCTGCACACAGACAAGCATTGTGTTAGGTAGTGCACACAAGGTAATTATAAAATGGAGATGTATTAGTAATACTACTATATACCTCGTCAGCGGCGCCCCTCCAAAGCGGAGTAGACCGATGATCCGGTTGCCGGTTCAACTGGGTAGCATCTTTGGGTCCAGGCACCACTCTATCCAGTGCCTGCATATCTGACATTGCAGCAAATAAATTGTTAGCAATTATTGAGGATTCACTCTATGACAAGTAAACCACAATTAATATAAAATAAAAGCATGGATACAGTAAGACATATTATGATCCTAACAAGATTGTCAACATCACTTCTTACCCCTACTTAACATGCAACCCAAAACAATAAAATTAAAGCTTAAACAAATAAGAACTTGCCAGAATTTTAGTAAAAACACTTTTTTTTCTATTATCTGTAATTGAAATAAATAAATAAAAAATCCATCAGGATAATAGACCAAGTCACAGTCAAAACATATAGAGACAGATTTTATATAATAATAAAAACATGGCAAACACAATTTGGAGGCCCAATTTGGTAAGCAAATGATTCAAGGATTGTAGCTAAGCCAGTCATTGAAAAACAGAGTTCAATCTCACATCCAAGGAATCCATCATAACTTAGACACACAACAGTGAGGCTATTTCGCAAAAACGATATAACATTGAGAATCAAAAACACCTATTCCTAATAATGCTGCTACTTTAATCCAGATAAAATGCTCATCAAGTCAGTTTACAAAACAAATGCACTTTTAGGCTCACAAAACGCCTAACCAAATGGACCCTAATGCTACTACGACAATTAAGTTAGCGAATTTTTATTGATTTTCATCTACTATTAATAACTTGACACCTTGGCAATTGTCACATATTTTGTGAAAATTATATATATATATACACACACACACATATATATATATATATATATATATGTTGTGTTCTCTTGTCCTTCATTGAGTCATCTTACTGTTTTAAGTCCCTAAATTGTACTGACTTGATTTTAAGTTCCACAAAGGTGACATTAATTATAGACAGTATATTGCTTGTTAGATCGTCTTTTTCAAAGTTATAAAATAAAAAATAAAAAAAAAAACTGGTTTGTTCATCCTTAGTCTCTAGAGATTATATGGATAGTCCAATGCATGATCCCTGTCTTAAGGTGCCTACAAAGTTTAGTTTTTTTTTTTTTGAACAGCAGATTAAGGAATATGGAATTGTCGTGTTTTCTTATGTGAATTGGGAACTAATATCTACTGTACTACATTAAAACATATCTCAAGGGATTAGCGTGTAGATGATCTTGCCTTTGCATTTGATAAACACGGATGCCATTTTCTTTTTTAATTGTTATATTTAATTGTCTTGACAAATGGTGAACAAGTTTGAATGAATAAGTTTTCACATTTTTAATGCATGTGGGATTAGGTATCAGTTTGAAACTATTCTTCACTTTGGCTGAATCTTCTGAGTCTAAGTATTTTTCTTGAACTATTGAGTGTTCCAATTTAGTCCTTAAATTTTCAAAATCACCTTAGTGTTACCCTTACCATCTTATATGTCAGACTTGTACCAATATAAATTTATTAAGTAGCAAATCGTATGTATGTGGATACAAATGCATGCACACCATCTAGTGGGAATCATATATATATATATATATATATATATATACGCGTGTGTGTGTGTATACACACACAAAGATATAAAGGGTCCCAGATTTCCATCTAGTGGGAATCTTATATTAATATAATTCCCGTTGGAAAATGACATTCCTGGAAAGTATTGTGTTAGTGAACCAAACATGAGAATTAAGTCAGATTCTTGAAAAGTTATGGGATTCTATGAGCTAAATGACTAATTGACGTGCTAGAAACTTGATTGATACCTAGATGTTCAACATCTGAGTAATATTTAAATGTGATAGTTCTTTTTGGTTTATGATGTCTTTGACAGTGATTTTAACAGGGAAAATATCAATTACAATTATTAGGAGCTGTATATTAGGTTTCCAATTAAATTTAACCATGCAACACACAATATTTGATCTTCCCCCAAGGATATTTAAATTCAACTCTATGGCTTATGAATACAAGATAGAATTTCTACTCTAGCCTAATCTAAGTGTATATGTGTGTGACACTCCCCCCTAGAGACTTGAACCCCGGCCCTTGCCCCCCATACCCCACAAGCATTTATACTTGTGGAGTGACCATCGCACCAAGGGTGTGCGGTGGTAAAAACACTCTATGGCTTATGACCAATGCAGTCACATAGTTGACTTTAATTAGGGAATGTAAGGTGCATCACTTAAGGAACTGTACCTAAGTTCTTTCCATTTTAATACTATGTTGAAGCTTATGCTTAGTTCCCAATGTTAAATTCAATTTTAAGAGACGTATAACATTATTACATAGTAACTACAAGAATGAGTGCCTACCAATGTCCATACACCAAGTCCCAAAGCATTTATGATGATGGAGCCCTAAAACCAATGGAAATCGTGGAGGAGAAAGAAATTAGCACTCTAGGAGGCTAGGTTTTTCACTATACCTAGTTATTGGGGCTAACCACCCTATTTTAGTACATTTTTTTTTTTTTCCAATTAAGAGCAATGTTGGTCACACACACTGTCCATTATAATTGAAAACATGACTTTAAGTCATGTTTTCAAGTTTGAGATTGTGATTTTAAGTTACATTTTCAATTATAATTGGTTGTGTGTACAACAAGTTTCTCCCTTTGTTTAAATACCCCCTATAGTAAACTCTAGGACTAGGGTTTCAATGGTAGGTTGCCTTCATGGGCACTCATTTGGCCTTAAAGCATGGCTTGATGCCAACATCCACCCACTCAACCATGATGAGTAGTTGAGCACCTATCCAGAATGTATTCATCGCATCTGCTCCATCAGTTTATTTTGCACGTACATTGGGAAATTGTCCATACAACTAACAAGCCAAAATTGCTGGCCAAAACATGTAATTAAGTTTAATCAAAATCAACATATAGTATAACCCCTAAATGAAACAACAACAAAAAAATGGCTTGCTATGCCTTAAATCTATTTAATCATGTCAGATTTGGTTCTTTTGATCCCTCATGTGCTTTAACCAACTCAAAACCATGCTTAACCGCAATAGCAAAATTATTTACTCACATTCATGTCCAGACACTTTGAGTCAACCTAAATCCACTCAACTTTGGCTCAATCAATTTTCTAGTTATGTCTCACAAAACTAGTATATATAATCCAAGGATCGCCGATGAGAGAGTACGTAAAAAAATAAAACTAAAACAAGAATGGAATACAAAATATTTAAATGGGTTGGGAGCAAGGAGTGCTTCGCAAAATCCTCATCTCATTGTCATCCTTACTTACAAATAATACTCACAAAGTTCATAAATACATACTAACTCAAAACTCATTACACCCAAATCACATCTAAATCACATATATAGCTATCTTTCCATCCCAAATGTTACTAAGATCTTTCAACCACCAAACATAATCTCATTATGAATTTAATTTAAAACCTCCGAATAAAATCATATTGACAGGCCACAAACGCGTTGACCCCTTGTGATAACTTAGATTAATTAATTAGCCCAGTTATTAATTAATCAAATTAGCATGCAATATCACGTGGCAGCACAAACAAATCACCAAAACTAAGTAATGCAGCGGAAATTAAATGACACGGTGATTTGTTTACGAATGGGAAAAACCTTACGGCAAAAACCCCACCGGGTGATTTAAGGCCACCACCCCCGAAACTCCACTATTATCACAACAAGCAGTTACAAGCAAGGAATCCCAGTACCTTACCAACCTACAGTTGAACTCTTACCCCAATACCCAATTGGACTTGTTCTGTAGTGACAGTTTCTCCTTTCAATGCACGGCTCCCAAGTACGTGACTAACCAGATGCGCGAATCCCAGTACGCGACTTCAAACACCAACTAGAGAGAGAATTGTTGGCTGCAAAGTTCTTCAAATCATCAGAGATGAACTAGGGCACGAACTTTGTCTTTCAGATCACAAATTGCATGAACAAGAAGTTTTGAATGAATGTGCAACTTGCATCATCTTGACGGCCCTTAAAATAATCATTTTATATGCCTAGGGTTAGGAGAAAAGAAGTCCCAAAGACACATTCACGGATTGGACTTGAAACAAAACTGAAAATCTGTTTTCTTTAATTCTCGACAGATAGAGGTGTCGAGGATCTGTCGAGAAGCTGTCGAGGCTCGGGGCAAAACAGCTTCTTAAAGCTCGATAGATGCATGTGTCGAGGTAGGTGTCGAGCTTTAGTAACTTGCACTTCCTTGCTTGTTTCTTGGACAGACTTTGATGGCTTCAACACTAAATCTTGAAACACTGTTTCTTGAGGTGTTAAACACATCCTAGATCTACCCAATTACAAGTAAAGTGTGTTCTGTCTAAGGATAAGCCAATTACATAAAATAGCGACATATGGTAACAACCACTTGAACTACATATGTCCTAACAATCTCCCCCTTTGGCAATCCTTGACAAAACCACAACAAACAAATGAAAATATGAGAGAAGTCATAAATCACTCAACTCATACTCACTTGTTACATACAATAAAATCTATCCTAACACAAACTCTTGAAAAATTTTGCAAGAAGAGAGTTTATGGCAAGTAGACTTTGACAACCTGTATTTCTGAAACACTTTAAACAAAACTCATCAAGGCATCTTTGTGTAAAGCAGAAATAATAGATTGCATACAAATAAAGAAACATGTGTATATAAAGACAGAAAAGAAAGAACACATGTAAAGGTAGGTGAAAGAAAAACATACATCATCATATATAAGAAGAGACTAAATACAATGTATGTCAATACATGATCAATGTATCTCTGAAAAGATGAAAAAGAAAAAAATACATATGATCACCTCACTACATCCCTCAATCCACACTCCCCCTAACAAAAATGTCCTATGCTAACACTCCCCCTAAGCATGACTACTCTCATACAGACCAAACTACTCCCCCTTTTTGTCACGAGTGACAAAGGGTAGGTCATGTAGACATCTTATCCGAAGAGCTCGCATCTCTATCATCATCATCGTCAGAAGCATCATCGTCATCGCCATCATCATCTGCCTCAGTCTCAGTCGACACATGAGGTGGCGGAGGAGAAGCCTCTGGTGCAAAGCCGCCCATGGTCGCCTGTCACCTGGCGATGCGACCAACACGAACGTTCACCTGATACAGCTCTGTGGAGAGTGTATCTAGGCCAGCATCCATGCGCTGAAGCTGCGCCATGATGTCTCCTAATGTGACGTCACTCGAAGAAGAAGAAGCAGATGCTCGAGCGGATCTAGAGGTAGTCGGACAGGAGGAAGGAGTGGCACCGTCGGACTGTCTCGATCTAAACTGTGCCTCGCTACGTTTTACGGTAGCGGCGTCTATGGCAGACATGACATGGTAAGGATCGGAAGAAGGGAATGGGACGGAAAAATGGCAAAGAATCCTCGTGATAGCGGAAGGAAAAATGAGCTTATCACAGGTGGCCGTATCTCTATAGACATCTATGATGGAAAAGATAAAGTGAGAAGGAAAGTCTATAGAGAGATCCTCTAGGAGGGACAACAAAAACCGAGCACGAGGCTCTGTGATAGAGTTGTAGTGAGAAAGTGGGTGCAACACAAAAGTCATCACCATGTTAAGGAAACGAGGACCTTTAGCAAAAGGTCGACATGGTGTGTACATATGATCTCCCCAAGAGGAAGGACGTTCACAGAACGCCGAGATCATCTCATCTTTGGACACAGTCCATAGACGCTCACAGCTAGGGTAATCAGGATGATCCACCCTAGGGACATGAAGAACCTCAGAGACTAACTCTGAGGTGACAGTAAAGCGCGTACCTCAAACGCAAGAGTAGAAAAAAGGTACTGAAGAATCGATCCCGTGTATGTTGGAGTAAAACTCCTGTATCAACACGAGTGGACATGTGACCGGGACGTCACATAGTGACTCCCAAGCCCGACTGTGTATGACATCGGGAAGGTCGGTGTCGGCAAAGTCTGCCAGGACAACGTGGCGTTCCGAATGAACACCTCGTTTAGAGAAGTTCTCCGAGAAGTCCTTATGGGCTTTCTCATCACGGAACCGAATAGAAAGAGGAGTAGTATCGGAAGAAGACAATCCCTTAGAACGCAGAGGGTTCTGGGATGAAATGGACTTACATTTAGGTGCCATAGACACTACTAACGCAAACATAGAGAGGGGGGAGAAGAAGAGACACACAGAAAAGTTCCAAACAGTTTCAATATAAGTAGAATATACTGAAAAGAAACAATGTATGCATGGAAAATGCATGAACATGTGACATGCAACATAAAAACATCATGGGCACTGCCCAATCCAAACCTAACAGCACACAACAGATTTGCACACATCTAAATGCATGACAATACAATGAGAATGCTAATGTGATGCAATGAATGTGGTTTTGAAGATCAAATCTCGAAAACCAACTCAACAATTTCATGAAAACCTTAAAGATTTTGAAAAATCCCAAAAATTTTCAAAAACACAAAACCTAGGGTTTTAGAAAACATGAAATGCATGAAAATGAGAGATAAGACGCTTACCAAGTGATGAGAATCGAGAAAAACACTTGAGAAAGCCTTGGGAAGAGGTTTGAAGGGAGTTGGAAGTGTTTTGGAAGAGAAAACAGGTGCTTTCGAGCGAGAGAGGTCGAGCGAAGTGACTGAGAAATCGCGAGGAATCAATATATAGACCTTCAGTAATTCTCGACAGCTCCAGGTATCGAGAGGTGTTGAGACTGCTATCGAGACAGCTATCGAGAAAAAACACTTCGACAGATGAAGCTATCGAGGTCATGTGTCGAGAAGGAAGAATCAACCATGAAGGAACCTCGATCGATCTAGAAGCTATCGAGAAGCTATCGAGTAGACAAAAAGTCTCTCGATCGATCCACCAGGTGTCGAGGTATCTATCGAGACTGCGATAAGAAAAAGTCTAAGAAGCTCGACAGATAGCTATGTGTCGAGAGGTATCAAGGAGGTGTCGAGATGCCTTTAAAAACAGTTTTTCAGAAGAAGAAAAACACAGACATGAATGCAATCATGCATGCAACTTAACCAAAGATCCAAGCAACACATTAAGCTCTCAAAAACATCTCTCAACAAGAATTTTGATGCACATGTATCTCAAAACACGCACACACACACTAAACAAGTCTAACCAATTTTATATTTCAAAAACAAGTCCAGACAGTTTAGTGAGCATACATTAACGCATGTAAACCTTGTGATGGCCAAATCACATTGTACCTGCACATGTATCAAGAATAGCAAAGAGTGTTGCGTGTTGTGTGTGAAAACATCGCAAGATTGCATAAGTGTCTCAATGCTATGATGATTTGAGATATGAGAAAATCACTTTAACTCACACACAATCACAACTGTTTGATGGGGACTATCATCTTCGAGGTACATCCTATAACTCCCACATCTCCTAGAAAACACGCTTGTAACCATATTTTAAAGCATTTTTGATCTTTTTGCTTTTTATATCTTTGCATATTTTTTTTTAACAAGCATATCATGCATGGGCATACAAGAAAAAGAAAAGAATTACCCAATTATGTTAAGCTTTTGACATTGCACTTTTGCTATGCCGAAGCATACAAGATGTCATTGACATTGCACTTTTGCTATGTCGGAGCATACAGATGTCATATTATGATTGGCGAGTAACAGTGGTGAGATGCTTATTTATGTCTTTCTCTTAGGATTTTCTAGTTCAACCCGTCAAAAGGAGTGATATGAGTGTTAAGAAAAAGAGATCACTTAACCTTACTCATCACAAACAAAAAGCTACAAAGCTCACTTGCTTAGTTGTGCAGAAGAATGCTCATCTAAGCTACAGGTGATACAAAGTTTAGAAAACTCTGTTTCAATGGCCATTTCAAAAGTTCACATGAACTAATGCACACAAACCCACACTGTTTTTGTATTTTTCAATTTTTTTTTTATTTTTATCAGAAAAACAAAAATAAAACACAAAACTGAAAACACACAAACAAAAACATGTAAAGCAAAACAAAGCATAAAACTAGACTGACTCAAAACAATAAAGAACCACACAAATAATGCAACACACAAAAACAGGAGAGAGAAGAAAGAGTGACTAAAATCACTTAGATCCCTTTGCCTTCCACACCTTGGAAGAGCCTTTCCTTTTGGTCGACTCTTGAACCGGTGAAGAGGGAGAAGAATATGAACCGTTCAAGTTCGATAGGAACATGATGGCTTTAAGAATGTCTCCAAGAGGAGCGAGAGAAGACTGAAGCTGATTCTGACTCCCAGATGCTATCATGCCATTGCTCTGTTGAGTGGCACGCCACTTATAACAATTTGGTCGAGTGTGACCGGCAACACCACAATGATAACAGAGATGTGGCTTCTTCTGTTTGGGCTTTTGAGAGTTAGCCTTCTTATTCCTAGGGTTTCTAGATTCCCTTTTCTCAATTTTAGGGGGTGCTCTTAGGATGGACTTGCCCTTGTCTATGTTCTCACTAGCTAATTTAGTTTTAACATTCTTATCTTCATTTTCAATGTTATTAGCAGGTGGAACAAACACAGTAGTACTAGCAGTAGGAGTATTAGAGAGAGAAAATTCATACCCCAATCCAGTACGGTCTGAAGAAGATCTCTGAGCACTTAGCATCTCGTCCAGCTTTGCACTTGACGTCCTCTCCAATTGTGCTCTGCCTTAAAACAGCTCCGCTTCAAGCTTCTTGGTCCTCTCAACCAAGAAATTGTTTTCGAACCTCAGTGCTCCAATGGTTTAATTCGCTTCATCAACCTTTGTGGACAGCTCCTCACGATTGAGTTCCACATCACTGAGCTTCTTGGTGGCCAGCCTATAGAGTTTCTCATGCTTCTCAGAAAGCTTGTACAGTTTCTCATAGGCGGTGTAGATATCATCTTGATCATCCATAATCTCACACTTGGAATCCACCAATTCTTTCTCTTCATCCACTTCTTCAGTAATCCCATCAGTAGGATTAACAGTGGCAGTGAAGGCATTCAAGATTCCGTCGTCTTCATCTTCGGAATCGTCCTTGGGCTCCGTGTCGCTTAAGGTAACAGCAAGTGCCTTGCTCTTCCCTATGCTCTTAAGATACGTAGGACACTCTTGTTTCATGTGTCCGAAGCCTTGGCACCCAAATCATTTTGGCCCAGCGGGAACAGTGTACTGACCGCCATCCTTGACATCCTTCTTCTCTTTATCAGAATTCTTGAATTGTGAAGAACTGGATTGTCTACGGTCTTTGTTGAAGCCCTTTCCATTTGTATTCTTCATGAATTTCTTGAATTGCCTTGTGATGTAGGACTTCATCTTGGAATCTTCATCATCTGAAGAATCATCCGTATCACTGCTCTTGGCCTTTAGTGCCAAGCTCTTGCCCTTACTTGTCTTGCCTAACCTAGTCAGCCCTAACTCATAGGTTTGCAAGTTTCCAACCAGCTCAGTCAGAGGAATTCTGTCAATGTCCTTTGATTCCTCGATCGCCGTGATCTTAGCATGGAATCTCTCGGGTAGCGATCTGAGCACTTTCCTCACTATCTTGGGTTCAGGGATGGTTTCCCCAAGATTGAAGGCTGAGTTTACTATGTCCTTAAGCTTGGCATAGAACTCATCAAACGACTCATCCTCCTCCATCTTAATTTGTTCAAAGCATGTGGTGAGCCTCTGTAGCTTTGAGTCTTTGACAGCCTTGGTGCCCTCATAGGTTGTCTGGTAGATGGTCCATGCTTCCTTAGCAGTTTCAGTTGAGGAAATTTTCTTGAACTCCTCATTGGTGACTGCACTGAATAGGGCGTTCAATGCTCTGCTGTTGAAGTTTGCCGCCTTGATCTTAGCATCATCCCAGTCGGCCGGCGCTTCTGTAGGCTTGGTCCAACCTATCTCCACAGCTTGCCACACCTTCTCATCTAAAGACTGCAAGAAAGCTCTCATGCGTACTTTTCAGTATGCATAGTTAGTGCCATCAAATAAAGGAGGTATAATTAGAGATTGTCCTTTATCCATGACAGCAGGGGTCAAATGGATCACACACAATAGATTAAACCCTAATCAGAGTGTGCTGGCTCTGATACCACTTAACAGGCCACAAACGCGTTGACCCCTTGTGATAACTTAGATTAATTAATTAGCCCAGTTATTAATTAATCAAATTAGCATGCAATATCACGTGGCAGCACAAACAAATCACCAAAACTAAGTAATGCAGCGGAAATTAAATGACACGGTGATTTGTTTACGAATGGGGAAAACCTTACGGCAAAAACCCCACCGGGTGATTTAAGGTCACCACTCCCGAAACTCCATTATTATCACAACAAGCAGTTACAAGCAAGGAATCCCAGTACCTTACCAACCTACAGTTGAACTCTTACCCCAATACCCAATTGGACTTGTTCTGTAGTAACAGTTTTTCATTTCAATGCACGGCTCCCAAGTACGTGACTAACCAGATGCGCGAATCCCAGTACACGACTTCAAACACCAACTAGAGAGAGAATTGTTGGCTGCAAAGTTCTTCAAATCATCAGAGATGAACTAGGGCACGAACTTTGTCTTTCAGATCACAAATTGCATGAACAAGAAGTTCTGAATGAATGTGCAACTTGCATCATCTTGACGGCCCTTAAAATAATCCTTTTATATGTCTAGGGTTAGGAGAAAAGAATTCCCAAAGACACATTCACGGATTGGACTTGAAACAGAACTGAAAATCTGTTTTCTTTAATTCTCGACAGATAGAGGTGTCGAGGATCTGTCGAGAAGCTGTCGAGGCTCGGGGCAAAATAGCTTCTTAAAGCTCGATAGATGCATGTGTCGAGGTAGGTGTCGAGCTTTAGTAACTTGCACTTCCTTGCTTGTTTCTTGGACAGACTTTGATGGCTTCAACACTAAATCTTGAAACACTGTTTCTTGAGGTGTTAAACACATCCTAGATCTACCCAATTACAAGTAAAGTGCGTTTTGTCTAAGGATAAGCCAATTACATAAAATAGCGACATATGGTAACAACCACTTGAACTACATATGTCCTAACACATATTATATTTATATATTGTTCATGTAGGTCTATTTCAATTTCAAGGAACTACAAAATAATTTCCATATACAGTAGGAACAACTTAGACCAAAATCCCACTAGGAAAAAGCCTCCACTTGGGATTAAGTCGCCAAAACTTTCACAATGGTGGTAATATATAAAATTTTATTATCTATGTTTTAGAGAATAATACTAATAAATTAATTTTTTAACAAGAAAGATTCTTTCCTTTCGCACTTTAAAATCTCTAATAGATTATCGGCAGAGTCTATAAATTCCTAACAAAATGGTATATATAAATGCAATGCAAAGATTATTGTTAAGTTGTTCCATAATTATCAACTAGGTATATTAAGACACTTCATTCCTTATGTTCCAATATGAGTATTTTACTCAGCTTGCTGCACATGTTCGATTCCTTTTTAATACCCAATGGCATCGAGATTTCATGACACTGTGGGCAACTGATATTTTCTCCTTTTCACCCTATTGTACGTAAAGGATGATAGAACGAGAGCCAAGAAGGTCTTTTGTTATCGTAGATGCATGAAAATACACAAATCAAAGCAAAAGAGGAGTTATATTGAGACCTTCTCAGGATAAAGCAAAGGGGGTTCCATCCTTGTCACGTTCGAAACCAGCTAAGCCCTCTCTCTCTCTCTCTCTCTCTCTAGGTTCGAGAAAGTGTATGCAATAGAATTCAATCCAACCTATAAAGAATACAATCACCCTTGACTCCATGAAGTAAAAAAAACTGACAAACCCCAAACCCTTTCTCTCCTATATCTCTTCCTTCCTCCAGTTTCTTTTATAGACCCAATTATTATAACTACATTCATCATGCAATGATAATCTTGTTCTGTACTTTTTTACTTGATTTGTGTCTTTGATAATTGATATACAGAGGGCATCTTCTCCTAGAAAAACAAAATATAGAATGAAAAATATGGGTGGCAGTAGTACTAGTAGTCATACTTCTTTGCTTTTCAAGATCATGCTTGGAGCACTAGCATTAGTGGGGTTTATTTTTCTTTTGTTGGTTGGTAACCAAGAAAGTGGAAGTGCAAAGATGGAGACAACATTATCAACTCAGTTTGGTGCAAATTTCAAAGGTAAGGAGAAGCTTGTCGACCATCCAGAGTTGGAGCTCAACTACATGAGCAAAAGAAGAGTTCACGATGGACCAGATCCTATACATAACAGGTATATTACTATTACCAACACATACATATACTCTATATTTCTGTATATATACATGGTTTACATCTAATTTATACTTTTCATTATGCCACTACAAAAAATGGGGTCTATAGCCGTGTTTCAAAAACGCGACTATAGACCCCAAAAACGCAGCTATAGGATATAACCGCGTTTTCTATAGCCGCGTTTACAAACCAGGCCTATACTCCACAGCAATAGCCCACTGTGGGCCCGACGAAAAAACGTAGCTAAGGGCACTTACAAACGCGGCTATAGACCTAACCTATAGCCGCATTTTAAAAAACGTGGCCATAGGTTATGTCTATAGCCGTGTTTCTTATAAAGCACGGCTATAGGTTAGGTCTATAGCCGCGTTTCCTAGAAACGTGGTTATAGCCCCTCCTTTATAAAAAAAAATATTTGTTTGGCTATACGTGCATCCTTTTAAAAAATATTTTTTGGTTGGACCTATAGTCGCGTTTTTGAAAACGCAGCTATAGGCCCAATGAAAAAATGCAGCTAAAGGCACTTACAAACGCGGCTATAGGTCAAGTATGGCCGCATTTTTTGTAGTGTGTGCTATCTTTTCTGAGGTTAGAAAGTTTTAGTTTTAGTTTTTAGTTTGTTTAATTTGCAGGTATCTATGGTGTATGCATGTGTGAAATTTTACCAGAGTTTTCTTATCTCTAGCTAAAGCACTTAGAAATTTTTATAATTTGGTTATTACAATAAGTACTAGTTAGGAACAGGAATTTGAATCTTAGTTCTTCTTATAATAAAAAAAGGCCAAGTAATGTCGCTATACTACACTATTGATTGAAGAATTTTAATTAAGGTGGAGCACAAAATTTTTATTTATTTGCTAAACGTATGTAATTGAACACTTTTTTATTATAATTTTTTTTATCACAATCAGTCAATATGCTATGGATTTCCAAATCTTACAAGAATACATATCTTTATTAAGTGATCCCTTTCAACTAATATAACCATAGTAATGTTTATGTTCCATCTTTAATTATTGAACTGCCTACAAAAATTCCCTCAATTAATGGCCTTTCCTTTCTTTCTTTCTTTTTTATTTTATCTGGCTTCCAACTATGAGAAGATTTGCATGTAGTTTTGGTGTTAACGTGTGAGTGTATTTCCTTATCTCATTTCCTTTCCCTTATATGTGTGTGTGTGTTTCTTAAAAAAAAAAAAAAAAACTATGAGAAGATTTGTTGGCTAAGTATAAATAATTAGGATTTTCAAGCTTTAACTATTACATTGAGGTGCTGATTGAAGGTCTCCAGATACTTTATTATATATTACAGTTTATAAACCCCTATTCCATAAAAGGAAAAAAGGAAATATAGTTTGTCTACGCACTTTATTCCATCACCTAATCATGATTGTTCAAATTATGCCTACAATCGGATAGGACACATTTTACACAAACTCAGAGACATCACCACAACACCACCAATCAATTTACCAAAACCCCCCATCAAAACCCCAAGCACATTTAAACTCATTAATGAGAAAATAATCATTGCAGCATGTAAAAGACAACAAAATTCTAATTAATGAGAAAATAACACAAACATAACCATATAGCAAGAAATGCTTTAGATCATCATCATTGCAGCATATAAAAGACAACAAAATTCTCATATTGATTAGTAAATTTACTACTTTTAAGGTAGTTTCAACATAATAATCAAAATCTCACATAAAACACAACCTAATATTAACCAAAATCATGAAAGATATTAAAGGAGAGCAACATACGTACCTGTAATCAACGGTGGTGGGAAGCAACGATGATGAGAAGCAACGACAACTGATGGAGAGTGAGACTGATGGAGACTGGATAGGGAGAGTGAGACTGATGGAAACTGGATAGGGACAGTGGGGAAGCCTAATTGCAAAGCAGAGCGGGGGAGAGTGTAGAGGGAGAGTGATGGCACATAGCAAGGGAGAGTGTACAGGGAGAGAGTGAGTGAATAGGTGTTGTGAGACGTTAGAGATTCAAATGGTTGAGAAAAACTCAATTTTCTACTTATCAAGTTATGAATAACTACACGAGCATTTTTTTAATTGGGAAATAGCCACGTCTGCTTCGCCAACATGGCATAATGCTCAGACTAACTCGATCATAGGGATATCGAGTTTTTCAGTAAAACTTGAAAGAGGAATATTTCTCTAATTAGTTTAAAAAATGGGGCAAAATGCTGGATTTTTTGTATGAAATGGGCATTTGTTCATTTTGGCCAGGTCTTGAGCTATGTAGATCTTCTATTGACCAATATTCCATGATCCTGGTTATTCTCTTTAGTTGGGGAGTAGAAGGCGTCGTGAATATAGTCATTGGCATAAGCTTTGGAATTTGTGCCCATATTCAAGGTATGCAGGATCAATACGCAATAGGTGTCACACTTAAGTCCTAAGGATTGTGCCTTTCTATCTTAAGGGAAATCGTCCTTCATATCCATGTCCATATATATCCTATAGTTTTAAAAGAGGTCGTTGTGGATGAATGATGACTGACAAACCAGATCCATTAGTTTCCCTCCATCTCGAAGCCATTCATCCATTAAACTTGGATGGGCTTCAAAATGTTAAGTACCACAAATAATGTAATTACCTCTATTTTATCACTTGACCTATGATCAAAATGTATTTAACCAGATGTTTTACGTTAAAAATATTGTAGTGTGTATGTGTTACAAATGTTGTGGTCCAAGAGAGTCAAGTCTATTATAGGGAGTGTGTACTCGTACAAAAGACAAATTAACGTACTAAGGGTGAGTTCAAAGGTTAGCGTGGAGTTAGTTCCTATATCTACATACCCTGCTTAGTATCATGATTAATACAGAGTGTAGCATAATAAGATACGAACAAAAACTACTACTTTTTTTTTGTTGTGGATGTAAGCTGGCAGGTCAACAACACAAATTCTTTGTTCTTCTCGTTTTTAGTGTTTTTTCTCTACAATCTACATCAACTTTAATTTTGACATTTTAATTAAGAAGTAATCCATGAGTGATATTCATGTGTCAAGCACCAACAAATATTATTTTGAAGTTCTTGCTAATGCTATGTAAGCATCAGATTGCAGATAAAATTAAGGTCAAAGCAAGAAAAAGATGGTGCAGATGTCCGTTGAACAACTTGAACCTAGCGTTGGGGATGCGTAAGCTATTGATAATAATTAGCGTACACAATTGAACTAGGATTAAAAATTGAGACTCGGTTAATATAACGCGAACGACCTTAATGAGAAATATTTATGTGGGCTTAGTTGAGTCCAACTGCTCAAGCTCACGAACTAACCTTAAGGTTACCTTATTGAAACATAAAATGGCCATGTCGTAAGTCCAACATTAATACATTCAACAAAAACAAGAAGAAAAAGGAACTTTATAAAATGATTAATGATGATGCTAGGATCATCAGTCAAATAGATTCGTCCAGATAGGTCAGCACGGACTTCTCCTCTATACTTGCAAGAGTAAGAATGGAATCCTCTTTGAGTGTTCACTAGTGTGGAGCTGGTCACGGAGTCTCCGATGGTAAAGTCAGCAACCTGAAATGGTAAAGAGGGCTTATAAGAATTAGAGTGAATAATGTGTTTTAGCGAGTGTGTCTGTATGTACCTTGTCTAATTCTGAAATGTGCCTTATATACATCCTCTTTCTTTCTAGCCGTTGTACCCCATTTATGGTGGTATAATTGCTTCTTTTGTAACGCCTCTAGGCTCATTCAATGTAGGCTTTGGTAGGTCTCCAACGGTCTTCTTGGCTGATTGGTAACCATCCGAAGTATTGAATGCTCCTCTTTATAGCCCTTCTACCATCGTCCATGCTAGGAAGGAATGGACGATGGCACTTGGTGGGCTCGTCTGGACAATGAATGAGACAATTAATACAAATAGGAAGTTGTTTGTGTTATGCACGGATAATGTTGTAATATTTTATGTTTTTTTTTTTTTGAAAAATGTTATACATAAATTATAGCATATTTATTACTAAATTTTGTTAGTAATGAGTTCATTATAAAAAGTAACAATTATAAACTGCACAAACATCTATTATAATTATTTTGTTCAAGTAATAAGCAACAATTAAAACGACTTTGGAGTAATATTGTATAATAAAAGTTGATAAAAAACATATCAATTCATTTTATATTATTGATTTTTATTATGTGATGTAATAAAGAGCTTCATTATGAAATCTTTTTTTTTTTTTTTTTTTTTCTTCAATACTTTGTTATTGCAGTCTGGCAGCGCTTGTAAAGCTTGTTAAGGGGTATGTTGTCATCATTTGTTTCTTCATCTTCAATGTTTGCAGTTTAGTCCGTTTATATTTGTTCAATTTTTGAGCTTTCATCACTTTTTTCCTTTTGTTGCATAATTTGTGTTAATCACTAATGAATTGGCACAGGGAGTCGCTTGATTAGATCTCACAAAGTTTAAACTTTGTTGCTAAAATTTTTCATAAGTATTTGTATTTCTATTATATTTCAATGATGTGATAGTTTTTTGTAAATGTTTTTATATATATATTTTTAATTTTGGAATAGTGCAGCAAAAAGAATTATTATAACATATTGGATTGTGTTTTTTTTTTTTTTTTTCTTCCATACATTTTTGTCATTTGAAGGTACATAAAAAATCTTAGCAACTATGTAATTTTCAAAATCATCCTTTAGATTGAATCCATTCATATGAAGTGAGAAAATCCATGTGGGATTCCTTCTCTAATATCAATAGTTTTTACACTAATTTAAATAAATTGTACCTTAACTTGTTTTTCAGCAAGAACTTTTGTAGATTTATTTAGGATTTTCTTGGCATCTCAATCACATATCACAAAAGTAGTTTTGTCAGTTGCATCAAAAACTTTAATTTGAATAATGTATCTAAAGTAGTTTGCGATTGTGGTTTGACATTCCTTTCACAAAGCACGCACGAAATGTATTACCAACCCATTGTTGTATCAATGTTACTTATTGTTGCAATACCCTAGTAGTACGCATCTTGCAATGAACTTTCAAATTAATATGTATTATTTTTTTAACGTAAATAATATGATATATTATTATTTTTTTAATGTACATGATAAGTATAATTTGAAACGATTAACAAACCTGTTTCGTAGGATCTTATTTAATGCATTTTATCTTTACTATTGTATTCATATTTTTTAAAGATAAATCCTCCTATGAAAACTGTTTTGCATGTACTTTTTGTATTTCTTGTATAGGATAGTGTTTTTTATCATTCCTATCTTTGAATTTTTTTTAAAGAAAATATTAAGTAAATGGCATTTTGTGAGATAGTATATGCTATTTATTAGACTTTTTTGTTATTATAAATGTTAGAAATATGCAATTGTCAATTATTTCAGCGACCTCAGGGATCTCAAGATTTATATATATTTTTAAAATGTTGCACTGGTTGATGACAAAGAGAAATTGTCTACGTAAATTGCATAGAACATTATTAATAAACAAAAGCGTATTGAATTAAAATTGGGGAAAATGAAGACAAGAATTCATGATAATGAGATTTTCTAGAAGTATCATCTATACATAGGGGAGGAGGAAGAGAGTTTGTAAGTGGGTAAGAGTTTTAGCTTTGATTTACACGTGGGAATGGTCAAACTTGGGTCATAATATGTAAGGTAATAATTGGGTTTGAGTTTTTCATAAGGTTTGGTCAATTTTTAAAAGGTAGTCCATTTTGGCATTTTGTAGAGAATAACTTTGGGTCTAATTGTCAAGAGCAGCCCGTATTATATAATAGTAAAAAGAAGTTACTATAATCTATTTGGTACCAATAAAACAAAATTAATAAAAAGAGGTAAAAAAATGCTAAATTTATACAATAGTAAAAAGAAGTTACTATGATTTATTGGATAATAGTAAAAAAAAAAAAAAAAACCTAAATGAAAAGAGGTAAAAAGGGCAAAATACAAAATTAGAGCACCACATGGTAGGACCTCATGCACTCCCCCATGAGGTCTCTGCTTTTATATATAATAACTAGTGTATGACTTGCGCAATGCGCAGACTACTTTTAATTATTATTCATGGAAAAATATGTAAAATCATGAAAATATTATGACAACTCTGTAGATAATTAAAATTAAATAAAATGTTTTTTTTTTTAAGAAAATGAAATGGAAAAAAACTTCCCATTTATTTTTATTTTTCTTAATTATTAATATTATTTAAAATGATGAGAAACTCCCTTAAAATTGAAGGTGTGTTTATGCATTAAATATGGTCAAATGAAGACATAATGAATAAAGAAAATACAAAAAACCTCTATTATACAAACTATGTTGTCACAATTATAGGATTCTTGTTATAGCTATCCAAATTAAACTACACAGAGGACAGCTAATTTCAAGAATACATACAAAAACCGCACAAAAGATATTTGTTAGGGTAGGAAAAAAAAAAAAACCAAAACTCTTGAAGTTAAATTGTAGAGTTTTATCAATATCAATCACTGTACTGCCCCATAAAAAACTAAAAGATGGTGGCACTAAATCAAAGTTACATTTGTGAAATCTCACAGAAAAATCTACAACTACCTACTCCTTTCCTAAGCCATGTACATTTGGTTGATGCTTTTTAGCACAATCCTTTTCCATAAATTTCTTGAAGCATAAGGATATTGACAATTTTTGCATTCTTCTAAACTTCACTAATGCATTTTCTTATGTGTCTATGGCACTTTCTCGACTACTCTCCTACTCCTAACAGCAATTAACACCTAACAAAGTAACATCAACATAAATTAGAGAATGATGCACTATGTTGCACTCTATAAACTTCAAAGGATTATATTATAAATTATCCAACATGTTTGTCACTGACTGGGTATGGGTGCAGCAAATACATGCATGTACAAAATTTTGGGTATAAGCCAAAAAAAAAAAAGCTTGTAACGTTGAATGCTCATAGGACCAAGACTTAACTAATTTAAAAGGTAAATTCAATGTTCAGCAAGTAATCTGCATATTAAGAATGTTCAGCAAGGATTATATCATAGCACATTCTATTCATAAATAATCTGCATATCAAATCATAAATTGATTTAGGAAAAGTGTTATCTTAAGAAAATAACTCACTTAGGAAAAGACAACAGTAGAGAGAGGAAGGAAATGCTTCTACAAATATATATAGAACGGTAACCTTTATGACTGGCTACATGCTAGGAAAGATAAGGATAAGATCTTGGATTGGCCTTTGACGATTGAAATTGCCATCGGGATAGCAAGAGGCATAGCATGCCTTCACCATAACTATCATTTCTCAGTAGTTCATCTCAACTTGAGTTTGAATGCTACCTTACTTTACCAGAATTTTGACGCCAAGATATCAAATTTTGGAGAGGCAATAATATTGAAACCAGGAGGACTAATGTTTGTGAACTCAAGTGACAATGACTTGAGCAATAGAGTACTTGATGTCAATGGATTACAGAGTTGGATTTTTTCAGAAAGGATGTCTATGATTTTGGCATTCTGCTTCTTAAGCTAATTATAGAAAAGGCACCCATTCAAATAAATAATTATTCAAACCATTTGGATGTGAGTTACGTTGATTGGATTACTTGTCTTTGAGAAATGATATGTTCACAACATTTTCACAAATTTTTTACAACAAATCTTAAGTGGCAGGTTGTTATTGTTGGGGCAAAAAAGTAATCTTAGTGTTAGATTCAAATTTGAACCAATAACAACTAACCACCTATGATTTGTTGCGAAAATGTTGTAAAAATGTTGTGGACGTAGCATCTCTCCTTGTCTTTTGACTTGCTCTTCTTTAATGTGCAACTTCATTAATCAATCTCTTATTGGGTTGGGTTTTGATAATGAATTCTTTCAGTTGCTCAAAATTGATGGTGCTTGCATTAAGCCCTTACCTTGTCATAGGCCCACAACCCTTGAATTGTACCATGCGATAAGCATCCTTAAAAAGAATTATGGCCTCATAAATAATGACCCGGAGATATTGAGGCAATCTGAAATTGCAACTGCCAGTTTTTCGAATGAAATTGTTAAGGCTGAAAGTATATAGAACACATATAGCACATTAAAACACACACATACATGGAGGAGAAAAATCTCATAGATCATTTAATCTAAAAATAAGATGTCAAAAGCTCAAACACATAGAAACATCACAAATTTATGCATAAAGCCATGCCTATATGACTTTTAAATAATCCAAATGGAGAAATATTAGAAGCAATTTTAAGGACTATTTCCTACTCTCACTGTCTTCTGCAACATAAAAATCACAGTCAACACATATACATCTCATAAAGAACAAATAACATATTTGTTAATGTTCTACTTGTCAATTGAAAACAATCCCAAGTTAACAACAAAAATAGGAGTTATAACCATAACCAGAGATTATACTAACTTCAATAAATATATGTATCTTTGTCTAAAGGAGTATGTAATTCCTATAAAAAAAATTTAAAAAAAAAAAACACCCAAGTTATCTAACACTTACTGTAAAAAAAAAAAAAAAAAAAAAAAAAAAAAAAATCTTATTTCATCCAAACCAAGGAAAAAGACATACTAGACTTCAACCAAAAACATTCTCTAATCATCATTGCAATCAACAAGGCTTTGATGAGGGGTGGATATGTGAGTCAAAGAGACTTGATGTAGTTGCCACTTGGGATGTGCTGCTGCGAAGGGGTGTTAAGTGTATCCTGCTTCTTTTGATAGTCAAATCACTAACTTCAATTTCATTCCTATGTGTTTTAACCAATACACCACCATCATAATGCAAATACATTATCAAAGCCATATATAACCCAAATATCTATCCAACTATTACAGGGGGAAAAAGATCATATTTATTGCACAAATTTAAAAATAAAGAGGAAAACTTACTGTTAGCAGTCCTGGGGAGTTAGTGGTGGGAGGGTACATGTTGGCACGAAGCTGGCTTGACAGAGGAGCTGACCTTCATATTTCTATCTCCCTCTCTCTTCATTTATCTCATTTTGTCCTATGTTTAAAGTTTATTAATGGTTATGGGCTCTCTTTCTAAGTTTGTTTTTTTAATAAAGTGTGGATTGGTGGGTTTTAATGATTAGGAGTGTAGATATTGAAAAATTCAAGTGCTAAGGAAAAGTAATTGTGGTAAATTACAAACAACAGAAATTGTATTTGGAGAAGAAAAAGTATTCAAAGAGGATAATTAACAATATTATGCTTAAACTTAGGTATATCGTGTTGCAAAGAAGAACGGGAATAGAGAGCGAACACCCAAAAATATTCCATCTCCTCTCTATTCTTATATGCAAAATTAGCAAAACCAAATTCTTTCAAATATCCAAAACAAACAAAAGGCTAAGAAAAAACCAAATTGTAACAAAAAAACCTTTATCGAAACAATAAATAAACGAAATGCCTAAATCAAAATATAGCAAATACCCAAATTGCCAAACATAAATCATAGTTATCGCAAGATTTTGGTTTTTTCTTTTAGAAATTTATAATTAAAAAAAATCAAAAAACAAAGAAAGGAAAAATAAATAAATAAATAAAAACTCACCCTGTCATAGTGCATTGCCGATTGAGGGAAGCCAGTTTTGTGGTGGTTAGAGTCCAACGACGGTGCTGGCCTGAGAAGTCTCCCTATCTCTCCTTATGCTTACATTTTTTGCATTCCATGCCAAACTATAGGAAAAACAATGGCAGAACCAACCCATCTATTTTTTGAAAGGGATCAAGAACAACCGTTGATAATTCAGCAGGGGAAAAGCAACAGTGAGTGAACATAGGAGATATTGTTATAGAGAAGAGATGGGGGCAGAGCATGAACATAGGAGATGGTAGTTAGTGATGAATGAATGGGTTTAATGTTTGTGTGAGATCTAGCTCTGAGTTTTTATGTGTGTTTGTTTCGTACGGTATAACCTTTTGCATTTTAATTATAAACATGGGGATTTTACTCTCTGAACATTCAAATTTTAAACCATCTATGTTACAAATATGAATATTAAAATCAAGGGTTGTTTCCATTTGAAAGGTAATTAACAGTTCAATGTTTTTTTTTCTTTTGAGAAAAATTCAACAAAACATAGATCTACACAAAGCATAAATCAATTCAAATTTTAGGAGCAAACCAAAAAAAGCACAAACCTAACAAAAATTTGCAACAAAAAAAAAAAAACAAAACAAAACAAAATTTAATCAATGCAACAATCGAACAAAATAGCACTCAAGAGATTGTAAAAATAAATAGGAGATTAGGGGAAAAAGTAGCCAAACCTTAAACCTTGACTGAGTAATGCAGTAAATAATTTTAGGGAAACCATAATTTAACTTTTAGAGAAATCATCAATAAATCTACACTTTACAGTAATTGACAAAACATGAAAGGCAAAAAAAAAAAGTTCAAACCTAACAAAAATCTGCCAATACAACAATAAAATAAAAAATAAAAAACACAAATGGGTAGTCAAACCTTGATTGAGAGATTCTTTTTTGTGGAAGACCCAATATGTAGGGAATCAGTAATTTGCAATTGGAGAAAAAGATGGAAGAGAAAGAGGGAATTAGTTGAGAAGATGGAATATGGCTGTATAAACTACAAAACCCATATATTTTTCAATGGATAAAAGAAGAACCCTAGAAAATTACATTCAGCAGAGGGAAAAAGGATTTGTGAATAGTTTTATACAATTTAAAACGGTAACTGAATAGGGGGGGGGGGGGGGAACCATGCCCACCTTCTAAATTGTGGGATAGCTTCTGAATGGTTTGTTGTTGCAAAGAATGAACAAAGTTTTTAAATTTTCACTATTTTTTTTTTTTTTTTTTTGCTTCCTTTTGGATTTTATTTTTTCCTCTATTTGTTGGTTTGGAATGGAACATGCAAGCAGTAAGACACGGAACAGAGAGAGTATCTGAAAGAGAAGAATTGAACACGCTATTCTGACTCGGAAGTTAGAGTGAGACTGAACTTTTGATTGGGAATACTGTGTTTGGGTTTTTGAGTTTGTGTTTTTTTTTTTGATAAGGGGATTTGTGCTTTTATGACTACGTTTGATGAAAAGAAGATAGTCCAAACGGTGCTATGTACGCTATTTTATTACTTTTAAATTGCACACATGTCAAGATTTTAAGTGGTCAGTTTTCCTACATGGCAGCACCTCCTCAATTGTAAGAAAAGGCTCCTGCTATTATATATAGTATTACTTTTAAATTGCACACGTGTCAAGATTTTAAGTGGTCCATTTTCTTACATGGCAGCACCTTCTTAATTGCAAGAAAAAGCTTCTGTTATTATATATAGTATATGATATTGATGATTGGTAGGCTAATGAAGACATACCACTTTTTCCTTATTTGATTGGTAAGTTATTATAACTTATTACACATTCATCTTGTGGATCTAATGGGATTTTGAATTCATAAACTTGCATATTCATCTTGTGGGACAATAAATGTTTAATGATGACATGAATAGTTGACATTTTATAACCATTAAATCTCATAAAAATCTATAAATTAAAAAGGATGTAGTTTCTCTTTGTTATATTACTAACAGCATAAATATTGGGCCTTCTGAAATCTGAATCCTTATTTAGACAAATCAATAGCTATAAATATAAATAAATAAAAACCAATGTCTCGATGATTAGTAAACATCTAGCAGATCAAAATTTATCAATATGAAAATACTTCACAAACAAAAGACAAATTTATATAAGCAATTGTTGCTCAACATTAAAGGTTGTTATGTGGACCAATTATGAAAACAACTTTAGAGCACTAGCATCCAAGTTTCTAACCGAGTCTCTATTTTACCATCTAGAAAATTACTTTATCTATTATACCACCTCATTTTACAATACATCCTACATCCCAGTTTCTGTTCTTTAATCACTTCAGTTAAATATCCATTCTTTTATTCTTTATTTACCATTTCTTTATTTTTATTTATTCTTTCTCTCTCATTTTTTCTGTACAAGAACCACCACAAATCTACTGACACCACCACCATCACCAGCCCACCACTACTAAATTACACACCTAACATCATCACCACCAACAACCCACAAAAACCCACAATCCCCCATCAACATTCAACATTCAACACAAAAAAAAAAAAAAAAAAAAAAAAGAAAACCCATAGCAACCCATGAAGAGTGAAAAGCAGAAGAGAAAAGGGAGAGTCTTGGAGAGTGAAGAGCAACAGAGGAAAGAGATAATAATACTCATACATACTTGCTATGGTAAGTTCTAAAATATCCATACTTACTGTAGCTAGGATGTAAAAAAAAAATGGTTTACATACTTGGATGTGAGGGGTTTTTTTAAGGCTCTAGTTGGTAAAATAGCAACTGGGGGTTGTTTAGAGCATTCACATTTGGAATTTACAAAAAAATTTATTTTACTATCTCAAAAGTTACTTTATCAATTATCAATTATACAATATCATTTTTCAACACACCTAACCTCCTAACTTTTATTTTACCAGTCTACACATTAAAATAATATAAAAATATTCTAACTTCTCTCACAGAAACCACGCTGATTCAACCACAAGCAAACCCACTGATAACCACAACTCACAGCAACCCACAAATCTTCAGCAAACCCACTAATCAACCACAACTCACAGCAACCCACGGATCTCCACCGCTGCAAGAACCCTAGGCCGATCGTCGTGAGACCCATCAACCACCGTGAGAGAGACCCATCAATGCACCATCCACGCTGACCACCAAAATCAAAACCCACTCACCTCTGTCATGTGACCCACCTCGTCGGAATCCACGTTGTGAGTCAGTGACCCAGCTCGCCACGCAAGACCTCGCCATGACCCACCTCCACGCCACCAAATCCACGACCTTCCTCCACGCCACCAAATCCACGACCCTCCACGCCACCAAACCCACACCATCACCTGACCCACATCGGAGCCCAAGACAGATAATACCCACCACCGAAACCCTCAATCACCCATCCCCACCACCACAGAAACCCTCCACCACAGAAACTCTCCACCACATCAAACCCATCTACTACTACATCAGACCCTTAATTCAAGGAAAAATAGAGAGGAAAAAAAATGAAAGGGAAGATCAAAGGGACGAGAGAGGGGGAGGGATTAAATTAGTGAACTGAAAAAAAAAAAAAAGTAGATGAGAGTGTGACTGGAGAGAGAGAGAGAGGAATAGATCAAGTTTGAATAAAATATTAGTATTTTTTTTTTTTTTTTACAATTGAACTACAGTACAACTCTACCTTTAGAACTGCATTGTAGCACAATTGCAATTTTTTTTGCAATACTTGGATTTCACAAGTCTAGATGTGTGAGATATTTTGGGCTTTTATGCTAAAAACTCTCTACATATGGCATATGGCATTCCCAATGTGATTGCTCTTGCACTTCAATGCTGACGCTCTTAGCACAGTTTACCTACTCATCCCGCCATTTGCAGGGGAAAATATGGTAAGCCCAAAAGTAGATGGACCTCGAAATTGGTCCAAACCCAAAAGTCCAGTTTACACATCCCGCCATTTGCACAAATTTGAAAATTGAATTTTCGGAAAAAAAAAAAAAAAGGTTTGGTTTTCTATAATATTAATACCGCCCATTATTTCATACGAAAAAATTGCCAATTTCGAGTCTCCTCCATTGAGAGCTTCTTGCTCTTTTCATTGCCTATTCATCAAGAACAAACCTAAGCCCCAACACCAACCCCGGGTGAGAAAATGACCCAATAACTATAAGCCTTTCATTTCCTTGAAACACAGACTCTGTACCTCTCTTTTTGATCTAATTCTAACTCATTTTTCGGTTTTTGTTTCAGTTAAAACCATTATATATACAATGCCTGAATCAAGGGATAGATTGGTGAGGCCTGTCGACCATGCTGCCATTTTCGCTCGCCGCAGAACCCCCGGTACTGGAATTGTTATTGACGACCCAGAAGTGGGTCCGAACTTGTTCGGATCCCCGGCCCCGGTCAGGCGAGTGGCGACACCGGCAACACGTGGACGGTTCATTGGAGGAAGGGGAGGCTTTGGAACTCCAAGATATCATGTGCGTCGCCGGAATCTGTACGGAACTCCGGCTTCGGGTCAGGAGAATAATCCAAGAACTGTGCAACGGAGTTCGGGCCGGGGCAGACCCACGAGCAGTGTGCTACCTTCTTGGTACCCACGAACTCCTCTTCGTGATATCACTGCGGTCGTGAGGGTAATTTTTGATTCTCTGCTCTTCAATTTTCATGGCTGAATGCTTGTTTTTATATATGAGTTTGTTATTATATAAAGGGCATTTTCTGTGCTTTTCTTTAATTTTGCTTTGGTGCCAAGAATTTGAGGAATAGGAGTTTTCAATTGGATTTAGTTCTTTAATAACATACCACAATTCTTAAATTGTTATGATGACTCTTTCAAGAGAGACAAGAGATGTTAATATGTATTCACAACATTTTATTTGATCATGATTTTGAGTTGGATTTAGTGCTAAAAGACTTTGTTTCCTTATTAGGTACAAGCCATTCGTGTGTTTGTTAGGTAATTCTTTAGTGCTTTCAATCTTGATTGGTAGTGTTCTTTGACTGCTAAACAATTGGTGTTTTGAAGTTCGGTTCATATGGTCTTGCTGTTTTTGTTTCTTTTCTAATTTTTAATTTGCTTTTTTTTTTTCCCGCATATGTAAATGATTTATCTTTTTCCCCAGAACCCTAATTCTTGTGTTTATTTTTATTTTTAAAATCTTACTACTTCATTCCTATTATGTGACTCATTCCTACTCCCCTCTCAGTGAAATCCAACCTTTTCGCTGAGTATGAATGACTGAATGTTTCCCAACTATCAGATTAGTTACATTCATTGTGCCTTAGAAGCCACGCAGAAAACAAGTATTTGGAGCCTTCTAATAGCAAAAGCAGACCCCTATAGATCATTACATCACGCCACTCGGGCTAAAGATTTTTCTTTCCCAATAAGCATACTTCTTTACCTGTCACCACTATGAGCACACCTGGAAGTTTCATCAACTGAAAACAGCTGTGGTTTTGTTGTGAACAGGCAACTGAAAGAACCATTTAGAAATGGAATATCTCCTGTCCCTGCATTGAAAACAGCTTCCTCTCCATCTTCCTTTGTTAGTCTTGGTAGCCTCAACAATTGTTTGAGTATGCCAGCATTATCGGAGCAAAAATAGTTTTGATTAACTCGGCTGCAGTCTTTGTTATGATTTCTTTTTGCACATTCTGCCATGCTATCTAAATGGAACTAAGCATGTAGGATGCATTGTGCAGAATTGAAGAGGGATTGAGTTTTATGTGCTGATCAAGTACCCGTTTGGGTACAACTGAAATGCAGTGAAATGCAGTGCATCTGCATTTCAGCATTTTTTATTTATTAGCGTCTCTTGCACTGTTCATGTCCATGAACAGTACATTAAGGCAAATGAACAGTATTTTGTGAGAGTGAACAGCAATCAGAATTTTTTTTTATTTTTTATTTTTATTGTTTTTAGTTTTCAGCAAAATAACTAAATGTACTTCAAATGTACTAGAGGGATTTTTTTTTTTTCTGTGGGTCCAAATTGATTATAGGGTGCTGATCAAATGTGCTGGAGGGATATTATATATATTAGGCACAGATTGTCTTTATTATCCAGTCCTTTAGAGACGGATAAAGTATGTGGTATTTTCTTATTGTAAGTGAGGATCCAAGCCAAACTATTCTACAGTGCTGTTTCTTTTGCACAGAAACAGAAAGGTGTTCAATTTGTATGCTTCTGAGTTGTAGCTTAACTGGGAGGGCATTGTTCAGAGCTTCCAAATGAAGATAATACATTTGTAAGCTTCTAAAGGAGTGACCAAGGTAAAATTGAATGCTGTCCTTGCTGTATGCGTGTTGTCGAGTTTAGTAAAGAGTAAGCTTTCCCTACTAAGAATTCTCCTGTTTGTTTGTGACGCCAAACCAACTTATTGATGTAGTTGTACTGGAGAGGGTGAGATTTAATATCTGTAATGCTCTGTGATTGTCATATACATGAAATATCTTGAAGGGCTGTTTGCCTTTTTATTTTGTCGGGATGTTCAAAATTTTATTTTTCATAATCTAGATTGTTATGTTATCATGATTCTTGAGTTTCAAATAAATGGTTTGTATTTATGCTGATTGTAAGTGGGTTGCATTTCTCGTGTTAGGCAATCGAAAGGACAAGAGCTCGATTGGGAGATGTTGAAGGCCAACAATTTGAGAGTCCTGTACTCGAGGGCCAAAGGGTTCTTGACCCTTCTGTAACTCAGTCTAGTGCTCAACTCAAGCACAATATATCTATGGTCTCTCCAAGTCTAGATGTTGGTGTCAAGCCTCGTACACCTGCTGTTGGTAAAGTGCCAAAGATTCTGCTCCGAATCACTAATCAGAATGCTGGAGAATCAGAGTTTCTCACACCTCAGAAAAAACTTTTGAACTCGATTGACACTGTTGAGAAAGTGGTGATGGAGGAACTGCAGAAGCTAAAGAGAACCCCAAGTGCTAAGAAGGCAGAGAGAGAAAAGAGAATTCGTACTTTGATGTCTATGCGTTGATTCATTTCAACTTCCCTGCAGTTAAAGTATGAATCCTTTTTTTCCTCCCAACTTAGAGCAACCAAAACAGAGAGGACGAGAGCACCCTGTATTTGAAAGACAGAAGGGACAAGAAACCTATGCAGTGACACTGATCATCATCTGATGATATTAGGACTCAAGTAGATTTAGTACATATGTCCTCATATTTGCTCTACTTTTTAACCTACGTTTTTGCATTTAAGTCTAGGATTGGTAGACACTTGTGCTTCAGTTCTCTGCTGAAAGTCTTGGTGTAGGACCAGTACTCCAGTAGGCATGTTTGTTTCTTGTTACCATCATTCTTTGATGGTTATGTGTAGAACGAGCTATTGTTTTGAGCTGATGTATATAATGGCCATATCACACTTCCTGTACCATTACTTTGTGTATGATAAGGAAGCAGGTTTCATCAAGGTGATTTTTGATTACAACAGATTTTTTTTGCTAAATGTCCAGATACAAATTCATATCCAAGGAATGTTAGATTTGATGGTCCGTTTGTACTTCAACCTATGACTCCATCTCTTTTCACAGAAATTTTAAATGAAAACATGCATTTATAATATGATAGTAACTTTTTGATGAACGAAGTACACTAGGTTTTTCAACCAACTCTTAATAGATCAATTTTTGGATTTACCATTTAAAAATTCATTACTCTCTACCATAAATAATTAAAAGATGAACATGCTTTACATGAGATCAGATAAATAATATCTTCTTTGCTAAAATTACTTGGGGTTTCTATTGCGCTTGTGTTTTTCTTATTTTCACGATTTTTTTCTTTTTTTGTCAAGAGATTACTGTGAGCCCATAAATTATTTTCTTTAACTTGTCTTAAAAAAAATATATATATATATATATATATATATATTTTCACTGACATGGATTTCATTGTCAAATTTGATATTATTTAGGGTTTTACTTTTTTTTTTTTTTTTTTAATTTCATCAATGAATGTTTATTATTTAGGATTTAGTTCATTGTCAAATGTGAGTCATGTGATGTTATTTAGTGTTTTACTGTTTTACGTTTTTTTTTTTTTTTTAATTTCATCTTGAAAAATATTTAGGATTTCTATATTTACGTTTGTGAATTTGAAAGGAAAAAGATGAGAAATATGAAATTATTGTATATTTGTGTGATATTATTCAGTGTTTTATTGCTTTACGTTTTTTTTTTTTAAATTATTTCATTTTGAAAAATATTTAGGATTTCTATATATGTGTTTGTGATTTTGAAAGGGAAAATGAGAAACCTAAAAATTATTGTATATTTGTGTGATATTATTTAGGGTTTTATATTATTAATTTATTTCATCTTGAAAATTATTTAGAATTTCTATGTTGTGTTTGTGATTTTGAAAGGGAAGTCTGAAATTGTTGTGTATTTGTGCTTAAAAAGGAAATGGGAGACAAACAGATTTGATTACCCTTGCTAGGCGCATGCTCTCCCTTGAGAATCATATGTTGTCCATTGCTAGCTATGCATTCGGCTTTGCCACTCTCACGATCATCTTCGCCATTGTCACCTTCTCTACTAGCTCATCATCACCTTTATGCCCATTAAACAATGAGTTAGTGTATGAATAAGTAGATAATCATGTGTAATTATGATGGGAGTTTTTTATTATTATTGATATTTGTGTGTACTATGATGCTAATTTGTGAATATTTGTTTTGATTGATAGAATTCTTAACTCCCAAACTTCTGAACCAATTGGGAGCCCGCAATCCCCTATTGTGGACCTAGTGGTAGAGGAAGAGGAAGAGGATCCCTCACCCACTACGAATGTTGAAGGAAACAGTTTTCCTCCTGTTGAGGTTGTGAATGGGGATGAGGATTAGGATGCAAAGAAAAAAAGAAGTGTGCCTAAGATGTTTATGCTCATTTTAAAAGAAAGAAAGTTACTGGGAAACTTAAAACTCAATGTCATCATTGTCACAAATATTACTTGGGTGATCCTAAACAGGGCACAATCCATTTGTACTTCAACCTATGACTTCATCTCTTTTCACAGAGATTTTTAATGAAAACATGCATTTATAATATGATAGTAACTTTTTGATGAACGAAGTACACTAGGTTTTTCAACCAACTCTTAATAGATAAATTTTTGGATTTACCATTAAAAAAGTCATTACTCTCTACCATAAATAATTAGAAGATGAGCATGCTTTACATGAGATCAGATAAATAATATCTTCTTTGCTAAAAGTACTTGGGGTTTCTATTGTGCTTGTGTTTTTCTCATTTTCACGATTTTTTTTTTTTTTTTGTCAAGAGATTATTGTGAGCCCATAAATTATTTTATTTAACTTTTCTTAAAAAAAAAATGTTTTCACTCACATGGATTTCATTGTCAAATGTGATATTATTTAGGGTTTTACTTCTTCTTTTTTTTTTTTTTTTAATTTCATCAATGAATGTTTATTATTTAGGATTTGGTTCATTATCAAATGTGAGTCACGTGACATTATTTAGCATTTTGGTGTTTTACGTTTTTTTTTTTAATTTTTTTATTATTATTTTTTTTTAATTTCATCTTGAAAAAAATTTAGGATTTCTATATTTATGTTTGTATAATTGAAAGGAAAAAATGAAAAATAATTTCAGCTAATATTGTATATTTGTGTGATATTATTTATTGTTTTATTGGGTGGGGGGTCTGAGGAGCAAGTAGGATTAGACCACGGAGAAGCTTGCATAAGCTAGCTTGAGTAGACGAGTAAGATCCAAGGAGTTCACCTGCTCGAGGATGGAAGCAGAAACAGCAAAGGCCCAGGAAGAAAAGAAAGGACCATGATGGGAGCAAGGGACGTGGTGGGAAGTTTCCTGAAAGATATACCTCCCACCTCCACATTGAATACTTCACACCTACCATATCAACTGCATTAATGTGGAAATGACACCTGAACAGTGATTATATAGTTAGCAGCCCCTTCTACCATTTTCAGCAGAGTTTTGATGGGACATGGATCCTAAGGAATGCTTTAAGGTGTACAGGTGAAGGGCTGCAATAATGGGCTTTGATAATGAACACTTGTTTTATGTAAAAAGCAACAAAGGATAAGTATTGAATGAATAGCAATAAGCTTATTAAAAGAAAAAAATGCTAGATTGCTGTATCAAGTTACATTGCTGGGTTTAAGTCAAGAAGGGGAACCATTTCTTCAATGCGACTAATCTCTCTGAAGGAGAAATTAACTGCTTTGAAGGGGTGGGCCTGAATGACTTGTATTTAGAGAGGTTATTTGCCGTTATCAGAGAACATGAGTCGGAGAGGGAGAGGGGAATCAACCTATTTAGTGTATGCCTACCACTTTGTTCCCTCCATTTTTTTACTTTTCTTTCTATTCTCTCTCTAATTCTTTCCTTCCTTTCTCTAATGTTTTTCTTAGTTATGGTAATTCTCCCCCCACCAAGGTTGCCCCCTTCGCATTGCAGCATAAGGGCTCCTTATATAATGCCAGCCGTGGCTGGCTTTTACCATTTTTGCCCTTAACTGTTTGTGTCTGGTGTGGGTGTCCATGTCGACCATTACTGATTGGTCAGTCACTCAACCGGCGCCACTTACTTGTGCTGGCCGCGCCATTCCACCTTACTAGACAAAGAAGGCTATTTTGTTTATTTGCTTGCCATGGCATTCTTACCTGCCACGGTGTAAGTACTCTCTTCCTCTTCGTCCCTCACGAAATGCACCTAGTGGTTCGAACTCAACTTTGCTTCTTTTGAGTGGTATGTCATCCTAGCTGGACACTGCCTCCAAAAGAGATTGAGTAGGAAACACAAAAATAGGCTTTCCCCCTCCCCACTACCAAACCATGCCCTCTTACCTCTGACCCATGACCCACCACTTCCTATGTTGGCTGGGTACAGGTTGGTGGTGTCTGGGCCTTACGCGTGCCTTACTTCCATGCTTGTCCAAAATCTGCCTACTGCTCATGTGCTTGCCGTGGTCTCCATTTGCCTATTCTTCCGTTTGTCTTTGATTTTTTACGGTGTGGGCTGCTTTATTTTTGTTTCTTTATGGCTTGCTGGGCTTTTCCTGATTATGGGCTTTCCTTCCTTCGCGCCCTCTTTTGTGTTCTATTGCTAGCCTTGTTACTACTTCCTGCTGCATTATTTGGTCATGCTTGCTATGTTGTCTACTTAACCCGGGGCTGTTGAGCCACTTTGGGCTTGCTGTTCACCCCTTTTTTGATGGCCCAATAAACTCATTGGGCATTTTACTACATTGCTTGCGGGCTCCTGAGTCCCGCTTACTTTCTTTTGGGCCTCCTTGGCCGTTTACTTTCTTGGAGCATCCTTGGCCTTTTCCAATTCTGTGCTTTACATGGGCTTTTACTAACTCCTTGGGCTTCCTTGGCCCAAGTACTCATACCTCATCTTTAGAGCTTATGGACTCTCTATTGTCCCTTACTCTCTTTACTTACATTGCTTTGGGCCAATTATGACAACTTTAGGCCTGCTGTGGCAGCTATGGCCCATTCTCACTTTTTTACATCCATACTGCCCATGGGTTTGCTAATTCTTTCTTTTCGGGCATTCTTAGTCTCATTTACTTCTTCAGGGTCCATTTGTTTGCCTTATGGACCCATAATCCATTATTCCTGTCGCTTGAGCCTAATGGTACTTCCATCCCACTTTCTTCTACCCACATTGTTGAGCTTCCTCCTCCTGATGGACTTCTAAAAAATGAGCATCTACATCTAGTAAAAGCTTGTACTAATCATATATAAGAAACTGCTTCTCAAACCAGCCCGAAGAGAGTGTTATTGTCAATAATCACTCAAGTTGCATTTATCAGTTATTTGGGGTTCTCCGGCCATAGACTTAAACTTAGCTTAGAATTGCATTTGAAGTTTTTTCTCACTTTTTAAAGAAATTCTATTGTTTGAGCTTAATTTGAAGGACAAGGTACCACAGCTCTTAGTGGGTTTAGGCCTTTATTTTTTGAGTACCTACAATTGGCGACGTCTGTGGGAAAGTTCATTTGCAATTCATTCTTTCCAAGTTATGGCTAACTCCAAACAGGATAGGGAAGAATCTGTTGGATCTCAATGTGAGGATCACTTTGTTAACTTGGAAAGGAGGAGAGATAGGGAGCATAATCATACCCCAAGTGTTAGGGTGGAAACGTAATACACTGAACGTACTGAAAGAAGCCACTCAAGGACCGGAAGTCATGTTTCACATGAGTAAAAGACTCAGAATCTTAGGTTGGAGATTGACCATTTACGCAAAAAGTTGCATCGGAGAGAGCGAGATAGGGGAGATCCAACACCCCTATCAAATGAAGGAGCTGATGAAGATAGATACCATAATTATAGATAGAGGTCAAGGACTCCTCCTAGTTGTTAGGACATATGTAGTTGTTCAAGCTTGTGAACATATGTCATTATTTTATGTAGTTGGCTTATCCTTAGACAAAACGCACTTTACTTGTAATTGGGTAGAACTAGGATGGGTTAAACACTTCAAGAAACAGTGGTTCAAGATTAAGTGTTGAAGCCGTCAAAGTCTGTCCAAGATACAAGCAAGGAAGTGCTGGTTTTTAAATCTCGACACCTACCTCGACAGATACATCTATCGAGATTTAAAGAAGCTGTTTTGCCCGAGCCTCGACAGCTGTCTCGACACCTCTCGACACCTCTATCTGTCGAGAATTAAAGAAAACAGATTTCCAAGTCTGTTTCAAGTCCAATCCGTGTGTGTGTCTTTGGGACTTCTTTTCTCCTAACCCTAGACATATAAAAGGATTATTTTAAGGGCCGTCAAAGTAAGAGCAACAAGCAGAAATCACAAGACACAAGTTGCTTCTTCTCTATTCATGCAAATTGTGATTTGTGAGACAAAGTTCGTGCCCTAGTTCATCTCTGATGATTTGAAGAACTTTGCAGCCAACATTCTTTCTTCCTCAAGTTGGTGAGTGAGTCACGTACTTGGATTCGTGCAAAAGGAGTAAGCCGCGTACTGGGATCCGCGCATCACATTGGTTAGTCACGTACTGGGAGCCGTGCATTGAAAAGGAGAAATTGTCACTACAGAACAAGTCCAATTGGGTATTGGGGTAAGAGTTCAACTGTAGGTTGGTGAGGTACTGGGATTCCTTACTTGTAACTGCTTGTTGTGATAATAGTGGAGTTTCGGGAGTGGTGACCTTAAATCACCCGGTGGGGTTTTTGCCTTAGGGTTTTCCCCATTCGTGAACAAATCACCGTGTTATTTATTTTCCGCTGCATAACTTAGTTTCGGTGATTTGTTTGTGCTGCCACGTTGTATTGCATGTTAATTTGATTAATTAAAAACTAGGCTAATTAATTAATCTAAATTATCACAAGGGGTCAACGCGTTTGTGGCCTGTCAAGTGGTATCAGAGCAAGCACACTCTGATTAGGGTTTAATCTATTGTGTGTGATCCACTGACCCCTGCTGTCATGGATAGAGGACAATCTCTAATTATACCTCCTTTATTTGATGGCACTAACTATGCATACTGGAAAGTACGCATGAGAGCTTTCTTACAGTCTTTAGATGAGAAAGTGTGGCAAGCTGTGGAGATAGGCTGGACCAAGCCTACAGAAGCGCCGGCCAATTGGGATGATGCTAAGATCAAGGCGGCAAACTTCAACAGCAGAGCATTGAATGCCTTATTCAGTGCAGTCACCAATGAGGAGTTTAAGAAAATATCCTCAACAGAAACTGCTAAGGAAACATGGACCATCCTCCAGACAACCTATGAGGGCACTAAGGCTGTCAAAGATTCAAAGCTGCAAAGGCTCACCACACGCTTTGAAGAAATAAAGATGGAGGAGGATGAGTCGTTTGATGAGTTCTATGCCAAGCTCAAGGACATAGTGAACTCAGCCTTCAATCTTGGGGAAACCATCCCAGAACCCAAGATCGTAAGGAAGGTGCTCAGATCGCTGCCAGAAAGATTCCATGCTAAGATCACGGCGATCGAAGAGTCGAAGGATATTGACAGAATTCCTTTGACTGAGCTGGTTGGAAACTTGCAAACCTATGAGTTAGGGCTGACTAGGTTAGGCAAGTCGAGCAAGGGCAAGAGTTTGGCACTAAAGGCTAAAAGCAGTGATACGGATGACTCGTCAGATGATGAAGAGTCCAAGATGAAATCCTACATCACAAGGCAATTCAAGAAGTTTATGAAGAATGCCAATGGAAAGGGTTTCAACAAAGACCGTAGACAGTCCAGTTCTTCACAATTCAGGAATCCGGAGAAAATGAAGAAGGATGTCAAGGATGGCGGTCAGTACACTGTTCCCACAGGACCAAAGTGCTTTGGGTGTCAAGGCTTTGGACACATGAAACAAGAGTGTCCTACGTACTTAAAGAGCATAGGGAAGAGCAAGGCACTTGCTGTTACCTTAAGCGACACAGAGCCAGAGGACGATTCCGAAGATGAAGACGACGGAATCTTAAATGCCTTCACTGCCACTGTTAATCCTACTGATGGGGTTACCGAGAAAGCGGATGAAGAAGAAGAGTTGGTGGAATCTAAGTGTGAGATCATGGATGATCAAGATGATATCCACACTGCCTATGAGAAGCTATACAAGCTTTCTGAGAAACACGAGAAGCTATATAGGCTAGCCACCAAGAAGCTCAGTGATGTGGAACTTGACCGTGAGGAGCTGTCCACAAAGGTTGATCAAGCAAATCAAACCATTGGAGCACTGAGGTTCGAGAACAATTTCTTGGCTGAGAGGACCAAGAAGCTTGAAGCAGAGCTGTTTCAAGTCAGAGCACAACTGGAGAGGACGTCAAGCGCCAAACTGGACAATATGCTAGATGCTCAGAGATCTTCTTCGGATCGTACTGGATTGGGGTATGAATTATCTCTCTCTAATACTCCTACTTCTAGTACTACTGTCTTTGTTCCACCCGCTAATAACATTAAAACTGAGGAGAATAATGTTAAAACTGATTTAGCTAGTGAGAACGTAGACAAGGAAAGGTCCATCCTAGGAGCACTCCCTAAAATTGAAAAAAGGGAATCTAGAAACCCTAGGAATAAGAGGGCTAACTCTCAAAAGACCAAACAGAAGAAGTCGCATCTCTGTTATCATTGTGGTCTCGCCGGTCACACTCGACCAAATTGCTACAAGTGGCTTGCCACTCAAAAGAGCAATGGCGAAATAGCATCTGGGAGCCAGAATCAGCTTCAGTCATCTCTCGCTCCTCTTGGAGATATTCTAAAAGCCCTCATGTTCCTTTCGAACTTGAACGGTTCATATTCTTCTCCCCCTACACCGGTTCAAGAGTCAACCAAAAGGAAAGGATCTTCCAAGGTGTGGAAGCCGAAGGGTTCCAAGTGATTTTAGTCACTTCTTCTTCTCTCTCTTATTTTATGTGTTGCATTACTTGTGTGTTTCTTTACTGTTTTGAGTCAGTCTAGTTTTATGCATTGTTTTGCTTTACATGTTTTTGTTTGTGTGTTTTCAGTTTTGTGTTTTATTTTTGCTTCTCTAATAAAAATAAAAAAAAAAATTGAAAAATTGAAAAATACAAAAACAGTGTGTGTTTGTGTGCATTAGTTCATGCAAGCTTTTAAAATGGCCATTGAAACAGAGTTTTCTAAACTTTGTATCATCTATAGCTTAGATGAGCACTCGTTTGCACAACTAAGCGAGTGAGCTTTGTAGCTCTTTGTTTGTGATGAGTAAGGTTAAGTAATCTCTTCTTCTTAACACTCGTATCACTCTTTTTGACGGGTTGAACTAGAAAATCCAAAGAGAAAGGCATAAATAACCATCTCACCACTGTTACTCGCCAATCATAATATGACATCTGTATGCTTCGGCATAGCAAAAGTGCAATGTCATAAGACACCTGTATGCTTCGGCATAGCAAAAGTGCAGTGTCAAAAGCTTAACATCATTGGGTATTTCTTTTCTTTCTCTTGTATGCCCATGCATGATATGCTTGTTAAAAAGAAAATATGCAAAGAAATAAAAAGCAAAAAGATTAAAAATGCTTTAAAATATGGTTGCAAGCGTGTTTTCTAGGAGATGTGGGAGTTATAGGATGTACCTCGAAGGTGATAGTCCCCATCAAATAGTTATGATTGTGTGTGAGTTAAAGTGATTTTCTCATATCTCAAATCGTCATAACATTGAGACACATATGCAATCTTGCGATGTTTTCACACACAACACGCAATACTCTTTGCTATTCTTGATACATGTGCAGGTACAATATGATTTGGCCATCACAAGGCTTACATGCGTTAATGTATGCTCACTAAACTGTCTGAACTTGTTTTTGAAATATAAAATTCGTTAGACTTGTTTAGTGTGTGTGTGTGTGTTTTTGAGATATATGAGCATCATATTTCTTGTTGAGAGATGTTTTGAGAGCTTAATGTGTTGGTTGTATCTTTGATTGAGCTGCATGCATGATTGCATTCATGTCTGTGTTTTTCTTCTTTTGAAAAACTGTTTTGAAAGGCATCTCGACACCTCCTCGATACCTCTCGATACATAGCTATCTGTCGAGATCCTCAGACTCTTTCTTATCGCAGTCTCGACAGATACCTCGATAGCAGCTGGATCGATCGAGAAACTTTCTGTTTGCTCGATAGCTCCTCGATAGCTTCTGGATCGATCGAGGTTCCCTCTTGCTTGTTTCTTCTACCTCGATAGCTGACCTCGATAGCTGCATCTGTCCACGTGCATTTCTCGATAGCTTCCCTCGACAGCTACCTCGACAGCTCTCGATACCTACAGCTGTCGAGAATTACTGAAGCGCTATATATTGGACCTTCGCGATTTTTCTGCTCATTCTCTCGATCTCTCTCGCTCGAAATCTCTCGGATCTCTCTCAAAAACACTTCCCTCTCCCTCCAAACCTCTCTCAAGTGGTTCTTTATATTCTTCATCATTTGGTAAGCCTTTATCCCTCATTTCATGCATTGCATTGTTTTCAAAACCCTAGGTTTGTGTTTTTGAAAAATTTTTGGGAGTTTTCAAAATTGTTGGGTTTTCATGAAATTTTTGGGTTGGTTATTGAGTTTTGATCTTCAAAACCACATGCATTGCATCACATTAGCATTCTAATTGTATTTTCATGCATTTAGATGTGTGCCTACCTATTGTGTGCTGTTAGGTTTGGATTGGGCTGAGCCCATGATGTGTTTATTGTTGCATGTCACATGCTCATGCATTTTCATGCATACGTTCTTTTCATTTCAATATTTCTTTCTGCCAATATTGAATTGTTTGGGACTTTTCTGTTTGTCTCCTCTTTCCCCCTCTTCTATGTTTGCGTTAGTAGCATCTATGGCTCCTAAACGTAAGTCCATTCCGTCCCAGAACCCTCTGCGTTCTAAGGGACAGTCCTCTTCTGACTCTACCCCTGTGTCTGTTCGGTTCCGTGATGAGAAAGCCCATAAGGACTTCTCGGAGAACTTTTCTAAACGCGGTGTTCATTCGGAACGCCACGTCGTCCTGGCAGACTTTGCCGACACTGACCTTCCCGATGTCATTCACACTCGGGGTTGGGAGTCACTGTGTGACGTCCCGGTCACATCTCCTCTCGTGTTGATTCAGGAGTTTTACTCCAACATCCACGGGATAGATTCTTCAGTACCTTCTTTCTATTCTTGCGTTAGAGGTACGCGCTTCTGTGTCACTCCAGAGCTAGTCTCTGAGGTTCTCCATGTCCCTAGGGTGGATCATCCCGATTACCCTAGCTGTGAGCGTCTCTGGACTGTGTCCAAAGACGAGATGATCTCGGCGTTCTGTGAACGTCCTACCCTTTGGGGAGATCACATGTACACACCATGTCGACCTTTTGCTAAAGGTCCTAGATTTCTTAACATGGTGATGACCTTTGTTTTGCACCCACTGTCTCACTACAACTCGATCACAGAGCCTCGTGCTCGGTTCTTGTTGTCCCTCCTTGAGGATCTCTCTATAGACTTTCCTTCTCACTTTATCTGTTCCATCATAGATGTCTATAGAGATACGGCCACCCGTGATAAGCTCATTTTCCCTTCCGCTATCACGAGGATTCTGAGTCGTTTTTCCATTCCCTTCCCTTCGTCCGATCATTACCGCGTCATGTCCGCCATAGATGCCGCTACCGTAAAACGTAGCGAGGCACAGTTCCGATCGCGACAGCCGGATGATGCCACTTCTTCCACTCGTCCGACCACCTCCAGATCAGCTCGTGCGTCTGCTTCTTCCTCCTCTAGCGACGTCACCTTGAGCGACGTCATGGCGCAGTTACAGCGCATGGACGCTCGCCTCGATACACTCACCACCGAGTTGTATCAGGTGAATGTCCGTGTTGGTCGCATCGCCAGGCGACAGGCGACCATGGGCGGCTTTGCATCAGAGGTCTCTCCTCCGCCACCTCATGTGTCGACTGAGACCGAGGCTGATGATGATGGCGATGATGATGATGCTTCAGACGATGATGATGATGGAGATGCTAGCTCATCGGATGAGATGTCTACTTGACACTCTACCCTTTGTCACTCGTGACAAAAAGGGGGAGTAGTTTAGTATGAGAGTAGTCATACTTAGGGGGAGTGTTAGCATAGGACATAGGACATTTTTGTTAGGGGGAGTGTGGATTGAGGGATGTAGTGAGGTGATCTATGTATTTTTTTTCTTTTCTTATCTTTTAGAGATACATTGATCATGTACTTACATACATTGTACTTATTCTCTTTCTCTATATGATGATGTATGTTGTTTCTTTCACCTACCTTTCATGTGTTGTTTCTTTTCTGTCTTTATACACATGTTTCTTTACTTGTATGCAATCTATTATTTCTGTTTCACACAAAGATGCCTTGATGTGTTTTGTTTATAAGTGTTTCAGAAATACAGGTTGTCAAAGTCTTCTTGCCATGAACTCTCTTCTTGCAAAGTTTTTCAAGAGTTTGTGTTAGGATAGATTTTACTGTATGTAACAAGTGAGTATGAGTTGAGTGATTTATGACTTCTCTCATATCGTCATTTGTATGTTGTGGTTTTGTCACGGATTGCCAAAGGGGGAGATTGTTAGGACATATGTAGTTGTTCAAGCTTGTGAACATATGTCATTATTTTATGTAGTTGGCTTATCCTTAGACAAAACGCACTTTACTTGTAATTGGGTAGAACTAGGATGGGTTAAACACTTCAAGAAACAGTGGTTCAAGATTAAGTGTTGAAGCCGTCAAAGTCTGTCCAAGATACAAGCAAGGAAGTGCTGGTTTTTAAATCTCGACACCTACCTCGACAGATACATCTATCGAGATTTAAAGAAGCTGTTTTGCCCGAGCCTCGACAGCTGTCTCGACACCTCTCGACACCTCTATCTGTCGAGAATTAAAGAAAACAGATTTCCAGGTCTGTTTCAAGTCCAATCCGTGTGTGTGTCTTTGGGACTTCTTTTCTCCTAACCCTAGACATATAAAAGGATTATTTTAAGGGTCGTCAAAGTAAGAGCAACAAGCAGAAATCACAAGACACAAGTTGCTTCTTCTCTATTCATGCAAATTGTGATTTGTGAGACAAAGTTCGTGCCCTAGTTCATCTCTGATGATTTGAAGAACTTTGCAGCCAACATTCTTTCTTCCTCAAGTTGGTGAGTGAGTCACGTACTTGGATTCGTGCAAAAGGAGTAAGCCGCGTACTGGGATCCGCGCATCACATTGGTTAGTCACGTACTGGGAGCCGTGCATTGAAAAGGAGAAATTGTCACTACAGAACAAGTCCAATTGGGTATTGGGGTAAGAGTTCAACTGTAGGTTGGTGAGGTACTGGGATTCCTTACTTGTAACTGCTTGTTGTGATAATAGTGGAGTTTCGGGAGTGGTGACCTTAAATCACCCGGTGGGGTTTTTGCCTTAGGGTTTTCCCCATTCGTGAACAAATCATCGTGTTATTTATTTTCCGCTGCATAACTTAGTTTCGGTGATTTGTTTGTGCTGCCACGTTGTATTGCATGTTAATTTGATTAATTAAAAACTAGGCTAATTAATTAATCTAAATTATCACAAGGGGTCAACGCGTTTGTGGCCTGTCACTAGTGAATCCTTCTCTGCATCTTTACAATTAGATAAGTTAGAAAAGCATAGAAGAAGATGAGGAGAAAGCTCATCCCCTAGAAACATGGGAAATGATGCAATGAGCAAGGTTCTTTGCCAGATTTCAAAATCACCCTTCACAAGGAGAATTGATAGGGCCAAGTTTCCCCGTTGCTTTACACATTCTACGTTTACCATTTATAATGGGAGAATCAACCCTGTGGAGCATGTGAGCCACTTCAATAAAAGAATGACTATTTATTTAAGGAATGAGGCTCTTATGTGCAAGGTATCTCCCTCCAGCTTCAAGCATGTTGCTATGAGATGGTTTGATGGGTTCTAGGAGGGTTTAATAAGATCTTTTGAAGAACTAACTACAACATTAGGAGCAGGTCTGTGATATGCGGCAGGGTTCCCAGACCTTTGGATTCCTTCTTGTCCATGGTTATGAGGGAAGGGGAGACTTTGAAGACCTACTCAGATAGGTATTAGGAAACTTTTAATATAATAGATGGTGATTTTGAGGATGTATCCATTAGAACCTTTAAGGTTGTGCTTCCAATGAAGCATGATCTGAGGAAATCTCTAATGATGAAACCTACTCGAAGTATACGTTAGCTTATGGACTGCATTGAAGAGCATAAGCAAGTCGAGGACGATCAAACCTAAGGGAAAGGTAAGGCTAAAGTATTTCCCCCTAAAAAAAGGGACCCTCGATCAGGAGGATATAATCACAATCGACCCCAAAGAGAGTTCACTAACGAGTCATCAAGGGCCAGAACATAAATGGTCAACTCATTATTTTTAAGGAGCCAGTTTACTAGTTCCTCGAGAAAGTAAAGAATGAGTCATACTTCAAGTGGCCTAATAAGATGGGGGGAGACCTATCCAAGCACAATCAGAGTCTTTATTGTCACTACCATCAGGATAGGGGTCATACAAATGAGGATTTTAGAACCTTACGTGACCATTTGGGTCAGTTAGTGAAGGTTGGGAAATTGAAGCAATTTTTGCACTAGCCTGCAGAGCAAACAGACCAAGCTGGGGTTGGGTACCAAAGGGATGTTGCTACTCAACTAGCCTTGGGTACAATCAATGTAATTTTTGCCACACCCAGGTGTGATACTGGTTCGTACTCTGGAGTTATGTCTATAGCTTCAAAGCCAGAGCGAGAGGATCAAGCCCAAGAGTCTAAAAGGGTTTGGCTAGAATCATCACCAACCTTGGGCATTTCGGAGGAGGATAAAGTGGGGACTTTCCAACCCCGTCATGATGCCCTAGTGATGACCCTTCGAATTAAGGGATATGATGTGTAGAGGGTCCTTGTGGACCAGGGAAGCGGAGCTGAGATTATGCATCCAGATTTGTACAAGGGATTACATATCAAGCTCGAAGATCTAAAGAAGTATGATTCACCTTTGGTTGGATTTGATGGGGGAAATGTAATCCCCCGAGGAATGATTAACCTTCCTGTACAAGTTGGGGATGAGGTGATGCAAGTTAACTTTATCGTAGTTGAGGCTTATTCCCCTTATACAACTATTTTGGAGAGACCCTGGCTTTATGCTATGGGCGCGGTGTCATCTACCCTGCATTTGAAAGTCAAGTATCCTACACGGGGGCAAGTTGGGGAGTTGGTTGGAAATCAGGTAATGGCTAGGCAGTGGTTCGTGGCGGCTATCCAGTAGCAATCACTAGATAAAGTTTCTATTGGGCAGGAAGAGGCCTCTTAGCAATTAGCCAATCCCGGGGATGGACTTGGGATTGAATCACAGGGGCTGCTTTATGAAGAATTGGAAAAAGTTGTGATCAGTTCAGATGAGGATAACTATTTTCAAGTTGGGACTTAGTTGCCCCTTGTTGAAAAAGAGGAACTTGTAGATTTTTTGAAGACTTATGTGGATGTCTTTGCACGGAGTGCTTACGAGGCACTGGGGAATGATCCTGATTTTATTTGTCATCAACTGAATGTAAGTCCTGGGGCTATACCAAGAAGGAAACCACCTCGTTGTTCCTCGAGGGAGCATGCCGAGGTAGTAAAGGAAGAGGTGAACAAACTTAAGCAAGTTGGGCAATCAAAGAAGCCTTTTATCTTGAGTGGTTGGCTAACACCGTGGTGGTGAAAAAGAAGAAAGGGAAATGGCGCGTGTGTGTTGATTTCATGGAAACCCTAAACCCTAAACAGAAAAAAAGATCTGTATTTTCATTAAATACAGTTCTGAAAATTTTTTGAAATTTTTTCTAAACAAAAATAGATTTGTATTTTCATTAAATATAGATCTGAAACTTTTTTTGAAATTTTTTCTAAACAAAAACAAATCTATATTTTCATTAAATACAGATCTGAAACTTTTTCTAAACAAAAACAAATCTGTATTTTCATTAAATACAAATCAGAAATTTTCTCTGAACAAATACAAATCTGTATTTTCATTAAATATAGATCTGAAAGTTTTTTATAGAAATTCTTTAAAACAAAAAAAAAAAAAAAAATTGTATTTTCATTAAACACAGATTTGAATTTTTTTTGAAATATTTTCTAAACAAATACAAATTTGTATTTTTATTAAATACAGATTTGATTTAAAAATTTATTTGAAATTTTTTCTGAACAAAATTAGATTTGTATTTTCATTAAATATAGATCTAAAAATTTTTCTGAACAAAAAAAAAAATAGATTTGTATTTTCATTAAATACAAATCTGAAATTTTCAAGCATACAAAACTGATTTGTATTTTCATTAAATACAGACTTGAACTTTTTTTATAATAAAGAATGGTTTTCTTCTTAAATAAAAATTGCAAATTTTGAATTTTCAAAGAGTGAATTAATATTGAATTTAGAGATTTTAATATGTCATTGTAATGTCATGCATTTTTTAAATGGGTATATAATGGTCATTTAGAGTCTAGAAGACCATACTTCGTCTGGGAGGAATAGGTGTCTAACACCTTCCTATTCCATAACCTAATCCCCGAACTTAGGTTTTTGGATAGTAGACTAGTGTTTTATCTTTTGTTTTGGTAGATTGTAACTAGGATAAAAACTTTGTAATTTTTACATAGATTGGATTTAGGACAAAAGCCTTGTAATATTACTTTACCAAGATTATAGATTGTATTTAGGACCAAAGCCTTGTAATGATTATTTGATCAAGATTGTATATACATAATTAATGAAGTTTGATATATTTGATGTAAATTTTATTTTTCTTTTTTTCTTTTTTTTTTTTGTAATAAAAAATAAGTAGCGACTCTACATAATTACCCAAAAGGGATGTGCCCTAAGCACCTAAATATCTTTTTGAGAGCCCAACTTCTAGTCTCTCACACTAGGAGATTGTACAATTCAAACAATTCTTGATGATTTGGATCCTAATGAAGAGGATGGAAGTTATGTCAGAACTATGGGGGATTAGATTTATGTTGAAGACTTGAAGTTCTAGCTTTTGCTTTTGATGATATTGATGTCTAACATCTTTTTTGCTATTAAAATTTCCTAGGCTTGTTGGATTAATTTAGTATCTTTTTAAACTATTATAATTTCTTGGACTTGTTGGATTAATTTTGTAGTTTTTTAAACATTTGACTTGCTGAAATCGTTTGTAATGATCCCAGGCTTGTGGGATTTATTTTGTAGCTTTTTGAATTGAGCTTATGTTTTGTTTTGTTTTTCTTTTTATTTTGCTCAAAATGAAAATTTATGATTGAAAAATAGTGGTTGAATTTATTATTTACTAGTCGCTAACCCATGTGCTGCATGGTAATAGCTACTTGATGAGTTTTAAGAAAGCAAAAAAAATTGTTATTTTAATTATTAGTTTTTTGTTGGAAGCAACAAGAGACACAATGTTGCATCTCTAGTTTATGTCTAGTTTAGTTTGTTTTGTATATATAAGTATATACAAGATATGTTATAATATATATACCAAAAGGTTCCTCTTGAAAGGTCATAACTATTCAAATTGGTGCAAATTGGATATACCAAAAGGTGCCAATTGAACAAAAATGTGTCTATTGACCAAAAAGGTGTTTGCTAAACGAAAAGGTGCCTATTCAACGAAAGTGTGTCTATTGACCAAAAAGGTGCTTGTTGAACAAAAATGTGTTTGTTGACTGAAAGCGTACCTATTGAATGAAGGTGTGCCTATTAAATAAAAATGTGTCTATTGATCTAACATGTGCATATTAAATAAAAAGGTGTTTGTTGAAGGGTAATAATCTCTTAGATATACATAGTGGTTCATATTTATTTGGTAATTTCTTCTCAAATGAATTTGTAGTAACCCTTTAGCAACTCTTGTGTGAAGGCAAATATTGTCTAAGGATAACCTTCAATTATGCCTCCAAGTCAATCATTTTTGTTTGCTTTTATATTATTAAGATTTTAGTCTATGTGATTTTGCTTTTAAACACTTAACTGCGTTAAGTACCTTTTAATTTAATTTTTTAGTTTATATTCAGGAAGACATGGTAGAAACTAAAACCCTTTGAAGTTGATGTTCCTGATCATAGTGAGAATTGTACCATAAAAAAATGTAGAAGTATTATAGGCTTTTTTTATTTATGTGTGTGCGTGTGAAAACATGGATGAAATTTATGGAATTGTGAAAATGAGTTTATAAAGGTTTTTTTTTATGATAATTACTTAGAATTCTAGATGTGAATTTTAGAACATATAAAGTATTTAGTTTGGAATAGCTTGAATTGTATATTACTTTTTCTTGCTATCTTTTTGGGTTGTTATATTGCTTGCTTGAATACAAAGGGAATTGGGAATATAATAGAAAAAAAATAATATAACTTAAAGATTAATAATTTGCATTTTTTATAATTTGAGATTTTTACTTTTTCCAATCACCAACAAAAAAAAAAAATCTATGGGTGTGATGAATACGTGGGATGAGTTTTGTAGATTGGAGGAGTTTTAAAACTAACAAAAGAGTGATCACTCTTTCAAAATAGAATCACTAACTTCTTACAAAATAGAATCACTCTTTTGTTAGTTTTAAAACTCCTCAAATCTACAAAACTTACCTCACGTATTCGTCACACCCTTAGATTTTTTTTTTTTTTTTTTTTTTTTTGTGATTGGAAAAAGTAGAAATCTCAAATTATAATAAATGCAAATTATTTATCTTTACCAAAAAATAGAAGAGTCTCTATTTTTTGGGTAAATTTTAATAATTTACATTCATTATAATTTGAAATTACTATATTTTCGAATTACAAAAAAAAAAAAAAAACATAGGGGTGTAATGAAAAATTAAAAAAAAAAAAAAAACATCGTGATGAATTTAAAAAAATAAATAAATACGTTGGGTGAGTTTTGTAGATTGGAGGAGTTTTAAAAACTAACAAAAGTGTGATCCTATTTTGTAAGGAGTTAGTGAGTAGAAGTAGAAATTTAAATCAACGTAAAAGTAGGAGTTTTTTTTTTTTTTTTTTTTTTTCCTGAGAATCTAAAAGTAGTAGTTTATTAGAAGCAGGAAGGCATTTCAACGTAGAAGTAGGAATTTATTATTTTTGTCAATTTACTATTTTAACCCCATTTTTAAGTTTTAGGTAGATGTATTTTTTATAGTAAAAAAAGCAATAACTAACTTTCTTTTGCCAATTTACTATTTTAACCCCATTTTTAAGTTGTTGGTTTATTAATTTAGAGCTTTTTTTGACAGAAAAAAAAGCAATAACTAACTTTTTGAATCCTTTTAATATATATGGATACATATAAAGACATTGGTATATGAAGACATCGGTATATGAAGACATCGGTATCAACAACTATCAAGCCAAGGTACATATTGTTCCCAGAGCCTTATAACAAAGAAGAGGCTTTTGGATCTTGCCATACTTAAATTTTTATGAGTTTTTGACATAGGCTTCAAAAATAGTATCGCTTTTTGAAAGGCTTAGAGATTATTGTAGGAAAAAGACTGGGCTGTAGGGAAAAGAATTAATTGTAGGGACAAGACTTGGCTGTAAGAAATTGTTATTAATGGAAGAAATAGATTTATTTGACCATTAAAGAAGTCCATTGTGAATTGCAATTGAGAAGACAAAAATCAAACCCGCAAAAGTTACATGAGAATTAATTGGATTTTATAGATTTAATGGAGAAGTTGTCTATTGTTTTTCCCCAAAAAGCAAGTAAGAGGAAAATTTAGGTAAAAATGTCCTTATACTCTTATGTTTAAGTAGAGATAAAACTAAAGAATAATTTGGTAAAAATGCAACTCTAACTTTCACTAAAACATTGCCTAAAAAATAGGATCACTTTCCTGTTAATTTTTAAATTACTTTATCCACTTATAAGTTAGATTTTCAAATTAAAAATTATATATATAAAATAAAAAAAACACAGTTTTTTTTTTCTACAAAATAGGACCACTTAAAAAATAAAAACTCATTGCATGCACTTTGCGTGTATGATGAAGCTAGTCTATATCTATACTATTAATTAAGGGGCTTTCTGTGTTTGAATTCCTTATTTTTTAGTTAAAAAATGCCCCTAAATCTCTTTGTTTAAGTAGAGATAAAACTATAGGACAATCTGATAAAAATGCAACTCTAACTTCCACTAAAACATTGCCTGAAAAATAGGACCACTTTTCAGTTAATTTTCAAATTACTTTATTTACTTATAAATTATATTTTCAAAATAAAAATTATATATATAAAAATTAAAAAAAAAAAACACAGTTTTTTTTATCAAAAAAAAAAAAAAAAACTCATTGCACGCACTTTGCGCATGTGATGAGGCTAGTTTATATATATATATATATATAATCGAAGCCTTTGACTTTTTATTGACCTCTCTAGAACTTACCATATCATTATCATTTTTTTAAAATAAAATTATTGCTAAGGTCTATAATCATATACAACATCTGAACTACACAATCAACAACTCTGTTATTTAGTTGAAAATTTTCAATAAAAAATAATAATAGAGGAGAATCTTAAATAAAAAAGAAAAAAGATAGAGAGAAAACCATCGTACTTACGTTTTGGCCACCAAATTTTTATCCCTTCTTTCTGGGGCAACAAAAATAATTACATTAGATTCAATAAAAAAAGATAGAGAGAAACATGGGACGACTTACAGTGTTCGTAGTTTAACCACATTGGAGAGATATGCACAAACTGGATTCTCCTATCTGTGAATTGCATAAGCAAGGCCTGATTTGCCTACAAATGCAACACACCCAACTATTTTGTATTTTATATAGTCTTTCATGGAAACCAAACCCAAAAAAATAAAATAAAATTGCATAAATCAACATCAAGAGAGAAATTCTTATTAGAAGTTATGTAATAAATAAATAAATAATTGAAGGAATTGAGATTATAATAGATTCAAAGAGAAGTGCTACCTTGTTGAGGGTCCACTTCTCCTCATAATGGCATAGAGAGGGAGAAGAACTTGCACAGAGAGAGATAGAGAGAAGAAAGAAGTGGTTTTCATCTTTTGGAAAGACATATGTAACGTTCAAATCTGGAACTACCCAAAGGCTTTTAAAATAACGAAGGGATACGAAGGATTTTGATATATTATTAAATTTATCTAGTACGTTGCTATTTTGTAACTGCAAACCAATATTGTATTTTGTAATTTACTATAGGCAACTGAACACAACGGTACTGAAAAGTGAAAATATCATTGAAACGTTTTTCTTATTCCACCATACGAAAAGGCACAATGTTTTGGTGTTTTTAAATGTAATTGTGAATAGACATATTGAAAAGGCACAACTGTTTGGTGTTTTAAAATGTAAATGTGGCTACAATTTATGTAGCCACATGGCGCAATGATGAGTAGTGAACAAAAAGTCAAACGTTTCGGCTATTAATTATTATATAGATATAGATAGATTTGCTTATTGAAAAACAATGGTTGGGAGCTGGGCTACAGCATAGTATTTACTTGTTTTATGTTTAAAAATGAATGTTTATTATTATTTTTATTTATTTGCTCAGTTTATATATATATATATATATATGTTTTTATTTTTGATAACATGTTTTATTTGTTTTGTATGGGCTGGATTTCATAATTGGGCCCTAGTTTAGGGAGTTCAAACTTTAGGAAAACATAAAATTGATTTTTTTTTTTTTTTTTTTTTTTTTTTTGAGATTAGGCTCTAGTTTAGAGCCTTCAGGCTTCAGGAAAATAGAAAATGAAAAAAAAAAAAAAATTAAGGGGCATGGTAGGGCGAGGCAGGTATGGGGACAAAGAATCCCCCCATTTAGTTAATGGGGGAGGGTGACAGGGCGGGGATAATGATACCCTCCCCATTGCCATTCCTAATCTCCAACTTCTTGAATTTTGCTAAAAAAATTGGTGTTGTTTCTGTGTCACGCCTACATGTGTTGTTGTCCAACCATTAAAAGAACTTACAATTACATTCATCATCCTGAAACTTTAATCAAAGCATTTCAAGGATGAGCCAACCATTTGATAATTTCAAGCACTACCAAATAACTGAAATAAACGCAATTGGTACTCATCACTCATCAGTGCCCTATGACTACAACTATAAAGGGAATTCTAGCATTTTGCCCTTATTATTATTATTTTTTTAAATTTAGCAATATGTCCTTGTTTTGAAAATATTTAGGTTTGTGTCTCTGTTTTAATAAAATCAAGTTTCAATCAAAAACTCGATTCATTTAAAATCGAGTTATGCTAAATGAAACATAAAAAAAAATAACTTGCATGGAACTCGAGTTCCATACCTATAGCTGTGTTCAGGGAGTCCTATAGTGGCATTTTAAATGGAACTCGAGCTCCATGGACTCGAGTTCCATGCAAGTTTTTTTTTTTTTTAGTTTGATCGCCCCATACTTATAGCTGCATTCAGGGAGTCCTATAGTGGTGTTTTAAATGGAACTCAAGCTCCATGAACTCGAGTTCCATGCAAGTTTTTTTTTTTTTTTTTTATAATTTTGATCGCCCTATACTTGATTTTCTACAAATCGAGTTTTACATTGAAACTTGATTTTGAGAAAATTGACTCTCAAAACAGAGACATGGACCTAAATAGTTTTAAAATAGGGACATATTACTAATTTTTTTAAAAAATAAGGGCAAAATGCTAGAATCCCCCAACTATAAAACTTCCTACAAAAAGTATGAAGCAACAACCACATCTTAAGCACACAATGCTCCATGTCACATAAATGTCGACTATAATTAGAGTAATAATTACTTGCGTAAGACATTGTTTGGAACCCCACCAGACCCCATCCTATTTAACTAGCAAGAAAATATAGTACATTTAATGAATTGTATGCACGATATAACATTTCAAGCATATAATGTAAAATAGAACATAGGGAAATTAAGGTTTAGAAGAATAGTGAAATAATGTTCACCCAATAAAGCAGTTTAGGGTATGTTTGGTAATTATTTTTTCCCCTTATTTTCTATTTATAAAAACAATTTTCATTTTTTCAGACTAAAAAACTTGTTTGGTAACCCAAAATGGACAGAAAACAAAAATTGTTCTCAAAATTCAATTTGTGAAAGAAACTCTAAATATGCAAAAGGCTGTTTTCAGTTTCTAATTTTCAAAAGTCAATGAAAATATGCATTTAATTTAATGAATTTGTCTCATTTAATAAGTTAGCATTAGAGTTTAAATCCTAGTAACAACATATTTTAGTATTTTCTATTTTATTTCTTCAAAAAACTATTTTTTTAATTTCAACTAACCACACATGTTTTTTATTCAAAAATACAAGAATTTTTTTTTTTTTTATATCCCTAAAAACCAGTTTTGAAAATAGAAAACAAAAACGGTTACCAAACATAACCTTTATTTTCTGACGTATATAATCACATGTGATTTAGAAATGCGAGCAAATGCCTCTAATAAGATATTATGCTTTTGAGGCTATGCATTTTTTTTTTTTTGGGTAAAAATACACTTTTGGTCTCTACATTTTGGGACTATTCTTATTTTACTCCCTAATTTGATTCAAGGCCTACCTCAGTCCCTAAAAATGAAAAACCATGTCTATTTTGGTCCATTCCATCAACCCAGTAATGGAAAAAGTATATGTGGTAGACGGAGTGCACTGTTTGCATGTAACTACTGATGTGGCTAGTAAAAAAAATAAAAAAAAATACCACTTCAGAATTAATCAATTTAAAAATAATTAAAAACACAAAAATACACAAATTCAGATCATGTTCATCCTTAACATGGACACAAGCCCACAAACCCATATCAAAAGAACACAAAATGCAAACGAAAAAAAAAATGGAAAAACAAAGGCTAAAATGCAAAACTGACCCTCTAACTTTTTTCAAATTTCATTTCAGCCTTTTAACTTTGCTTTCGTTCATTCTAGTCCTCTAAGTTTCAGATTTATTCAATTAAGGTCTTTCCATTAACTTTTACTAAAAATTTTTTGAAAAAAGAAATCTGGAAAATATTTTTCAATCATTAATTGAATTTTTTTTTATTTAAAAAATTTGAGGAAAAATTTATAAAATTAAAAAATAAATCACAACATATAACAAAAGTTGATGGAAAAACCTTAATTGAATAAACTTGAAAATTAAAGGACTGAAATGAACAAAAGTAAAATTAGAGGATTGAAATGAAGTCTAAAAAACACAAAATGCAAACAAAAAAAAGAAAAGAAAAAATAAAGGCTAAAATGCAAAACTGACCCTCTAACTTTCTTCAGATTTCATTTTAGCCCTTCAACTTTGCTTTTGCTCATCCTAGTCCTCTAAGTTTCAGATTTATTCAATTAAGGTCTTTTCGTTAACTTTTGTGAAAATTTTTTGAAAAAAGAAATCGGGAAAATATTTTTCAATCATTAATTGAATTTTTTTAATTTAAAAAATTTGAAGAAAAATTTATAAAATTGAAAAATTAATCATAACATATAACTGAAGTTGATGGAAAAACCTTAATTGAATAAACTTGAAAGTTAGGAGACTGAAATGAACAAAAGAAAAATTAAAGGACTGAAATGAAATATGAAAAAAATTAGTGGGTCAGTTTTGCATTTTACCCAAAAATAAAATACTATCAGGGAGAATGAGGGGGAGTTTGGATTTCATGTTTTCATAATTCATAACTCTATTTTCATCACTCATAATTCAAAAATGGTGGGATCCATGACTGAGAGGCTTGTTTGGATTTTGTTTCCAGTTATTGTTTCCATCACTCAATTATATGAATCTTGAGTGATGAGTTATGGAAACTAAAAACACAGTTTAAGTGTTTTCCGTTTCCATAACTCTGTTTTCAATGGTATTTTCGTAATTAAAACTACAAACTGGGTTCCACGGTCAAAGTCAGCCTCAACTTTTGACCTTTTTTTTTTCTTCACTAGGTTTGGTGAGTTTGGTTTCTTCATCTTCTTTTTTTTCTTTTTCCTTTCACACTAGTCGGCTTCTTCTTCTTCTTCTTCTTCTTTTCCTTCTTCTTTCACTGGGTTCGGGTTTTAGGATTTTTTTTTTCACTGGGTTCAAGCTCCCTCCGCACCTCTGCCTCCATCGCCCTCTTCTTCCTCTCCTTCCTGTACTCCTCGTAGTCATTCGACCTCGCCGGATCGTACTATTCGATCACCGACGAGTCGATGACGTCACCCCAACCAATGCCGGTGCGCCAAGTCTTCCTACATCAACAATGGCATTGCCAAAGCCGCAAACAACGTCACGCTCTTTGGCTACACCACTAATGCCGGATTGGGGGTTTTGGCCTTGGTTTGAGATTTGAGAATGGTCTGTGGTGGAGCGAAGACCGAAGAGGACTTGCGGAGAGTTGCCAGAGCCATCTTGGAGCTGCTAGACTAGACGGTGGTGTTGTTGGGCTTGTCTTCGTCGGCCAAAAAGGGTGGAGGGAGGTCTCCATACAACCCAATGTAGAAAAGACCAAAAAGAGAGAGAGAGAGAGAGAGAGAGAGAGAGAGAGAGAGAGAGAGAGAGAGAGAGAGAGAGAGAGAGAGAGAGAGAGAGAGTTATTAGGGCCTATGAGTGAGTCAGGCATGGATCCCATGAAATAGTAAAAATATTTGAGTGATGACAAGTTGATTGGTGGTGCCAAACAGATTTCGTGTAGGGAGTTGGGGTATTTTCAGTGATGAGTGATAAAAATTGAGTGAAGAATGATGAGTGATGAAAAAAAAAATCCAAACAGGGCTTGAATAACTAAGAACGAATGAAAATTCAAGAATTTCTATTCCAAGATCTGTATATGTTCTTCCACAAAATTCAAACACAAAGACCTTAAAAGATTCTTTCATGCAGATGAAAACCAATTCCTTCACAAACCACATCCATGCGTGTCTCTAGGTTAGATGAACACTGACTATTTCACAAATATTTCAATAATTGCTCATATTTTTCACTATCTCACTACAAACACAACCTTTAAAGATTCAAAACACAAATAGCAACAAAGCAAACCTAGAGGTCATGGGTTTGGCTTTGGTGTTGAGGTGGCTATCGTGGATGGTGGTGGTGCTCGTGGGGTTTGGCTTTGGAGATTTGAGGGAGATTTGGGGATAGATCGAAGCGTGAGAAAGAAAACAAAGAGAGAACGAGATCTAGGAATGTTCAGATTGAGGAGAAAGAGGGCAGTGGGGTTTGGCAGTGAGAAATGAGGAAAGCACTGCTTGGATAGGCGGTGGTGTCAAGCAGCGGCGATCGTAGAAGAGAGATATGGGCGGAGAAAACAGAGAAAGATAAAGAGAGGCCTTGCCAATTTGTGGGTATCGAAGGTTTTGAGCGAGTGAGATTTATGGCCTGTTTGGAAGTTTAGAGAGGGAGGAGAGTAGAGGGGAGTAGAAGGGAGGAGAGTAGAGGGGAGTAGAGGGGAGGGGAGTAGAGGGGAGGAGAGTAGTGGGAAGGAGAGTAGAGGGGAATGATTATCCTCCATCTTGTTTGGATATTTTTAAAATTAAGTAAGGGGGAGGAGAGTAATTAGTCTTTTTATTTGTAATTTTGTTAATATAGTAAGGGCAAATTTGGTAATTCATTTGGTCAAGAATTTTTATCCTCCACTCTTCCTCCAAATCTCTCCAATTTGGGGGAATTAAAAATGAGAGGTCAGAGGGAGTTGAAACCCCTCCAAACCCCTCCAAACCCCTTCACCTTCTTCCTTAAAAAACTTCCAAATAAGGGTATTAAATTACTCTCCCCCCTCTACTTTACTCCCCCTCCATTTTTAAACATCCAAACAGGCCATGAGAGATGATGATAAGGACGATGGGGAGGTGATGATAAGCAGAAAAACTTTAGTCAAAGGATTGAAGATGTTGATTTGGAAAGGCACCCAAAAAAGCGGAAGTTGAAGAGATTAGTTTCTAGTCCGTGAGAAATTGTTCTAAGATTTGGGGGAAGATCCAACTTAGAGCATTTGTGTTTTTGGTTAACAAAAATAATGTAAGAAATTAAATTAAATTAAATTTGTGTTTTCATTTTAAATGAAAGTTAATAAATTAATTTTTTATAATTTTTTGAGGAAGAACATGAAGAATTTGGTATTAATTGTGTTAGAATTTGGGGAAGAACATCAAGCATTCAGTGTTGAATATGTCTTGATTTGGGAAGAACATGTTCTTTGTGTTCTTCCAAATAAATAATGAAAATCAATAAAAAATTTTTTTAATTATTTAATTTATTTAGGTTTAATGTTTGTTTTTTTAACTTATTTGATTTTTTATTAAAAAAATAATATTTTTCAGACGTAATAAATTTTTTTTTTTTTTATTATTCTATTAGCCATCTCAGTCATTACTATGCAAACAATGCATCCATCTGTTACATATGCATTTTTTGTTATTGGGTTGACGACATTGACCAAAATAGACATGGTTTTTTTGTTTGTAGGGACTAAGGTAGGCCCGAAATTAAATTAGAGACAAATTAAAATATGCCCAAAATATAGAGATTAAAAGTGTATCTTCGCTCTTTTTTTTTTTTCTTTTTTTACTTAGAGCTTCCAAGCTTCAATTAAAATCCACATAACTGACATGAGGTTAAATTATAGGATGACCATGTGTCTAAAAACTACACACCTTCCCATTATGCCAACTAAGTGTCTGTTTGATATAATTAATTTTGCCAACTTATTTTACTATTTAGTTTATTTTTTCTACTATTCATAGGTCCTACTACATTTTTGGTACTATTTATGAGTCCCGCTGTATCATTTCAGCTAACTTTTACTTTTATCTACGAAAAAAGTTTTCAGTTTCATCAAAATAAGTGGAACTCAAACGGACCCTAAAGGTGAAAAATTATACAAAATTTCCAATCATAGTTTCCTCAGTTTTTTTGTACCAATCAAAAGCTCAAGAACACACACATTATTTCATAAACATCAGGTACAGAATGGAAAATTATTGCAAGTTAAAGGCTGAAATGAGGCTCAAGCTTCAACAAACCACTTCTAAATATAAAATTGAGGGAAGCATATGAACAGCCAAAAGTTACGAGTCTTATTTCAAATTTGTATTACAAATAAACAAATGACCCTAGATTAAATTCTTCCTATAGATGTGCCGAAGAAATACAGAGAAAATGGGCTTTTGCCTTTTTTTTTTAGATATCCAGCAAAATGCTTCATATCTGAAACTATTTAGAAAAATATTCCTGTTTTGGAACTCGATTTCTAAATAATAGAGTTTCAATTTAAAACTTGATTTTTGGACAATCGAGTTATAGCGAACTGAAAATTAAAAAAAAAAAAAAAAAAAACTGAAACTCGAGTTCATGGAACTCGAATTCCATGTGAAGTACTCGAGTTCCTTGAAAAAATTCAAATGGAACTCGAGTTCCATGAACTCGAGTACTTTACATGGAACTCGAGTTCCAAAAAACAATTTTTTTTTCTAAGTTCACATTCGCTATAATTCGATGTTCCAAAAATTGACTTATACATTTGCTGGATATTTTTTTTTTAAAAAGGCAAAAGCCAATTTTCTCCGACGAAATGTAAAATAATGACTGACACCATAAGCACAACAAAGAACAAAAAGAAGAAAAGCATTCACACTTCAAGCTTTAGAGTAAAAAACCCACAAGAAAAAGACTTGATTTTGTAAGCAATGTCCTGTCCCTATTTTCTTTTTTCCATAAGGAAAACATAGGATGAATGTCAATGCCACAAGAGATCATAATTGGGGCCAGCTTGTAGTTCTCAACTTTAAACAACAAAATCAATCAATGTGTCGTTCAATCACTCAGGTAAATGGTAGTAATAGAATGATAAAAAGGGAATGTTCAGAATAAATAGCCTTTAGTTTCATGTTAAAACATTATAGAAACCAACAAAGTAAAGGGGACCAACTTAAAAGTCACCTATCCAAAAAACGTAGCCTATAAAGAAGAAAACCTGAGTTAAGTAAAGTGGTGGAAAAATGAGAATCATTATTTGTGAAATTTGTAAGAAAGTAAAGACGAAGGAAGAAGAAGAAGTATGAACACAGAGAGAGAAAATTGAGAGAGAAATATGAAGAGCTTCTCTAATTGATGTAATGAATGAATCTATACATGAATCCAAGCGTTATACAATCCTAGCTAAGCCTAAGAACTAGAAGCCCCAAAAACAGAGTATAACCAACTATACCAAATTATATGGAGAGCAGTTATTACACGTGCAAGAGTTAGTTACAACACGTGTGATACAACAACAATTAAATAACACCTAAGCTACTTTTAGTTTTAGCTGACTTATTAAACCCTCTTGTAGCTTCAGCCAACCTTGTGTCGTTTTTCCTCCTTTCCTTCCCTCTTTACTTTTGTTCTCTGATCTTGACCTTTACATGTTTGATACTCCCCCTCAAGATGAGATTCAGAGCTGTGTATATTTAATATACTCATCTTGGAAAGTAAGGACCAACTGTTGACTGCTAAGTGCTTTGGTAAACAAGTCTGCTAGTTGTGAATATGTAGGAGTAAAGAACAATCGTATCACCTTTTCTTGCACCTTATCTCTAACCAAATGACAATCTACTTCGATGTGCTTAGTCCTTTCATGAAAAATAGGATTCTCACCAATATAAATTGCTGCCCAATTGTCACAGAAGAGCATACCAAGTTGTGGATGATGAACTTCCAAGTCTTTCAATAAAGCTAACAACCAAATCATCTCACAAACAGTTAAGGCCATGGCTCTGTACTCAGCTTTAGTTGAGGATTTAAAAACTATAGACTGCTTCTTAGACTTCCATGAGACCAATGAATCACCTAAGAATACAAAAAATCATGTAGTGGATCTTTTAGTGTCAACACAAGAGGCCCAATCAGCATTTTTGTAAGCTTTCAAATGCAAATCTAACTTAGATGATAGGAGAATGCCTTGACCAGGACACCCTTTAATGTACTACAAAACTTTATAAGCAGCATATAGATGAGGCTTTCTAGGCTTGGACATGAATTGGCTTAGTTTGTGGATTGGATATGTAATATCTGATCTGGTTATGGTCAGATATAGTAATCTCCCAACCAGCCTACTATAAACACCAGGATCAACCAATAATTCTCCATGATACTTGCTTAGCTTCAAGTTTTGTTCCATTGTCACTTTATTGGGCTTACAACTTGCCAAACTAGCATCCTTAAGTACCTCTAGTGCATACTTTCTTTGGCACCATGAAATCCCCTTTTTTAATCTAGCCACTTCAAGAGCAAGAAAGTATTTTAAATTCCCAAGGTCTTTCAACTTAAATTCATGATTCAAATAACTCTTAAGGTCTTCAACAGCTTGTGCATTATTACTTGCAATAAGAATGTCATCAACATAAACTAGCAATGCTATACAAGTCTAATTGAACTTCTTAGTGAACAAAGAGTAATCAGATTTTGATTGCTTGAATCCATACTTCAAGATAGTTGTTGAAAACTTGGAGTACCATTGTCTTGAGGCTTGCTTAAGGAGACTTATTGAGCTTGCAAACCAGGTTCTCCCCCTTTCTGTGAAAGCTGTGAAGTAACTGCATATACACCTCTTCATGAAGATCACCATTGAGGAAGGCATTGTTGACATCAAGCTGAACCAAATGCCAACCTCTCACAACAAAAATAGCAAGCAAAGTCTTGACAATGGTCATCTTTGCAACGGAGAGAAAGTGTTGGTGAAATCCAAGTTTTCCTTCTGAGTAAAACCCTTGGCAACAAGCCTAGTCTTATATCTGTCCAAAGATTCATCAGCATTATTTTTAACCCTATAAACCCACTTACAACCAATAGCCTTCTTATGAGAAGGTAATGGAGTAATAGTCCAAGTCTGATTTGCTTCTAAAGCAGAAATTTCAGATGCCATAGCATCCTGCCAGTTAGGACATTGTATTGCCTCATGGTAAGATGTAGGCTCAGGAATGACAAATATGAGAGAGCAAAAATGGGCATAATTGATGGAAAATTTAGAGGAATCAAGGTAAGTGGATAAGGGATAGAGAATACCTGACTTGTTGGCAAGAAAAGAAGAAGCAGGTTGATCATAGACAATGGAGCTGTACTTATAATCCTGCAAGTATGGAGGTGGTTTTGACACCTTGGAAGACTTCCTCAAAGGAACAGGTGGTACAGAATTGGAAGTAGGATCATGTAGGATAGATTGAGATGGATTGAAGGTTGTTGAATTTGGAGAATGCTCAACAGGTAAGATAGAATCTGCTATATCAGCTAAAGGAATTTCAGTATGAGAAGGAATGTCATGAGTAGAAGGAATCATGATAAGGAAGGGAAGTAGGATGAGGGTCTGAAGAAGGAAAATCAAGTAAGGAAGCAGGTGGTTGAGCCACTAAAGGAAAAAGAAGTGGCAAAGAAATGCTAGAGTGAGGTGAGAAAGAAGGAGAAGAAGAGATAAAAGGAAACACAATTTCAAGAAAATGGACATCCCTAGAGACAAAAATCCTTTTGGTAGTTAAATCCAATGTTATGAATACCGTTTTGGACCCCATTTCGATTTGCCCATTGGAACGGAATGTTTTAGTACCAGCTTATTCCGGCGTACCGTTTCAGGGTGTTTCGGAGTTACCGCTATTTTGCAATAAAAAATATATATTATTAATAATAAAAAAAACCCATATAGATTATTAAGAGTTTTAAAAAAGTTATAAATTCATATTTCAACTAATATGCAATCTTTAAGCCCAAATAATAATAATAATAATAATAATAATAATAATAATAATAATAATAATAATAATAATAATAAGCATTAGTTCAATCATTTATAAAATAAAATAAGAGTAATAATATGAAAAAAAAAACTCAAATGTTAATATTAGTAGGTGGAACAGTGGAAGAGGTTTAAGGCTGAACATTCTATTTTTATTGTTAGTCTTGTGGGGGCTCACAAAAAACATAACAAAGAAAAAATTCAAGTTTTAAAACACAAGTGACAAGAGTATCACGTGGGCTGGCAAAAAAAACAAAAAATTTAAAACAAAGGACATAGCATTTAAAGGAAGAGTAAAGGAGGCTGATAGTCAAAATCAAAATACATTATCATTTAGTCATTTACCTGTACAACACAGTGAGCACACAACTAAAAAACGAAAAGGAGATTAGCAGGACCGAAACCCACCAGAAGAAAAGAAGAAGAAGATGGGTTCAAAACCCACCAGAAGAAGAAAAAAACAAGAAGAAGAAGAGGAAGAAAAAAATAGAAAACAAGAAAAAGAATGGTCCGAAACCCAGAAGAAGAAGCAGGAGGTAAGATTATTATTATTATTTTTTAAGTCAAAATCTAGTACCGGCCGAAATATGTATTTCGGCCAAAATTGGTCGGAATGGCTGGAACACCCCAAAATAGGCTGGAATTTGATCCGAGGTGGAATGAGGGGTATTATGGTCCCAGTTTTCATGTCGGTACAAAATATTCCGGCCGTTCCGGCTGGAACGGAACAGAATCAATAACAATGGTTAAATCAAGTAACTTGTAACCCTTAACTCCAAAGGGGAAACCAAGAAAAACACAATAAGTGGATCTTGGTTCAAATTTAGACTTGTTATGGGACAAAATGGATGCAAAATAAAGGCAACCAAAGACTTTCAAATAAGCATAAGAAGGAGGTTTGCTATAAAGCTTCTCAAATGGAGTGTTGTGATATAAGAACTTAGAAGGCAACCTATTAATAATATGAATAGCAGTCAACACACATTCACCCCAATAAGAAATAGGAACATTAGATTGAAACTTCAATGCCCTTGCAATGCTTAAAATATGTTGGTGTTTCCTCTCCACAAATGAGTTTTGTTGTGGAGCGACAACACATGAATGTTAATGAATAATGCCATGTTTGGCATAAAAATCTTTTAAGAAAAATTCAGGAGCATTGTTAGTTCTAATGATCTTGATATTAGTGTGAAATTGTGTATTAATCATGTTATAAAAGGAAATCAACAAAGCCCTAGTGTTAGATTTTGATTTCATGAGGTAAACCCAAGTGAATCTTGTGGCATCATCCACTATGGTAAGGATGTATCTGAAACCATCATGAGTGAACCTAGCAAATGGTCCCCAAACATCACAATGGATCGAGTCAAAAGCATTATCTAAAACATGATTAAAAGAAGGAAAGGGGAGTCTTTTCTGTTTTGCAATTGGACAAAGAACACATTTTTTATTGTTATGAAAAGTATGTACATCAAGAAGATAACTGTGTAAAGCATGAAGTTTATTATCGGATACATGGCCTAATCTCATATGCCAAAGATATGGCTTAGTAACACTAGGATATGGCACAAAATCAGACTCAACAATTGAAGAAGCTTCTGAAACAGACTTGCAAGAGGATGTAGTGTTCAGCAAGTACAAATTGTCATGCAATTCACCCACTCCAATTGTTCTCCAACAAGTAAGGTCCTGTATGAAGCATAAATTTGAGAGAAAAACAAGACAACACGATAGAGTTTTGGTTAATTGGCTAACAAATATCAGATTGAAAGTGAAAGAGGGAACACATAGTACATTTTCAAGATACAAAGTTGAAGTAACTTGAATTGTACCTATATGTGTAACAACCTTTTCACCATTAGGCAATTGAACAAATGTAGAAATGGAACTAGTGATATGTGTGAACAAAGATAAAGAATGAACTATATGGTCTTTAGCCCTAGTGTCAAGAACCCAAACATCATTGGAAACACTAGATGTGGAAGCATGAGAGCTCAACATTGAAATTAGTTGCTAATACTGCTCTGAAGTGAAAAGGAAAGAATTGACCTATTGAACATTAGAATTGCCTTGTTGATCACCTTCAACCAAGACTTGATTGGCCAAAGCTACTCTACCTTTCTGCTTGTAACCAGGAGGAAAACCTACTAATTTGTAGCATTTCTCCATAACATGACCAACCTTCCCACAATGACTACATGCAGGCCTCTCTTTAGCATTGTATCCTTTGAAATTCTTGCTATTGTTGCCTGGGAATGAAGTGCCTTGATTGAACCCTTGGTTTTTGACTGCAAGAGTAGTTGATTTAACTGAAGGAGCAATAGTAAAACCCAAACACCTTTGCATTTCCTCTTGAATTACTAAGGGAAATGCCTTATCAATGGAAGGACTAGGCTTCATCATGAGGATTTATGTTCTAACTTGAGAGTAAGAATCATTCAATCCATTGACGAATTGCATGAGAGAATCTTGGTGTTGAAAAGCTGTAATCTTGTCGTTCACACCATAGGTACATTTACCACATGAACAACATGGTAAAGGTTTGAAATTCAGTAACTGATCCTAAGCAGCTTGAAGAACAGTGAAAAAGCTTGTTACTGAAGAAGCAACTTGCATCATAGTTGAGATTTGCTTCTGAAGTTGAGAGATTCTTGGTCCATTGGCTTGAGAAAATCATTTCTTGAGAGTATTCCACACCTCAAAAGCTGTGTCTCTGTAAATCATGCTAGCAGTGAGGTGAGGAGAGACTGAATTCAAGATCCAAGAAGAGATCATAGAATTGCACTTGGACTAAGCTTGCTTCTCGAGTGGTGTGACTACCATTGAAGCATTGACCGAACCATCAACAAAGCCAAGCTTGCTTTTGGCATCCAAAACCATTCTCATTGCTTTGGCCCAAGTCAGGTAGTTATCCTTAGTTAATGGTTGATTAACCAAAATTGCACCTGGTGTTTCACCATGATGCAAGAAAAATGGACTTCGAGGATCTTCCATTGGAGATAATTCTCGTTGAGAAAAGGAAGATGAATCAGTCTGAGTATTCAATGCCATTCATAAAGGGTTGAGCTCTGATACCATGTGAGAAAGTAAAGACGAAGGAAGAAGAAGAAGTATGAACACAGAGAGAGAAAATTGAGAGTGAAAAATGAAGAGCTTCTCTAATTGATGTAATGAATGAATCTGTACATGAATCCAAGCTTTATACAATCCTAGCTAAGCCTAAGAACTAAAAGCCCCAAAAATAGAGCATAACCAACTATACCAAATTATACGGAGAGCAATTATTACATGTGCAGGAGTTAGTTACAACACGTGTGATACAACAGCAATTAAATAACACCTAAGCTACTTGTAGTTTTAGCTGACTGATTAAACCCTCTTGTAGCTTCAGCCAACCTTGTGTCGTTTATCCTTCTTTTCTTCCTTCTTTGCTTTTTTTCTCTGATCTTGACCTTTACATGTCTGATAAAATTGAAAAATTATATTGTCTTCTTTTATTTCCTAAGCAACCCAACAAATAGAAAGTGATGATGCAAAGAAAATCAGTAGGCTGGATGCTTTGGATTTGAAAGGACTACTGACTGTCTTGATTGCCTGAAAAAGAAAGAACAGCTATCAAAGATGACCGGGGTCGCTGGCCAAGAACCCTCCGATGGCAAAGTTAGTTTTTCTCTCTTTGAATTTTTAAGTTCCAACTTTTTAGGAAATGTTCATACGTACCTTTGTCTGGTTTGAATGAGTGTTTACATAGTGTTCTAGAAACAGTTATTAGATTTGTAACCTCCCTTGGATTTGAGGAGGTGTAAGGGTTCAAGGATAACTTTCCACAACTATTTAGTAGTTACATTTTTCTCACATAACGGTCACTGGAAGTTAGGCGCTTAATAAGGAGTTGCAGTACACACTCAAAAATTTTCCTATGTGTTAAGGGCTCGTCCAGGGGTCCTCATGTTGAGCGTATCTCACTTCCAAAGGAGGTCGTTCTTCTATGGATGACCTTCTTACGGACGAGGTTGATGGCTCCCTTGGACGAGACGATGTGGTTTTATCAAACTTGGCCATGCGAAGCTTGTCTAGGCATCTTCCTGCGTGGACGGGCTTTTTATGGACGAGGTTCTTACAACCTTGGCTTTCCTGGTCTTGTCCTGGACGACCTTCATGGACGATATTGGAGTTGTATTTTATCATCTCCCATCAGTTGCCCCCTTGTCTATGGGTCGTCTAGGGAATGTATAAGCTGACATCATTCTTTGGACGTGTGTCTTTATGTTAACGATTAGGTGTGCCACGTGTCATAATTCAATTGGTGACTGGTCATGTCAACTCATTTTTTGAGGAACATGCCACGTGTCACCTTTTGGGTGGTTGCGTCACTTTGGGTACTGGAGTTCACTGCCTATAAATGGTGGAATTCCTCCGCTATCCTTCGTATTTTCTAAAATTTACTTCTTTGACATCCCTCGTCTAGAAGTTTCCTGCGTCCATAGCTTCCCTTCATCTAGATCCAAGTATTTTCTCCACCCTCGTCCTCAAGTTTTAAGCTTTTTCAAACAATGTCTGAGATAGTCCTTTCTTCGTCTAGCAATAGTGTTGACAAAGCCATAGACGAGTATCATGACCCTAACAGTTTTAGTGGATCTAGTGATAGTAGTAGCAATAGCAACAATGGGGGAAACACTACAGACGAGTACATGTCTGGCGTCCCTGGGGTTCCCTTAGAGGTGCTTCAAGAAAGCCTTAGGATGAGGGCTGAGTCCGGGTCTAGGGCTGGTACAAGTGCCCCCTTGTCTTCCGCTTAAGACGAGGAAGAGATAGTTTATAGCTATGCTGTTGGGATTGCCTCTAAGACAGACGAGAGGAAACTAGACCTCCTTAAGACTTGGTATCAACTTCCTGAGGACTTAAATCCCAGGGTACGTATGCGCGGGGAGTGGTGTTGTCAACCTCGTTTTGGCATTAGCATTTATGAGGTTTACCTCTTGGGGGGTTTAAGGTTGCCTCTTAATGCCTTCGCTAGGAAGTTACTTACTAGGTTAGGTTTAGGTATATGTCAATTCAACCCTAAGCATGGAGACTAATTGTCTCTATGCAAGTTTTATTGAAGGAGGTGTTTGAGGGGGATCGTCCTCTTACTATGGACGAGTTCCTCTTTTGCTATAAGCCCTCCGAGATTAACCAATCCCTTGGCTTTTACCAATTCACAGCCAGAGGGAGAGATTATAGGCTAATTAAGTCTTTAGTTACCTCAGATAGGAGATGGAAGATGGAGTTCTTCTTTGTCTCTAGCTTTTGGGCTGGATGCCCTATTGAGGTTGATAGGGACCCATTCCCTCCTTATACTGGAGAGTTAGGGAACCTTCGTCCTAAAGGTACGTCTGTGGCTGTTACTTCACTTTTTGTTATTCACTTTTGATTGTGGTCGCCTAATCACCCTCTCTTTTTTTTTTTTTCCTTTTTTTAGGTGTTAGACGGCCTCATTTGAGCAGATTTTATCTTGAACGTGTTCAGAAGGCACGTCTATATATTGACAGGACTTTCCATTCCTTGGTGAGCCTTCAACATCTTGCCACCTGGGGGTTAGGTCCAGAGCCGTCCGCTGAAGCTATTGCTTACGAAGTCACTATTAACAGATGTAAGTTCTTTTCTTTTCCTTCCTCTCCCCTTTTTTTTGTGACCGGCATCTTTCTTTTCAGGAATGGTGACAATGACGATGAAAGAGAATAAGGGTAAGGAAGTGGTAGACGAGGCAACTGGACAGGGGGTGGAATCCCAACCTCATTTATCCACTAGTGACAAAAGAAAAAGCCTGTCATTAGGGGTTGATTTGGGGAACCTCCCAAGTAGGCGCAAGGAGAAAAAGGCTAGGCATAGGTCGTCCAAGCCTCAGGACGCCCAAACTTAGGACGACCAACCCAATCCTTTCCTCATCCCTCAAGGTCAATCCGTTTAGATTTTGGACGTTGGTTTAGAACCCAAGGATCCTCCTTCCGTGCAAATCCCGTCTAGGGTCGATGCTCCAGCCTCGTCTCAACCTTCTCAACAGGTGCCTCAAAACCTTCTTGAGAACGAGGACTTGGCTTGAGAAAGGTTTGAGAAGGTTGTGATGGACGAGGATGTGACGGCATGTTACAACATGTCCTTGAAGAATTTTGAGCACTCTGGTGTTCATGACCTTTTTAAGGTATATACTCTTTATATACGTTTACCTTGTCCTACCATTAACATGCATGTATATATTGTAATAAAATTTTAATCTCTGCAGGCAATGCCTAAGTTCATCGTCGTGTCTAGGTAGGCAACTGAGCTAGACAAAACGAGGATTCTATTGGAGAGGACGGTTAAGAAGGGAAAGGAAGAGTCTAAAAGGTGGGCTGAGGTGGCTGCCAAGGTCAAAGAGGATGCAAAGAAACTGAAAAATAATGTCGAGGAGTTGAAGACTGAGGTCAAAGAGAAGGACGCTTGTCTTGATCTCCTCCAGAAGAAGAATGACGAGTTGAGCGCCCTTCTTGAAAAGGCTAAGGGAGATGCAGTTGCAGTTGCAAAGTTTTAGGCATCCAAAGAATTCACCAATTTAATGGATACCAACTACGCGGCTAGGTTTGAAGATTTTAGGATGGACGCCATGGAGAAATTCCTTGAGATTGACTTTAGCTCAATTATGCTCAACCTTGGTGGGGCTGCTACAAGCTCCCCCCCTCCAGACGAGCTCAGAAAACATCAATATAGAGGACAATGCTACCACACTGCCACCTCAGGATGACCCCAATGCTGATGCTCCTCCTGCTTGAAGACGAGATCTTAATGTTATACTTATTTAAGTGCTTTTCCTTTTATTTATGCTTGGTCCATTGTTTAAGGACTATCTTTAAAATTTATTTGAGTACATTTTGCTCGTTCAGAGTGTTTAGGACGAGTTTATTAATAATTGCCTTTTAAGGCCTACTTTGTAAGGGTTTTTGGACGGTAGTCGTCTACCCTTTTTAAACTTTGATGAATGTTTATTTCCACCCATAGTTGAATGTCATTGTATGGACAAGTCTATCATTTCATTATTAATATTATTGGCTTATAAATAGTTTCCCACTCTAAGTGTTGGAGGGTCGTCCACTTGTTTTTCTTATGGACGACCTACTTATGCATGGGGTTTTGTTTGCAATTGAAAATTTTCCCTAGTGTGACTCGTCCCAGGAGTAAGGATGATGACTTTGTCTGCCCTTGTCCTAGGTCACTGGAGCGTCTTGGCTAGAAGCTCATCTGTGGACTTAAATGTTTCAGTATGTATGCCTTTTTCTCGTCTGTCTGTTTTTTAGATGAGTGTGCCTTAGCTTATTTTTTCTTTTCTTTATCCACATTTCGAGGAAAGCTTATGAATGTTACATCCCTGCATCCAGAGATTTTCGTTCGTCTTAGGCTTTTGCCTTTCTATGGACACTATTATGGAATTTAGATTTATGCATTAAATACATTAAAAATCCAAACCATATTATTATATAAACATCATCCACAAATACAGCACATGCTTAGAAGTCAATGCCTTAGGAAAATACTTAGAAAAATACTTAAATGTACATAATCTTGTCTTTCACAAATTTGTCTGTAAATGGTGCAAAAGTTTAAGAACTAGTGCACTTTTTATTCTTAAAACACACCATAGTAGTAGTAAGAACATAAAACAGTAAACATGAGTAGTAAACACGTAGACCATAGCAGTAATGTCATCCACAGCTGTAACCTCATCCTTGGTAAACTTCGTCCAAGCTCATTGCTGATAGTACCTTTTCAGGTGCTCCATATTCTAGGGATGCTCTAACTTTCGTCCATCCAAAGCTTCCAAGTAGTACGACCCCTGCCTCTTGCAGTTGATTACCTTATAGGGTCCTTCCCAATTCGGTCTTAATTTTCCATGAGCTAGATTCCTAGTTGCCAAGGAGACTCTTTTGAGAACGAGGTCCCTAACGTTGAAGCGCTTGGGTTTTACCATGGCATCATACTGCCTGGCCATAAGATTTTTATATCTTGCTGTCCTTTGCTTTGCATCCATCTTTACCTCGTCAATGAGATCGAGGTTAAGACAAAGTTGTTCCTCATTATCTTTCTCCTGATACTTCATCACTCGATGATTAGCCATATGAACTTTCGCAAGTATGACTGCTTCACTTCCGTAGGCTAGCTTGAAAGGGGTCTCCCCTGTCGGGATCCTCGTAATTGTCCTGTATGCCCAGAGAACACTTGGCAACTCGTCTGGCCATATCCCCTTTGCCCTCTCAAGCTGAATCTTGATGATTTTCAGCAGGGATTGGTTTGCGACTTCTGCTTGTCCGTTTGCCTATGGGTGGGAGGGTGATGAATAGTGATTCTTGATTCCAAATTGGTCACAAAAGTCCCTAAAAAGTGCATTGTCAAACTGTCGTCCGTTATCAGATACTAGTTACCTAGGTACTCCGAACCTGCATAAAATGTTCTTCTAAATAAAATTCTTAACATTCTGCTGAGTGATTTTTGCAAGAGATTCGGCTTCCACCCATTTGGTAAAGTAGTCAATCCCTACTACCAAAATTTTCATTTGTCTGGTTCTTAGGGGGAAAGGACCTAGGATATCCAGCCCCCATTGTGCAAAGGGTCATGGGGCCATCATTGGGGTCTAATACTCTGACGGCTGTCTAGGGACATTGCTATAACGCTGACACTGGTCACACACCTTGACATAAGTTTTAGCATCTGCTTGAATTGTAGGCCAGTAGTAGCCTGCGCGGACAACCTTATAGACTAGCGATCTTGCTTCTGAGTGATTCCCGCATGCTCCTTCATGAACCTCTCTCAAAACATAGTTTGACTTGTCCGGAGCCAGGCACCTTAGGTAGGGCTGAGAAAAACCTCGCTTGTATAGCACTTCGTTTATGTGGACATACTTGGTAGCCCTAACCCTCAGCTTCCTTGCCTCGTGTTTGTCTTCTGGAAGCCTTCCATCCTTAAGATAGATTACTATTGGACTCATCCAATTTTCTCGCCCTCCTATTTGCTGTACATCTGGGAGGTCTATGCTTGGCATGTATTGGATTCTTTCGTATTCATCCATAACTCCTCCTGTCGAAGCTACTCTTGCCAAGGCGTCTGCTTCCATGTTTTCCTCCCTCGGGAGTTGAAGAAAACTCACTTCTTTAAACTTTTGGACAAGCCGCTTCACTTTGTTGAGGTATTTCTTCATCCGATCTTCTTTAGCAACACACATTCCATTCACCTGGTTAATGACTAGCTAAGAGTCCCCTTTGACTATTATTGATTTCGCCCCTAGGGACTTCACCAATTCCAGCCCTTTAAGTAAAGCTTCATACTCAGCTTCATTGTTGGTGGTTTGGTACTATAAACGGGCTGTGTACTCCAACTTGTCACCCTCTAGGGACTTGAGTATGACTCCAATCCCCCTGGGTAAAATGTGGACGATCTGTCTACATTGATAACCTACCTTTCAACTATTTGTCTTTGTCCAGCTCGTCCTGGCTGGGGGTGAACTCCGCAATGAAATCTGCCAACGCTTGTGCCTTTATCGCTCTCTTTGGCTGGTATCTGACATCAAACTCACTAAGTTCCACTGCTCATTGGATTTGTCGTCCTACAGCTTCCAACTTATTCATCGCCTTCTTCAGGGAATGATCCATTAGGACGTTGATAATATGAGCTTGAAAATAATGTCTCAACTTCCTAGAAGCTGTAATCAAAGCGAAGGCTAGCTTCTCCATCATCGGGTATCGTCCTTCCTCTCCCCTCAGTGCCTGGTTCGTATAGTAAACTAGTTTCTGAATCCACCCCTCTTCTCTGACCAATGCCAAGCTCTTAGTGTGTGGAGACACTGCCAAATACAAATATAATTCTTCACAAGGTACAGATGGGCTCAACAATGGTGCCATCGTGAGGTAAGTCTTCAGGTCTTGGAAGGCCCTCTGACACTCGTCCGTCCATTCAAATGCCTTCCTGAGGACTTTAAAGAATGGCAAACACTTGTCAGTAGCTTTCGAAACAAACCTGTTAAGGGCGGCAACCCGTCCAGTAAGAGACTGGACTTCCTTTATGTTCTTCGGTGGTTCCATATTTAGTATCGCCTGGATTTTGTCGGGATTCACCTCAATTTCTCTATGTGAAACCATGAACCCCAAAAACTTCCCTGGCGAAACTCCAAAAGCACACTTGCTTGGATTTAATTTCATGTTATACCGACGAAGTGTATCGAAGGTTTCTTGAAGGTCGTCTAGATATTTCCCCTCGTCTAAGCTCTTTACCAGCATATCATCTACATAAATCTCCATGTTTCGCCCGATTTGAGGACGGAACATGTGGTTAAGCAGTCTTTGGTAAGTCGCCACCATGTTCTTTAAACCAAAAGGCATTATCTTGTAGCAGAATAACCCTTGGCTAGTAATGAATGAAGTCTTCTCTTGATCTTTCTTGTCTATTTTTATTTGGTTGTAGCCTAAAAAGGCGCCCATGAAACTCAGTAGTTTGTGACCTGCCGTCGAGTCCACCAGTTGGTTTATGCGTGGCAATGAATAACTGTCCTTGGAGCAAGCCTTGTTTAAATCAGTAAAGTCCACACACATCCGCCATTTGCCGTTGGCCTTCTTTACCATGACTACATTCGCTAACCAGTTCGGATAATAAACCTCTCGAATGAACTTCGGGGTAATCAACTTCTGGACTTCCTCTTTGATGGCATTGTCTCGCTCAGGAGCAAAAACCATCTTCTTCTGTCGCACTAGTTTGGAGTAGGGACACACAGTCAGGCGATGAGTAATGACACTTGGATCAATACTTGGTATGTCCTCATGACTCCAAACGAAGACATCAAGGCTTTTCTTCAAAAACTGGACCAAAGTATGCTTGGCCTCTTTTTCCATGTGTGCCCTAATTCTAGTGAACTTCTTGGGGCTGCCCTCGTCTAGAGGGACATCTTTTAACACCTCAGTGGGTTCCACTGTAATCCTTCTCTCGTCTATGCTCATTGTCTGAACGTGCTCATCCATTGTCAGTATGGCTAAGTAGCACTCTCTGGTGGCTAACTGGTCCCCTTGTACTTGACCCACCCCATGCTCGGTCGGGAATTTGACGGAAAAATGGTAGGTAGAGGTTACCGCCTTCCAACTATTCAAAGTCGGCCTTTCAATTATAGCATTATATGATGATGGACAATTAATAACAAGAAAGTTTACCTCTTTGGTTATCTGCTGCGGGTGCGCTCTAAGCACCATAGGTAATATAATGGTGCCCACAGGGTGCACCTTCATTCCTCCAAATCCCACTAATGGTGAATTCATTGGTCGGAGCTAATCTCGTCCGAACCTCATTTTTTGAAAAGCGGGATAATACAGGATGTCTGTCGAGCTACCATTGTCTACTAACACTCTCCTGGTCGTATAATCGGCAATAAGCAAGGTAATGACAATCGCGTCGTCATGTGGGTGATGAATTTGTCCAGCATCCTAATCCATGAATGTGATAGCTTGCTCGTCTACTTCCCTCGTCCTGGGAGATCGTCCAGACAATTGGAAGTTTTGCACCACCTTCAGATATGTCTTTCTCGACTTGGACGACTGGGCTGCTGAGTTTCCGCCTTGGCCTTTAGCTTCTCGTCCTTGTAGTTTCGTCCAAGGAAATTCCTCAACTTCCCTTACCTGATAAGATTCTCTATCTACTGCTTTAAATCAAAACACTCGTTCATGTTGTGCCCATGGTCCCTGTGGAAGTGAAAATACTTGTTCCTATTGCGCTTGTTAGAATCTCGTTTCATCTTTCTGACCACTTCAAGGATGGATCATTCTTGATTTGCATAAGCACTTGCTCTAGTGGCATATTCAAGGGAGTGTATTGTTGGTTTCTCACTGAGGAGCTCGTCTTCTTACTGTCTTTATCTTTTTTCTCTTTTGCTCAAGCCTTCTTTGGACGAGGACCCTAATCTGGATAATGTTGGTGACCTGCTTCCGAGCGCTCTGCTCTTTTCCTTTTCTTTGTTATGATCACGTCCTCAGCATTTATGAAATTCTGGGCCGAATGGACGAGCTTGGCCATAGTCTGTGGTTCTTGCTCATAGAGCTTATGGATGAACAAGTCAGAGTTGACCCCATTATGGAAGGCGGCCAATAACAACTTGTTGTCCATTTCGTCTACCGTCAAGGCTTCTCTATTAAACTGAGTAATGAAAGACCGCAAACTCTCATTTTTCCCTTGCTCTATAGTTAGCAAACTAGAAGAGGAACGCTTGTGGCCTTGCCTCCAATAAAATTATTGACAAAAAACTTACTCAACTCCTCAAATAAGCGCATAGAGTTTGGAGGTATTTTACTGAACCACACCTGCGCTGGTTTCTTAAGTGTGGTAGGGAATGCTCTGCACATAATTTCGTCTAGAACCCCTTGAAAGTGCATGGTGGTATTGAAGGTAGCGATGTGATCACACGGGTCTTGATTTCCATCATATGAATCCAAGGAAGGCATTTTGAATTTTGGGGGTAGGGGATGACTATTGATGGAAGCCGTGAAAGGGGAGTCTGTTCGATGAATTAAGTCATCCACGGGGTTCGCCAGTCTCATATTCTCCTTCATTTCATTTATAGCTTTTCTCATCTGGTCCATCTCCTTCTCCAAATGTGGCACTCTTCTTGAAGCAGTACCCCTTAACTGATTCTCGGACTCAACGTTTTTTCCTCTACCTTCCTGACTCTGGGCTCGTCCTTCCGTATGTACTTCATGGTACTGCCTCCTGAAATTGATCTCCCTATTCAACTCTTGATTCTGACGGGTTAATTTCGCTATAGCGGCAGCCATGGACTGTATATGTTGAACGGAAAGCGATTGCATGACAGGTGCTGACTGACGGTCACGGTAGGGATTACTAGAAGCATCCCTACTCTCCTGGTGGCCTGGGCTGGTAACTCTTGATCTTGTCCGAACCATTCAGCCTTTTTTTTGGGAAAGGCAAATTACTAAAAACAAATGATCGAGCAAAAAGAACACTCATACTTTCCCACAGACGGTGCCAATTGATGATGCGAAGAAAATCAGTAGGCTGGATACTCTGGATTTAAAAGGACTACTGGCTATCTTGATGGCTTGAAAAAGAAAGAACAGCAATCAAAGGTGAGCGAGGTCGCCGGCCAAGAACCCTCCGATGGCAAAGTTAGTTTTTCTCTTTTTGAATTTTTGAGTTCCAACTTTTTAGGAAATGTTCATATGTACCTTTGTTTGGTTTGAATGAGTGTTTATATAGTGTCCCAGAAACAGTTATTAGACTTGTAACCTCCCCTGGATTTGAGGCGGTGTAAGGGTTCAAGGATAACTTTCCACAACTATTTAGGAGTTACATTTTTCTCATATAACGGTCACTGGAAGTTAGGCGCTTGATAAGGAGTTGTAGTACATACTTAAGAATTTTCATAAGTGTCAAAGGCTCGTCCAGGGGTCCTCCTGTTGAGCGTATCTCGCTTCCAAAGGAGGTCATTCTTCTATGGACGACCTTCTTACGGACAAGGTTGATGGCTCGCTTGGACGAGATGGTGTGGTTTTATCAAACTTGGCCATGCGAAGCTCGTCCAGGCATCTTCCTACGTGGACGAGCTTTTTATGGACGAGGTTCTTACAACCTTGGCTTTCCTGGTCTTGTCTTGGACGACCTTCATGGACAATATTGGATTTGTATTTTATCATCCCCCATTAGAATGTACTTATATTTAAAAATTTTAACAAATAACAAAGCAGCAATGAGCATTATAAATCACATCAGTTGTGGATTCGAAAAATTAGAATTTGAGGAAGCTGAAATTATAGTAGGCTTAGTTGTCACTTCATCAACCGAAGAAGTGAAACTCTTATCCAAGTATAGATTTATCTTTTCTCAGGTACTAAACAGAGTGTACAGATGAAGATATAAATCATCATACAGATTTACTATTGCATCCACAACTATAGAAGTATAACCTAAACCTTATTCTTACCCTTGGAATATATGGACTTTTACAAAGTACAGAACAAATTAGAATTGCAAAATCACATTCAGTAGCACCTATAACTTAATAAATCAATAATATAACCCCATAAATCTAATCTAGAACCAACTCCAGAAGTTTATGAATTAGACAAATGCCACTAAAATAAAACAAAGCTAGCACATATTTTGGAAGAGAAATCAACAATCGTTTTTTTGGTGCCCGTTTTAGACAGTACTCAGATCATGATGATTGTGAAATTATTACCCACCAAAGCAAATTGATCTACCATTGTAACACAAAATCCACAAGTTTCATAAGTTTCCTTCCAGCAAGTTCTTCTATCTTCTCTCCACTGAGTTTTAAGAGATATCAAGGAGGAGCAAAAGAGTGTGTGTGTGGGGGGGTGGGGTGGGAAAGAGAGAGAGAGAGAGAGAGAGAGTCAGGCTAGTAAGGAAATGATAAAGTTTAGCTACAAAATTGGTTATAACTTTAGGCTACAACTTTACTCAATAAAATAAATATTACTACATATTTTGAAAATCTAATCGTTAAATTACATATTCTTTATACTCTTAATTAGGGATGGCAATGGGGCGGAGCGGGGCCGAAGGATGAGATCTTCGTCCCCGCCCCACCCCGCATGACGGGGAAAAATTTCTCACCCCATCCCCTCCCCTTGGGGCCCCGCGAAGCCCCGCCCCACCCCATAAAACTCTATTTTTTTGTTAATTTGCCCTACAATTAGTACAATTTTTTTAATGAAATCATTAATAAAAATATACTTAAAATTACAACTAAATTTATCCCAGCAAATCAAATCAATTTTTAGAAAAAATTGAATAATATATCCAAGTGTTTAACAAGACAATCACCAAAAAAAAAAACTCATAGTAAAACACATAACAAAATAAAGGCAGATAACCACATTGGGTAGAATAAAATAAGCTAATATTAATATGTTATTTAAATAGTAGGGTTTTAGGGTATATAAAATTTACAGTTATAACCCTTTACAACTCAGGCAGGGCGGGGTGGGTCTAAAAAGTCTAAACCCATCCCCGCCTCGCCCCGTGGTGCGGGGCTAAAATCTTGCCCCATCCCCGCCCCATCACCTTTGCGGGGCGGGGAAAACCCGTACGGGTCGAAACGGGGGAGGGGCGGGTTAAGCGGGGCGGGGCAAAATTGCCATCCCTACTCTTAATATGTCAAATTTTGTGTCAATCAGATATTATTTACTATATGATCTATAAGCTTATATTTTATACATAATTTTAAATTACTAAAACCTTACAATTTAAACAACTTATTGTTGACATAGGCACATAGCTATTGACCTTTAATTTTTTAAAAATTTGCAAGTATGGAGGATATGAGAAGAATATGTAATTCAATGGTGAATTTGTCAAAATTCATCTCCGATAAAAAGATATTTAATAAGGTGGTAGTTTAAGATTATAACTAATTTTATAACTAAACTTTGTCCTAAGAGAAAAGAAGATATTAGAAACTTTATTAGAAGTTTGACCCAATTGAACTTGTGGGCTCCACATGTTGGAGTTAGAGTTGAGTTTTTGTGATGAAATTTGAATAAATTTTTTACCCAAATGAATTGTAGAGTGAGTTAAGGTAAAAAAAGACGAGTGATATGAGATATGAGTTTAGACTTTTCAACATAAAATTGAGTTTGAGTGATGGACTAAATCAAACAGAACCTAAGCCTTCAACTTGTTAGTTTCTCTTTGATAAATTAAATCTTTGCTCTCTCTCTCTCTCTCTCTCTCTCTCTCTCTAGGAATACTCGTTTGTTAATGGGTCACAAAATGGTTGAGTAATTTTCTTACGAGTCTTGAGATTTTTTTATGAGAGCAGCATGTTTTAATTTTTTTTTATATATTAAAATTAATGTAATGTCATCTAAAATTTGCTACATCATTGTTTTGTTAGCTACATAGACACCGAGAATAACACCATTAATAGAATGACCAATTGAGCTCATTTTTTAAATTTCAAAGACTAATAAACTTGAAGGCCCAATTGCACTTATAAGGTAAACTTGATGAACCAATAGTGTAGTTTTGCATTGCTATTAATATTTTTTTAGAAGTGACCTTCGATACAAGTGAAAGCTCTAAGCGCTTTTGTTTTCCTTTTTAAGAGAAATTGTTATGTTAAATGGACTATTGTCTATGGAATATGTATCCCATTCCCTTGGGTTCAAGACAAAATGGGAAAATAAGTTGAGCCCAAAAGAAAATGGACCCAAAATTGGCCCACTCCCAGTCCAGACTCCAGAGACACGCTTGCCTTCTCTTAGCCCAGTTAGGTGCCATTTTACACATCGCGCTAGTTCCACGAATTTGAAAATTGAACACTCCCAAATTACGAAACTAATTAAAAAAAAAAAAAAAAAAAAGTGGGTTTCATTTTTTTTTTTTTTTTTCCTATAATACCGCCCATTTATTTCATTTGAAAAAGTTGCCAATTTCTTCGACTCTCTCTCATTGAAGCTCTTCATTGAAGCTGAAGTTGAAGAGCTTCCTGCTCTTTTTCATTTGCCTAATAATTCAAGAACAAACCTAAAAAGTAAAGTAAAAGCCAAGCCCAGGTAAGAAGTATCTCATATCATTTCCTTGAAACTCTGTACCTCTCTTTTTGATCTGATTCTCATGCTAACTTCTTATTATGTGTTTGTTTCTTTCAGTTCAAAGCATTATTAATATTATTATATCAACGATGCCTGAATCGAGAGATAGATTGGTGAGGCCTGTCGACTTGGCTCGCCGCAGAACTCCCAGTTCCGGAATTCTTATTAACGATCCAGAAGTGGGTCGGAACCCGGCAGCACCTGGACGAAGGGGAGGCTTTGGAACTCCAAGAAATGTGCGTGGCCGGAATCTGTACGGAAGTGCCGCTGCTCAACGGAGTTCAGGGCAGGGCAGTGTGTTACCTTCTTGGTACCCACGAGCCCCTCTTCAAGATATCACTGCGGTTGTGAGGGTAACTTTTGATTCTCTGCTCTTCAATTTTCATGTAGTATTGATATATCTTGATTAGTTGTACTAAAGGCCAAGGGCTTTCTCTCTGATTTTCTTTAATTTTGCTTTGGTGCCAAGAATTTGAGTTCAATTTAATTAATAACATAACATAATAATACCCTTTCTTAAAATCTTTATTTGATTATTATTATTGTATGTTCTTTAAAATACGGCGTTTCCTTATTTGACATTCATATGTTTGTTATGCCCCATTAACAAGTAATTTCTGGAGGCTTCTAATTCTAAAAGTCGCTGCCATTTGCATCCTAGTGATATTTGGATTTGGGGGCACAAACAAGATAAAAGTGAAGGGGTTGAGGTTGAGGAGTCTTTTTAGTAGCAAAAGCTGATGCCTATAGATCATTGCATTGCACCACTAGGGCTAAGGTCTTTTCTTTCCCAATAAGCATACTTCTTTGCTCTTCAACGTTATGAGAACACCTGGAAGTTGCATCAATTAAATTTGTTGAAGAGCCATCTTGATGATTAGAATAACAGCTATAGTTATGTTGCCAACTGAATGAACTATTTAGAAATGGGATACCTCTTCTAAACCGTTTCCTCTCCATCTTCCTTGGTTAGTCATGGTTAACTCAGCTGCAGTATTTGTTATGATATCTTCTTGCAAATACTTCCATGCATTGTGCAGAACTGAAAAGGGATTGGGTTGTATGTGGTCAAACATGTTTTTTTATTATTATTATTATTTTTTTCTGTTGCTCCAAATTGATCATAGGGTGCTGATCAAATGTGCTAACGGGATATTATATTCCAAAGGCACGGATTGTGTCTTTGCAATCCAATGCCAAATCCAGTCCTTTAAAGATGGATAAGGTATGTGGTCTACCCTTATTGTAAGTGAGAATACAAGCCAAAATGTTCTACAGTCACATTGTAATAATAGAAGGTACATGGTTGCTGTTTCTTTATCACAGAAACACAAAGGCTGTTCAATTTGTGTGCCTCTGACTCAGTTGCTGCTTAATTGGCAGTGCATTCTTCAAACAAAGACAAAAAAACATTTGTAGGATATCTTAAGCTTCTAACGGAGTGACCAAGATAAAATTGAATGCTGTCCTAGCTGTATGTGTATTGTTGAGTGAAGTGTTGATTGTTGCGTGTAGTAAAGACTAGGAATTCTTCTCTTAGTCCATGAGGCCCAACCAACTTGTTGATGTAGTAGCACTGGAGAGGGTGAGAAATATCTGTAATGCTCTATGATTGTTATAGATTTGAAATATCTTGGAAGGCTGTTTGTGCCTTTATTTTCTTGGGATGTTCAAAATTTTATTTTACATAATCTAGATTGTTATGTTACGATGATTATTGAGGTTCAAAATGGTTTGCATTTATGCTGATTGTAAGTGGGTTGCATTTTGCTTGTGTTAGGCAATTGAAAGGAGAAGAGCTCTTCTGGGAGATGCTGAAGGCCTACAAATTGAGAGTCCTATACCTGAGGGCCAAAGGGTTCTTGACCCTTCTGTGAAACAGTCTGGTGCTCAACTCAAGCACGATATCTCTATGATCTCTCCAAATCTAGCTGTTGGTGTCAAGCCTCGTACACCTGCTGTTGGTAAAGTGCCAAAGATTCTGCTTGGAATCACTAATCAGAATGCTGGAGAATCAGAGTTTCTCACACCTCAGAAAAAACTCTTGAGCTCAATTGACACTGTTGAGAAAGTGGTGATGGAGGAACTGCAGAAGCTAAAGAGAACCCCAAGTGCTAAGAAGGCAGAGAGAGAAAAGAGAATTCGTACTTTGATGTCTATGCGTTGATTCATTCCAACTTCCCAGCAGTGAAAAGTATGAATTCTTTTTTTCCTCCCACCTTGGAGCAGCCAAAACAGAGAGAACAGGAGCACTTGTATTTGAAAGACAGAAGGGACAAGAAACCTGTGCTGTGAAACTGATCATCATCTGATGATAATAGGACTACCCGAATCATCATCTGATGATATTAGGACTCCTCAATTAGATTTGGTACATGTATGATATATTCTCATATCTTCTCTACTTTTTTGCATTTGACATCTTGCTGAAGGTCTTAGCATAGGATTGGTAGGCAGCTTTGCTTCAGTTCTTTGCCGAAAGTCTTGGTGTAGGACCAGTAGGCATGTTAGTGTCTTGTTACCATCATTCTTTGATGGTTAGGTGTAGAAAGGCCATATCTTAGTTCTTGTCACGTTATTTTAGAAAGGCCTGTGTTGATGTACCATTACTTTTTGAGTATGATTGGGAAGCAGGGTTCACCAAAGTGATTTTTGTTCCATAATCATTTCTGTTTATTAGGCTTTTTGCAGAAAGTCCAGATTTAACAGGTTTTGTTTGCTAAATTTTCAGAATTACAAATTCATATTCAGGGAGTATTAGATTTGATGGTCCTTTTTTACTTCAACCTATAACTACACCTCTTATCAGCAACTTTAAATGAAAACAGGCATTTATAATATATTAACATTTTAATGAACGAAAGTACACTAGGTCTTTCAACCAGCTCTTAATGGATCAATTTCTGGATTTACCATTTAAAAAGTCATTACTCTCTAGTCTCTACCATAAACAATTAAAAGAAGAGCATACTTTATACGGGATCAGATGAAATTGGCTAGTAGTTTAGCATGGTATGAAAAGGTGAATGAAACCTTGACAATATGAGAGCACTACCATTAGGTGTGTCAAATGCCAAATATTTGACATTTGACACACGAAACACTACTATTCAAGCCTTATCAGGTTTTCCAAATGTGTCAAAAATTTACAACATATTACAGTACCGTTATAAATTTGGCACTATACGGAAAAATATAACACATCAGTTTATTATTATTATTTTATTCATCTTTCTCTCTCATCCCAATTAAAATATCACTTTCTCTTCTCCTTCAACCTCAAATTCACTCTCTGATACCCATTTCTTCACTGCCTCCATCTCCACTCTCCCAAACCCATTTCTTCACTGTCTATTTTACTCCTTTCCATCAACAGTTTCAATAGCATCATCGTATTCTCTGCTTACTCTCTTTGCTTCAGGTGCTTTTTTTCTCTTCACAGCCTTTGCTGATCCAATTCCGATCTTTGCTCGCCAATCTGAAGCTCTGCTTGTCCAGTGGCAATTGCCGATCTTTGCTAGTCCTCCACAGCTCTCACAGTTGATCTCGCCGCCGATGGTTGGTTGGGTTTGGTCATTGATTGATCTGTTGGGTTAGGGTTTTCTTGAAGATTTTGAGTTTTTTTTTTTTTTTTTGAGGTTTTTGGATTTGAAATTTGTTGGAGGATTCGGTGATTGTGGCTGTAGTTTGTGGCGGTGGTTGTTGGTTCTTTGGTGGTGGCGACTGCCACTGAACTGTGTATTTGTATATTGGTTGGGTATTAGGTAAATATATTATTTAATTTGTTATATATATTATTTTAATGTTTAGAATCAAATAATAGAAGATGTGATAAATGGTGAATGGTAAAATGATGTGTTAAAATAATAAAGTAGGTTATTGGTGTGTCAAAATGACATTTTTTGTGAGAGAACTGATGGTAATGCTCTAAGTTGATGCTTATAAAGCATACATTTATAATATATTAACATATTGATGAACGAAGTACATACGTTTTTCAACCAACTCTTACTAGATCAATTTTTGGATTTGCCATTTAACAAGTCATCACTCTCTAGTCTCTACCATAAACAATTAAAAGATGAGCACGCAAACAAACAAATAGTATGTATCCCAACTCATACATACGAGTGCTCTCATGCTCTCGAGCATGTAGTGGCAGTTGGGAGTCTTGCGCGTAGATGCAGGAGTAATGTGACCTTCCACCTGTGGTGAGGTCTTGGTTGGTAACCCCCTTGTGTGAGTGTGGGTTGGGAGATACAAATGGCGGAGGAGCTAGAGGAAATGTGGAAAAAACTAACATTCACAGAAGTTGAAGATGAAGGTATTGAACTAGGAAGTAGTAGCACGAAGGCTGGGAAGGAGATTGGAAAAAACTGTTTGTTCATGAAGGTTCTCACCCAACGCACAATCTTTCTGGAGGCCCTTAGAAAGAATATGAGAATGTTATGGAAGCCAAGCAGAAGAATGCAAATATTCGAAATTGAAGAGGATCTATTCCTGGTGGAGTTCGGGGATGGGAGAGATAAGAAAAGAGTAATGGAGATGTGTCCGTGGAACTATGAAAAGTAGCTGATCTTAATGCAGGAGTTTGAGGGTGAGTTGGTCCCAAAGGGGATAACACTAAAATGGGTTCCCTTTTGGGTACAAATCCACAACCTCCCCCTAAAATGCATGACAAGAGAGTCTGGCATTGAAATTGGATCGAAGATCGGTGCGGTCATAGATGTAGATGTCCAGGAGAAAGGCGTTCAGTGGGGGAAGTTTCTAAGAGTCAAAATACAGCTGGATGCAACGAAAAAGCTGATCAGAGGGAAGAAGGTATCGATTGAAGGTGGGGAAAGCAGATGGGTTTTCTTCAAATACGAACGGTTGCCCAATTTTTGCTACAGGTGTGGAATGCTAGATCATGGAGAAAAAGATTGCCCAGAAAATAAAGAGGGGGAAAGTAATGAGGATGAAAGGCAGAAGCAAGACGGTACATGGCTAAGGGGAGAGCCGGGAAGAAGTGCCGGGAAGGATGTGGGAAAAATGGGCGATGGCTACACGTCGGAAAAAAGAAGCAATAACAGGGGACCCGAAACGGAGACACCAAAAGAGGTGCAGCTCCGGCTATTGGGGGGCTCGGAGGTAGGTGAGCAACACGTGAAGGTGCAGACTCTCTGCCCGATGGCTGGCACAAGCAATGGAAGAGATGAACCTGCAGAGGTGTGTCAGAAGGTAGTGTCCTATCAGAAGGTAGAGCTGTTTCATGAAAGTGGTAAGACCAACCCCCCAAAGGAAAAGATTGGGGATAATCTTACCCAAAGTAGGAAGGATCCTCTGACGTGCAAGCAGGACCCAAAAGATATGAAAGAAAGTATGCAATGGGAGAATGTGCCGGATGATGTGGGCGGGATGAAGTCTGGGAAAGGAAGACAAAACACGCAAGAAATAAAAAAGATGGGCCCGGTGGATAAAGAGAACTTGGATTAGGCCGAAAATAACTCTAGCCCACTTGCAATGATATATGACCAAGGCAAAGGCTAGACCACAGAGACTTTGGGCCCAAAGAGTGGGCATTGGAAGCGCCTTGCACGACAGAAGAAGGACCCTGACCTGCGGGAGGACTTAGACCCAGTAAACCAAAAAAGAAAAGGTAACTCTCCTCTGATAGAACTAGACCCAAATGTGGAGAGAAAAAAAAGGGCGAAGGGTAAGGCTAAAGCAGAGGTGAACAGGGAGGAAGGAAAGAAGACGGTTGGTGATGTGGCAGTGGCTACAGGGCAGCACTGCCCATCCCAATGACAGTCTTCGCCTGGAAATGTCGGGGCTTGGGGTTTGCGCCGGCAGTTCGTACTATCCCCGAAGAGGTGAAACAGAAAAACCCCGTAGTGATTTTCTTAGTTGAAACAAAAGCAAGCACTGACCGGATGAAAGGTTTTTAGAATAAAATAGGCTTCACATAGGGAATTATTGTGCCTAGCGATGGACGGAGTGGCGGTTTGGCTCTGTTATGGAGGGAAGGTACAGATATAAGGTTCAAGAGTTGCTCGCATTCCCACATTGATGCAGTAGTGCATGGTGTGGGCAATGGAGGCCCTTGGAGAGTAACCGGCTTTTACGGTCACCCTGATACTGGAAAAAGGTACACTTCTTGCCAATTACTTGAAATTCTTAAAGCTCAATGTGAAATGCCATGGATGGTTTGTGGTGATTTTAATGAAATTATGCACCCTGATGAGAAGTTGGGTTGGAAAGATAGAGATGATGACCAAATGGAAGCATTCAGAGAAGTGTTGAGTAAGTGTGGCCTAATAGATTTGGGGTTTATGGGGCCGAGATTTACATGGTGTAGTGGGTGTTTTGGAGACCAACGAACTTTAATCCGTTTGGACAGAATGGTTGCTAATGAAGTTTGGAATTTGGTCTTTCCAGACGCTAAGGTTCACCATGTATCCATGTCCTCCTCGGATCATTGCCTCATTGCTTTGGTTCTAAACAAAGCCCACCATCATAGAAGAGGGAAGAAATGTTTCTTCTTCGAGGCAATGTGGACTAGGGAGGAAGGGTGCAAGGAGACTATTGAGATGGCGTGGAACCCCTACAGGGATAATTCAGTTCTGCCCATATAGGAAAGAATCGAAAGATGCCAGTTGGAACTCTAGTGCTGGAACCAAAACAAGTTCGGGAATATTTACAAAAATCTAAAGCAGAAACAGAACCGTCTTCAACTTCTTGAGTCCCTAAACTTGCTCCACGAAACGGCTGAGGAAATTCAGGCAATAAAAAAGGAGATTAATGAGCTGCACACCAGAGAAGAGATTATGTGGAAGCAAAGATCACGAGTTATGTGGCTGCAACATGGTAACAAAAATTCCAAGTTCTTCCATGCTATTGCTAGCCAAAGACATAGGAAGAATAGGATTGAGGGTGTGATGGATGAGATGGGTGTTTGGCATGAAGATCAGGAAACAACTGAGAGGATAATTCTAGAGTATTTTAGGTCCATTTATAGATCTGACAAGCCGGCTGGTTTTGATGAAAGTCTGAATGCTATGGATGTGAGGGTGACACCAGATATGAACAATGAGCTTCAGAAGATGTTTAAGGCAGAGGAGGTCTGGAATGCTCTCAATCAAATGCACCCAACTAAGGCACCGGGCCCGGATGGTTTGTCCCCTGTCTTTTACCAAAATTATTGGGATGTTGTGGGTCCATCTGTTACAAATTGTGTTTTGCAGGCCCTTAATACAGGGGTGATGCCAATGGATATTAACAAAACCTATATCTGCCTGATCCCTAAGATAAAAAACCCCCAAAGGATAACGAAATTTTGCCCTATCAGCCTATGCAACGTGATTTACAAAATCATATCTAAGGTGCTTGCGAATAGGCTTAAGAAAGTTCTCCATGGTATCATTGATGAAGCTCAAAGTGCTTTTGTCCCGAGAAGAATGATAACAGATAATGTCATTGTAGCATTCGAGTCAATAAAATTATAGAAAGAGGGGAAAGGAGGGGTTAATGGCAATAAAATTAGACATGAGCAAGGCGTATGACAAAGTTGAGTGGGCATATCTCGAGTCAATAATGAAGAAAATGGGATTCGGGGAGAAGTGGATATCCCTTATTATGATGTGTGTTACCTTGGTGACTTTCTCGATGCTACTCAATGGGGAGCTGAAAGGTTTGTTACTCCCTCTAGGGGACTTCAACAGGGAGACCCAATTTCCCCTTATTTGTTCTTGCTGTGTGGTGAAGGATTGGCTGTAATGTTAAAGAAAAAAATAGAGAAAGGGGCTGATTAGAGGGGTGGCGGCTGCAAGACATGCTCCAAGAATTTCTCATTTGTTTTTCGCGAACGATAGCATAATTTTTTGTAAAGCCACAGTGGATGAATGTGAACAAGTGGCTAAGGTGCTGGAGGTGTATGAAAAGGAATCGAGACAAAAACTAAATAGAGAAAAAACTACTCTTTTCTTCAGCCGGAACACGAAGGATGTAGTTAAGGAGTTTGCAAAAGGTACTTTTGGAGCTCAAATCATACAACACCATGAAAAGTACTTGGGATTACCCCCACTGATTGGAAGAGGTAAAAGAAAAGCGTTTAACAGAATAAAAGACCAAGTGGGGAGGAAAATAGCGAGGTGGAAAGGGAAGCTTCTGTCTACTGCGGGCAGGGAAGTGTTAACCAAAGCCGTAGCTCAAGCAACTCCTATGTACACCATGAATGTCTTCAAGCTACCTGACTTACTGTGCTCAGAAATTAATTCGATGGTGGGTGGCTTTTGGTGGGGTCAGCAGGGGAAGGAAAGGAAGTTAGCATGGGTTTCATGGAAAAACCTATGCAAATTAAAGGCAGAGGGAGGCATGGGATTCAGAGATCTAAAAGCATTTAATTTAGCACTGCTGGCCAAGCAGGGTTGGAGACTTCAACAAAATCCGCACTCCCTGGTTCATAGAGTTTTAAAGGCTAAGTATTTCCCAGAATCATCATTTATGGAAGCCCAACTGGGAAGTAAACCATCATATATATGGCGAAGTATCATGGCAGTAAAAAATGTTATCAATGAGGGCTCTCAGTGGGTTGTTGGTGATGGTAGAAGTATTGAGATATGGAATGCGAGCTGGCTACCATCCTGTGATTCTGGTAAGGTTCTAACCCCAAAAGCTAATTGGGGGGGGGGGGGGGGGGGGGTGATGAAAAGGTTGCATCTCTAATTAGCCATGGAAAAGGGGAGTGGCGAACAAGGTTGATTAAGCAAACCTTCCTTCCGCATGAAGCAGAAACTATATTGAGTATCCCCCTCAGCCCCCTGCATCCAGCAGACTCCTTGGTATGGGCCAAAACACCAAATGGTTGCTTCACAGTTAAGAGTGCATATAGGGCAGTGGTTAAATGCCTTGCTGTTGCAATTGGTGGCACGGATGTACCTGAGTGCTCGGACATGTCTAAGATGAAAACAATTTGGAGGACCATTTGGGGTCTCCAATGCCCAAGCAAAATAAAACAGTTCCTTTGGAGAGCATGTAGAAATATTCTCCCTACTAAAGAATGCCTGGCGCACAGGAAGATCATTAGAGAGGTTGGCTATGACCTTTGCGGTGAGTGCGAAACTTCTGGGCATATTCTTTGGAGCTGTACAATTGCAAGTGATACATGGAAGGATATGGGATTCAACCTTGATAACGGTATCCCTCCTCCGAAAGACTTCTTGGATGTGTTGTGGTTACTGCTGGAATCACAGGGAGACAAAGATTGGGAGGCTTTTGCTATTTCAGCCTGGTGTTTGTGGAACAATAGGAACACAATTAGACATGAGGGAGTGCGAAAACAAAGCAAGGTTATTGCGGAAGATGTAAGGAGGTACAGGGAGGAGGTCCAATCAGCTCTGCCTCCCAAAAATCTTGCTCCTTGGCCTGTGACCAAGCATAATCATTGGATCGCTCCGCCACAGGGCTGGTACAAGGTGAATGTGGACGCTGCTGTTTTTAAGGAGCTGGGTGCCTGTGGAATCGGAGTGGTTATCAGGAACAACAGGGGGCTAATCATGGGGGCAATAAGCAAAAAATTGGAGTTTCCGCTACAGGCGCTAGAAGCAGAAGCCAAGGTGACTGAAGCGAGAATTCTCCTTGCTTGGGACCTGGGGTTAAAGAAGATCATAGTTGAAGGAGATGCACTGCTGGTGACACAGGCCATAAGGAGAGTAACTGCACCTGCTCTTTCAATCCTAAAAATAATTGAGGCATCCAGGGGTTATCTAAAGTTGTTTTGCTATTGGAAGGCAGTCCACATGGATAGGAAAAACAACATGGCTGCACATTTACTCGCTAGAGATGCCAAGACTGTTAAAGATCGTGTAATTTGGGTTGAGGACTCCCCACCCTGTATTGTGAATCAGATTATGAATGATGTAATTGTATTGGACGCTAGTCCTTATCAATGAAAGCTCTAGTTATCGTTTGGCTATCAAAAAAAAAAGATGAGCACGCTGTACATGAGATCAGATGAAATTGTAAAGTATGGTTAATAAAGGCGAAGGAAACCTTGACAATGGAAGTCAAGGCTTATTAAATATTTTGTATGGCAATAACTTTCAGGTTTATAGCAATAATAATATTATGTATGAACCTATTATCACATTACCAGTACCTACTATTTATTACTCAATGAAAACTTAAAAAATATATATGATTAGGTTCCCTCTATAATTGTTCTAAAGAAATTCTTATTCAGAAGGAAGCAACAAGTGCGAGTCTAAAAATATAGTAAATGACAGTAGTTAAAATGTTGTTTGACAACTTAATTTGCTATTTTATCATTTCTTTTATTGGTTAAATTGAATGTCTTAAATTTTTATTCAGCTCTCGTGATACAAGGTGAAAGCACTACATCTATCATAGGCAATACTTGAATCATTGAAAGTTTACGTTTGGTACTATTTAAATTGCAGAAATTGAGAGAATGCTTTACATGTTTTAAAATCTGATTATGACATTTGAGGATACTCAGTGAAATGATCAATCTCAGTAGGTTTATGCAGCAAAGGGCCCCATTTGACATCCATAAAGTAAATCACAAACACACTTGATGAGATTGTTTGAGACATTATAATTATAGTGAAATGTAAGTTTAGGGTAATTTTGCTTTATGAGATTGTTTGAGACTATTTTTTATCATTATTATTATTATTATTATTATTATTATTATTAAAGTGTATTGCACATGACCCATGAACACTTTTTTTTTTTTTTTTTTTTTAAAGCCACATTGCTCCATATTAGCATGCAGTAAAACCTTTCCCATGGTAGTATATCCTAACAGGGTCTGTTCAAGAGTGAAGTAAGAATTCAATCTTCAAATAACTGTTAACATTACATTAGCTGCCAAAAAACCATAATTCATAACTCAAACCAGGTTTCAAGATGTTCCCAAATTGGTGTAAGCGTGAGTTTGGATAGCGGCAAAGCAAGCGTTTTGCAAGTTTACGTCTTTGTCATGGGTCCTATGTACTGTTCACGAAACCCACAAACTTCTTTTTTCAGTAAAATTTTTATTAAAATTGAGTCCCACAAAAGTATTCAAACATTTAAAAATTATTTTGTTACAATATTTTCAGTTTTCAGCAATAAGCACTATCCAAACAAACCCTAAGTGTGCATTTAGCTCCAAATTAAAAAATCAGCTTATTTTACTATTTAACCTTTTTTTTGCTACTATTCATAAGCCTCACTGTACTTTTTGATACTACTCATTAGTCTTATTATAACATTTCAGTACTTTCGGTAAAAAGTTTTCAATTTTAACAAAATAGATAAATGCCAAACAGACCCTATATGTATAGGCTCTCATTTTTCAATAAACAAGCAAACCATTCAGACAAAACAAACATTCAGTCATTAAATAAGATTGTGTTCGATTCTGCCATGTCGGGTTCAACATAATTATTGAAAAGCACAATTAATACTAGAGGTCCAATTCAAAGCAAGCGAACAACCTAAATTAACCAGAATCTGAGACCTTCCCAACCAACATTTTGCCAGTTGAGATCATCACAGCTTATTGTTGTACCAGAAGACACCCTTGCTCTGGCCAGATTCATCAGGTTCAACATAAACACACTCCTTTGCCTCCCTCCATGTTGCCTTGTAAACTGGTGTCCCATCGAATTGATAATACTCTCCCAAAATTGGCTTAATTGCCCTTGTAGCTTCCATTGCATGATAATGTGGCATTGTTGAGAACAAATGGTGTGCCACATGAGTATCTGTGATGTTATGGAAAACCTTGTTCAAAATTCCATAATCTCGATCAACAGTGGCCAAAGCTCCTCTCAACCAGTCCCACTCAGAAGAATCATAATGAGGTAATGAAGGGTGAGTGTGCTGCAAAAATGTGATCAACACCAAAAATCCATTTACAACCAACAGCGGTCCTCCATAGGTACATAATACCCAAGCAAGTCCTTTTGCCATGGCAAGCCGGTAAAGCCCAAAAAAGACAGCAACAATACCAGCATCAGATATGAATATTTGGAGCCGTTGACGATCTGAGTAGATGGGACCATAAGGGTCATAGTGGCTTGCAAACCGACCATAGGGCCTGCCCGAAACGTTGAATGCGAGGTAAAGAGGCCAGCCTAGAGTGAGCGTGATGAAAAGTGTGATGAGTCGGCCTGGTGGATTGTTAAGGTATTTGGAGTACCATCGGATACTGGATTTTTGCTTGGGTACAAAGACTTCATCCTTCTCAATGGAACCTGTATTAGAATGGTGGCGGCCATGGCTATACTTCCAGGAGAAGTAAGGAACAAGAAGACAGGAGTGGAGGATTAGACCCACGGTGTCATCGAGCCATTGGTAGTCACTAAACGCATGGTGGCCACACTCATGGGCTATGACCCAAACACCAGTTAGGACACAACCTTGGACAAACCCATAAAGTAACCAAGCCATGGAAGAGAGAGGTTTAGGAAGGTTATGGAAGTAATTGGTAGCAATGTAATAGAAGACAAAGGCTATAGCAAGGTCATAAACAACATAGGAGAAAGAGCGGAGAACAGAACGCTGGAAACAATGAGGAGGGATGGCTTTCTTGATCTGGCCAAGGGTAAATCGGGGTTTTGAGTGTGGAACTCGCTTCAGACTTTCAGCTTCAGATTTCTTGCGAGTGGGGGGCACAGCCATTCGGCCACCTGCACCCATTGTTCTCTAACCTGTGAAAAGGAGAGAAAAAGTGAGTATCTTGTGATTATTTTAGACTGTATTTCTAAGACAAATCAAGAAAGTAAACCAACTTCCAATAAGCTATATTTAAGTTCAATTAGAAATTCTATAGCACAGTGGTCTCAACGCAAAATTTAGTTACTTAAAATAGCTTCCGCAATGCTTTTATGGTAAATAAAACCAACGCAACTCACAGAAAAGATAACATCAGGGAAACTTGCTTCCTAAAGTACCAATTGAATCAAATACATGTCCATATCCTGTCTAAAACCTACTCAACTTCCACAAGCAGTTGGATTCATATTATAGCAAGACGTAGCACCTCAATATCCCTAGTAATCAAGCAATCCTATGGTAATAATACAGTTGAACTAATGCCCCCTTTGAATAGACTAATGTTATGATACTCCAATAATAATTAGAAGACAATTTTATTAAGAGAGAATTTAGCTATCAATATATTGGCACAATTAAGATGATGGTTACATGGAAGCAAACTAGCAAAAACGATTCAGTTCACCAACAATACGGCCATTAATACAAATGACTAATGGATCAATGGGATCCAGGAAGTCAGCAGTGGAAAAGGTTAAGTACGCAACTGACTTCAGTATACATTGGGTTCCTAGAAGCTAGGATGGCATAGCATAATGGAAGCTTCAAAGTGAATAATAAGGAACAAAAAATTTAAAAGGATTGAACAAGGGAGACAGGCCAACATTTTCAAGTGCAATTCCAGAGTGCAAAATTTGAGTTTCTATAACTGATCTTCTCATTGACATGTTCCTGTTCCTTTCATGTTATGCGTGTAATGCATTAAATTTCAAATGGATAAATGATGCAAGTGCATTGACATTCATACAACTTACAAGCACTCCACAGCCAAAAATATTACAAAATTCTAGCTGCAAGGTCGGTAAAGAAAGAGGGAAAGGAAAAACAAATAGAAGGCTTCCTTCACCTACAGTAAAAGACGGTAATAGTACGAAAAAGTAATGAAGTGCTTTATGGACATTTTTCATGGAAAAGAAAAGCGCAATGAAAAGTAGAAACAATAGTACTGGAGAGTCGATGCCGCTACCACAAAAAGAAAGGTAAATTATTAATGGGGTCCAAACTCCAAAACCAAAATATGGGGCACTGAAATTTCCATAGGGATCACTTTGCCACTAAAACAAGTAATTCACACCAGTCAAGGAATATGACAAAGTTTTCTACCATTAGCCCATGCCCGTACCACGCGGAAAAGGTATACGTTATTTTTGTGCACGCCGTATGTCATCTTACAGCAACAACTACGAAGTTTACCAAGATGTCCATTTGCAAATTGTTTATTCTTTATAGGACAAAACAAATAGCTTGAGAACGGAAAGTTACAGATAATTTAAATATATATATATATAAAAAATTAAAAAAAAAAAAAAAAAACCAGCTTTTTGATCAGTTGACAAAAAATTCTAGTGACCCAATAGAATTTAAGAAGTTTTAAAAGAGAACCGATAAATAAGAAAAAACCCATGTCCTACCTCTAATTAGGTAGCCTCTTTACTCAATTAAAACATACACCAAAACATCAAGACCCCCGTAGAGTGACACCTCCAATTTTGATTAGTACAACATGCATGCGCAAATAATAGACTCAGGCAAAGCCTAGCAAGCTATTTGGACTTCTGAATTTGCGTATAGAACAAGTCCTCGTTTGATAATTATTCCGACGAGTACTAATTCTAAGTTGGCGTAACAAAGTTCAAATTGACCCAGATAATAGAACTACAGTATTCAACAATAATATTTGGAAAAAAAAAAAAAAAGTTTAGAATTTAGAGGCGTCAAACTTGACCATGCTGGGCCTACCAGCAATGGAATCAGTCACACACACTACAGTACACATGCCAAACACCAAAGGCAAGCCCTAAAATATTGAAATTCAAGAGAGCCGGTTAATTGGAAAATTATAGAGAAAAGGGTAGCCTCACTCTTTTTGACTAATTAGTAAATAATAATAATACAGTACCAGATCCAATCTAAGCATAAAATTGGGACCAGCCATGGCTGCAACACCCTAATAATTCTCCACATTTACTTCTTTTGTCTCCTTTTTCTTGGATTACAACCAACATTCTGTAAGTCTATAACCTTCCAAACACGCTACATAAACGAACAGAGCTTTTAAATGAGCCTGAAACTGAACCAACCAACAGTTCTGACTTTTCTGAGTTTCTGACCAATACAGTTGTTATTTTAAACAAGTTTTTTTTTTTATTTTTTTTATTATACATATTTCAATCTACTAGATTTGAAATTACCAGAAACAGTCAATTACACTAGTGTAGATTGTCTCAGGGCCTGCACACAAAGAATCATATTTCGGAATATCCCTCATAAACGTTAAATCCCAATTTATAAAGTGGTAACCAGCAAACCTTTCCAATATTTTAATAAAATTTCTCCAGACTTTCTCACAGGCTCCTAACTTTATAATAGACGGATTTTCTCCAAATTATCTAATACGTTTTTTTTTTAATTAAAAAAAAAAAATTGAGATCCTAATCTAAATGCTGCTTTCTTCTGGACATTTAAATCTGACAAAGGCTTCGTGCTCTCCTTCACAAAAATTTGTACCATCGTGCCAAAGGTAAGCTGGTCAAATTAACTACTACTAACTTTCAAAGAAAATTTTCAAACATTTATCAGGTGCAATAAAGGATAGATCAAACGCATTATTTTTCTTGATAAACTTCATTTGGCAGGACAGTCACTTTATAATATAAAAAGGTACAAACATGGAGTAACTGGAAAATAACTCAAAAAGCGAATGAATGTTATTATTCATTTTTTAAATAATTAAAAACCATAAATCCCCATTACTGAATGATAATAAACCATAGATAGATTAAAAACAGTGAGATTTTGAAGTTGCCAGAGGCAGAGGATCGAAACAAAATAAACATTAAAATTAAAATTAAAAGTAAAAGAAAAATAAATACTATAACAGACAGACAGACAGACATGAAAGTGTGTGGCGTTGGCTGGATATCACGTCTACTGAACATGTACAGTCATACAAAGTACAAAAGATACGACAAGATACTTAAAAACTACGACGCTTAGAGTTAGATCCAATCTAAAAAACTTCACAGCATTGAAAGATATATTTAAAAATAAATTCAAAATCTTTTAAATTTTGTTAATGCATGCATTCTCTGATTGAAGGCAAAGATCTCAACCGAACAAAAATAAAACATCTAGTCCTAGATCTACACAAATCCATTAGATTCATTCAATAGCAAGACGCAAAATGTGAGTACAAAAATCGATCTTTCACGAAACCAAAACCAAAACCAAAGGTGAGAAATTGATTATAGTATTAAAAAAAAAAACAACAAAAGAAAAAAGGAATGATTACCTTACCTGAAAGAATAGAGAAGCTCTTCTCTATAAAAAATCTCTCCTCTCCAACTCAGCTCCTTCTCTAACCTCTCTCTAAAATGGAGACTTGAAAGTTGAAACAATAGGGGCAGCCTCACCGTTCTCCTTTCCTAAGTCTGATATTTATTAAGCTTTCTTTCCCTCTCTCTTTCTATTCCAGTGGGGTCCACCAAAGTTCAACATGTAATGTGAGTGGAAAATCCTGATTCAGATCCGGTGCAATCGGTAGAGTGTTACGCATGTAATTTTTATTATCAATGGATGAGATTAAAAGAAAAGAGAGATTTCTCACAAATTTCATAACATTTTTAAACAAATTATATTAAAGTTGATAGGTTGCCCACAAATTAAAAGAAAGGTAAAAACTTATAATGTTAAAATTTAAACCAATAAATAAATACTTATGATTTATTGTGAAAATATTGTAAAAATATTATGTACGTAACATTTCTTTTCTTTTCGTTTTATAAGCATATTCTGCTTACGTGGCATGCAGTAACTGGGTTTGATTGGTTGTCTTCTTGACCACGTTTTTTAAAATGCGTGGCCTTCGGCTGCTTTTAAATGATTCTGATTTCGCTCAATATCCGCCGTCTGATTCACCGTTAACAGATCTGTATGGCTGTGATTTTTCTTTGGGGTTTGTACAAATATCTGAGGACTGAGCCTGTGTCATGTCGCGTGTTTGTGAGATTGCAACCTGCAAAAGCACGCGTCCAAGGAGAGGTGGTTTAGGCGGGTCATCTTCAAATTTGAAAAAAAAGATTACCTTTTTGCCCCAGTAATAATAACCAATAATAACCAGCTACTTAGAATTTATTGTAAAAATATTGTAAAAATATTGTGAACATATCATTTCTAAAAAAGAAAAAAAAAAAAAAGTAGGTTACTTAAGAAAGAAAGAAATATCTGAATTGGTTATCAAAAAAGAAATATCTGAATTCAAATAAAAAATTCTAATTAAAAGACGCTTTACCAACCAAACCAAATGACAAAAATATCATGATGAGTTCATGTTAAAAAAAAAAAAAACATATGCCCTGCTCGGCTTTCATTATTCTGCCTTTTTTGTTTTCTTTTTTTTTTTTTTTTTTTTTTTGGTAAACTCCTTTTTTGTTTTCTCTTTTTTGTTTTTGCTAAAGATGATCCATCATCAACTGAGTTGTATACCATAAAATTACCTTATTTTAATAGGAAAATGACCATTTTTTGTAGGCAATATTTTAACGTAAGAGTATTTAAAAAAAAAAATCTAGATTGTCCTTTAGTTTTTTTTTATTTATATATATTTAGATTTGTTTTTGAATAAACGTAGAGTGATTAACTTATTTTTCTATTAAAAAAAAACAATAAACGTATAGTTACTTTGAAAAGTTGTTAGTGGAAGAATGTTCATATTTTGTAGGCAATATTTTAGTTCAAGTTAAACATATATTTTTACCAAACTATCCTTTAGTTTTGTCTCTACTTAAATCTAGGGATATAGGGGTATTTAGGAAAAAAAAAATCTGGTCCAAACAGGTCCAGCCGCTTAAATAGTAGTATAGATTAGTCTCATCACACGCGCCTCGCGCGTGCGATGAGACTTTTTTATTTTTAGTGGTCTTATTTTGTAGAAAAAAAAAATTGTATTTAATTATTTTATATATATATATATATATGATCTTTATTTTAAAAAATCTAATTTATAAGTGAATAAATCAATTTAAAAATTAATATGAGAGTGGTCCTATTTTTTAGGCAATATTTTAGTGGGAGTTAGAGTTGCATTTTTACCAAATTGTCCTTTAATTTTGTCTCTACTTAAATATAGGACAGTATGGATATTTTTGAACTAAAAAAAGAGTTTTTACCGAATTGTCCTTTAATTTTGTCTCTACTTAAATATAGGACTGTAGGGGCATTTTTGAACTAAAAAAATAGGAATCCAAACAGGAAAAACCCCTTAAATAGTAGTATAGATATATATATATAGAACTACACTTTTATTTCTATATATATATATATATATATATATATAAAAGTTGCATGAGCATGACATTTAACCTTTTGTAATAATAATAATAATAATAATAATAATAATAATAATAATAATAATAATAATAATAATAATAATTAACCTTTGAGCATACGCTCATGTGCGTGCTTCGAAACTCTTCTATCTTTTGGATAAAAATTAATAATTTGTGCTCAGAAGCTCTTCTATTTTTTGGATAAAGATTAATAACTTTGCATTTATTATAATGAGAGATGCTACATCCACAAAATGTTTACAATATTTTCATAACAAATTATAGGTGGTTAGCTGTTACTGGTTCAAATATGAATCTAACACTAAGATTACTTTTTTGCCCCAACAATAACAACCAGTAACAACCTGCCACTTAAGATTTGTTGTAAAATATTGTGAAAATATTGTGGACATATCATTTCTCTATTATAATTTTTTATTTCTACTTTTTCCAATCACAAAAAAAAAAAAAAAAAAAAAAAATCTAAGGGTGTGATGCATATGTGGGGTGAGTTTTGTAGATTGGAAGAGTGTTAAAACTAACAAAAAAGTGGTCCTATGTTGGAGGGAGTTAGTGAGTAGATGTAGGAGTTTATTAGAAGCAAGAAGGCATTTTAACGTAAAAGTAGAAATTTATTAGTTTTGTCAATTTACTATTTTAACCCCATTTTTTAATTTGTTAGTTAATTAATTTAGGGATATTTTCGATAAAAACTAACTTTCTGAATCCTCTTAATATATACAGATATATACAGATAATAATAATAATAATAATAGTAATAATAATAATAATAATAATAATAATAATAACAACTAGCCTCATTATACATGCAATTCGGCTCTTTTTTCTTTTCTTTTTTTGTATTTAATGTAATTTTTCAATTTGAATTTATTTATTATCAATGAGGTTACACCAAAAGGAAATTTTAAGAAATTAAAATTTAGGATTTGAAATGGAGTAAAATGCTGAGTTTAGTGTGTGCTAATTTTTAGGAAAAAATGTATAGTTAGTTTTTAGGAAAAAATGTATCAAACATGCATGAGACATATTTACATAGAGAGTGTGCTAATTTTTAAGAAAAAATTTTTCTAGTAGTTTTTTTTTTTTTTAATTTTGTTGAATTACAATTTTAACCCCATTTTTTAAAAATAAGGATTATCTAATTAGATTAGGGGTATTTTGGACTTTTTTGAAGCTATAAATAATATTCTAAATCCTCATAATAATAATAATAATAATAATTGATGATGCGAAGAAAATCAGTAAGCTGGATGCTTCGGATTAGAGAGGGCTAACGCTTGATCTTGATAGCCTAAAAAAGAACGAAAACTTATCAAAGGTGACCGAGGTTACCGGCCAATAACCCTCCGTTGACAAAGTCAGTTTTTCCCTCAATTATTTTTGAGTTCCAACTTTTTAGGAATTATTTCACGTACCTTTTCTTGGTCTGAACCAGCGTTTATATAGTGTCTCAAGAGTGGTTATTGGATTTGTAACCTCCCCTTGATTTGAGGAGGTTTGTGTTCGAATATAACTTCCTCAACTGCTTAGGAGTTACCCTTAGTGCGCAACAGTCACTAGGGTTTACACGTATGATACGAAGACGTTTTACACATTCATAAATTTTCAAAGTGCCCTCGTGTCGTCCATAATTGCTCGTCCTGAGACCTTCAAGGCAGCTTACCTCGTTTTAAGCACATCAAGACAACTTACCTCGTCTTTTGCACATCAAGACAGCTTACTTCGTCTTAAGCACATTAAGACATCTTACCTCGTCTTGAGCACATCAAGGCATCATACCTCGTCTTAAGCACCTTGTTCGTCCTGGACGATCTCCATGGACAACTTTGGAGTTGTATTTTATCACATCCCATCAATTGCCCCCTTGTCCATGGGTCATCTAGGACTCACATCCACTAACGCCATTATTTGGACAGGCGTCCTTATGTCAGCTGTTGTAGGTGCCACTTGTCATGATCTGACTGGAGAGCAATCATGTCAGCTCGTTTTTCGAGGGACGTGCCATTTGTCGCTTTTTGGCTAATCGCGTCGCTTCGTGTACTGGGGTCAATGCCTATAAATAGTAGAATTCCTCCGCTACCCTCCTCATTTTCTCAAATTTTCTTCCTCGACCTCCCTCGTCTTAGCGCCTCGTCTAGAAGTTTCTTGCGTCAATAGTCTTCTCTCGTCTAGTTCCAGGTATTTTCTTCAATCTTCGTCTTCAGGTTTTAAGTTTCTTCCTTAAAAATGTCTGAGGTAGTCCTTTCCTTGTCTAGCGATAGTACTGTCAAAGCCATAGACGAGTACCAAGGCCCAAGTAGTTTTAGTGGTTCTAGTGATAGTTCTAGAAGTAGCTATAGCAGTAGTGATAGGAATACCACAGACGAGTATACGTCTGGTGTCCCTGGGGTTCCTTTAGAGGTATTTAGGAGACAGCATAGGACGAGGGTCAAATATGGTTCTAGGGCTGGTACAAGTGCTCCCTCGTCTTCTGCTCAAGACGAGGAGGAGGAGGTAGTTTACACTTGTGCTGTAGGGGTTGGTTCTAAGACGGACGAGAGGAAGTTGGATCTTCTTAAGACGAGGTACCAAATCCCTGATAGTTTAAACCCTAGGTTACCTGTTCGAGACGAGTGGTGTTGTCAACCCCGTTTTGGTGTCAGCATTTACGAGGCTTACCTCCTAGGGGGTTCGAGGTTGCCCCTTAATGCCTTCGCCAGGGAGTTGCTTTCCAGATTAGGTTTAGGTATATGTCAATTTAACCCCAATGCATGGAGGTTGATAGTAGCCATGCAAATTTTGTGGAGGGAGGTTTTTGAGGGGAACCGTCCTCTTACCGTGGACGAGTTCCTCTTCTGTTATAAACCCTCCGAAATTAACCAGTCCCTTGGTTTTTATCAATTTACAGCTAGAGGGAAGGATTGTAGATTTATTAAGTCCTTAGTCACGTCAGACAGAAACTGGAAGACGAAATTTTTCTTCGTTTCTGGTTTCTGGGCTGGACGTCCTAGTGACATTGACAAGGATCCATTCCCTCCCTATACAGGAGAGATAGGGAACCTTCGTCCTGAAGGTATGTGTTTGTCATTGTATTTGTTGCACTCGTCTTTAATTATGGCCGTCTAACGTGCTTTTTGTTTCATTTTGTTTTGAAGGTGTTAAACGACCCCATTTGGATAGGTTCCATTTGGAACGAGTCCAAAAAGCTCGTCTTTACAGCGACAGGACCTTTCATTTTTTGGTCACCTTACGGCGTCTTGCCACTTGGGGTTTAGGTCTTGACCCTTCAGACGAGGCTATTGCCCACGAAGTTACCGTCAGAAGACGTAAGTTTTGCCTTTTTTTTTTTTTTTTTTTTTTTAACTGATGTCTTTAGTTGCAGGAATGGTGACGATGAAACAAAAAAAAAGGCAAGGACACGATGGACGAGGAAACTAGGCCTGGAGTGAAGTCCAATCCTCGTCCAGCTTCTAGCGAGAAAAGGAAGAGCCTCTCTTTAGGCATAGACTTGGGAAACCTCCCAAGTAGGTGCAAGGATAAGGCCAGGCACAAGTCGTCCAAGCCTTAAGACGTTTAAGCTAAGAATCAACCTGGCTCTCTTCTCGTCCCTCCCAGCCATCCTGTTCAAATCTTGGATGTTGATCCAAACTTTCCTCCTCCATTCATCCCGTCTAGAGTTGAAGCTCCTACCTTGTCTCAACCTCCTCTCCATGTTCCTCACAATCTCCTTGAGAATGAGGACCTGGCTTGGGAGAAGTTTGAGAGAGTCGTGACAGACGAGGACATAACAGCATGCTACAACATGTTGTTGAAGGATTTTGAGCATTCTGGTGTCCACGACCTTTTCAAGGTATGTAGGTTTATGTTTGTCTCGTCTTGCTATTAACTTATGCATGCATTGTAACGAAGCTTTAATCTATGCAGGCAATGTCGAAGTTCATTGCCGTGGTGTCTAGGTAGGCGACTGAACTAGACAAGACGAGGGTGTTGTTGGAGAAGACGGTCCAAAAAGGAAGGGACGAGTCCAAGAGGTGGGCGGAGGTAGCAGCCAAGGCCAAGGACGATGTGGAGAACTTCCGAAACCGCGTCGTTGAGCTGGAGAATGAAGTCCACGAGAAAGATGCTCGTCTTAACTTCCTTCAAAAGAGGAATGACGAGCTTGATGCCCTTTTGGAAAAAGCTAGAGAAGACGCCGTCACAGAGTTCAAGGCGTCCAAAGAATTCACTAATTCAATGGACGCCAACTATGCAGCTAGCTTCGAGGATTTTAGGATGGACGCCATGGACAAATTCCTCGAAGTGGACTTCAGTTCTATCAAGCTCAACCTTGGTGGGGCGTCTACAAGGTCCCTCGTCCAGACCAGCCCTGAAGATATTAATGTGGAGGACGACGCTACCACCTTGCCACCTTAAGACGAGCCCAATGCCAACACTCCACCCGTTTGAGATGTCTTTGCTTTGATGTAATTTGATTTGCTTCTTTTTCTTTTTTTCTTTTTCTTTTTTTATATTGAAATGTATTGGAGTACAATTATCTCGTCTAGAGTGTTATAGACGAGTTTATTAACAATTGCCTTTAAGACTTAATTTATAAGGGTTTTTGGACGGTGGTCGTCTACCCTTTTTAAAACTTCAATGAATGTTTATCTTTATTCACTATTTGTTATTGTATGGACGTGTTTGCCTTCTTTGTCTTTGTTGTGATTGAAATTTGCATATTTCTTAAGTATTAAAGGGTCGTCCTTATACTTTGCTTATGGACGATGTTATTGGTTCATCCATTTGTTTTTCTATAGACGAATTGATGATAGCCTTGTTAGACATTTCATTTGTCCATAGGTTTGGCCCATTTGCCTCGTCTATAGGCTTGGCTTTCGCCTCGTCCATGAGCTTCGCTTTGGCCTTTTGTCAAGGATGTTTTCTAGCCTTTGACTCGTCCTAGAGCGCCTGTGTCTTGGTCAGATGCTCGTCCATGGACTTATAATTTTTTGTGCCTTTGCTTATTTTACACTTTATCCTCGTCTTAAGGAAAGCTTGTGAACGTTACATCCCTGCGTCCAAGGATTTTTCATTCGTCTTAAGGTTTTGCCCCCCTCGTGGATTTTACCATGAGAGTTAGATTTTACACATAAAATACATTGAAAATCCAAACCATATCATTATATAAGCATTGTTCCCGAATATGGCATCTGCTTAGAAGCTAGTGCCTTATGAAAGTACGTAGGAAAATACTTAAAATACATAACCTCGTCTTTCATAAATTTGTCCGTAGACGGTGCAAGAGTTTAAGAACTAGTGCACCTTTATTCTTAGTACACACCATAGCAGTAGTAAGAACACAATAGTAGATATTTAATAAATGCGAACATAGCAGCGTCGTTCATAGCAGTATCCTCGTCCTTGATTGACTTCGTCCAAGCCCATTACTGATAGTACCTTCTTAGGTGCTCCACATTCCAAGGATGCTCCAGCTTTCGTCCGTCCAGAGCTTCCAAGTAATACGACCCCTGCCTCTTGCAGTTGACTACCCTGTATGGTCCTTCCCAATTGGGTCCCAATTTTCCATGAGCTGGGTTCCTAGTTGCCAAGGATACTCTTTTGAGAACGAGGTCCCCTACGCTGAATCGCCTGGGTTTCACCATGGCATCATGCTTCCTAGCCATAAGATTCTTGTATCTTGCTGTCCTTTGCTTCGCATCCATCCTTACCTCATCAATGAGATCGAGGTCAAGACGGAGTAATTCTTCGTTTTCTTCCTCCTGATACTTCATCACTCGATGGTTAGCCATATGAACTTCTGCCGGTATGACCGCTTCTCTTCCATAGGCTAATTTAAAGGGGGTTTCTCCTGTCGGGGTTCTCACAGTCGTCTTGTAGGTCCAAAGAACGCCCGGTAACTCGTCTGGCCATATTCCCTTTGCCCCCTCGAGCCGAGTTTTGATGATTTTCAGCAAAGATCGGTTTGCTACTTCTGCTTGTCCATTTGCCTATGGGTGGGAGGGTGAGGAGTAGTGATTTTTGATTCCAAAGTGCTCACAAAAGTCCCTGAATGGTGCGTTGTGAAACTGTCGTCCATTGTCCGATACCAGTACTCTCGGTACTCCGAACCTACACAAAATATTCTTCCAAACAAAATTCTTAACATTTTTCTGTGTAATCTTTGCAAGGGGTTCAGCCTCCACCCACTTTGTAAAATAGTCAATCCCTACTACCAAAAACTTCATTTGTCTGGCTCTTGGAGGGAAAGGACCTAGGATATCCAGTCCCTATTGCGCAAAGGGCCACGGGGCCATCATCGGGGTCTGGTACTCCGACGACTGCCTAAGGACGTTGCTGTAGCGCTGACATTGGTCGTACACCTTGACATAAGCCTTAGCATCTGCCTAAACTGTGGGCCAGTAGTAGCCGGCACGAATGATCTTATAGACGAGTGATCTTGCCCCTGAGTGATTCCCACATGCTCCTTCATGAACCTCCCTCAAAACATAATTAGCTTCGTCCGGAGCTAGGCACCTTAGGTAGGGCTAAGATAAGCCTCACTTGTAAAGCACTTCATCTATAAGGACATACTTTGCAGCCCTGAACCTCAGTTTCCTAGCTTCGTTCTTGTCTTCTGGAAGCTTCCCATCCTTTAGATAGATTACAATTGGATTCATCCAATTTTCTTCCCCTCCAATTTGCTGTATTTCTAGAAGGTCTATGCTCGGCATGTATTGGACTTTGCCATACTCGTCCATAACTCCACCTGCCGATGCTGCTCTCGCCAACGCATCTGCTTCCATGTTTTCCTTTCTCGGGAGTTGAACCAAACTCACTTCTGAAAATTTTTACACAAGCCTCCTCACTTTGCTGAGGTATCTCTTCATTCGATCTTCCTTGGCATCGCACATTCCATTCACCTGGTTGATAACTAGCTGAGAATCTTCTCTGACTATTACTAACTCTACTCCTAAGGACTTAGCCAACTCCAGCCCTTTGAGTAGTGCTTCATATTCAGCTTCATTGTTGGTGGTCTGGTACTATAAACGGGCTGCATACTCCAACTTGTCACCCTCTAGGGACTTAAGTATGATTCCAATCCCTCCTGCATACATCGTAGATGATCCATCCACGTTGATAACCCACCTTCTTGTTCCTTCGTCCTTGCCCAGCTCGTCTTGGCTTGGTGTGAACTCCACAATGAAGCCCGCCAGTGCCTGCGCCTTTACCGCATTCCTTAGCTGGTACCTGACATCAAATTCACTAAGCTCCACTACCTACTGGACTAGCCGTCCTGCGGCTTCCAATTTGTTCATTGCTTTCTTTAGGGGATGATCTATTAAGACAATGATGACATGAGATTGAAAGTAGTGCCTCAGCTTCCTTGAAGCCGTGACCAAGGCGAAGGCTAACTTCTCCATCATTGGGTACCGTCCTTCCGCTCCTCTAAGTGCCCGGCTGGTATAGTTATCGGTTTCTACACTCGTTCTTCTTCCCTGACTAGCGCGGAACTTATAGCATACAGGGATACCGCCAAATACAAATACAGCTTTTCACCAGGTACGGATGGACTTAGTAACAGTGCCTTTGTGAGGTAAGTCTTCAAATCTTGGAAGGCCCTTTGACACTCGTCTGTCCATTCAAACGCCTTCCTGAGGACTTTAAAGAACGGTAAACACTTGTCAGTAGCTTTCGAAACAAACCTGTTGAGGGCGGCGACTTGTCCTGTAAGGGACTGGACTTCTTTGATGTTTTTCGGCGGTTCCATGTTAAGAATTGCTTGGATCTTATCTGGATTTGCCTCAATGCCTCTATGTGAAACCATGAACCCCAAGAACTTCCCTGATGAAACTCCGAAGGCACACTTGCTTGGATTAAGTTTCATGTTGTACCGTCGAAGCATGTCAAAGATCTCTTGAAGGTCGTCCAGATGTTTTCCCTCATCCAAACTCTTTACCAGCATATCATCAACGTAGACCTCTACATTTATTCCAATTTGAGGACGAAACATTTGGTTCACCAGCCTCTGGTAAGTCACCCCCACGTTCTTCAAACCAAAAGGCATTACCTTGTAGCAAAACAATCCTTGTCTGGTGATGAATAAAGTCTTCTCTTGGTCTGCCTCATCCATCCTTATTTGGTTGTAGCCTGAGAAGGGGTCCATGAAGCTCAGCAACCTGTGACCAGCCGTCGAGTCCACCAGCTGGTCAATGCGTGGCAGTGGATAACTGTCCTTTGGGCAAGCTTTGTTTAAGTAAAGTCCACACACATTCGCCACTTGTCATTGGCCTTCTTTACCATGACTACATTCGCCAACCAGTCCGGGTAGTAAACTTCCCTAATGAACTCCGCCGCAATTAACTTCTGTAGTTCTTCTTTGATGGTGTTGTCTCGCTCAGGAGCAAATACCCTCTTCTTCTGACGCACGGGTTTGGAGAAGGGACATACATTCAAATGGTGGGTAATGACACTTGGATCAATACCCGGCATATCTTCATGACTCCACGCAAAGACATCAAGGCTTTTCTTCAAAAACTGGACCAGTGCATTCTTCGCCTCTTCTTCCATACTCGCCCCTATTCTAGTGAATTTCTCGGTTCTACTATCGTCTAAGGGAACCTCTTCTAACACCTCAACAGGCTTCACTGTGATTTTTCCTTCGTCTATACTCATTGTCTGTACATGCTCGTCCATCCCCAACATAGCTAGGTAGCACTCTCTAGCAGCTAACTGATCTCCTTGCATTTGACCCACGCCATGTTTAGTTGGGAACTTGACGAACAAATGGTAGGTAGAGGTTACCGCCTTCCAGCTATTCAAAGTAGGCCTTCCAATAATAGCGTTACATGATGATGAACAATTAACTACGAGGAAGTTTACCTCTTTGGTTATCTGCTGCGGGTATGTTCCAATCACTACTGTCAGTGTGACGGTGCCCACCGATTGTACTTTCATTCCCCCAAATCCTACCAAGGGTGAGCTCACTAGACGAAGCTGATCTTGCCCTAGCCTCATTTGTTGGAAAGCGGGGTAATACAGAATGTCCGCCGAGCTTCCATTATCTACCAACACCCTTCTGGTCGTATAGTCAGCGATGAGTAGGGTAATGACAATCGCGTCATCATGGGGGTAATGAATTCTTTCGGCATCCTCGTCCGTGAACGTGATGGCTTGCTCGTCAGCTTCCCTCGTCTTGGGAGATCATCCTGATAGCTAGACATTTTGAACCACCTTCAGGTATGTCTTCCTCGAGTTGGATGACTATGCTGCTGAGGTTCCTCCTATAATAACTCTTATTTCACCTAGCGGGGGTCGTGAGGACTCTTCCACCTTGGCTTTCAACTTCTCGTACTTGTGGTCTCGTCCAAGGAAATTCCTCAACTTTTCCTGCTTGATGAGGTTCTCTACCTGCTGCTTCAAATCAAAACACTCGTCCGTGTCGTGCCCATGGTCCCTGTGAAAGCAGCAATACTTGTTCTTGTTGCGCTTGTTAGGATCTCCCTTCATTTTCTCCGGCCACTTTAAGGACGAATCATCCTTGATTTGCATAAGGACCTGCTCTAGCGGGGTATTTAGGGGAGTGTACTGCTGACTTCTTGATGATAAACCTGCCTTTTTACCATCTCTATCCCTTTTCTCATCCACTCGGGCCTTTTTGGGACGAGGACCTTGGTCTGGATGTCGTGGATGACCTGCTTCTGAGCATTCTGACCTTTTCCTCTTCTTGGCTATTATTGCGTCCTCAGCGTTCATGAAGTTCTGGGCTGAATGGACGAGTTCAGCCATAGTCTGAGGCTCTTGCTCATACAATTTATGAATAAACAAGTCAGAATTGACTCCATTATGGAAAGCGGCCAATAGCAACTTATCGTCCATTTCATCCACCGTCAAGGCCTCCCTGTTGAAACGGGTGATGAAGGACCGTAAACTCTCATTCTCCCCTTGCTCAATGGTTAACAAACTGGAAGAGGAACGCTTGTGGCGTTGTCCTCTGATGAAGTTATTAACAAACATCTTACTCAACTCCTCGAACGACCCGACAGAATTTGGAGGTATCTTGCTGAACCACACCCTCGCTGGTCCCTTAAGTGTGGTAGGAAATGCTCTGCACATAATCTCGTCTAGAACTCCTTGAAGGTGCATGGTAGTCTTAAAAGTAGCAATGTGATCACATAGGTCACGATTTCCATCGTATGAATCCAAAGAAGGCATTTTGAACTTAGGGGGTAAAGGATGGCTGTTGATGGAAGTCGTGAATGGGGAGTCCGTTCGGTGAACCAAATCTTCCACGGGGTTCGCCCGCCTCATATTCTCCTTCATTTCTTCCATGGATTTTCTCATCTGGTCCATTTCTCTCTCCAAATGTGGCACCCTTCTAGAAGTAGTACCCCTTGTTTGATCCTCGGACTCAACGTTTTCTCCTCTACCCTCTTGACCCTGGGGTTGTCCCTGTGTATGCCCTTCATGGTGTTGCCTCCTTAAGTTGATCTCCCGGTTCAACTGCTGATTTTGGCGGGTCAGTTCCGCCATAGCAGCAGCCATGGACTGCATTTGTTGAATGAAAGGCGGTTGCATGACGGGCGCTGATTGATGATCACGGTAGGGATGACTAGAGGCATCCCTACTCTCCTGGTGGCCTGGGCTGGTAGCCCTTGATCTTCTCCTAACCATTCAGCCTTTTGTTTGGAAAAACAAATGATTGAACGAAAAGAAAACGAAAATTATTCTCTTTAAACTTTCCCCACAGACGGCGCCAACTGATGATGTGAAGAAAATCAGTAGGCTGGATGTTTCGGATTAGAGAGGGCTAACGCTTGATCTTGATAGCCTGAAAAAGAACGAACACTTATCAAAGGTGACCGAGATTGCTTGCCAATAATCCTCCGATGACAAAGTCAGTTTTTCCCTCAATTATTTTTTAGTTCCAACTTTTTAGGAATTATTTCACGTACCTTTTCTTGGTCTGAACCAGTGTTTATATAGTGTCTTAAGAGCGGTTATTGGATTTGTAACCTCCCCTTGATTTGATGAGGTTTGTGTTTGAATATAACTTCCTAAATTGCTTAGGAGTTACCCTCTGTGCGCAACGGTCACTGGGGTTTACACGTATGATACCAAGACGTTTTACAAATTCATAAATTTTCAAAGTGCTCTCGTGTCGTCCATAATTGCTCGTCCTGAGGCCTTCAAGGCAGCTTACCTCGTCTTAAGCACATTAAGATAACTTACCTCGTCTTAAGCACATCAAGACAGCTTATCTCGTCTTAAGCACATCAAGACAGCTTATCTCGTCTTGAGCACATCAAGGCAGCTTACCTCGTCTTAAGCACCTTGCTTGTCCTGGACAATCTCCATGGACAACTTTGGAGTTGTATTTTATCACACCCCATCAATAATAATAATAATAGTAATAATCAGGTTAATGGATGCTAGGGGTGTCCAAGCGGCCTGCCCGGTCCAACAACTCTAGCGGTCAAGCGTAGGTCTAGACCCCAGCATGTCGGTTACGAGTTTCCTCTTTCAAAACCCATAAAACTCGATCTGCCCATAAGCTTCAACATTTTTAGCGATTTAGTAAGAGTTTCAGACCAAAATGGCGAGATCTCGTCAAGATCTAGTCTAGATCCTTCGAGATCCAGCGAGATCTCGTCGTTATCCAATAAAATCTAGGCCACACCTCAATGGATCCAGCCAGATTTCAACATGATCTTGACAAATCTGGAAAAATATTAGCTTCGGTGATAAAACCCAAGACTGACCCAATACAACCAAAAATCGACGAGACCCGAACCGGTAGATTTGACCAAATTATCCAATTTGGTTTTAGGTTATATTTTTATCCACCCAAATTTTTTTAGTCGAGTCTAGGTTGGGCACAAACCCGACTTGGCCCAAGTTGTGGACAATTATAATGGATGCCCTTAAGGTTAAATTAAGGAAAAGTAAAACTAGAGAAAGTGTGGTAAATGATGTTGTAGACACCACATTTTGTACCCCTTATGACTCGGGCCCCTGTTCCCCAATGATACCCAAACTTTAAGGCCCAATGCCAATTTAGAGCCCAATCAAATATCAAATTAACTTGAGGAGTGTTAAAATGGAAAAATAACCTTTTAAATGAGCAAAAATCTATTTTTGGAAATAAAATGACTAAAATGACCCTTGGCCCGTGTATGTGGATAGCAGTCTGCGTACGTGGGCCAAGGCATGCGTACACAACTAGGGTTTCATAGATATAAAAAATGCAAGTTTTCTGCAATAATGGCTAAGGTTTGGAATGAATCGTACATTACTGGAAGCCGTTCCAAACCCCATTTTTTCTGCTATAAAAAGCCTTTCACGGTATATTTTCAAAACATACAGAAATCCCACAAGAAAAATACAAGATTCACTAGAAAATAGTGAATTAAAAAGGAGTTTTTCACAAACCACCCTGAAGTTAATTTTTTCTGATTAGGACCTTTTTTGACCCCAATACTTTTAGTTTAATGTTGCTAATCACTTTCTTATTGGTCTGTAAATAAATTTGACTGAGGGAAACGGTCAAAAATCAAGCTCGAAGAGCTTTTCTTTAAGGTTTTAGTTTTAAAACCTTTCTTTTTTCTTTTTTTTTTTCTTTTTTTGCACTTTAATCTTCTATTTGCTTTATTTCCTTGTTATAATATGCTTTAACATGTTTATCTAGCTTAGGCTTATATGTTTGTGTGTTTTAAATCCGTGTTAGTTTGTTAGAATTTTTGTTTTGAGGTTCTACCCTGTTTTTGTGTTCTTAGGATTTCTAGGTAACAACATACGTACGAATAATCTTGCTGGTGTACGCAAGCTTGATTATGCATACGCAGGCTCGTTCTTGCGTGCGTGAGCTGTTGCCCGAAAATCCTAATTTCTTTTTCTTTGTTTTGCTTCTGCTTTCACTTGTGTGTTTGTTTGGCCACTTTTCCATGCTTTTATGCTTCCAATGCCCTGTTTCACATGTTAATTACTTGTTTGCTATCACATGTTAGAATTATGGTTTATTTATTGTTTTCCTTGTTTGGATGACATGAACATGCATTCACATGCTCACGCATAAATGCCATAAGTTCTAAGTTGCTGCAAGGTATGTAAAAGGTAATTTATGCATTAGAAATGTTCATGCATTTGTGATACAATCTTGTTTTGGTATTAGAGATGAATGTGAATGATTGGATGAATCACATGTTGCTTGGATCTTTTCTTATGCTTATGCTTCTACCTTGATTTGATTATATATGTTGTTGCCTTGAATGTGATGAGATGCCATGATAGATGTATGCTAGGGTTGTACATGTGTGGTTTGACTTCTTTTGCTTTATATATGTGTTTTGGGATGAATGATACCATGTTGTATGCTTAGATGTATGCTAGTGTGTGTGTGAGTTTGAATACAAGTATTGAACATGATTTTATCGAATTTAAGACAAAAGACGCAATGATGGGAGACCAACCTTAGGGTTATGCAGTCTTGGGTGCCTAACACCTTCCCAAGAACGTACCTAAACTCTGAGCCTATATCTCTGGTAGTAAGATAAATGGTCCTTCCTCGAAAGGACGCTATAATGGTTCCTAGACCATTGCGAAAACCAGGTGGTGAATCCATTTTCGTTGTGTCCACAATGGCGACTTCACTAGGGATGGTGAGTTTAATTCATATGTGTCTTATTCTCAACCTTGATAACAATATTTCAATACTTGTTTGCACACACATCACTTGGTTTCTTTTGTCCCTTAACCTCAGTTAGTGATGAGTGGGAAGATAGAAGGCTCCATCCGGGTCCAAATCTTCCGAAGTTCATCCCACAAACTTATAATCAGTGTCATCACCTATAATGGGCTTTGAGTACGTTAAAGGTTTGCTAACAATCCACTATGGGGTCAACTTAGGCTCTCGGTTGGAATCATAGTCCACCAAGTTATGAATGACTTACTTATCTATCCATTTAGCCTTAGGGAGCCTACCCATACTAGAGAGATCCTAGACCCTATCACAAAGGATACCCTTTATATCTCTTATTTGTTCAACCATATATCATGTGTTCACCTAATAGAACAAGTAAAAGATGTAAAAAATGGAATGAATGGCCCTAAAGTTATGGTATACCTTAAGACATTATGGGATAAAAAGAAAAGTTCTCACATATAAGAGGCTTGTCCTTAAATCCAAAGGTATATCTTTTTTAGGGTTAGTGCTCAAAAATCCTTTTGTATGCTATGTATGACATTATGTTATATGTAATAAAGTTGTTTTATTATTATCTAAAATAATGGTAACATGAATATTTGGACATTATCATATAGTCTTTGAGATGCATAGTATGTGATTTAGTCACAAAATATATAAATCTTAAGTTCTTTATAAACTCAAAATCTTAGTTCGTAGTCCATGATGAAATTGGGCATTTCATCTGCAAAGACTATAACATGCCAATTAAAATGATTTGTCTTGATCACGGAAGTGAAGAATTTTAGTTGATATGTTAATATGTTTTAAGTGTATAAGACATATTAAACTAGACCGCAGTGAGATTTATTATTCTATTAACGACTATCAAATGGATAATAAATCTCACGAGTTTCATTTACATAAACTCTCAATCTTGAGAGAATAGTGAACTCGATAATGAATGTAGGTTGCTTTAATATATCAGGAGTGAGATCTAAGAAAACGATCAAAACCTCAGTGTGTTGAGCAACCACACATAATATTGAAGGAACACATATTCTCAAAATGGAATTCATAGCATCTTTGTAGAAATATAAAATATTCCCTTGAGATAAGTTTAATGGGTTTAGTTATTCAGAGTGTTAGGCCTAACCATTTTAATAAAGAGTTACTAAAGTTTATATTTTATGAAATTAGATTTCATAAAATATATATGAATAACTTAAAGGATTAAACTGGGTATTTAAGGATCAAGAGGTAGTAATTTTCAAAGTGACAGTTACACCTATCCTAGTGCCTTTACAATATGGAAAACCCTTACTCATATACCTCTCCATTATAGGGGATGTAGTTGAAAGTATGCTTGCACAAGAAGACGATGACAAGAATGAGAAGACCGTATGCTACTTGAGCAAGATGTTCCATGATTATGAGACTAGGTACACTCCCATAGAAAACTCATGCTTCACACTTGTTTGGGCTGTACAAAAATTAAAACATATCATCTTACATTTCCAAATATGGGTGGTAGCAAGAATAGACCCATTGAAGTATCTTTTTGAGATGCCTGCTTTGAGTGGAAGATTGTCAAGATGGTTGATCTTGTTGGCAAAATTCAATTTGAAGTATGTGGCTAGAAAAACTATCAAAGGGAGCATCGTGTCAGATTTTTGTATCCTATAGAGGGGGAAGATGGTAAAGAAGACTTTCTGAATGAGGACATTTTAGATGTTGAGTTAGGGACATGGAAGATGTACTTTGACGGAGCTGTAGACTAATATGGGAGTGGGATAGGAATACTCTTGATCACTCCCAAGGGATCTCACATACCTTTGGCAATCAATTTGAACTTTGAATCAACAAATAACTTGGCTGAATATGAGGCTTGCATTATCGAAATGGAAGCCCTTTGAGGAGATTGAGCAAAGCTATAAGGAAGTGCATAAAAGGAAGACCGAAACTTTAGTAATGACTATAGAGGAAGAGGAAGTTCTATGGTATTATGACATCATGAGTTCTTGGAACTAGGGACATATTTGGATGGTGCCAATAAGAGAGAATGTCGCTCCATTAGGATGATCACAATACAATGTATCCTATGTGGAGGACAACTCTATAAAAGGTCCTACGATGGTATACACCTCCATTGCTTGATGAAGGAAGAAGCCAAGAAGGTAATGGAAGAAGTTCATTAAGGGATTTGTGGCCCTTATATGATTGGGAGAATGTTAGTCAAGAAAATCCTAAGGATAGGATACTATTGGAATACGATTAAGACCGATTGTGTGGACTATGTCAAAAGTTGCCATGATTGTCAAACACACGCCAACTTGAACCATGTACCACTTAGTGAGTTGTATAGCATGACTTCTCCATGGCCATTCTCGGTTTGGGGCATAGATGTGATCAGAAGGATAGCTCCTAAGGATTTAAATGGGCATGACTACATCCTGGTGGCCTTTGACTATTTCACCAAGTGGGTGGAGACAGCGTCCTACTCTGTATTAAAGGCTAAACATGTGGCTCGGCTCTTAGAAAACATCATATGTCGGTTTGGGTTGCCCCAAGAGATCATCTCTAATAACGGTTCCCACTTTGAGATGAATTTTGGAAAGTCATTGAAGAATATAGTATTGAGTATCACAAGTCTTCACCATATAGACCACAAGCTAATGGAGCTGTAGAAGCAGCTAATAAGAATGTGAAAAACATTCTAGCCAAGATGGTAGTGACATACAAAGATTGGGCCGAGAAGTTTCCGTTTGCCTTATGGGGTTATAGAACTTCTATCCATGCGTCGACTAAGAAACACCTTACTCTTTGGTTTACGATAGTGAGTAAGTGCTTCCTATTGAGGTGGAAATTCAATCTTTGAGGGTATTGGTCGAAACCATGGTCCTAAAAAAGGGTTGGTCTAAGGCAAGCTTTGATAGATGAGAAGGGGGCTAAGGCACAATATCATACACAAGGGTACCAAAAAAGGATTGTTAGAGCATTCAACAAGAAAGTGAAACCGAGAAACCTTAAAAAAGGGAACTTGGTCCTAAAGGTGCTTAGAGATGAGACTTTTGATCCAAGAGGAAAGATGAAGCCAAGGTGGTCTGGGACTTTTACCATTAAGAAGATTATGTTTGGAGGTACTACAAGGATCATAGATTTGGGTGGGGAAGAGATGCTTCTCCCAATTAACATGGATAGACTCTAGAAATACAACATTTAAAGAAAAGAAAAAAACCTGCTAGATTGAAAATCCAAAAGGGCGGCCTAGGCAAAAGTTATGGCAAAAGAACCCTGCTAGATAGAAAACCCGAAAGGGTGGACTCACAATCTGTGTCATTGCCAATGATGGGGTTTGATTCCGTTAACATTTTGCTACCAATCCACAAAGGTCTACATAGGCCCTTGGTTGGAATCATGGCCCACCGAGTTATGAGTGGCCTACTTATCTGTCACTTGGTTCTTTTGTCCGTTTCACCCCGATTGATGATGAGTGGGAAGATGAGTACAGTCCATTTGGACCAAAGTATTTCAAAGTTCATCCCACCAACTCACAATTTGTATCATTGCCTATGATGGGGTTTGAGTACATTAACGGTTTGCCACCAATCCACAAAGGTTCACTTAACCTCTCGATTAGAATCATGGCCCACCTAGTTGTGAGTGGCCTACTGATCTATCCCTATAACTTTAAGGAGCTTACCCACACGTAGATGAGTTTAAAACCCAACCATGTAGGGTTACCCAATTATGTGTGCATGTGTGTGCTTTGTTTGAATTGTTTGTTGGACTAATAAAATGGATCAATCTTTTTAGTCTTTTATGTTTTCAAAATAAAAAAATTAAAAGAAAAATTGTTCAAGTTTTCGAGTTCTTTTTTAAAATAAAAATTTTCAAAAAAAAATGAGTGAAGTTTTCGCTCAAAATAAATAAATAAATAAATTTTCAAAAAAAAATGTGTTAGGTTTTTTTCAAAAAAAATTAAGGAGTGAGTTTCTTTGTAAATATTTTTTTTTCAAGAAAGAGTTGCTTTCAAAATAAAAATTTCTCAAAAAATAAAATTCCTAGAAAAGGTTTTTCAAAAAATAAAAAAAGAGTTCCCTGTAAATGAAACAAATCAAATTGAGCTTTCAAAAAAAGAGTTTCTTTCAAAATAAAATTTTTCAAAAAAATCTTTTGGGTTTTTCTTTAGGAATAATTCTTTCAAAGGCTGGTCCATTCTAGTAGCCCATTTTTGTTTGATGTTTGAGTCCTTCCTTTGTTTTGTCTTGGGCATAGGCCAATCCATATTTTGTCTTGTCTTGTTTTGGCCCTTAAGCCCAATTTTGTCTAGGGGCCTTAAGCCCACCATTGTGTTGTCTTGGGCCTTAAGCTCATCCTTGTCTTTTCTAGGGGGATTAGGCTCATTCTTGTGTTGTCTTAGGTCTTAGACCCATCCTTTGTTGTGTCTTGAGCTTTAGGCACATCCTTGTTTTGTCTAGGGGCATTAGGCCCATTCTTGTGTTGTCTTGGGTCTTAGACCCATCCTTTGTTGTGTCTTCGCCTTACGCCCATCTGTGTTCTATCTTGTCTTGTCTTGGGCGTTAAGCCCATTCTTGTTTTTTCTGGGGGCATTAAACCCACCCTTGTATTGTCATTGGACTTAGACCCATTTTTTGTTGTGTCTTGGGCTTTAGGTCCATTCTTGTTTTGTCTAGGGGCATTAAGCCCATTTTTTGTGTCGTCCTAGGCCTTAGGCTGATTTGTGTTTGGTCTTAGGCTTGTCTTAGACCTTAGGCCCGTCCTTGTTTTTTTTGGGGGGCATTAAGCCCATCTTTGTTGTGTCTTGGGGCCTTAGGCCCATATCATGTTGTTTAGGATTGCTACCTTATTTAATCTTTTATCAAGGGCCTTAGGTCCACTCTTGTTTGTCTAAGGGCACTAGCCCCATGATTTGTCAAGGTTTGTCATCTTTAGTGTCCACATTGTTGTGTCTTTAAGTTTTTTTCTTTTGGGTCTTATCTTTCTTGAGTCTTGTCTAAACTTTGTGGTCTCATTCTAGGGGCATGGTTAAGTGGGAATTGAACATAAATGTTATTGTTGGTGATTATCATGAAATGTTTCTCATAAGAATAAGTCTCTTTTAGGTGACTCCTCATTACTCCTAAAAAGAATATTACACAAACTTCTTCGTATCAAGCTTCTAATAATTGCCTCGTAAAGTCAAAGGAAACCAAAGAGATGAGTCAAGAAATTGAGAAGATGAAAGGTATGCTTAAGAGATCCCAAGGTATGGAGGACTAAATGCTTGATGTAGAGGGATTATTTCCATTTCCTAATGTCCAACTCCCCTCAAAGTTCAAGATGCCAAAGATGGATTCTTTTGATGGTACTAGAAATTCCAAGAATCATTTGAAGCAGTATGTTCTTGCCATGAAACCTCTATGTCTTGCCAAGGAGCAAATCATTTTGTGTTTTAATCGACTTTTAGTGGTGTAGCCCTATAATGGTATCTCTCATTGGAAAATGCTAAGATGAATGATTGGAACAAGATGGCTGAAGCTTTTGTGCAACAACATTTTTACAATATTCAACTGGATGCGAGCCTTAAAGACTTGGAGACTACAAGCAATTGAGCAATGAGTCATTTTCTAATGAGGTGGAGAGGAAAAGCTTCCAAGAGCGTAATTGTCCTAGTGAGAAAGACCAAGTGAGGATGGTCATGAAGAATATATTGCCTACTTATGGGCACCAACTTGCACCAATTTTTTTGAAAAATTTTGTTGATTTTTATGATGCTGGTATACAAGTTGAGAATGCTATTCATAGTGGTCTTATTGAGGAGAGTAATGCAGAACCTCAAAAGAAGTTCCAGGTAGGGAATTCAAGTAATAGTGGTAACAACAGTGGTAAGACAAGTGAAATTAATGCTATTAATGTTCGAAGAGAGTTTACTCCATTAGGAATGACTTTATCCCAGGCACATGAAACTTTGTCAACCAAAGGGTTTATCAAACCATTGGATCTCAGAAGGTATACTCCAAACACCTCTGCTCCAAGCTACAACGCACATGGGTATTACAAATACCATTAGAACCATGGTCATTTTACTAATAAGTGCACTCGTCACTGTCAATGACATTGAAGACCTTATTCAATCTGGCAAGATCCTTAAGCCACCCATTAGCCTCCTAAGCATCAATTATAATCCTCTCCCAGGCTACAATGTTGTGCCTCCACTACTTGGGGTTGATTGATCAAGAAGTTCTGTCTTTGTTATTGCATCCACAAGAGTCTTTCATTCTAGTGTGTTTTTCAATTCGGAAGTGTCTATGTTATTATTTCACTTCAATATGTCTTTATTGTTTCAATTATGTGAGTCTTTCAATTCACATTCTCTTTTGATTCATTAATAAAGTGGTTTGCAATGGTTTGCGTTCTATGATAAGTTCTCAAAGTTTCACGTTGATTTGATTCTCAATATGTGATGTTGCATGTTTGCCCATAATTGAACAATGGAAATTATGATGAAGAGAGGCCATTATTCTGCTATCCTAAACACATTTCCCTTTGCTCACCCCTTTTGACCCTTCAAAGTTATTTTCTTTCAAAGTAACCCTTGTCAAGGATTATCCCTTACACTAGGGGCAATGCGTGAAATGAAGTGGTGAAAAAAAAATGTGATGAAAGGTGAAGTATCAATAGTGGACAAAAAAAGTGAAGTAAAGTGAATCAAAAGTGAAAAAGTGAAGTGAATTGAAATGCAAAAAAGAGGATGAAAAGTGAAATACAAAAAAAATTAAAAGTGAAGAAAGTTTAAAAGTGATGAAAAGTAATCCTTGACCAAGTTATAACCCTTAAGAAAGTAAGTTTTAGCCTTTGTTATCAATTCTTTGTGAGCCAAGAACCTAAGCCTTCATTATGAGCCAAGTAAAAGTCCTCTATGATCAATAGAAGTTGATCGTGTGAACTACGTGAGGCTTGATCCCTTTTAGGTACATAGGCAACCTTATGGGGTGCAGCCACATCACAAGATGTAAATTGGGTAACTTATATATTGAGAATTTGAACTAACAAGATTTTTTGAGGATAAGTCATAGCACTTGTTCAATGTTTGTCATTTGTTTGTTTTTAGTAAAAGTGCAAGAGCCCGCTAGGTTGAATACTCACAAGGCGGTCTAGAAAAAAGTTAGGGCCTTAAAAAAAGGTAATAAAAAAAAAAAGTAAAAAAAATGCCCGCTATGTTGAAAACCCGTAAGGGTGGCCTAGAAAAAAGTTAGGGTAAAAAAGGGGGGAAAAAGAAGAAATAAGAAAAGAAAAGAAAAGAAAGTGAACCAATCAAGCTAGGGGCAAGGTGGACCCCATAAGAAGGATGCATCCTAATGCTTGAACATTTCAAAGTTATCCATAATGAATAAGTGTTCGGTTCCCATTTTTTACCATGCCTTTTAGGATGGTCTTGCTTCGTGTCTTCCTTTCTTAAAGTCTGTTTGACCTTGAGTTTTGTGCCTTTTGCGTCATCTTTGATCTCCCTCATTCTTTGTGATTTTTTTTTATGTTTGTCTCTTCTTTAGAAGTTGTTGTGTTTTTCCTTGTCTTCGGTGTCTTCATGTTTGTTTGCAATCCTTGCAATTGGTCTTTAATCTTTGCAACTTGTTTTTATGTCATGTGTGTGCATGTTTATGTCCTTGTTCCATCTTGGGCCGTAGGCCCATCTCATACTCTGTTTAGGCCTTAGGCCTCTTCTTGGTTTGTGTCGAGGCTTAGGCCTATCCTCATTTTATCTTGGGCCCTAGGCCCATCTTGTTTAGTGTCTTGTGTGTTTGCATGTTTTGTTATGTTTGTGTGCCTCCTACGCTGTTGTGTTCATCCTTTTTGTTATCTTTTGTGATCACATGTTTATTTGATGTTTTATGGAGTCTTGTGTGTTGTTCTTTTTCTTATGTGAGTTATATGTGGTTATGTTTTGTATTCTTGCATGTTTGCATGAATCTTGTATGTTTGCTTTTGCAAATCTTGTGTGGTTGTGTGTATGTATGAGTCATGTATGATTATTTGTGTCTTTGGTGTAAATTTCCCATTTTTGCATGGCCTGTTTATGTTTGGATGTTAATTGCTCAGTCAAGTGGTCCCCTTGGTGTAAACTTCTCATTCTTGAGTAGCCTGTTTGTTTTTGGATGTAAATTTCTAGCTTTGAGTGGTCCTCTTGGTGTAAATTTCTAATTCTTGAGTGGTCTATTTATGTTTGGACGTAAATTTCTCACTTTGAGTGGACCCCATGGTGTAAATTTCTTATTTATGAGTGGTTTGTTTGTGTTTGGACGTAAATTTCTTACTTTGAGCGGTCCCCCCAACTATAAGTAGAGTCCTTCAAACTCGAAAACATCCCAGTTTTTTCTTTTTATATCTCTATGATGCATTTCTTGTTTGCATGATTGCTTGCATGTATGTGTATCATTAGGCAGAGTCTTGAAAAACTAGAAAACATCTCAGTCTTTTTTCTTTTATGTGGTTTTTAACACTTCTTGTTGGAAGTGCACCAATCACTTTTTTTGAGCACACCCACATGTTTGCATGCTTGTGTGTAATGTGTGTGTGTGGACTCAAAGTTAATTAACTTACAAAATGTTGTCTCTTTAGGGGCATCTGTAGACACCATGTTGTCTCTTTAGGGACATCTGTAGACACCATGTATGTGTATGCAAGCTTGAAGTATGTGTACGCATACTCGTGCCTAGAAACCCTAATCCAAGTTTTCTACTTCAATTTCTTTATTGAGTCCGATTAATGTGTGCCCTTAAGCCATCCATTTTTGGAAACATTTTTGTGAAAATTGAAAAAGCTATCAATACTTTTTCAATTTTCGAGAAAATATTTCCAAAAATGATTTATTATTGTGTGCCCTTAGGGCACAAATTAGCAAAACCCTTCTTTATTTCATTTATATAATTTGCTTCTATTTTGACCCTTTTTTTTTTTTAATATTTTTTAAGTCTCTGTTTCTTTGTTTAATTGTTTGTTTGCCTTTAATATGTTAGATTAGCATTTTCTTCCAACGTTTTCTTTATTCTACCATGAACATGCATATGATATGATCACGCATTGATGCATTGGTGCTGTGATAAAATAAGGTAAGTGAGGTAAGGCATACATTCATATCTACGTGAATTTGGTTGGATATGATCTTGTTTAGGTTTGATAAATATGATATATGAATTTGGAATATGTTTGTGTTCTTGATGTTCTTAATGCTCTCCAATAATTCTTTGATGCTGTCATGACCATGTGATATCTTTATTTGTTTACTGCCTTGGATGAGATGATATGATATGCATGATAAATGTATGCTAGGTTTGATATGAGTTGCCATGATAGATGTATGTTAGGGTTTTAGGATGATTAATGCCATGTTAATTGCTAGATGTATGCTAGTGTGTGTGTGAGTATAGATAACAATATTGAATGAGTCTTTAATGAGATTAAGACGTAAAACACAACGAGTGGAAGCCAACCCACAAGTTGGGTGGGGTTGGGTGCCTAACAACTTCTCATACTTTGGTAGTAAAACTAGTCCTCCCATGTAAGGGTGCTATATTTATGGTTCCTAGACCTAATCTAAGTGGCGACTCCCATCTTTCTCTACCCTGGTCCATTCGACCAAGGCGTACTCCCCTGTCCAAAGGAGAACACTGCTAGTGCCCACAGGAGAGCCTTGATCTTTTCCTCCAATCCTTCCAACTTAATCTCAACTTAAAGGATCCCCACATTTGAGTCTCCCTTGGCTTTGTCGTCATTGATGTGGATGACCTCAAGTTACTTCATATTGATTCTAGCTGAGTCTTCAAGTTCTTTGGGAGGTTTCTCATCATTCTTTGTATGGAGAAGAGCTTTTGTCATCTTCATCATTTCCCCTACTTGTTCTTTGACGAGGGTGATTTGAGCGGCATTTTTAGTTTTTGGGTTGACGCTAATGGAGACCATTTTGTGTGACATTGTCCAAATTAGGCTAAAGGAAAAACATAAACAAACAAAAATGTGTAAGATCATGTATAAAAAGGAGAAATATGCTCCTAAGTTTTTCAAATAAATGGAAAAAGCTCCAATAATTAGGCTATTTTTTTAAGTGAGTTTCTAAGAATGATGTATGATGCATTAATGCAAGAGTGACAAATAATTTGTGTTTTATACAACAAATCTAAAAAATATGGGAGTAAGATTTTACAAAAACCGGACCAAAGGTCGAAATTATTATTTTAGAAAAACCTTAGTTTTTCATTGAAAAAATTATTTTTCAAAGGGCTATTGATTGCATGGAAGACCTGAAAAGAAAAACACACGATCAAAGGTGACCGAGGTGGACCGCCCAAGAACCCTCTGATGCTCAAGTTAGTTTCTCTCTTAAATTCTAAAGTTCCAACTATTTAGGAGTTGTCTCAAAACTTACCTTCATTTGATGTGAATGAGTGTTTATATAGCGTGCTCTTGAAGCGGTTATTTGTCTCGTAACTTCTTCTATATTTGAGGAAGCGGTTATTTGGCCTTGACTACTCTTATAGACGAATTGGAGTTGGTTTGATTTTCAGTTCACCATAAACATGCATGTGTTTTTTTTTTTTTTGTTTTTTGGGAAAAAAGGATGAAGGACTTTTTGAAAAGGAAATTATGTATCTTACAAAAAGAATCATTTTTAAAAGGAATGTATGATGAAATCAAATTTTTGAATCATGAGTTTTTGGAAAATAGTGCATACGCACGTTTTTGTTGAAAAGGATTTTTTTTTGTTGGAAAGTTCTTTTTTTTTTTTGAAAAGAATGGTTTTCTTTTGTTTTTGATAAAAAGGTAATTTGAAAAGATTTTCTTCTTATATTTAAAACAGGGTATCTTTTTGAAAATGGTTACATTATGTTGGAAAAGATTTTTTTTTAAAAGGGTTTTTTGTCCTTCATGACTATTTTTTTTTTTTTTTTTTGAAAAATGCAAGTATTGGAGGCAAAATTATAAGCCAATTATAAAATGCCACATCAAAGTTCAGTGACAAATTCTAAATTAATATGTCATTAAATTAGTTAAATCAAATGATGACATGTGTCATCCAAATTGATGTTATGTTGGCATATTGCAATTTATGTCGAATTAGTATCATAATTTATTAATGGCTTAACTTTTTCATCTTAATTTGGGAAATGTAAGACATAGTACCATTTTACCATCATCATTCGTGGGAAGCCCACGCGATATGATCCAACCATTTCAATATGCAATGTCATTGGTTCAAAAGTTTGGGAAGCCAAATTTATTCATCACAATGACGTGCAATCCAAGATGGGAAGAAATCCCAAATGAGCTTTTACTTACACAAACCACACAAGATTGACCAGACTTGCTTGCAAGATTTTTCAATTTGAAATTTGAAGAATTGAAAGATGATATCATGGTCAAGGGGGGTTCTCGGAAGAGTATTGTATATGTGTACGTCTTTGAGTTCCAAAAAAGGGGTTTACCACATGCATACATGCTTATAATTCTCGATGAAGATGATAAATTGCATAATCCAGAAGATTATGATCGGCCTGTAAAAGCAAAAATACCGTGTAAGGAGGAACAACTTCAGTTACATAAAACTGTACTGAAGCATATGATACATGGTCCTTGCAGAATACAAAATCCAAGATCACTGTGCATGAAAAATGGGCCATGTAAAAAAGGATACCCAAAGCCTTTCTCACCAAAACCTACCAAGGCAATGACTCATATCCTGTTTACAAACGATATGATACTAATAATCCTGTGCCATTGAATGATCATTGCAGGATTATGGTAGATAACACTTGGGTTGTTCCATATAATCCTTGGTTACTGCTGAAATATAATTGTCATATTAATGTTGAAATATGTTGTAGTATCAAGAGTGTAAAGTACTTACATAAATATGTGTATAAAGGCTCATATTGTGTCTCTATGGAAGTTATACCAAGCCCAAATTATGATGAGGTCCAATAGTACATTGATTTGGGTATGTGCTCTAGAGGCATGTTGGAAGATAATTGCGTTTCCTAGGTATCGAATGTACCTTGCCGTTTTTCGTTTGCAAATTCATCTTCCAAATAGACAACATGTACGCTTTAGACCACATGAACTTATTGCTAATGTTTTGGAGCGTAGTAAAAAGACAATGCTCACTGAATTTTTTATATGAATATGATTGATCATGATGCACAAAATTATCTATATAGAGAGTTTCCTGAGCATTATTGTTGGGATTATAAAAACAAAACATGGACACGAAGAAGATCTCATAAAAAAGTAGTGGGCAGGGTATATACTATTTCACCATTTGATGGAGTGAAGTTCAATTTACGTGTTCTTCTTAATCATGTCAAGGGGCCAACAAGATTTGACAATTTCTTGACAGTCAATGGAATAACCTATCCAACTTTTAAGTAAGCAATTGAACAAAGGGGTTTATTAGAGAATGATAACAGCATACGACAGTGTCTGCTTGAGGCAAGAGACATTTGAATGCCGTCAATATTGGTATTTTGTCTACCAACTGAAGTAAGAGAATTGTGGAATGAGTTCTACCCATATCTGGTAGAATATTACCCATCAACATTTGTTAGAACAGAGACATGTCATACAAATAAACTTCTCAATGATTTAGAGATGTTGCTCTTGCAACATGGAAGCACATTACAGAGTATGATTTGTCGATTTCAACTAGAGAATGTGACAATGATTTAGCTGTACCAAGACTCATACAAGATGAGCTAACGGTTCCTAATGTAGATGAAGAACTCACTTTAATTGAGAAATTGAATAACGACCAAAGAGTTGCATATGAGACAATCATGACAATTATTGATTGTAAGGTGATGATGCGAAGAATATCAGTAGGCCGAATGCTTCAGATTAGAGAGGACTGCCGGTTGTCTTGATGGCCTGAAAAATAAAGAACAGTAATCAAAGGTGATCGGGGTTGCCGGCCAATAACCCTTCGATGACAAAGTCAGTTTTCTCTCTTATTTTTGAGTTCTAACTTTTTAGGAATCATCGAACGTACCTTTTCTTGGTCTGAATCAACTTTTATATAGCGTCTTAAGAGCAGTTATTGGGTTTGTAAACTCCCCTTGATTTGAGGAGATGTGTGTTCGAATATAACTTCCTCAACTGTTTAGGAGTTACACTTTTTATGCATAATGGTCACTGGGAGTTACACGTATGATACGGAGTTGTTTTACTCACTCATGAATTTTCCCAAGTGTTAATGTGTCGTCCAAAATTCCTCGTCCTGAGGCCCTCAAGTTATACTTACCTCGCCTTGAGGCCTTCAAGTTATGCTTACCTCGTCCTGAGAACCTCCAGTCAGCTTACCTCGTCCTGAGGCCCTCACGTGACTGTGCAACACCTCGTCCATGTAACCTGCTCGTCCTGGACGATCTCTATGGATGAAGTTGGAGTTGTATTTTATCATACCCCATCAATTGCCCCCTTGTCCATAGGTCGTCTGGGACTTACATATACTAATGTCATTATTTGGACACGTGTCCTTATGTCAGCTGCTGTGGGTGCCGCTTGTCATGATCTAACTAGAGACCAATCATGTCAGCTCATTTTTCAAGGAACATGCCATTTGTCACATTTTGGCTGGTTGCGTCGCTTCGTGTATTAGGGTCAATGCTTATAAATAGTAGAATTCCTCTGCTACCCTCCTCATTTTCTCAAATTTTCTTCCTCGACCTCTCTAGTCTTAGCGACTCGTCTAGAAGTTTCTTGCGTCCATAGTCTCCTCTCGTCTAGATCCAGGTATTTTCCCTAATTTTCGTCCTCAGGTTTTAAGTTTTCCTTAAAAGAATGTCTGAGGTAGTTCTTTCCTCGTCTTGTAATAGTACTGTCAAAGCTATAGACTAGTATACGTCTGGCGTCCCTTGGGTTCCTTTAGAGGTATTTCAGGAACAGCATAGGACGAGGCTTAAGTCTAGTTCTAGGGCAGGCACAAGTGCTCCTTCATCTTCTACTCAAGACGAGGAGGAGGTAGTGTACACTTATGCCGTTGGGGTTGGTTCTAAGACGGACGAGAGGAGATTGGGTCTTTTTAAGACTTGGTACCAAATCCCTGACAGTTTAAATCCTAGGATACCTGTTCGTGACGAGTGGTGTTGTCAACCTCGTTTTGGCGTTGGTATTTACGAGGCTTACTTCTTGGGGGGTTTGAGGTTGCCCCTCAATGCCTTTGCCAGAGAGTTGCTTTCTAGATTAGGTTTAGGTATATGTCAACTTAACCCCAACGCATGGAGGCTAATAGTAGCCATGCAAGGTTTGTGGAGGGAGGTGTTTAAAGGGAACCATCCTCTTGCCGTGGACGAGTTCCTTTTTTGTTATAAACCCTCCGAAATTAACCAGTCCCTTGGTTTCTATCAATTTATAGCTAGAGGGAAAGATTGTAGGTTGATAAACTCTTTGGTCACCTCAGACAGAAATTAGAAGACGGAATTTTTCTTCGTCTCTGTTTTCTGGGCTGGGTGCCCTAGTGAGGTTGACAAGGACCTCCCTACACAGGAGAGATAAGAAACCTTCGTCCTGAAGGTATGTGTTTGTCATTATGTACTTTTACTCGTCTTTGATTATGGTCATCTAATGTACTTTTTGTTTTGTTTTGAAAAAAGGTGTTAGACGACCCCACCTGGATAGGTTTCATTTGGAACGAGTTCAAAAGGCTCGTCTTTACAGCGACAGGACTTTTCATTTTTTGGTTAGTCTACGGCGTCTTGCCACCTAGGGTTTAGGTCTTGAGCCTTCAGTCGAAGCCATTGCATACGAAGTTACTGTCAGAAGACGTAAGTTTTGCCTTCTTTTTCTCCTTTTTTTTTATTTTTTTATTTTTTTTACTGACGTCTTTACTTGCAGGGATGGCGACGATGAAACAAAATAAGGGTAAGAACGTGGTGGACGAGGAAACTGGGCAAGGGGTGAAATCCCATCCTTGTCCATCCTCTGGTGACAAACGAAAGAGCCTTTCTTTAGGAGTAGACTTGGGAAACCTCCCAAGTAGGTGCAAGGATAAGAAGGCTAGGCACAGGTCGTCTAAGCCTCAAGACACTCAAGCTAAGGATGATCAACCTAGCTCTTTCCTCGTCCCTCCCAGCCATCCTATTCAAATCCTGGATGTTGATCCAGAACTTCCTTCTCCACATATCCCATTTAGAGGCGAAGTCCCAGCCTCGTCTCAACCTTCTTACCAGGTGCCTCACAATCTTCTTGAGAATGAGGACTTGGCTTGGGAGAAGTTTAAGAAGGTTGTGACAGACGAAGACATGATGGCCTGCTACAACATGTCATTGAAGGATTTCGAGCACTCTGGTGTTCACGATCTTTTTAAGGTATGTAGGTTTTATATGTTTGTCTCATCTTGCTATTAGCTCATGCATGCATTGTAATAAAACTTTAATCTATGCAGGCAATGTCTAAGTTCATCGCTGAGTCCAGGCAGGCAACTGAACTAGACAAGACGAGGATATTGTTGGAGAAGACGGTCAAAAAAGGAAAGGACGAGTCCAAGAGGTAGGCGGAGGTGGCAACCAAGGCCAAGAACGATGGGGAGAAGCTGCAAAACCGCGTCGTTGAGTTGAAGACTGAAGTCCATGAGAAGGATGCTCGTCTTGCTCTTCTTCAAAAGAGGAATGACGAGTTAAATGCCCTTTTGGAAAGAGCTAAAGGAGATGCCGTTGCAGAGTTCTAGGCGTCCAACGAATTTACTAATTCAATGGACGCCAACTACGCAGCTGGCTTCGAGGACTTTAGGATGGACGCTATAGATAAATTTCCTGAGGTGGACTTCAGTTCTATCAAGCTAAACCTTGGTGGGGCTTCTACAAGTTCCCTCGTCCAGACCAACTCAGAAGATATTAACATGGAGGACGATGCCACTACCTTGCCCCCTCAAGACGAACCTAATGCCAACACCCCACCTGTTTAAGATGAATGTCTTTTGTTTGAATGTAATTTGCTTTATATATATATATATATTGAAATGTATTGAAGTACAATCACCTTGTCTAGAATGTTATGGTCGAGTTTATTAACATTGCCTTTTGAGGCTTAACTTGTAAGTGTTTTTGGACGGTGGTCGTCTACGCTTTTCAAAACTTTAATGAATGTTTATTTTTATTCATTACTTGTTTTTGTATGGATGTGCTTGCCTTGTCACTGCTTGTTAGTGAAATTTGCATACCCTTTTCTTTTTTGAAGTATGAAAGGGTCGTCCTTACATTTTTCCTATGGACGATGTTATTAGTTTGTCCACATGCTTTTCTATGGATGATGCTTGAGGTTCATCCATTATTCATTATATTTTTGTGGACGACCTATTTATACGGACTTTTCCACAGCAATGAGTCTTGTTAGACGTTTTCCTCGTCCATAAGCTTGGCTTATTTACCTCGTCCTTAAGCTTGGTTTTTTCCTTTTGTCAAGGATGTTTTTAGTGTTTGACTCGTCCTAGAACATCTGGGTGTTTTGATCAGATCCTCGTCTATGGACTAGTGTTTCACCATATAATTCTTGTGCCTTATCTTTTGCACACTTTATCCTCATCTTGAGAAAAGCTTGTGAACGTTACATCCCTGCATCTAGGGATTTTTCATTCGTTTTAGGGTTTTTCTCCCCTCGTGGATTTTTCCATGGGAGTCAGATTTTATGCATAAAATACATTGAAAATCCAAATCATATCATCATATAAGCATTTTTCACAAATATGACACCTTCTTAGAAGCTAGTGCCTTATGAAAATACTTAGAAAAATACTTAAAATACATAACCTCGTCTTTCACAAATTTTTCCGTAGACGGTGCAAGAGTTTAAGAACTAGTGCACCTTTATTCTTAGTACACACCATAGCAGTAGTAAGAATACACATTAGTAGACATTAATAAACGCGAAGAACATAGTAGTATAGCTGTAACCTCGTCCTTGATTAACTTCGTCCAAGCCCATTACTGATAGTACCTTCTCAAGTGCTCCATATTCCAAGGATGCTCCAGCTTTCGTCCATCTAGAGCTTCCAAGTAATATGACCCCTGCCTCTTGTAGTTGACTATCCTATATGGTCCTTCCCAATTGGGTCCCAATTTTCCATGAGCTGGGTTCCTAGTTGCCAAAGATACTTTTTTGAGAACGAGGTCCCCTATGCTGAAGTGCCTAGGTTTCACCATGGCATCATGCTGCCTGGCCATAAGATTCTTGTATCTTGCTATCCTTTGCTCCGCATCCATCCTTACCTCATCAATGAGATCAAGGTCAAGATGAAGCAATTCTTCATTTTCTTTCTCCTGATACTTCATCACTCGATGGTTAGCCATATGAACTTCTACAGGTATGACCGCTTCACTTCTGTAAGCTAACTTGAAGGGGGTTTCTCCTGTCGGGGTTCTCACAGTCGTCCTGTAGGCCCAAAGAACGCCTGGTAACTCGTTTGGCCATATCCCCTTTGCCCTCTCGAGCTAAGTCTTGATGATTTTCAGCAAGGATCGGTTTGTTACCTCTGCTTGTCCATTTGCCTGTGGGTGGGAGGGTGAGGAGTAGTGATTTTTTATTCCGAAATGCTCACAAGAGTCCCTGAATGGTGCGTTGTCAAATTGTCGTCCATTGTCATATACCAGAACCCTCAGTACTCCGAACTTACACAGAATATTCTTCTAAACAAAATTCTTAACGTTTTGTTGTGTAATTTTTGCAAGGGGCTCAGCCTCCACCCACTTTGTAAAATAGTCAATCCCTACTATCAAAAACTTTATTTATCTGGTTCCTGGGGGAAAGGACCCAGGATATCCAGTCCCCATTGTGCAAAGGGCCACGGGGCCATCATTAGGATTTGGTACTCCGATGGCTGCCTAGGAACGTTGCTGTAACGTTGACATTGGTTGCACACCTTGACATAAGCCTTAGCATCTGCCTGAATCGTGGGCCAGTAGTAGCTGGCACGAATGATCTTATGGACGAGTGATCTTGCCCTAGAGTGGTTCCCACATGCTCCTCCATGAACCTCCCTCAAAACATAATTGGATTTTTCCGGAGCTAGGCACCTTAGGTAGGGCTGAGAAAAGCCTCGCTTGTACAGCACTTCATTTATAAGGACATACTTTACAGCCCTGACCCTCAGTTTTCTAGCTTCGTTCTTGTCTTCCGGAAGCCTCCCATCCTTGAGATAAATTACAATTGGACTCATCCAATTTTCTTTCCCTCCAATTTGTTGTACTTTTGGGAGGTCTACACTTGTATTAGACCTTGCTAAACTCGTCCATAACTCCTCCTGCTGAAGCTGCTCTTGCCAACGCATCTGCTTCCATATTCTCCTCCCTTGGGAGTTGAACAAAACTCACTTCTGAAAATTTTTGTACAAGCCTCCTCACTTTGCTAAGGTATCTCTTCATCCGATCTTCCTTAGCCTCGTACATTCCATTGACTTGATTGATGATTAGCTGAGAATTTCCTCTAACTATTACTGATTCCGCTCTTAGGGACTTAGCCAGTTCCAACCCTTTTAACAGGGCTTCATATTCAGCCTCGTTGTTGGTAGTTTGGTACTGTAGACGCGCTGCGTACTCCAGCTTATCACCCTCTAGAGATTTCAGTATGACTCTAATCCCTCCTACGTATGTCATGGATGATCCATCCATATTGATAACCCACCTTCTTGTTCCTTCATCCTTGCCCAGCTCGTCTTGGCTTGGTGTGAACTCCGCAATGAAGTTCGCCAACGCCTGCGCCTTTACTGCATTCCTTGGCTAGTACCTGACATCAAATTCACTAAGCTCCACTGCCCATTGGACTAGCCGTCCTGCGGCTTCCAATTTGTTCATTGCTTTCTTAAGGGGATGACCCGTTGAGACAATGATGACATGAGCTTGAAAATAATATCTCAGCTTCCTGGAAGCCGTGACCAAGGCAAAGGCTAACTTCTCCATCATTGGGTACCATCTCTCCGTTCCTTTAAGTGCCCGGCTTGTGTAGTATACCGGTTTCTGAACTCGTCCTTCTTCTCTGACCAGCGCCGAGCTTACAGCATGCGGGGATACCGCCAAATACAAATACAGCTCTTCTCCAGATACAGATGATTTTAGTAATGGTGCCCTTGTGAGGTAAGTCTTCAAATTTTGAAAGGCCCTCTGACACTCGTCCGTCCACTCAAATGCCTTCCTGAGGACTTTAAAGAATGGTAAACACTTGTCGGTAGCTTTCGAAACAAACCTGTTGAGGGCGGCAACTCGTCCTGTAAGAGACTGGACTTCTTTGATGTTCTTTGGCGGTTCCATGTTAAGTATTGCCTGGATCTTATCTGGATTTGCCTCAATTCCTCTATGTGAAACCATAAACTCCAAAAACTTCCTTGATGAAACTCCAAAGGCACACTTGCTTGGATTCAGTTTCATGTTGTACCGCCGAAGTGTGTCAAAGGTCTTTTGCAGGTCGTCCAGATGCTTCCCCTCGTCCAAATTCTTTACCAGCATATCATCGATGTAGACCTCTACATTTCATCCAATCTGAGGATGGAACATGTGATTCACCAGCCTTTGATAAGTCGCCCCTGCGTTCTTCAAACCAAAAGGCATTACCTTGTAGCAAAACAATCCTTGGCTGGTGATGAATGAAGTCTTCTCTTAGTCTGCCTCGTCCATCCTTATTTGGTTGTAGCCTGAGAAGGCATCCATGAAGCTCAGCAGCCTGTGACCTGCCGTCGAGTCCACCAGCTGGTCGATGCGTGGCAGCGGATAACTGTCCTTTGGGCAAGCCTTGTTTAAGTCAGTAAAGTCCACACACATTCACCACTTGCCATTAGCCTTCTTTACCATGACTACATTCGCCAACCAGTTCGGATAGTAAACTTTCTTGATCAACTCCGCAGTGATCAACTTCTGGACTTCTTTTTTGAAAGCCTTGTCTCGCTCAGGAGTAAATACCCTCTTCTTCTGACGCACGAGTTTGGAGAATGGACATACATTCAAACGATGAGTAATGACACTTAGATCAATACCTGGCATGTCTTCATGACTCCATGCAAAGACATCAGGTCTTTTCTTCAAAAATCGGATTAGTGCATTCTTCGCCTCTTCTTCCATGCTCGTCCCTACTCTAGTGATCTTCTCGGTTCTACTATTGTCTAAGGGGACTTCTTCTAACACCTCAACGGGCTCTGCTATGATTCTTCCTTCGTCTATGCTTATTGTCTGTACATGCTCGTCCATCGCCAACATAGCTAGGTAGCATTCTCTAGCAGCTAACTGATCTCTTTGTACTTGACCCACGCCATGTTCAGTTGAGAATTTAATGGACAGATGGTAGGTAGAGGTTACCGCTTTCCAGTTATTCAGAGTAGGCCTTCTGATAATAGCATTATATGATGATGAACAATTAACTACAAGGAAGTTTACCTCTTTGGTTATCTGCTGTGGGTATGCTCCAACCACCACTAGTAGCGTGATGGTACCTACCGGTTGTACTTTCCCCCTCCAAATCCTACCAAGGGCGAATTCACTAGACAAAACTGATCTCGTCCTAGCCTCATTTGTTGGAAAGCGGGGTAATACAGAATGTTCGCCGAGTTGCCATTGTCTACCAACACCCTTCTGGTAGTATAGTCGGCAATGAGTAGAGTAATGATAATCGTGTCATCGTGGGGGTGATGAATTCTTCCAGCATACTCGTCCATGAACATGATGGCTTGCTCATCAACTTCCCTCGTCCTAGGGGTCGTCCTGACAGCTGGACGTTTTGCACCACCTTCAGGTATGTCTTCCTCAATTTGGATGACTGCGCTGCTGAGGTTCCTCCTATAATAACTCTTATTTCTCCTAGCGGGGGTCGTGAGGACTCTTCCACCTTGGCCTTTAACTTCTAGTCCTTGTGGTCTCGTCCTAGGAAATTCCTCAACTTTTCCTGCCTGATGAGGTTCTCTATCTCCTGCTTCAAATCAAAACAGTTGCCCGTGTCATGCCCATGGTCCCTGTGAAAGCGGCAATATTTGTTCTTATTGTGCTTGTTAGGATCTCCCTTCATTTTCTTCGGCCATTTCAAGGACGGATGATCCTTGATTTGCATAAGGATCTGCTCTAGTGGAGTATTCAAGGGAGTGTACTACTAACTTCTTGATGATGAACTTGCCTTTTTACCATCTCTATCCTTTTTCTCATCTGCCCAGGCCTTCTTGGGATGAGGACCTTGATCTGGATGTCATTGGTGACCTGCTTCCGAGTGTTCTGACCTTTTCCTCTTCTTGGTTATTATTGTGTGCTCAGTGTTCATGAAGTTCTGGGCTGAATGGACGAATTCAGCCATAGTCTGAGGCTCCTGCTCATACAGTTTATGAATGAACAAGTCAGAATTGACCCCATTATGGAAAGCGGCCAACAGCAACTTGTCGTCCATTTCATCCACCGTCAAGGCCTCCCTGTTGAAACGAGTAATGAAGGACCATAAACTCTCATTCTCCCCTTGCTCAATAGTTAACAAGCTGGAAGAAGAACGCTTGTGGCATTGTCCTCCGATGAAGTTATTAACAAACATCTTACTCAACTCTTCGAATGATCCGATAGAGTTTTGGGGTATTTTGCTGAACCATACCCTCACTGGCCCCTTCAGTGTGGTGGAGAACACTCTGCACATAATCTCGTCCGGAACTCCCTAAAGGTGCATGGTTGTCTTAAAAGTAGCAATGTGATCACATGGATCACGATTTCCATCATATGAATCTAAGGAAGGCATTTTAAACTTAGGGGGTAAGGGATGACCATTGATGGAAGCTGTGAAAGGGGAGTCCATTTGGTGAACCAAGTCTTCCACGGGGTTCGTTCATCTCATATTCTCCTTCATTTCATCCATAGCTTTTCTCATCTAGTCCATCTCCCTCTCCAACTGTGGCACTCTTCTTGAAGTAGTATCCTTTCACTAACCTTTGGACTCAACGTTTTCTCCCCTACCCTCTTGACTTTGGGCTTGTCCTTCTGCATGCACTCCATCCCGTGCCCTTCTTAAGTTGATCTCCCTATTCAACTCCTGATTTTGGCGGGTCAATTCCGCCATAGCAGCAGCCATGGACTGCATATGTTGAACAAAAGGCGGTTGTGCAACAGGCGCTGATTGACGGTCGTGGTAGGGATTACTAGAAGCATCCCTACTCCCCTAGTGGCCTGGGCTAGTAGCCCTTGATCTTGTCCGAACCATTCAGCCTTTTGTCTAGGAACAACGAACGATCGAACGAAAAGAAAACGAAAATTATTTTCTTCACTTGTTCCCACAGACGGCGCCAACTGATGATGTGAAGAATATCAGTAGGCCGAATGCTTCGGATTAGAGAGGACTACCGGTTGTCTTGATGGTCTGAAAAGTAAAGAACAGTAATCAAAGGTGATCGGGGTCGCCGGCCAATAACCCTCCGATGACAAAGTTAGTTTTCTCTCTTATTTTTGAGTTTCAACTTTTTAGGAATCATCGAACGTACCTTTTCTTGGTCTGAATCAATGTTTATATAGTATCTTAAGAGCAGTTATTGGGTTTGTAACCTCCCTTTGATTTGAGGAGATGTGTGTTCGAATATAACTTTCTCAACTGTTTAGGAGTTACACTCTTTATGCGTAACGGTTACTAGGAGTTACACGTATGATACAAAGTTGTTTTACTCACTCATGAATTTTCCCAAGTGTCAATGTGTCTTCCAGAATTCCTCGTCCTGAGGCCCTCAAGTTATGCTTATCTCGTCCTGAGGCCCTCAAGTTATGCTTACCTCGTCCTGAGAACCTCTAGTCAGCTTACCTTGTCCTGAGGCCCTCCAGTCAGCTTACCTCGTCTTGAGGCCCTCACGTGACTATGCAACGCCTCATCCATATAACCTACTCGTCCTGGACGATCTCTATGGACGAAGTTGGAGTTGTATTTTATCATACCCCATCATAAGGAAAGCATGATATTCTTTGTTGATGTGCCAAGGGGAATTGGGAAAACATTTTTGTATTGCACAATATTGGCAACCTTGAGAAAAGCTGATCACATTGCAATTGCCATAGCTACCTCTGGCATAGCACCTACATTACTCCCTAGTGGAAGAACAGTACATTCTAGGTTTAAGATTCCTTTAACTCTCGATGCTTTATTTACTTACTCAATAAGTAAACAATCAGACTTAGCTAAACTTAGTAGACGTGCCACCATAATTATTTGGGATGAAGCCCTAATGGTAAATTTATTATACATGCATCACATATTGAAAAAAAGAACTTCAACCTTAACTTTCAATCCCTTCTTTTAAATTTTAAAATCTGCAATTTTGTAATAAAGAAAACTTTTTCTAAAAAAATCAGATCTGTATTTAATGAAAATACATATTGATTTTGTGTTAAAAAAAATTAGATATGTATTTAATGAAAATACAGATCAGTTTTTTGAGTTTTAAAATCATATCTGAAAAAGAATTACAATAAACAATCATCCAAGAACATGTTAAAAAAAATTCTAGCAAAGCATCTAAACATGGTAATTATATATCAAGAACAAAACATACTAGAACATGCTAAATATATTCATGCATCAAACCATAACAAAATTAATGGAAGAAGAAAAGAAAGAAGAAAAAAATTGAATCCCTCTTGCATGAGCGTGCTCTTCTAATGAAAGAATACTTTAAAAATCAAAGAGGTTTGTTCACCTCTTTGAAGGCTAAAATACTTTACTTACAAAAATGAAGTTCCTAAAGTAAAAGCCTCCAGAACGTCTTTAACGTAAGGGGAATTGAAAAGTCAGAAGAGAAGAGCCCTTTATTCTGATTTGTTTCCTCTATTTATAGGGGTTGGGATGCTTTAAAAAATCTGCTAAATTAGATCAGATACGAATGGGAATGTGTCCTTATCTCTAAAAAGTCAAAAAAGATAGACCTTATCTCAATCAAGGAGTCCCCAGGCCGGGCCAAAAATTTGGGCCAATCAGTCCAAGAGTTCCGAATGGCCCTCTTGTGTTCCGAGCCTGTGTTTGAATTTTGGTCCAATTTGGACTCCTTTTTTGAGGATTTTTTAGCCGAGAATTGTACTTAGACGCATTTTTAATCCGTATTCTAAAAATTAATCCCCCTTTCCAAATATTCAGGTTATTAAAGTGATAATTATCTTGTAGATAAATATTCCAAAAAGTCTTCCATTCACAACTTCTTTGTTTTCTGATTATCCACTTTAGTCTCATGCAAGCAAGTCTATTTTTGACACACACTAACAACCAATCATAAAATTATTTAATTAATTTTAATTGTCTAGCCAATCAGAATGAATTTAAGTTAATCATGCGTGGTCGTTTTCACCCAAACAAAATACATGCAAACCATGGAAACTTGATCATGTGATATCTTTCAATCCGATGGTCCAATTTGGAAATAGGACATCCCGCCATGACCGTTAGAACCTCAAGATCATTTTTATGATATGCAATGAATGAATTAATGCGTGTAATGCAACTCTAAATTTTGGGACATATATTGCCATTAGGACATCAATTGATACCATCTAGTACCGCTCAAATAATTAATATTCACGTGTTTAGGCAGCAGAGCATTCTTTATGTCCCTCTCTTTCTTTCTAATTGATTAATTCTCTTTGGCGTAGGGTGATTTTCATAATTTGCGTCTCAAAATGAGAATAAAATACTTAGAATGCATATATATAAAAGCAACCGAAACCATTTTCCTTTTTAATTTTTAAGATATGAATAAGATGCCAGAGTAATCAACCTAGGGGCGGCTCTACAGCCAGCCCTGGGTTCAAATGAACCCCTAGCTTGGCCTAAAAAAAATATTATATATAAAATTTCTATTTTTTTTTTACCCCTAAAATAAAATTTAGAACACCTTAACTCTAAATTTTGTTTAAACCCAATTAAAATAAACTTGAAATATGATTATATTAGTGCTATTTTCACAATATTTTTACAATAAAGGTTAAGTGACAAGTTGTCATTGGCTTTTTATCTAAACTCATAATTAACATCACTTTTTTTATATAACTTTAACAACTTGCCATCTAGAGTTTATTACGTAAATGTTTTGTGAGTAGCACTTCTCTTAAAATTGCGCCTTTGTTAAAAAAAATAAATAAACCTTCTCTTTGAACTCTAGCTTACTTTACTATTGATGGTAGTATGAAATTGTTTTTCCTGCACTTTCTTCTTCATCAACAAAAAATTACACCACGTGTAGAACTAATCAATCTGTATTTACATTTATGATTCTTTTCTCATTCTCTCTTTCTCCCTTCTATATTTTCTTTCTATCTAATCAAGTAGTTTGATAAGTGTTCTACAATTTTTAAGTCCCAAAAGTCTTTTAGTGCTTGCTCCAATTCCAAGAGAATGACCACATGTATGGTTAAAATCTATACACTTCAAAAGCAAAATCTTATATAAGTTACTTTCTTTTTCCTTAGTTTAACGTTTACTCCCAAACTTACTCTTAGGTGTGTTACTATTCTTCTTGATCATATATTTTTATTTAATTGATATTACATATGATTATAATAAATTATTATTAATTTGACGAATATTATGATTAGTTATTTTTTTTATTTACTTATGCATTCTATCGTTGTTTTCTTACCGATCTTTAAAATATTAATAATTCTTTTAGACTATTGTACAATATAGTTGTATTGTATTCTATTTAGAATACTATGTTAGTAGGGACGGAACCATGATTCATACCTAAGGGGGGGGGGAGGGGCAAAGCTTAAAACTAAAAAAAAAAAAATTATGAAAATAAAAACTAACATTTATTTCATATTTAACAAAATATTACATAAAAAGTATTTCTTAAACATTTTATATTATAAAACACATCAACAAAGTATAACATACAAAATAAGTATTTCTCATTTTGTGCACGATTTTTGTTTAGTCCATATTTATTTATTTATTTATTTTGTTTTTGTAGTTAAAGGGGCATGAATTTTATTTATTTATTTCTTTTCTTGTAGGTCAATATCTAAATATTTTGGAGGAGGAGAGACAAATATATATGTATATATATAAGGGCAAACCTTAACATTTTGTATACCAATTTAGTAGGATCCATAAATAGTATAAAAGAATATAGGGAGACCCATGAATAGTAAAAAAAATAAATTCAAGGTGAAGAAAAGCTGAAAAACTAAGGGTGTGTTTGGTTGGGGTGAAAATAGAAAGGATGGAAAATAGAGAGTAGAAAATAGGATGAAAAATGGTATTTTTCACTGTTTGGTTGAAAGGGAGAGGGGGAGAGAAAAGTGGTAGGGCTTACAAGTTTTCTCTCCTCCTCATTCAAAATACAATCTCTCCAAATTGGAGAAAAATTGGAGTGAAAAGTGAGAAATTTTTTTTGACAAAACTACTCCCACTTTTCTGATTTTTTTTTTTTTTTTAAACGTGGGAACATTTTTTTTTTCTTTTGTGTTTTCCACTTTGACTTTTTTTTTTTTTTTGCTCTTTTGACTTTTCCACTAAAACAGTGAAACATTGTCTTTTTTTTTCTTTTTTTTTTTTTTTAGTTTTCTACTGTAGCATTGCTTTTTTTTTTTTTCTCTCTTAATTTTTATTGTTATTATTTTTTAAGAAAACACTTTTGATTAATTTCTTATCTTATTTTTTTTGAAATGTCCACTTTCATTTATACACAATTTTTTTTTTTTAAAAGTATAATGTATTACTTTCTCTTTTATTTAAGAAGGACATAATGGTAAATTTATACAAACCTTATTTTCAACTAAATCAAAAAGTTTTTCATTCCTCTACTTTTCCTCCCTCTCAACCAAACACAACTGAGAAAAAATAAAAATTTTTCTATCTTCCTACTTTTCCATCCTTCCTCTATTTTCTATCATCTTACTTTTTCATCTTTCTAACCAAACAGACTCTAAGCCCATCCCAAACACTCACTATTATTTAAAAAAAAAAAAAAAACTGAAAAATCAGTTGCAACCACAAAAAACAGACTTCATTCAAACAAGCAACAGAGAAGATAATTACATGGGATTTAATTTCATTGCGTATACCTTACGTGTTTTTTTCATTTTTTATTTTTTTGAGAAACACGTGTACCTCATGTTAATTACATATTATTAGCTTAAGATCGTTACATGAGTTCATTCGGTGCACCTATTCTATACATGATTATTTCATTTGACCCGGAAACTTATACCAAACACATATAGACCAATTAAAATTAAATTTTATTGATTAAAACCTTTTATCACATTCTCTCAAAAAAAAAAAAAAAAAAAAAAAAAAAAACCTTTTATCACATGACAAACAAGGAAAACCTTTTTCGTGAGTAATTTTGTAGGAAGCCGTTAGGTCAATTTAACAGGCCAAGCATTCTTAATTGATCTATATATAGAAAGAGGTTCCACGAGGATTTTTTTTCTTGGGCCCTTAGGCAGGGACGGAGTCAATATTTCAGTGAATTAATGAAAAAATATAAAATAAATATTTCTTAATACATTGTCAAAGTTGAGATTCAATGTAAGTTAGGGGTGTGCATGAGTTGGGTTGAGTCGGGTTAAGGGGATTTTTTGACCCAACTCACCATAGTAGGTCAAAAAAATTCAACCCAACCCATCACATAAGTACAATCCAACCCAACCCATATGGGTCGGGTTGGGTAGGGTTGAACCTATAGGTTGGACAAATTATTATTATTATTATTATTATTATTGTTATTATTATTATTATTAACTTGAGTAGAAAAAAAATATAAATATATATATATATATTAAAAAAACTAAAAAATTAGTATCAATGTAAATTCCTTAAAGATAAACAACACTAATGACTAAAAAATAATAGTAATTTACTAGGGTTTGTGTGAATTTTGAGAAACGCGCGCGCGCGCGCGCACACACACACACACACATACACATATAGGGAAGGAAAATGGGATAAGGGACTACACTCACACGCCAACACTAAAACTACATGCTGCAATTAGTGTCGCGGAACAATTGATAAACCCCTTCTCAATATCACATCTTACCGATGTGAGACGATTCAACAACACTGAGTATCTTTTTTTTTTTTTTTTGAAAAACACACACACACACACACACACACACACACATATAGAGGGAAGGGGGTTTATGTGAATTAATTGGCTTTTATATAGAATAGGAAGATCTAGTTATTTTAAAACATTTATTAAATATATAATATATTTTAAATATATATTAAATATATGGGTGGGTCGGGTTGGGTTTGGCGGGTTTAAAATTTTATGACCCAAACCCAACTCGACCCACTATCAAAAAAAATTTTGTAACCCAACTTGACCCACCAAGCCCTAAAAACTGACCCAACCCATTAGGACAGGTTGATTTTGGTGGGTTGGTAGGTTAGCTGCACACCCCTAGTAAGTATGGACAGAGCCATTCATGGACTAGGGGGGCAATGGCCCCCCCTTAATTTTTTTTTAAAAATAATATAATTATATAACTATATATTTAAGTACTAATTTTAGCAACTTTGTTCAATAAAATTACATTTTGTCCCCTTTATTGATCATTATAAGAGAAATGTTGCAACTACAAATTTTTTTACAACATTTTTACAGATTATTGAGGTAGCAAATTCTTACTAATTTGCATCTGGGTCCACCACTTACATCATTTTTTTTACTTACTAATAACCATCAATCATAACAACAATATGTAAACAAAAAATTGTAAATCTAGTATTTTCCACCTTTTAAAGTCCATAAAAAAATTTATAAATCTAAAATCTAAAAAAAAAAAAAAAAAATATATATATATATATATATACAAGCCCAAAATATTAGCCCAATAACAAAAATTACCTATAGGTGATAGCAAAGCTAAAAAATATTTGAGACTAGTTAACAAATTTTATCAAAAACAAAGAACTCAGCCCTTTACTTTAAACAAAATAATTTTGTCCTTACCAACAAAAGACACACTCTACACACAAATAATAATAATAATAATAATAATAATAATAATAATAATAATAATAATAATAATAATAATTGATGATGCGAAGAAAATCAGTAGGCTGGATGTTTCGGATTTGAAAGGACTACTGGCTGTCTTGATGGCCTAAAAAAAGAAAGAACAAAGATCAAAGGTGACCGAAATCGCCTGCCAAGAACCCTCCAATGGCAAAATTAGTTTTTCTCTCTTAAGTTTTGGAGTTCCAACTTTTCTGAAAATGTCAAAAATGTACCTTTGTCTGGTCTGAATGGGCATTTATATAGTGCGCCCTATAAACGATTATTAGACTTGTAACTTCTCCTATATCTAAGGAGATTTAAGGGTTCAGAGATAACTTCCACAACCGTTTAGGAGTTACATTTTTCATATAACTATCACTGGAAATTATGAACGTGATAAGGAGTTGCAATACTGAACTTGGATTTTACTCGTGTCCTAGAACATTAGCGCCTAGGCAAGTTCATTCTTGGGAATTTTTCTAAGTGTCATGGGCTCATTCAGGAGCTTCCCTGATGAGTGTACCTTAATCCTGCGGAAGGTCGTCTTTCTATAGACAACCTTCTCATTTTTCCTAACAAAGGCTCGACCAGGAGCCTTCCTGACGAGCGCACCTTGTTCCCACAGAAGGTCATCCTTATATAGACAACCTTCTCATGGATGGTTATCCTTACATGGACGACCTTCTTGTGTGGGATGCTTCTGTTTCTAGACGGCCCCTTTGGGCGAGATGGAGTTGGTCAAATTTATAATTCACCTTCAGTTGCCCCCTTGTCCAAAAGGTTGTCCAAAGCATTGAAGGACCTATTGCTGTTCTCAAGACGCGTATCTTCATGTTGTTCATCATACGCTACTCCAAGTGTCACAATCTTAATGACTGAGTTCTATGGTTTTAGATTGTGCCATGCGTTACAACTTTATTGGTAATTTGTCACGTCGATTCAAGTTTTCGAGGGAAACGCCACATGGTGCTTCCTGGTTGGTCATGTAATTCGAGATACCATTTTTCAATGCCTATAAATAGTGAAATTTCCCTCGTACCCTTTTCATTTCTCAAATTTTCTTCTTTGACATCCCTCGTCTTAGCGCCTCGTCTAGAAGTCTCCTACGTCTATAGTCTCCCATCGTCTAGGATCCAGGTATTTTCTCCATCCTCGTCCTCAAGTTTTAAGTTTTCTTAAAGCATATCTGAGGTTGTCCTTTCTTCTTCTAGCAATAGTCTTGATAAGGCCATAGACGAGTATCATGACCCAAGCAGTTTTAGTAGTTCTAATGATAGTAGTAGCAGTGGTTACGATAGCAGCAGTGGGGGAAACACTACAGACAAGTATTCGTCTGGCGTCCCTGGGGTTCCCTTAGAGGTATTTTAGGAAGGACTTAGGATGAGGGCTGAGTCCGAGTCTAGCGTTAATACAAGTACTCCTTCGTCTACTGTTCAAGACGAGGGTGAGATAGTTTATAGTTGTGCCATTGGGATCGCCTCTAAGATAAACAAGAAAAAATTAGGCGTCATTAAGACTTGGTACCAAATTCTTGAAGACTTAAATCTTAGGGTATCTGTGCATGGGGAGTGGTGTTGTCAACCCCGTTTTGGCGTTGGCATTTATGAGGCTTACCTCTTGGGGGGTTTGAGGTTGACCCTTAATGCCTTTGCTAGGGATTTGCTTACTAGGTTAGGTTTAGGTATATGTCAATTTGACCCCAATGCATGGAGGCTAATTGTTGTTATGCAAGTTTTGTGAAGGGAGGTATTTGAAGGGGATTGTCTTCTTACTGTGGACGAGTTCCTCTTCTGCTACAAACCCTCTGAGATTAACCAATTTCTTGGCTTCTATCAGTTCACAGCCAGAAGGAGAGATTATAGGCTAATAAAGTCTTTAGTCACACCGGATACGAAGTGGAAGACGGAGTTCTTCTTTGTCTCTGATTTTTGGGCTGAACGCCCTATTAAGGTTGATAGGGATCCATTCCCTTCCTACACTAGAGAGATAGGGAACCTTTGTCCTGAAGGTATGACCATCATTTTATTATTTGTTATGTTTATTCTTGATTGTAGTCCTCCAAATTTTTTTTTTTTTTTTAGGTATTAGACAACCTCATTTGAGTAGGTACTATCTTGAACGAGTCCAGAATGCGCGTCTATATACTGACAGGACTTACCATTCCTTGGTAAGCCTTCAACGTCTTGCCACTTAGGGCTTAGGTCCAGAGCAATCTGCTGAAGTTATTGCCCACTAGGTTACCGTTCGTAGACGTAAGTTCTCCTTTTCTCTCTTCTTCTGTCTCTCTCTTTTTTTTTTTTTTTTTTTTTATTAACGTCTTTCTTTTCAGGAATGGCGACGATGAAGGAGACAAAGGCAAAGACGTGGTAGACGAGGCAGTTGGGAAAGGGGTGCAATCCCAGCCTCGTCTATCCACTAGTGAAAAAAAAAAAAAAAAGCCTGTCACTAGGAGTTGATCTGGGGAATCTTCCAAGCAGGCGTAAAGAGAAAAAAGCTAAGCACAGGTCGTCCAAGCCTCAGGACACCCAACCTTAGGATGACCAAACTAATCCTTTCCTCCTCCCCAGGGTCAACCCGTCCAGATTCTGGATGCGGATTCTGAGCCCAAGGATCCTTTGTCCGTACAAATCCCATCTAGGGTTGATGTGCCTACCTCGTCTTTACCTTCTCAACGGGTGCCTCAAAACCTACTTGGGAATGAGGACTTGGCTTGGGAAAGGTTCGAGAAGGTTGTAACAGACGTGGATGTGACGACATGTTATGACATGTCTTTGAAGGACTTTGAGCATTTTGGTGTTCATGACCTTTTTAAGGGTATGTACTCTTTATATATATATATATATATATATATATATCTCGTCCTGTCGTTAATACACATGTATGTATTGTAATAAAATTTTAATTTATGCAGGTAATGTCTAAGTTCATTGCCGCGTCCAAGTAGGCAACTGAGTTAGACAAGATAAGGATTCTGCTAGAGAAGAGGGTCTAAAAGATAAAGGACGAGTGTAAAAAGTGGGCTGAGGTGGCTGCCAAGGCTAAAGACGAGGCAAAGGGGTTGCAGAGCCGCGTCGAGGAGTTGAAGACTGATGTCAAAGAGAAGGACACTCGTCTTGATCACCTCTAGAAGAAGAACGACAAGTTAAGTGCCCTTCTCGAAAAAACTAAGGGAGACGTAGTTGCAGAGTTTAAGACATTCAAACAATTCATCGATTTAATGAATACCAACTATGAAGCTGGGTTTGAAGATTTCATGATGGACGCCATGGAGAAATTCCCTAAGATTGACTTTAGTTCAATCAAACTCAACCTTGGTGGGGCTGCTACAAGCTCCCTCCTCCAGACGAGCTCAGAAGACATCAATGTAGAGGACGATGCCACTACACTGCCACCTCAGGAGGACCTCAATGTTGACGTCCCTCTTGCCTAAAGACGAGATTTTAACATTTTTCTTATTAAGTGTATTTTCTTCTTATTTTTATCTGGTCTATTGTTTTAGGACCATTTTTAAAATTTATTTGAGTACATTTCACTCATCTAGAGTACTTTGGACGAGTTTATTAACAATTGCCTTATAAGGCTCTGTAAAGATTTTTGGACGGTAGTCGTCTACCCTTTTTAAACTTTGATGAATGTTTTTTTATTTTTTTACCCATCGTTGAACGTTATTGTATGGACGAGTTTATCCTCTATTTTCGTTATTGATGTTATTGGCTTCTAAGTAGTCTACCCACTCTAAGTGTTGGAAGGTCGTCCACGAACTTTTCTTATGGACGACCTATTTATGCATGGGCATCTTGTTTGCCATTTACTCGTCCTAGGAGTGGCAATGATGATCTCGCCTGCCCTTTTCCTCATCCGTAGGCAAAGCAATTGGCATTCATCTTTCATCAAGACATTTCTAGTGTTTGACTCATCCATAATGCAGGATCGTCTTGGCTAGATGCTTACCCATGGACTCTAATACCCATTGTATGCTTTCTCGTCCACTTATTTGGGTGTTAGGTTTACAGTTTCTTTTCATCCTCTTCTTTGGACGAGTATAAGTCCCCTCGTCTGTTTTTCGAACAAGTATGCCTTAAATTATTTTTCTTTGCTTTATCCTCATTTCAAGGAAAGCTTATGAGCGTCACATCCCTAGGTCCAGAGATTTTCATTCATCTTAGGCTTTTGCCTTCTTGTGGGTATTATAGAAATTAGATTTATGAATCAAATACATTAGAAATCTAAACCATATTATTATATAAACATCGTCCACAAATAGGGCACATGCTTAAAAGCTAGTGCCTTATGAAAATACTTAAAAACTTATATGTATACAACCTTGTCTTTCATAAACTTATATGTAGATGGTGCAAAAGTTTAAGAACTAGTGCACTTTTTATTCTTGAAACACACAATAGTAGTAGTAAAAACACACGACAGTAAACATGAGTAAATGCATAGACCACGGCTGCAACCTTGTCCATATTTCCAATCCATGGCAATTCTCGTCCAAGCTTACCCTTTATTGATAGTACCTCCTTAGGTGCTCCACGTTCCAAGGATGCTGTAACTTTTGTCCATCCAAAACTTCTAAGTAGTACGACCACTGCCTCTTGCAGTTAATTACCTTATAGAGTCCTTCCCAATTGGGTCTTAATTTTCCGTGAGCTGAATTCCTGGTTGCCAAAGAGACCTTGTCCCCAACGTTGAAGTGCCTAGGTCTTACCATGGCATCATACTTCCTAGCCATAAGATTTTTCTATCTTGCTGTCCTTTGCTCTGCATCCATCCTTACCTCATTAATGAGATTGAGGTTAAGACGAAGTTGCTCTTCGTTCTCTTTTTCCTGGTATTTCATCACTCGATGATTAGTCATATGAACTTCCACAGGTATGACTGCTTCACTTCCATAGGCTAGCTTGAAGGGAGTTTCTCCTGTCGGTGTCCTCATAGTCATCCTGTAGGCCCAAAGAACACCTGGCTACTCATCTGGCCATACCTCTTTTGCCCCCTCGAGTCGAGTCTTAATGATTTTCAGCAGAGATCGGTTCGCCACTTCTGCCTGTCCGTTCGCCTGTGGGTGAGATGGTGAGGAATAATGATTCTTGATTCCGAATTGTTCACAAAAGTCCCTAAAATGTGAGTTGTCAAACTGTTGTCCATTATTAGATATCAGTGCTCTAGGTACTCCGAACCTACATAAAATGTTCTTCCAAACAAAGTTCTTAACAATTTGCTGAGTAATTTTTGCATGAGGCTCGACCTCCACCCACTTGGTAAAGTAGTCAATCCCTACCACCAAAAATTTCATTTGTCTAATTCCTAGGAGGAAAGGACCTAGGATATCTAATCCCCATTGTGCAAAGGGCCATGGGGCTATTATTGGGGTCTGGTACTCTGATGGCTGTCTCGAAATGTTGTTGAAGCACTGACACTAGTCACACACCTTGACATAAGCTTTAGCATCTACTTGGATAATTGGCTAGCCTGCACGGACAACCTTATGACTAGCGATCTTGCTCCCGAGTGATTTTCACATGCTTCTTCATGTACCTCCCTTAATACATAGTTTGACTCGTCTAGAGCCAAGCATCTTAGGTAGGGCTAAGAAAGTCTCGCTTGTACAACACTTCATTTATAAGGACGTACTTCGTAGCCTTGACCCTCAGCTTCCTAGCCTCGTCCTTATTTTCTGGAAGCCTTCCATATTTAAGATAGATTATTATTGGACTCATCCAATTTTCTCCTCCTCCTATTTGTTGTATATTTGGAAGGTATATGCATGGCATGTATTGGATTCTATCATACTCGTCCATAAGTCCTCCTGTCGAAGCTGCTTTTGCCAAGGCATCTGCTTCCATATTTTCCTCCCTTGAGAGTTGAACAAAACTCACTTCTTTAAACTTCTGGACGAGCCGTTTAACCTTGTTGAAGTACTTTTTCATCCGATCTTCCTTAGCATCACACATTCCATTCACTTAATTGATGACTAGTTGAGAGTCTCCTTTGACTATTATGGATTCTACCCCTAGGGACTTAGCCAATTCCAGCCCTTTGAGTAGGGCTTCATACTCAGCTTCGTTGTTAGTGGTTTGGTACTGTAAATGGGCTGCATACTCCAACTTATCACCCTCTAGGGACTTTAGTATGATTCCAGTCCCCCCTGTGCATAGTGTGGACTAGTGAATTCCGCGATGAAGTCTGCTAATGCTTGTGCGTTTATCGCGATCCTTGGTTGGTACCTGACATTAAATTCACTAAGCTCTACAGCCCATTGGATCAATCTTCTTGCGGCTTCCAACTTATCCATTGCCTTCTTTAGGGGATGATCTGTTAGTACATTGATAACATGAGCTTGAAAATAATGCCTCAACTTCCTAGAAGTTGTGATCAAAGCAAAGGCTAGCTTCTCCATTATCAAATATCGTCCTTCCGCTCCTCTTAGTGCCCAGATCGAATAGTAAACTGGTTTCTGAATCTGCTCTTCTTCTCTGACCAATGCCAAGCTTACTGCGCGTGGAGACACCACTAAATACAAATATAATTCCTCTCCAGGTACAGACGGACTCAACAATGGTGCCGTCGTAAGGTAAGCCTTTAGGTCTTGGAAGACTTTCTAACACTCATCCGTCCACTCAAATGCCTTCCTAAGGACTTTGAAGAATGGTAAGCATTTGTCAATAGCTTTCGATACAAATCTGTTAAGGGCGGCCACTCGTCCAGTAAGAGACTTGACTTCTTTGATGTTCTTTGGTGGTTTCATATTTAGTATTGCCTGAATTTTGTCAGGATTAGCCTTAATTCCTTTATGTGAAACCATGAATCACAAAAACTTCCCTGACAAAACCCCAAAAGCACACTTGCTTGGATTCAATTTCATGTTATATCGTCGAAGTGTGTCGAAGGTTTCTTGAAGGTTGTCCAGATGCTTCCCCTCGTCCAAACTCTTTACCAGCATATCATCTACGTAAACCTCCACATTCCGTCCAATTTGAGGATGGAACATGTGGTTAACCAGTCTTTGGTAAGTTGCCCCTGCGTTCTTTAATCTGAAAGACATTACCTTGTAGCAAAATAATCCTTAGCTAGTAATGAAGGATGTCTTCTCTTAGTCTACTTCGTCCATCCTTATTTGGTTGTAGCCTGAAAAGACGTCCATGAAACTCAGCAGTTTATGAACCACTATCGAATCCACCAGCTGGTTGATGCGTGGTAATGGATAACCGTCCTAGGGGCAAGCCCTGTTTAAATCAATAAAGTCCACACACATCCTCCACTTGACATTAGCCTTCTTAACCATAACCACATTTGCTAACCAGTCTGAATAATAGACTTCTTGAATAAACTCCGCGGTAATCAATTTCTGTACATCTTCTTTGATGGCATTGCCTCGCTTAGGAGCAAAAATCCTTTTCTTTTGACGCACAGGTTTGGAGTAAGGATATATGTTCAGACGATGAGTAATGACACTCGGGTCAATACCCGACATGTCCTTATGACTCCATGCAAAGACATCAAGGCTTTTCTTCAAAAACAGAACTAGAGTATGCTTTGTCTCCCTTTCCATACTCGCCCCAATTCTAGTAAACTTCTCGGGGCTGTTCTTTTCCAACGGGACATCCTCTAACATCTCAGTAGGCTCCGAAGTAATCATTCTTTCATCTATGCTCATTGTCTACACATGCTCGTCCATTGCCAATATGGCTAAGTAACACTCTCTGGCGGCTAACTGATCTCCCTGTACTTGACCTACTCCATACTCAGTCGGGAATTTGACGGATAAATGGTAGGTAGAGGTTACCGCCTTCCAACTATTCAATGTCAGCCTTCCAATAATAGTATTATATGATGATGAACAGTCAACAATAAGGAAGTTTACCTCTTTGGTTTTCTGTTGCAGGTATGCTCCAACTACCACTGGTAATGTAATGATGCCCACAGGCTGCACTTTCATTCCTCCAAATCATACAAATGGTGAATTCACAAGTTAGAGTTGATCTCGTGCTAGCCTCATTTGTTGGAAGGCGGGGTAATACAGGATGTCTGTCGAGCTGCTATTATCTACCAACACCTTCCTGGTCGTATAATCGGCAATGAGCAGGGTAATAACAATCACATCGTCATGAGGGTGGTAAACTCTTTCAGCATCCTCATACGTGAATGTGATGGTTTGCTTATCAGCTTCTCTCGTCTTGGGAGATCGTCTAGACAGTTGGATGTTTTGCACCATCTTCAGGTATGTGTTTTTTGATTTGGATGATTGAGCTGCAGAGGTTCCTCCTATAATAACTCTTATTTCTCCAAGTGGTAGTCATGATGACTCCTCCACATTGGCCTTCAGCTTCTTGTCCTTGTGGTCTCGTCCAAGGAAATTCCTCAACTTTCCTTATCTGATAAGATTCTCTATCTGCTATTTTATATTGAAACACTCATCTGTGTCATGCCCATGGTCTCTGTGAAAGCGATAATACTTATTCCTATTACGCTTGTTAGTATCTCATTTCTTTTTTTCTGGCTACGTCAAGGATGGATGGTCCTTGATTTGCATAAGTACTTGCTCTAGTGGCGTATTCAAGGGAGTATATTGCTGATTTCTCATTGAAGAGCTCGCCTTCTTACCATCTCTATCTTTTTTCTCTTCTACCCGAGTCTGCTTTGGACAAGGTCCCTGATCTAGATAACGCAAGTGACCTGCTTTCGAACGTTCTGCCCTCTTCCTCTTCTTAACTATGATTGCGTCCTCAGCATTCATGAAATTTTGGGCCGAATGGACAAGTTCGGCCATAGTTTGTGGTTCTTGCTTGTGGAGCTTATGAATAAACTAGTTAAAGTTAACCCCATTATGGAAGGCAGCTAATAATAACTTGTCGTCCATTTCATCCACTGTCAAGGCTTCTCTATTGAACCAAGTAATGAAAGACCGTAAACTCTCATTTTTCCCTTACTCTATAGTTAGCAAACTGGAAGAGGAACGCTTGTGGCGTTGTCCTCCAATGAAATTATTAACGAACAACTTACTCAACTCCTCGAATGAGCCCACCGTGTTTGGGGGTATCTTGCTAAACCACACTCACGCTGGTTCCTTGAGGGTGGTAGGGGACGCTCTACACATAATCTCGTCCGAAACCCCTTGAAGGTGCATGGTGGTCTTGAAGGTAGCGGTGTGATCACACGGGTCACGAGTTCCACCATATGAATCCAAGGAAGGCATTTTGAACTTCGAGGGTAGGAGATGACTGTTGATGGAAGCCATGAAAGGGGAGTTTGTTCGGCGAACTAAGTCATCCACAGGGTTCGCCCATCTTATATTTTCCTTCATTTCATCTATAGCTTTTCTCACCTGGTCTATCTCCCTCTCTAAGTGTGGCACTCTTCTTGAAGCAGTACTCCTTGATTGATTCTTGAACTCAATGTTTTCTCCTCTACCCTCTTGACTCTAGGCTTGCCTTTCTGCATGCCTTTCATGGTGCTGCCTCCTTAAACTGATCTCCTTATTCAACTCTTGGTTTTGACAGGTCAATTCTGCAATAGCGACAGCCATGGAATGTATATGTTGAATGGAAGACGGTTACATGACAGGCGCTGACTGACGATCACGGTGTGGATTGCTAGAAGCATCCCTACTCCTCTAGTGGGCCTGGTCTGGTAGCCCTTGATTTTGTCCGAACCATTCAACCTTTTGTCTAGAAAAGGCGTATTGCCGAAAATAAATAATCGAGCGAAAAGAATACAAGTTTCCCATAGACGGCGCCAACTGATGATGCAAAGAAAATCAGTAGGCTGTATGTTTCAGATTTGAAAGGACTACTGGCTATGTTGATGGCCTGAAAAAGAAAGAACAAAGATCAAAGGTGACCGGGATCGCCGGCCAAGAACCCTCCGATGGCAAAGTTAGTTTTTCTTTTTTATAGGGCATTTATATAGTGCACCTTATAAACGGTTATTAGACTTGTAACTTCCCCTATATCTAAGAAGGTTTAAGGGTTTAGGGATAACTTCCACAACCGTTTAGGAGTTACATTTTTCATATAACTGTCATTGGAAGTTATGCACGTGATAAGGAGTTGCAGTACTGAACTTGGATATTACTCGTGTCCTGGAACATTACCGCGTAGGCAAGTTCATTCTTAGGAATTTTTCTAAGTGTCATGGGCCAAGAGCTTCCCTGACAAGCGTACCTTATTCCCGCGGAAGGTCATCTTTCTATAGACGACCTTCTCATTTTTCCTGACAAGGGCTCATCTAGAGGCCTTCCTGACAAGTGCACCTTGTTCCCATGGAAAGTTGTCCTTATATAGACGACCTTCTCACGGTTGGTTATCCTTACATGGACGACCTTCTTGTGTGGGATGCATCTTCTGTTTCTGGATGGCTCCTTTGGATGAGATGGAGTTGGTCAAACTTATAATTCACCATCAATAATAATAATAATAAAAGAAAACCTCTGCTGGCTAAGCAATAGAGCTGAAAGCCAAAGCCACCGCATGCAGCTAACAATAAAATTGCTCCCCTTAACTCAAGTCTTAGCTCCGTCCCCATATGTAGGATTGTAGAATGTTGGTGAGATCGTGGATTATAAGATCTTACTTTTTAGGGGAAGCAAAAAGATACATTGGTGTAACTTTATATGTAGAATAATCACATGAATTATGAATTCATCCATAAAATATATAAATAAATAAACAAAGATTTGCATCAATATATATGATGTAATTTATATACCATCAATTGTTGTTATGTACTAACAAAAAATATATATAATTAAACTTTAACACAATGTATCCAAAAAGTTCACCAGATGTCTCATAAGCAACCAAGTGCCAAAATAATTATCAACACATTTGAAAAATGTCTTCCAAGTTTTAAGTTCCAAGTTCAAAATTCAAAATATGTTTGCAAATGAAAACTAAATAACTATAATACTGTCGGGGGCGAAAAAGTTTCCTTTCCGACAAATGAGATTTATGTTGGGTCGGGGGCCTAAATCGAAACATGAAGATGGGCTCGATGCATAGCCCAAAGGCTATCGGCAAAGATCTAAATAATTCACTGTATTTTTATACCTTAGACCTAGATTGAGACTTACAAGAATGGCCCAAAAACAATCTCTACAGCAAATACGTCAGCGTGGTTAAAAAGTCTACTGTAAGAAATAGCCCAGTAGTAAAATGTTCCTACAGAAAATAACCCAGCGGTAAAGTGCTTTTGTAGAAAATAACCCAGTCGTGAAATGTTTTTGCATAAAAGAGTAACCCAGCTGTAAAGTACTTCTGCAGAAAAGAGTAACCTAGCCGTAAAGTGCTTCTACAGAAAGAGTAACCCGATCGTAAATTGCTTTTGCAAAAAGAGTAACCCAGCCATAAAGTGCTTCTGCAGAAAAGAGTAACCCAGCTGTAAAGTACTTATACAGAAAAGAGTAATCCAGCTATGACATACTTCTGCAAAAAATAGTAACTCAGCCGTAAAGTGTTTTTGCAGAAAAATAACCCAGTAGTAAAATGTTTCACAGATTAAGGGAAAACATCCATATTTTCGGACTCATCATCCGTTAGCTTTGGAGAAAAGTCTTCTAATACAATAATATGAGGGAAAAATTTTATGGTAATAGTTACATCATAACCATCAATAGTAAACGAATAAGTAAATATCATAGGTTCCATAATAACAAATAATGAGGAAAGCTTAGTATGAGATGAAGGGAAAGAAATATCCCAACTAGCACAGCAAGATCATTATGGTGCCAAGGCTTACTTGTGGATGTAGTATATATAATGAGTAGAGAGAGTCATTTGTAAGTAGTATGAGTAATGAATAAGAGTGTAGCTGTTAGGACTTTCTGCTGGAGGTAGCTGAGTATTTTTAGGTGGAAGTATAAGGGGTGTTTTTGAGCTAGGAGTTGAAGAACTCAGTTTCTATGCTTGAAACTGAGAGCTTAGTGACTTAGAACTTTGCTGGAGTTTAGAGAAAGCTAGACAGAAGGGTTAAGTGAGAATTCTTCTTTTTTAGTGTAATTCTTAATGTGTTCTTGTTCCCCCCTTGAAGCATTAATGGAGAGTTCCATTTATAGTTGGGTTTTAGGGGATAATTAGCAAATAACTTCTACTAAATCTTTCTCAATCTTCAGAAAATCCTTAGAGAATCATTCCTAGGATTTTAGCTAAGAGTGATAAGCTCAACTTTTGGAAGATTTTTGCTATTTTGGGTAATTACAGCTGGGATTTTGATTTCGCATTGAACGCTGATTGGCCTTGGTTGATGGGATTAGAGCATGCATTAGGCTAATTATCTTGGTTATGCTACTACTAGATTTAAAGCTTCTTAAGGTAGGTTGTATTACCCCAAGCCAGGTGTCAACCTTAGAGCCCTTGCTGGGATCTCCTTAATGCCCTCCAAATCATATTTTCCTAAGTTTCCCCGTTAGGGGTTCATGTGTTTGGTCCATGAACCAGATAATACACATTTTTAGCATGAAAATGAGCTGATTTCAAGTTGTTTCAGGAGCTTTAATGGCCTGGTCTTGGCTGCTCTTGATGCTTGACCAAATTGGTTGGAGAAGAAAGAAGAGACAGCTGGCTAAAGCCCTTCAACTTTCTATCAAGTCAGTTTCAGCTTTATGTCACATGAGAAATGATGAAATTTCATCTTGTGAAGGAAGGGTTCAACCTCTGATGGACACGTGTCCTCTTTTGACCCGATTGGACAAGTTGGAACCCGATGGCAGTGGGCTCCAACTGTTGAATTATGCTAAGTTTTGGCTGATTAGCTCACGTGAGCTTTAGCTGCTAGGATTTGAGTATGGGCTGGGTTGGCCCAACTGAGTTTTATATTTGAGCTTCTTTAGGCTTGATTATCCCTACAAAATGAAGAGTTTTGCCATAGATGATATACATGGGCTTTTATAAATTTTGTAAGAAAAGTATTTCTTGAAGGATGGGTATTTATATTTCCCATGAGTGAGGGATTTAGTGTATGTGAAATAAGTGTTAAGATAATTTTTGAGTTTTGTAAATATGCGTCAAAATAGCATTTGGGTTTTGTAAAATAGTTGCCAAAATAATGCTTGGACTTCATGAAATAATTGCCAAAATGATATTAGGCTTTTAGAAATAGTTGTCAAAATAATATTGGGCTTTTAAAAATAGTTGCTAAAATAATATTTGGGCTTTACGAAATAGTGCCAAAATAATATTGGGCTTTTAGAAATAGTTGTCAAAATAATATTGGGCTTTTCGAAGTAGTGCCAAAATAATATTGAGCTTTTAGAAATAGTTGCCAAAATAATATTGGGCTTTTAGAAATAGTGTCAAATTAATATTAGGGCTTTGCAAAAGCTGCCAAAATAATATTGGGCTTTATGAAATAGTGCCAAAATAATATTTGGGCTTTATGAAATAGTACCAAAATAATATTTAGGCTTTGTAAAATAGTTTTCCAAATTAGTATTTGAGTTTTGTAAAAATAGGTGCCAAATTAATATTTGGGCTTTATTAAAATAGTGTCAAATCAATATTTGGGCTTTGTTAAAATAGTGCCAAATCAATATTTGGGTTTTATGAAATAGTGCCAAGATAATATTTGGATTTTGTAAAATAGTTTGCCAAATTAGTATTTGGACTTTGTAAAAAGAAGTGCCAAATTAATATTAGGGCTTCGTAAAATAGTGCCAAATTAACATTTGGGCTTTGTAAAATAGTGTCAAATTAACATTTGAGCTTTGTAAAATAGTTTGAGATTTTGTAAAGATATTGCTGTGTAGCAATGGGCTTTGTAAGATTGCCGTGTAGAAACGGGCTTAGTGAGAGTGCCGTATAGCAACGGGCATAGTAAGAGTGCCGTGTAGCAACGAGTTTAGTAAGATAATGCCAAATTAACATTTGGGTTTTGTAAAATAGTTTGAGATTTTGTAAAGATATTGTCGTGTAGCAACGAACTTTGTAAGATTGCCGTGTAGCAACGGACTTAGTAAGATTGCCGTGTAGCAACGAGTTTAGTAAAGGTGTCGTGTAGCAACGGACTTAGTAAAGGTGCCGTGTAGCAACGGCCTGAGCAAGGTGCTGTGTAGCAACGGCCTTAGCAAGGGTGCCGTGTAGCAACGGGTTTAATAAAGGTGTCGTATAGCAACAGGCGTAGTAAGGTGACGTGTAGCAATGAGCTTAGTAAAGGTGCCATGTAGCAACGAGCTTAGTAAGGTGTCATGTAGCAACGGGCTTTGTAAAGGGTTTTGTTGGGTTTTTGGGTCTTGCCCACAAGTTAAATGATTTTGGGCTTAAATGTGGAGGAAGTATAATTTTGTGGCCCAATGTTAGTGGCAATGTGATGGGTATTTTTGTGAAAACATAAGTTGGATAATATGTGGAATAGAATGGGTCCAAAGTAATTTGTGGGACTTATATATATAGGGAATATTTGAGTAATATGTGGGGAAATATATATGTGGGCTTCAAAATAATTCTTGGGCTTGTGTGGGTATTTTTGTGAGTGGACTAAAGAAATTAGGGCCTGAAAATTTGTATCTCAACAAATACAAAATCCAATGGCAACTAATTACATGTTGCTAGTAGAATTTTGTCCCTTTCCTAGGTTTAGGTCTCTTGTACTCTCCAGTCTCTACAAGCGTCGTAGGGCGGATTGCTTCCATTCTCTTTGGTGGGTGTAGCGTGTATTATCGTTGTGCGCTGTCCTTTTGGTCCTCTTCCATGGCTGGACTAGAAAACCTATGGTCTCATTTCACATTGGATGATGAGGAGGAACAAGGGGTGGAGGTTGCAAAATCGATGGAGAGCAAGTACACCGGTTGGTCGGTCGGTTTTTCATGAAATGGACGTTGAATGTCGACTTCGTAGCCCGTACTTTCAAGCCTCTTTGGAAACCCATTGGAGAGCTCAAAATCCGAGATATCATAAACAACATTCTTTTGTTTGAATTTACGGATGCCCTTGATCTTGAATAAGTCCCTGAGTTTGAACCATGGACTTTTGACAAAAACATAGTCGTGTTTCAGCGAGTTACAGTGGTGGAAGGTATCCCCTTACTGGATTTTTCTAGAGTCACATTTTGGGTTCAGTTTCATAATGTCCTTATGCAAAGCCTTAACCAAGCCACGGGGAAGTTGTTGGTAACTCCATTGGGAAGGAGCTTGAAGTAGTGGATCTAGAAGATGATGGAAAGGGAGGAGAATTCCTGAGGGTATACATATCCATAGACATCTCAAAACCTCTACCGAGATGCCACAAACTCTGGTCTAAAGGAAAACAAATAGGTTTGGTGGGTTTCAAGTACGAATGCCTTCTTAACTTTTGCTATTGGTGTGGGCGTTTAACCTATGGCGAAAGAGACTGTGAACTCTGGCTCCGTGGGAAGGGAAGTGTGAAGAAAGATGACCAACAATTAGGCGAATGGATGCAGGCTGAATCTGTTCGATCTACCAGAAAAATAGTGGCAATGATAGTGGGGTGTGCTTGGACTCAGGCACCTTGGTAGAGCAAATCGGGTAGCAGGGGAGGTCCTCCAATGACAACAACCACTACAAAAGAACCATTAGTTTCAGCCTTTGCTGCTGAGGTTGGTTTAGGGGCTAGTCCTTCACAAGAGGTGGTTATGGTGGAGTTAGAGTCGACTATTTTGAATCCTGGGAAGAGTGGTGCTTCAAAGGATGCATGGGATGCAACGAATGGTTTGGTAGTGGAAAGACAGAACAGCTAACATAGAGCATTCAAGGCCTAAGTGTGGACAAAGATGATTGCACCAATAGGGTATGTCCTCTACCTCAATCAAACTCCCTTAAAGTGTTCCCTTTACAAACCATGGCTGCCAAGTTGCCCGTGGTGGAAATAGAAGACCAACAGGAGTTCAAAAAATCACGCAAGTTTGTGGACGGTAGGTGTGATAAGGAAAACGTTCAGGTGGTAACTGGTTACCAGTCCCACCCGGCCCAATGAGTTGCCTTAGCTGGAATTGTCGTGGGCTTGGGAACTAACAGATAGAAGATGAACTAATTTCTTTGGTGAGCAACAAAGATCCCAAAATGGTCTTCTTAATGGAAAAAAAAAGTTGAGAAGTCTACCATTAAAAGAATTGGAAAAAAGATGCAGCTTACGAATATTTTTGTAGTACCATGAATTAATATTGGCGAAGGTTTAGCCTTACTGTGGAAAGTGGATTTTGATGTGGATGTTCAGTCTTATTCTGAGCATCATATTGATGCTATTGTTAATCATGGAGTTGATGGCGTCTGGAAGTTTACAGGTTCCTATGGAGATCCTGACACTGACAGCTAGAAAAACTCTTGGTCTTCAATTCGAGCTTTGAGTCGTCATCTGACTCTTCCTTAGGTTTGCGTGGGTGATTTCAATGAAATATTGCCGGCTGAGGAAAAACAAGAATGGTTGGATAGACCAAAAAGACAAATGCTGGCTTTTAGAGATGCTCTTGATTACAGTGGGTTAAAAGATTTAGGGTTTAGTGGGTTTCCTTTTACTTGGTGCAACAGGAGACCTGGGGCATACAATGTGTGGATTCGGCTTGACAGGGTTGTAGCCATTGTTGATTGGATGTTGCAATTTCCAACTACTCATATTCACCATCTTGATGCATTCCATTCCGACCATAAGCCAATCCTTCTTTGCACGGATTCTGAGTTCAAACGATTTTATAGAAAGGGTCGTCTATTTCGGTTCGAAGCCATATGGACTAAAGATGACTCTTGTGAAGATGTGATTCGAGATTCATGGGAACCGGGTAGAGAGGAAGCATTGGTTGTGGGTTTCAATAAAAAATTCTTGTCATGCCAAGAGAACTTAAAAAGTTTGGAACTGAAACACTTTCAGGTAGGTATGCAACACTCTAGCTAGGAAACGTAAGGAGTTGAAGTTTGAAGAAGAATCAGGTGGATATGCCTTACACCCGAACCGTGTGTCTCAACTTAGAAAGGACATTGACCAACTAATGAGGAAGGAGGAAGTTATGTGGAAACAGTAGTCACGTATGGCTTGGCTAAAGGAGGGTGATCAAAACTCAAGGTACTTTCATTGTAGATCTAGTCAGAGAAATAAACGGAACTATATCTTGGGGTTGGAAAATGAAGCCGGATAATGGATTGATGAAGAGGCCGAGGTGGGTAAGATAGTGGAGTCCTATTTCAGTGAGATGTTTACTACCTCTAATCCAGTTGCATTTGATGAGATTCTGGATGGTATGAAGCCTACAGTAACAGCAGATATGAATGTAGCACTTGATCAGGTTTTTCAGGCGGATGAGGTTGAACAAGCCCTTAAACAAATGGCCCCTCTCACTACTCCAGGCTCTAATGGTATATCCCCTATTTTTTATAAAGCTTATTGGCATATTGTAGGCAAAAATGTGACTACTATTGTGCTTAATGCTTTAAATTCAGGTGTTGTGCATGATTTGCTTAGCCCCACCTTTATCTCTCTTATCCCAAAAATTAAGAACCCAAATAAAGTCTCAAATTTCAAATCAATTAGCCTATGCAATGTCATTTACAAATTAATTGCTAAAGTTTTAGTTAATCAGTTGAAACGGGTTTTATCCCATGTGGTCTTTGAATCACAAAGTGTTTTTTTTTTTTTTTTTTTTTTTTTTTTTTTTCTGGTAAACTAATTACTGATAATGTCCTGGTGGAGTTTAAAACATTGCATTACCTTAAAAGAAAAACAAAAGGTAAAATGGGATTTATGGCTTTAAAACTTGACATAAGTAAGGCCTATGATCGTGTGGAATGAGTTTTTCTAGAGAAAGTTATGAGAATGTTAGGATTTTCTTAAAAAAAATGGTGAGTTTGATAATGTCTTGCTTGAATTCAGTGTCCTATGCAATGTTGCTAAATGGCCTACTAGTGGGTAATATAAAACCATCCAGAGGACTCAGACAATTAGGTGATCCACTATCGACTTATTTATTTTTATATGTGCCATGGGATTACAAGGTTTACTGAAAAAGGCAGAATCAAATGGTGATATTAGAGGGGTGTCTATTTGTAGAAATGGCCCAAGAGTTTCCTGCTTATTTTTTGCTGATGATAGTGTGCTTTTCTATCAGGGAAAGGAGGAGGAACGTCTGAAAATTCTTGATTTACTCTCGGTATATTAGAGAGGTTCAGGCCAGAAAATAAATAGGGATAAGACCAATATTTTTTTCAACACCAATACCCAACAACACTTGCAAACCCGAATCCAACATATTTTAGGAGTGCCAGCTATCCGTCAGTATGAAAAGTATTTGGGATTACCAGCTTTAGTAGGTCGAGCTAAAAAACAAAGTTTTGTCTATATAAAGGAAAGGGTGTTGAGGAAATTACAAGGTTGGAAAGAGAAGCTCTCACAGGCATGTAGGGAATTTTTTAATAAAATCCGTTATCCAGACCATTCCTACATATACTATGAGTTGTTTCAAACTTCCTAAAGGGTTGGTGAAGGAGTTGGAATCTCTTACTTGGAAGTTTTGGTGGGGTTACAATGGAGACAAAAGAAGGGTACATTGGTGAGTTGGGAGAAATTGTGTGAGGGAAAGGAGAACGGAGGCATGGGTTTCCAAGACATTGAGAAGTTCAATGATTCATTGTTGACTAAACAAGTTTGGCGCATGATTCACAATTCAAATTCCCTTTGCTACAAAGTATTCAAAGCTAGATTTTTTTCCCGATTGCTCGATTCTTGAAGCCAAAGAGTCTACTATTGGGTTGTATGCATGGAAGAACATTTTAGGCGCAAGGGATATAATTCAAAAAGGGATGGTATGGAGGATAGGTAATGGCTGCTCAGTGAGAATCAGGGAGGATAGGTGGCTGCCAAAATCCTCAAATAGGACTGTTATTTCCCCTACCTCTACCATGGAGCCTGGAGCAAGAGTGAACTCTCTCATTAGTACCGAAATTGGGGAATGGAAGTTGTCCGAAGTGCAGCAGCTGTTTCTGCCACACGAAGCAGCCATCATTTGCGGCATCCTACTGAGCATTAGACTCCCACCTGACCGTATGATTTGGGGACTTACACCTCTGGTATGTTCACAACTAAGAGTGCGTATAAGATGTTAGTATCTTGTGATTCAACTAATAATGCAGGTAGTTCATTTTTGGTGCGCCAAAAGTGTTTCTGGAGAAGCCTCTGGCAGCTGCGAGTTCCTAACAAAATAAAGCACTTTGCTTGGAGGGCCTGTCTGGAGTCATTGCCAACAATGACCAACTTGCAACATCGGTGCATCACAACTTTGGATACATGTGAAGCATGTCAGACCCAACCAGAGGATACTCTACATGCTTTGTGGTCATGCCCAAAGCTTGAAGAAGTTTGGAATTCTCTATCTTGGGCTCATCAATCTGTCAATGCTCAAACAGCCAGATTCCAAGATCTTTTGGATTCATTCATGCAGTTCGATGAAGACTACTGGAAGGAAATATTCATCATCACCGCTTGGATGTTGTGGAATCGACGCAACGCATCCAGGCTCGGTCCCCCTGTTCAGCCCCTAAATAGAATCTGTCCAATTGCTGGAAGCCTACTTCAGGAGTTTCTCGATGCTCAAGACCTGTCCCCAGCCACTCAAGAACCATTTCCAACCCAGCAATGGTGTCCTCTAGAAGCTCACATCTTCAAAGCAAACTTTGATGCAGCGGTTTTCAAGTCAGACAACTTGGCAGGCCCAGGCGTGGTGATCAGGGACGGGCGTGGTGAGTCTATTGGAGCATTAACCACGACAGTCCCCCTAGCTCAGACAGTGGTGGAGTTGGAAGCACTAGCTTGCCGACGAGCAATGCAGTTTGCCATGGAGATAGGCCTAGCGGAGGTTATCTTTGAAGGAGACTCAGCAATGGTGACTCAAGCCATCTCGGAAGGAACTTCGGACTCTTCAGCGTATGTTCACATTATAGAAGATATTCGCACGCAAGCAACAAATCTTCAGTTTTCTCTATTCACTCGTGCCCTAGAAATTGTAATATTGTGGCTGATTCACTAGCCAAAAAAGCTAAAACTTGCGGGTTACTCAGGACTGGCTGGGATCATTACCAGAGGACATTGCCCCATTAGTTTCCTTTGATGTTCATTGATGTATTAGCTTTCATTTGAATAAAAGCCCATGCTTAATAGTCTGGATTCTCACCAAAAAAAAATAAAAAATCATCCATAAGGATATTTTTAACACTTCAACTCTGTCTAGGACCTATTGGGCTGTTTATCCATTGGGTTGATTGGGCTATCTGAAAAATACACGATCTTATTGTGCAATTCTAATTGTTTTGCCCTAATTGAATTGTACAATCTGACTCTCGATTCTGACAGCCTTATTTATCAAACTAGTACCTAATGTTCTTTTCAATCTTAAAAGAGTTTGAACAAAGACTGTTGAAAGTTGAGGTGATGATCATTTTCTTGTAAAAGTTTTCTATAAATTGAAAGAATTGGTTGGTATGAAAGCTTGGCAAATTTTATCATGTATAACATGATAATTATATATTTGTGGACACAATTCGGGATCATGTTCCAACAAACAAATATAAATTTTCTAAAATATTGTGTGCAGCTTTTTCCATAATTGTGATAGTGGCATTTTTCAAAATTGGGATATTGAACAATATTTTTTAGAATTGGAATTACGACATTTTTTGAAATCAAGTATTGGCTTCTATATAATTTGATTTTTTTTTCTTTTAAAAAAGTTAAATATTTTAATTCATTTTCTCATAAATATCTGTAACAATACAAATTATTGTTGTTATTGTTTCCTAAAAAGAAAAAAACAACCTTAAGCCAATATAAAGAAATAACATGTGAGGAAGTATATTTTTACAAAGCCTGATAGTGTCATAGTGCTCAATGAATAGAGATAAAAAAAAAAAATAAGCGATGGATTACTCAGTGACAAATTGTGAATAAAAAACATGTATATTTAGACAATTATTGTTAATTTACATGAGATTACATAGACTAATATGAATAATTTTTAAAATTAAATATGCAAAATTTACTATTTAGAAAAATCACATCAGTCAAGCTAAAATAGAAAATGTGTCAAATTTTGCTCAACCATCCCAAAAATATCAAGCAAGGCAACGCAGTGTTAGTAAGATAAGCTAAAGAGCTACAAGACGTGAATGGTATGATAATGTACCGAATGATATTCAATTTCTACTAGCAAAAGACATTCGATAATGAAAGTTATCACTATCTTCTATTTCTTTTTAATAAAACAAGATACTACTTAGTGTTAACATTAGTATTAATGTAAGTGATATTTTATTGTCTTAATTAATCTTAAGTGTGTGTATATATATATATATACACACACACACACACACATACTTTTTATGTGAAAGATATATGTATATTAATTACTATAAATTTTGTCTCCTAAAGTCAAAATCGTGATTGTCACCAATAAAAATAGAGTTATATCTAAAAATGAAATTAAAAATTATACCTCACGTAACTTTTTCTTTTACCTCTATATATCTTCTTTATATATTAACGAGATTCTAAAAGTTAGTTATTACCTTTTTTATTTCAAAAATACCTCTAATTTAATTAACTTATTCTTATTCCTAAAACATAAAAATGAGGTTAAAATTAGCAATATAATTCTTACCGAGGTCGAACCACAAGGAGCAGGGTAAATTCAAAAACAATATAATTAAATGACAATTTATGTGGAGAAAGTGATTGTTAACAAGAATTAATAAAAACTGATTCAAATCAATAATGTATATACTAGAGCTCGGGGTTTCCCTATATCGATATGAGATTCTTTGTGATTTAAAACTTCATAATTGATTGTTCTTATACAATTAAAAACTTAATTCGGTTGAACTGAGACAATTCAAGAACACATTATAACAATAGAAAAGTTTTTCAGAAAAACCCATTCACTTTACCTGATTTCTATTTGAAACTATTAGAAATTCATCTAAACAATAAGAAAAACATGATTGAACTTATTGAAAGCATGGAAGAACTAATACATCAATAGAAATCTAATTGAACAATCAAATATGTCGTTGATAAAATCTTAGAAAAAATCACATTGAATATTCATACCGTATAGAAGAAACATAACCCCTAGCCCTAGCAAAAGGTTGAGGCTGCCATTAGAGAAGGAAAAATAAAAGTTTTCTCTGCCCAAAATTCGTTCTCACCGCCTCGCCTCCAAAACCCTAATGTCAACAAAAAATCTAAAGAAAATAAAACTTTTTCTATTTTAATTTCCGTCCAGGTTTACAGCGGTAACTTGTGAGTTAATTTCGGCCTTCAAAACTTGCGAATTTAGAAAAACTCAAAACTGGAAAGTTGTTGATAATGAAATCACGGTTCCAACCCAATGCTCAAATCAGATTTTTCCTTTTCAGATTCTGCCTCTTTGATTTCTTTCCTTATTTGAAGCTTCCAATCATGGTAGATGATCCAAGCACTCCAGCTGCTCCTTAGACATTTGAGCATGGTTCTTTAGCTCCACTTTAATTATAGTTTGGCCTCCATTCTCTCACAAATTCCTGTAAACTCATCTTTCTCACATAATTTCCTGAAAGTAGAAAATTACACACAATGAATAGCATCTTATTCAAGAAATTATGTAAAGCTATATAATAGGGACTAATGCAAATAATGGTTTAATTATACAAATTAAGCATAGTAATAAGGAGATAACGCCCACGTAAACATATAACAAGTATACATTTTAAGGCGTTATCAGGTTAAAATTGTAAATTGATAATTTAAAAAAAAAAACTATATTTATAAAACTACCCTAGGTTTCATAAAACTTCCCACTACCTCCATGTAAACAACTAGGGATAGCAATTTCTGCCCAACCTGAGAGTACCCAGCCTAACCCGACCTATTTGGGTCGGGTTTTACCTGGCTTAATAAAGAATAGAGGTTTGAGTTTTAAAAAAGCTCGAAATGGGTCCAGGTTTTTTCTAAAACCCGACTCGAACCTGGACCCAACCCAGTTATATCATAAATTAATAAAAATACCCCATATATATATAGAGAGAGAGAGACTGAGAGAGTGAGAGAGAGAGAGAGTTATAAACCCTAAAGTTTAGCTCATATCTCACTCACACTCACAGCCACCTCTCATTCTCATCTCATACTCAATTTTCACGCACCAAACTCTTATCTCTCACTCACTCTCAATCTCACCACTGCCCAACTGCCCAAGCTCTCATCGCCGGTCCAGTCATTCTCCATCAGTCCAAGCTCTCACTCACTCTCAATCTAACTGCCACCCAACTGCCCAAGCTCTCTCCGCTGGTCCAATCATTCTCCACCGGTCCAAGCTCTCACTCACTCTCAATCATTCTCCGCCAGCCAGTCTAAGGTCTGTCACCAATCACAATCAAATGATCAAGCACCTCGCCCATTACAGATCCACCGTGAACCACCCTTCACCTATTACAGATCCGCAATCGGTGTGATTTGGGATTTTTTTTCTTTTCAAGTTTTTGTGAGCAAAATTTGGGTTTAGGGTTTTTTCTTTTTTGTGAACCAAATTTATTGGATTTTCTTGGTCTTTTATTGTTGGGATTTTCAGATTTGTTAATTTTATTTTTGGGATTTGTTGGATTTTTGTACATGTTGGTTTGTTAGATCTTGGCATCCGTTTGGATGGCAAGAAAATTGCAAGAAAATTGAATGATTGCCAAGAAAATTACATGTATATTCTTTGATTTGTGATTCTCAGTTTGTACTGATTTTTGGGTTTGTGATTTTGGGTTGAGGCCTGACGGGCCAAGTTTGGGTGCAACAAAAAAACTCATTTATTAAACAGATCGAGTTCTGGTAATAGGTACAGACCCTCAAATCGGGTCCGGCATAAAGAAACCTGACCCGACCCCAACTCATTGTCATTCCTATAAACAACCAAAACTACCCTATATTCCTATAAAAAAAAAATAAAAAAAAAATAAAAATTTAAAGAAAAACCTACCCTGATTATTAAAAAAAAAAAAACCCTAAAAAAAAGTATCATTGCAGGCGCAAAATACGTGTGATAAAGTTAGTATATATTATAAAAAACCAATAAAATATACAAAATATATGCTAATATACTTATTATGGAAATAAATCTATTGTGGGCTTTCATTATTTGATTTGAATGGGAGAGGTTTTTTTTTTTTTTTTTTTTGGAAAGAGATCATGATAAAGGTTTGGATCAGTTCCAAAAAAAGGCACTTCAATTTTAGGGTGCATTTGTTTCGGTGGAAAATAGAATTGGGAAATTATTTTACACCATGCATGTTTGGGGCACATGCAAATAGGGTCAAACTGAATTTCATTTTCCCTTGACTATAAAATAGCCCCAGCTGACCCGTAAAATCTTTTACACAATTATTTTACCTTCACTCTATTTTCGGACTACACACCCAAAGAGAGAGTGAGAGAACAGCCTCAGACACCCCACCTGAAGACAACCCAACCACATCCTACGACGGTGAGTGCTCTGTTCCTCTTCCTTCCTTTCTTTTCTTGC